>CM032879.1:16472917-17672917 GCA_019176425.1 Megalops atlanticus
TTTCAACCCTCCCTTGCACCCAGATCCTCACACAGAGAGATACCAATAGCTGGGTGCCTTCCTCCCAGGAAAAACCAAGCAATCTGTGCACAAATATGTTTTGATGTTTTATGTTTGTTAACAAACAATTCTCTGAAATATGTAACTTAATTTATTTCATGTTTTGGACACACTCACAAGTATAGAACATCCTAAAATGCTTCACAGGAATTTTTATTTGTCTCCTGTAATGATTCTGTGAGCTGCCGTGTTCTCTGTTTGAAGCATTAACACAAATGAGAGAAATATTCATGAATTTGATTTGCTTAACAAAATATATTGATTACCTTATGGCCAAGCACTTGTCACTGAGCTGAAAAAGGCAGGAATTTAAATACATATCTCTAATTAATGTGGCATTAACTGCTTTTGTAGTCAGTTGGCATCTAGGTAAAATCATGAATGTAATGTACAGTAAAAGTCATACATGCTTTTTGCTGTTAAGATATGTTTTTGTAAAGCTCGTGGATGAAAACATTGTATAAAATCATATACAGTATCTATGTGTAACATAAATGTGACACTGCATTAACACTGGTACAGTGAGTAACAACCTGTGTAGGGGATACTGGTAATTATCATGTGTAAGTCATAACTAATTGTTTTGTGAGAACATACTGCTACATATTTCCCTCAGATAATGGTTTGCTGTTAAGAATTAAGAGCATGCCTACAGCTATTGAGATAGCAATGTCTACTTACAGAGAAGTAAGAGTTCTGTTTCATGTGTTTGCTGTAAAGTTGGACTGCTGCTTAGACTGTTGAATATTATGTCAAAAATGTCATAAATAATGTGACAATTGAAACGACAACAACAACAAAAATTCAGCACAGCTAGAGGGAAAAACATTTGGCCCCATTGCTTTACAGCAATTCCCATCAATAACATAAAGTGGGAGATAGTATTTGAAAAGAATGTGTTAAAATGACTCATTTCACAAACACAGGGCAATGGTGTCAACTGACAACCTTCAAACAGCTCCCATCAGCCCCTTGGAGAAGGTAATACAGGGAACTACTTAAATTCAATGCAAAACACATCTACTGTCTGTCTCCAGGGCTTCTTCTGTCAATTGCACATGAGCCTGTAGCTGTAAAAATGTCAGAGTGTCATTTGGGCTGATTATTTCTATTATAAAATAGTGCCATTTTTCTTCTCCAACAATGTCAGAAACAAAGGAGAAATTTCATCTCTGAACAATTGATTACTTAGTGTCATTATTATCATCTTTTTTCCATGACAGCTAAACTGCAGGCAATAAGCTTTCAAAACATTTCATGAATTACCTCTAGTGAGAAATTTTGTGGTATAAAAAATCTGTTTTGACAAAAGGCAACATGAAGCAAAGATCTAGTCAAATTGGTACTCTGGCTTCAACCAAACGTCCTTTTACATGCTTTCCAAAGTAAGAGAAAAATGTAAATCTTATGAATATAGTGATCTCAAGAATGCAGTGCTGTTTTCCTTGTGTTGATATAATGTTACGAGGAAATGTTATCTTTTTTATTTATAAATGCTACATCAGCCCAGACTATTCTATGTATTTCTAAATCCTTCAGAGAAGTAGTGAATCTTCACTGAAAAATGAGATCCATAAAGATCACTTTCAGAAAGCCAACCATAATTTTCAAAAGACAAAATAAAATAGAAAAACATTTATAACCCAGTTGGAAGACCTTACTGATCTCAGGAAAATGACTGCATGTAGAAATATCTGCCCTTCAGATGAAGAGCCCATCATATTAATGAAATCATATCATGTCCTGACAGAAGAGAAATTCTTTTCAAGACATGACAGACTTTGCCTTCTCTCAAATGGTGTAAATTGTAAAAATGGTATCAATAACAACTGTTTTGCAGCCAATTTGTGCAGTAAAAGAGAACAAAATGGGGGCCAGGCAGGCAACAGAGTTTCATGAGACACGCTGGGATAACACCAGAAAAGGACAACACATTTTAAGAATACCACATAGGATCAAACAGCAGGGGTGATCCAGTTAAATCAAATTAAAGAAAGTCCTTGGCACATAAATCAAGCCACTGAAAGGAGATTTAACTAAAGCATATGACCTATACCAAAGGACAGTAAACACAACTTATAATTTTCAAGGACAGAATTGGCATGACCTTGCTTGTTTCACAATTTGACATTTCAGTAAAGAAACCAATGTAGTAGTCACTTAAAAGGAATGGCATACATGATAACCATTTCAAATGTGTTCAAAATCCCTACCATTGCTTTTGTCAAATTATGCATTCCATTATCCACTGAAACTGTTGTCAGATTAATGAAACAACAATAAACAGCCAACCAAGCGAGAATACACTACGCTGAATAAAATTTTTATTGAAAGACAGGCAGCAAACCAAGATTAGTTAGCAGCGTCTTCGGGTGCTTAGAGAAGCAGAGGAGTGGAACATTAACGGAGCAACCAACAATATTTCCTCTAACTTGGCTTTGATGAATCTGTCTTGCCGTTTTTTTTATCAGTACAGTTTGTTCAGTGATGTTGCATCCAAACAAAGGTGGACATGTAACAAGCAGAAGGCAAATGATCTGTGAGAAGTGAACGGCACAAATGCGCCCTCGCCTCGAACAGCACGCAGCATGATTAAAGATGTGTGACAGCGTATCTGTTCCCGGGGGAATCGATGCCCACAGAAGAGCCGAGCTACAGGACACTGCGTTCTAGAACCATGTGTCCAGCATGCCGAGTCCTTCAGCGTGGCTCGAAATTAACGAGGAACGCTAACACGAGCAAAGCTGGTGCGGGGACATTTTTTGCTTCCTCTTCAAGTTTTGTTGCCCTGTCAAAATCTAACCCACGTCCATGTCATTCAAAATGCTAAATAAAATACTACAACCACTACAGCTGCAGTTGTTACTATAAATTATTTAAAGTTTATTTAATCACGCAAGTTCATTCAGAGCGCTTTCTCTTGTGCAACCACAACAAAAATAACATTAAATATTCTTTACTGTCATCAAGTATAAGTTTCTGCAACTGCACATAACTAATAACAAGGATGTTATTCAAATATCACTCAAAGAGAAAAAAAGCAGTAGCATTTTGTTGCTGGCTCTGAGTGAGAACGTATTGTCCCTTGTTAGGGTATGCAGCTTGTCTGGTGATGTCACAGACCAACCCATGACAGAAAGTGACCTTTAACCTGACACGCGTTACCAGCCTGGATTCAGCGGGTCCCGGAGGAGACACCACTCTGCCACTGGAGTGCGTACCCAGGCCTGGGGCTCTGCACGTGGGCACACCAGCGCAGCATGCGGCAGCTATGCCCTTATTAAGCTGGCCTCCGTGTGGTAAATAGTGCTAAGGATGTGATGAGAGTTTGCATTAGTCAGCAGATGTAGTGGTACACACCATTACTCATCCTGACACCCACTTACGTGTTGGTAGTTTATTGAAGAGGAAAGGCTTCTCACTTCATAACAGCAGAAGTGGCCTGCCATGAAATGCCCACCCCCCACACACACGTGCGCAAATGCACACACACACATACCCACACACAAACACACACATACCCCAACCATAACACCCCCATTGTGAGAGGTGAACTACCCAAATGCACCCTCACCTCAAACAGTATGCCTTCAAACAGTATACAGTGTGATTAAAGTTGTACAACAGCCTATCTGTTTCTCCCCACATCAACTATACACCAACCCACCCATCCGATCAGGGCTTCCCTACAACAGGAGAACATCAGATGAGTCCTCTTGTGCATTAACAGAAGCCAATTAAACACCACAAAAAATACAATTTAGGTTTGAGTATCATCACATTTACAGTATTCTTTCCTTGCTAACAAAGCTATGCTAAAAAAGACATGCAGTGCCTTTCAACACATAAAGAATGATGAAGAGCGCACAAGAATCACTCTGCAGAGGCCACCATTACACCCAAACCATCCGCGCTGACAGCCAAGTGCAACTGGCAACACAGTTACATATCAATAGTTCAGACTTGCTTTGGAGTTGTAGCCCCACAGCCAGTGTAAGGACAGACACAGTCTGGTACTGATGTAAAATACAGGAACAACTCCTGGACTGCATCTCATATACTAACTCAAACCCATCAGTACAATGATCACATCATTCTTGTTTATTAATATTCATTACTGCATTCAAGTATAATTTAAATAAGAGTGAATCATTTGAAACTTACAGTAGAAAGCAAATTACCTCCCTTAATGTTCATGGCATTAATGGTGACACATTGTAAGATGTGTAGCTAAACAAATGTTTCTTCAACCAAAACACATAGCTGATCAGTAATGTGAAAAGTCAAGCCTAAAAAATCCCTTCAACATCTAGAATATGCTGTAGATTCCTGTATATTCCAAGACAAAGACATTTTTGGTTGTTTGTATAGGTCTCACCCTTTAAAAATGCCAATTTCTAAAGTATAAAAAATACAGTTATTCAATGAAACAATTGTATACATGCAGAGAGAGAGAGAGAGAGAGAGAGAGAGAGGAAATGGGTAAAATGGGATAAGACACAATCACCATGAACTGAATCACTGACCCATACCCCTATATCTGTGACTTCTCTGCAAAATCGGAAAAAAATGTCTGACTTCTGTCCTTAATGTGGGTTCTTGTTATTTCTGCATCACTAAGACTTACTTTCAGCACAATTTCTCAGGAGACCATACCCTTTTAAGAGAGTAGACAAAAAATAGTCTACACTTTGCAGAGAGATGGAGACAGAGAGAGAGAGGGGGAAAGAGATGCAGAGGAGAGACAGAGGACAGGGAAAAATGAGGAGACCTACCCCAAGGTGGTCATGGTCACAATGGTGTACCAGAAGGACGCCGGGATGCTGGTGAACTTGCTGGAGCTGGAGCCCTTCTCGGCGTAGAACATGACGGTGGCGAAGATGATGATGGCCATGGTGAGGGAGAAGAGCAGGAAGCCCAGCTCCGAGGCGCAGCTCTTCAGCGTGTAGCCCAGGATGCGCAGCCCCTGCGAGTGGCGCGAGAACTTGAAGATCCGGAAGACGCGGAAGACCCTGAGCGTGACGAAGGCCCCGCTCACGTCCTCGTTGTCGGTCATGACCAGGCCGATGTAGTAGGGCAGGATGGCCACCACGTCGATGATGCTCATCACGCTGCGCATGAAGCGGTAGCGGCTGGGCGCGGCGAACAGGCGCATCAGGTACTCCACGGTGAAGATCATGACGCAGGCCGTGTCCATGCAGAAGAAGGCCACCGTGTAGCGCTCCCCGCACGGCATGTCCTTCTGGTTGGGCGTGGAGCCGCACGGCACCGTCTCCACCACATTGGTGATGACCGAGATGGCGATGAAGAAGCCTGTGACGTAGTAGAAGACCAAGGCCATGGTGCTGGTGTGGGGGTTCTCGAAGGCCCGCCACATGGTCTCGCGGAAGTTCATGTTGGGCAGCTTGCTGTCCTTGTTGTCCTCCTGGTCGTCCATGAGGCGCTCGGCGTTCTCCCGCTTGCGGTCCTTGTACTCTTCGTAGCAGCAGTCGCCGATGATCTCCGGGATGATACCGAAGAAGGCCAGCTCCTCGTCGTAGGCCGAGATGCACTCGTGGCGGGGGTAGTGCAGCTTGCCCGTCCGGTAGAAGTTGAGGACGCTGCGGAAGGCGTCAGGGTCGCGGTCGAAGAAGTACTCCTTGGTCTCCTCATTGTAGAAGAACTCCTTCTCTGAGGAGCCCAGCAGGGTGTCCGGGTAGCGGTCCAGGGTGGTCCTCCAGGTCTGGAAGCGCCGCCCGCTCACGTTCAGGATGATCAGCTCATCCTGCCTCTTGTTTTGGTCCCTGGGAGCAAGGGGCATGGGGCAACTGGCCACCGGCATCCAGCCGATGGCTGCTGCCCGGGCGAAGGGGAGCCACGCCGCCACTCCCGCCGCCATGGTGATGCCGGCTTGATGCTCGGGAAGGGAGGTGAACACCTTCAGAACCAGCTTGCCCTCAGATCCATAACCACCTGATGAGAGACAAAAGAACGCAAAGGAAAATGTCAGTCAAGAGCTCCAGGGGTGTTGGGAGAGCTACCTTCTTTCCCCACTGTCTTACTGAAGCCATTTCCATGGTCTGCCTGTGGGCACAACATAAAATCTTAGCAGAGTAATGGAACCAAGGTTAATAACCTGCTGGCAGACTTTCAGCAATATTCTAAAGTGTGCTAGATTCCATAATGGAGATGGAAAAGCTATAAACCCACTTAAACTCCTTACTGACTGCCATAAAGGTTATAGTCAGTGTTATAAATGATATATAAAAATAATGAACATAATCATCATTAAAGTTCACAGCAATGTATAATATTTGGAGCTCAAAAGGAGGATAAATAATGGCACTTAATACCAACAGCATAGAATTTTAATAATATTTTTGGTTGGATAATGACCGCATGGTAAAAAAAAATACATTGATCAAAACCTCAGCACAAAAAATCAGGACAGACAAGCCAAAATACCATAAGACAGTCGGTATGCGCAAACGTAAGTGGTTAGGGGAACTGTAATCATATCACAGTGATTATACAAGCGATTTAAAAATACGTAACGCACACTTTACAAATGAGTCTTATTCTCGTCATAAAGATACACACATACACAAAACACGTCCTAAAAGTGATTACAACGAAAAAAACTTTCAAAACCTCCCTAATTAAATACCCTGCAGATAAACATTTTGTTCAACCAGGGCTTCCATACCTGTTGAGTCAAAACTACAAAACTGTTGTAAATGTTGCGGTGAATTGGCATGTCACCTCTAGTTTTTCTGTTACAGTAGGCGTCTGGATAAAGAATTGCCATCCTTTTTTTAGTTTCGTATTGACTTAAATCAATACTTTTTTCACTGAATATTTCTGTTAGATCGGAAACGAACGAATGCATTTCTGCAACTCACCACTTATAATTTTGTTAATTTGTGTAAATATTTTCATTTATAACCTGTATTAAATCTGTTTAGTTTGTTTCCTCTTAAGTAACAGATACGAAATATACAGAGAATTCATGACAATTGTATAGGAATTTATAGGGATTCAATTATGTTATTAATTATTCGGTAGAACATCGCGGGTCAAAGTTTCAGTACATTGCGTTGAATCTACATAGCAACAGGGTATCTCCATCAACCAAGTTCACTTTACCATAAAGAATCTCGTTTAGCTGTAATCAAACTTACCTCTATGGGAAAACCGTGCCCGTCCTTCCAAATATATACAAAGCAATATCCTCGAGAAAAGTAACTTTGGAAAAGATGATACCCCGTACAGCAGAAAAATCGCACCCGAAAAATCCGCGTAGCTGTCAGGGAGTAGAGCAAGAGGAAAGGAGAGAACACAAATGGGGGAAAAATAGAATCGACGTGGGGGAAAAACGTCTCGATAATGAGGAAAACTGTTCTGTCACCTTTTCATTATTGTACTACATTTGCGTTGGATTTCACTCTTTGCGCTGAGGAGCCTCATGCCTTTCTCGCCATCAGTTTGAAATGGTACCTTGAGAAGCTGCGTTCTCGTAATGACACCTTGCTGGATGCGTCGATGATGGGCAGAAGCTACTCCCCCCCACCCGTCGTTCTCTCTCTCTCTCTCTCTCTCTCTCTCTCCTTTGCTTCCTT
Organism: Megalops atlanticus; assembly: GCA_019176425.1. Classification (NCBI taxonomy): domain Eukaryota; kingdom Metazoa; phylum Chordata; class Actinopteri; order Elopiformes; family Megalopidae; genus Megalops; species Megalops atlanticus. The sequence goes on from CM032879.1 coordinate 16,480,576, forward strand.
CTTCCTTCTCGCAGAACTTACTTTCGGTAGCGCGACGAGAGAGGCGTGCTAAAGCAGTATTTGCTTACTTTAGGAGATGAAGCGTTGAAAAGAAAAAAAAACGGATCGCAATGGGGGCTAGTATCTATGTTGTTAATGTGTGGTTGACCCATTTAGTAAAAGTCGTACCATGTCAGCAACAAATTTAACCTTTTAGTCGTTTTCCGGTTATCACTTACAGCATAACCATCAGGTTTCCCCTTTTAAAAATGAGTGTCCCAGGCCTGTGGTAACATAAATGCGGAGCAGTGGAAGCTTTTTACGCATAAGCAGACCGTCAGGTATAGATCAATATCAATCAATTCCCATACTAACTATATTAATGAAGCTTGTCAATAGCTTGTCACATCATTTTTATTCTCTTGTGAAAATAATGTAATTGTAAAAAAAGGTTATATTGACATTCTGATTTCTTTCAATCTTTACGACGGTGATGACCAATCGATATTAATTAAATGTACTCAACATGAAAAGGCGAAAGAATTCAAATTATGTGGACGGTTATGTGTACTTTTGCGGTGATATTCGTGGATTTTATGCCAATGGTAGTACCAATAATCCACTGGAGTATGAGTGAAAAGTCATACTGACGCCTCTCATTTGCATGTAAGACAACATTCTTCCGTAAATGCACCGTATAGGATTTTTAAATCCCATGAAATGTTATCAAGGGTGAGAGCTCTTTATACAAAAATGTCAACTGAATTATCATTGCAAAACACCAATGCGTATAAACAGATAATGCGTCCAGTTAGCCCGAGACAATGCAATGTTACAATAAAAAAGAAAATACGAAAATTAAGGATTAAAAGAACATGCACTGCTGCAAAGCCCCCTTATAAGAGTCAGGTATGATTCCATGGGTTATGCTTTTTCAACAATAACTGGGACACATATCTGTGTGCTGATGATGTATTTGTTCACCCTGCACTTTCTTGGCTTAACTGAACAAATCAACTTTAGCTTAAAATTCACTCAACAAAGAATACACTTGTTTTTGTCTCAACCTGGAGGGGTACACCAACTAAATTTGTGCAGAGATGGTGGACTGTATACCTAGGATGTAATGGAATGGAATGATTGCCTTTTCAAAATGAACAGGTTGAAATCCTTCCCCCTGGGAAGAACAGGGCACCGCAACATTTGGGCAGTTTGTCACCAGTTGCCAACTTCCTTGGATTTTCTTTTTTCACTGTGAAAAGTAATACTTAATGGTCATTGTATTTATGCTCCTGAGCAGACCTTGAGAAATATGGCTGGAATGGGTTTCCAGCATAGAGTATCATTTTTAAAGGAGAACCATAACAGGCATCATATATATAATACACCACACATATGTTTCCTAAGATCAATTGAGGAGACTTTTGACAACAAAAGGGCCTATTCACTTGGACAACCCTGCTCAATGCTCAGTTTATAGATTTTTTTCTGTTCTTTGAATGTCACTGCCAACTTGAGATATGGGGAACCCAGGGCAATGGCTGTAATCTATGAACCTAAAAGTTCTAATCATGCATCAGAGGTAAACTGTGCTGTGCATCAAAAGGAAGTGTATTCCATTGTATCTTCACCTCGGAGAGCTGTATCTTGTTTGACCCAGTGCATTTAGAAATGCCTTTGTTTTATTTCTTCCTGTGCTTTTAAATGCATGTACCTGCAGTTGTCTATAATTCTTTTCTCCCCATTGAATTCACTCGTGTGAGGTCCTTGATGGTTATTCATTCACAAAGCCCCATTAGCGTTATGTAAAGTCTAACATTGTCGATTGTGACTTGGCACTGGTATTCGTTGTCATTAGAAAAATAATGCAGTGACACACTAAGCAAAGCCCCCTTGGCGACCATTCAACACCTAATATGGTCATGAGTCACAATGCAGATGCAGTGATGAACTCTGTCAGATCCTTCACAAATGCCATATCTCATTTTGGGATGCTGCTGAAATCATGCTTAGCACCATCATTACAGGTCTGTTTACAGGGCATGAAGTGCAACGTGGAATGTGTGAATTTACTTTGTGTGGTCTAACGATAATCCAGCCATCTACATTATTTAGAATGTGACGCAGCACCATTTTGATTGGTGGGTGTTGTCAGTGAGAACCAGTTAGAAACATCATATGTGATTGAGATCCTGTGCTAGTGTGTGTCTCATAATGAGTAGGGGGTAGATATATGTATAGCAAGGAAGAAAGATAACTAATACTGTATATCCAGGGGGAGAAATACACTACTAAAGAATTGAGGAAACAGCCCAACATTTTATTCAGCCCATAATTTCTCCTCATAACTTTTTGTAAATTATAGGTCCTCTTCCAAAAGATGTCTATGGATAAGTAAAGAATAAATGGAAATATTTTTGGGACCTTGTCTTCTTAGGATTTTCTGCTGAGATGTTCCCCTTTGAAGTCAAATTCCTTTCCCATTATCTGCTGTCATAAATAAATGAAATCATATTGACTCTATGTAATCTATTTTTCTTATCTTAGAGAGATTTTATAATTGATCTTTTGGCAAAAACCAATGGCATCAACCGTCTTAATGGAATGACCGCAACAGCAGGTAGCTTTACACAGAGTCTTGTAAAAATGTCATTTTAAAATAAGAATATACAATATTTTCATAGGTGCTCTCAAATAATTTTCATATGGCTCTCATGTTTGGATTGGCACTAAGCAGCCCTAGAAGCAGAGGTGTCAGTCAAAGACAGACACAACCACAGCCTCCCTCACTCAATTACTCACTCACAGTGAATTACTGACTGGCTCCCCTACAGTAATAACAGTGCCTTCCCTTTGCCACCAGATGGGGAGAAGGCACTGAGAACTTACAATGTTGCAGTCCACTGTAGTCACAATGCTTGAACAATGTCTTCTTGCTCCTGCAAGCTGCCTCAAGAAAAAAGAAAAAATCATGTCCTTGTTTTAAAAATGCACTTAAATCTTAAAATGAGTTCAGTAAGGGCATTTTTGTAGCATGTGTAATTACTGTGTCACACGTGGGTGTTCTGTTTTGCCCTGACAGGGCACCACAGCAGGAGACACGTCACCATGGAGGAGTCCTGACAGAAGAGAGCGGCCTCCCATTGTAGACCTTCAACAAGCTGACGGGACGTCCTCCCTGATGAATCAGTTCGAGGTAACCTTAAATAATGCCTCTCCCAAGAGCTGGGGATGTTATGGTGCTGGTGGTGGTGGGGGCAGAAATCCCTGTCCAAACGCTTCTCATTCCTCTCAATCAAGCCGAAGGAGAGAGAGAGAGAGCACAGACAGTCTCTCCCAGAGAGCTCGGCTCTAATTCACACTTCAGCCCCAGTCAATAGACTCTTAGTTTCCAGGAGGGAGATGTGAAGATCGGCTCTGAAGACAGTTTAGTGGCAGCGGAAAGAGAGAGAGAGAGGGAGAGAGAGAGAGATGGAGAGAGAGGGAGAGAGAGAGACAGAGAGGAGGGATCACTGTGGTGCCAGAACACAATGCTGCTGATGAGTGTTCCTCCATTTTTTGAGATGAAGGTGCCAGAAAGCAATCAAACACCACGCTCAAAAGCAGGGCACAAAACTCTCCGCTTCGATAGCCTTTCCATACAATCTTCCTGTTCCTGGAAATGAACCCATCAGTTACCATGTGTCCCCTCTCACACAACACATATTGGCTGGAGATGGGTCTTACAGGCTTTTAGGCTTCGCTAAGGTCATGCTGTACCAGCTATTTGTTGCCTTTTACCTTTCATCCAGCCTCCAGCAATGACTATCTTGTGAGGAGGTCACTCTCAAAAGCCAAGCTGGTTCCCCAAATGCATCTCTTAATGGATCATAAACACTTTACTTGGGTGCTATTGGCTGTGTTGGTCTCAGGGAAAATTTGCACGGGGTTTCTATCCACGGTTGTAGTCACAAGGATTTAACGCTTGTAGAGGTATGCAATTTCTTCATCATATGCCAATTAAACACATGGTCAAGCGTTCAATGAGAACTTTTCTGCAAGAAATAATTGAAAAAAAAAAACAAAACAAAAATAGAAAGAAATAATTGGGGAAAAATAATCCTGACCCTCATTTCACACTACTGACTTTGGATTATTGGTTTCTCTGCACAAAATTAACCACACTGCTTCATTATAATGGTGCTTGGAGCTTTTTTGGATTAAGTAGCACTTTCTCCCTTCATTACTTGGTAGTTTGACCTTGTTTAGATTGGTCTTTAAATGCAACATGTGTATCTGATTTTGGGACAAATCCAGTTGATGTCAATTTTTTCTTGTCTAGTCTGGACATACCTTCTCTGGAGGCGGTCTGGATTGGCTTTCATTGGAATTGAATCAGAGTCTGAATGCTCCAATATGCCACTCTGGATACAAACTCCAGCAGCATTTTACAACATGCTTATGTTAACTGTGGCTGTCATAATGAAGGCTACAAACAACAACCTGCTTCACCGGGAAGCATATTCCACGTCAGATGTTCACTTCCCTGGTCACACAACATTTTGCTGACAAAAACCTCCAGCATCTTCTCTGTTGTGCAGACTTCTGGCATATGTAAGAGTGCACCTGACATCTGGGCTCTGAACGGTGACATCACTTCCTCATGACAGTTTAGAAGGTAATGCAGTTTCAGTCTGCATGCTCAGGTTTAGGTTTCTAATGTGGCATACTGGAAAATGCATGTGGACAGTTGGAAATCTCAATCAATCATTGGTCGCTCATATTTAAGTGTAACAAGGCTTGGTCTTATCAAAGGAAGGAGAAATTAAATCAGCTGTACCCAGGCCCTAAGGTGCCCCTGTGACTGAAGTGTTGTTCAGATATTAGGCTAATGAAGGCATTGTTACATTTGCAAGACTTGATAGTATTAGTATTGACATTATGAGTATGGTTGTTCTTAAGATGGTTGCAATAGAATAGAGAGGTGTGGAGGTTATTTCTTGTTGGTAACCCTGACAAAAGGAAGCCATTTTTTGTATGTAGGTTGAAAATAAAAAAAAAAGTTTTTATTTTTAACAAGCAAACACTACTATCAGCTGTACTCCCTCAGAGCAAGTGTACACATCTGTACAACGCAGATATTTTTGAAGAGAAAAACACACTCAGCAAATCAGAGTAGCCAATAAATCAATAGGCAGACTGACAGCTCAAGGTAGTAATCACGGCAGAACAAAAGATGTAGTTTTTCTTTCCACAGCAGCCTTGACCAATTCTTGGAGTCTCAGCAGAGGGTCTGTGATGTGGTTACACACCATATGGTGAAGTGCTTACTGACTCACACCTTACCTTTTAACATTATTTTTTGGTATAATCTTACAGGACCCTTACAGATTCAGGCAGCTGGCTGCCTAGTCCTCCTAATTTAAAAAAGAAATGAACAGACATTGCTACTGCCCTGGGTAGCTTTACCAAATAGCTATCATTGTCAAGATGTTCCGTACCAAATATTGGTTTTAGAATAAATCGGCAACCCATTGCCATGAGGGTAGAAGACAGCATGCTGCAATATAAGTCATCCAGATAATGGCGTCATCTCCTAAACAAGCCACAGTATCATTAGCACACATGTTGGGAGCAATAAAAATAGTGTAGATTTTGAAACATTCAGCTGTGCACTCCTTATGATACACCTATAAAATATTCACATCTGTTCACATGTCCATGTGATGCTTTTCTCGCTCCTCCAGTATTTTGCATGAGGAAGGGTGACAGGAAAGGGAAGTGGCAGAAAGAGCATCATGATTTATGGCAAACTGTTTGTTGAACCCATTCTATCCAATCTAAATGGAGACCACGATTTCAGAAAGAACATACACCGTATTACCACTGCTGATATGATTACTTTTCATATGTATTACATCTTTTGGCAAGCACTCAGAGACGGGATCATTGCCCGCAAAGCAACTCTGTAACTGATTGTATAAAGTGACATCAGAAATTCTTTGCTTGTCTATCTGCAATTCAACACAAGGTTCCTTCCTCTGACAAATGGAACAATCCCTACAGAGAAGATGTGATTCCGATTACTTCTGGAAACTCAGAATTCACCTCCGTATAGCACTCAGGCATTCCGCAATCCAATCCCCGCCATCCTGGCAAAATTTTCAGTATGGCTCTTTCAATCTGGGCATATAATCATCCCCCAGATTAATGAAATGCATCACTCTCTCTTCACCTTGGATGAAGTGTGGTGAGCGTTCTAGTGCAAAATTGCTGCTGTAAATCGCCTAGGTGAGTGCTGTACACCCACTCACTGTGAAGTACTTTGAGATCTATGAAACCTGCTGTATAAATGCAAACCACCATTGAACCAACATAACCTACTGTAGCTAGCTTTACTTAAGCAGTGTTTCCCAGAATCTCACTGTAATACTTATCATTCGGTGGATTTCTTACAGTAGATAAATGATGTGAAGAGATAGTCCTGAATAAAATAATAATTTGAGTGCTCAGTTTTTGCATGTGTATGAATAACCCAATCTGTTTTCATTATTATGGAATTACCCCTCAAAGCTCACTGATCTAGTTCATTGATTTGAATTATTTAAACTTCAGTGAAAGTTACTGGAATTATGAACTCCATCTACTCTTAAAATGTTAAGAAGGGTTTAGGTCTGGTAACATTCCGGGAAGGTAGAAGCACAAAGAAAATGAGATTGGCATATGTTTGGATAATCCATCATGTTTGCTAGTATTCTATTACATGTGGATGTTCGTGTGAAATTTAAGTGGTGACAGTCTGCCCAAAGATGGCACTCTCCATTAAAGAGTCCAAGTCCTTATTAAAGAATTCTGGAAAATACTGCTCTCATTCTGAGTATTCATGAATATTCATGAGAACATTGGCTGGGAACACATTTTGATTCTGAATAATAAGCCATTCAAAGATTCCAAACATATTGATATGAATTATAATCAAAACCCAGCTAGTATGGGTCTCGCCGCTGATGAATATTCATAAGCACCTGCCTTCACCAAAACATATTGGGTTAAAAAATGCAGGGAGGAAACTTTTAATTTGAAAGTACCAAGAGTCAGACATAGCATCCAACAAATAGGATCTCTCCAGATTGGCCATTGATTTCCACACTGGTGATAGCCCCATTGAGGCCCCAGGGGAATATCTTCTAATGTCTCCAGCAAGATACACCAGAAAATATGACTACTTGGAAGATTTCAAACTGCAAGGGAAAAAAAAATGCATGTACAATGCAGCTTGTTTGCTAATATGCCAGAGACAGAATCAGGGACGAGAAAAGAGAGCCAGACTCAGACAAAATAAAAGGATAATGCCACTGTGTAGGCTGGAGAAAAAAACGAGGGAGAAGAATGCTTAGTCGAGTAACTATGGCAACCACCATTCAAAAACCGTACCTCCAGAGGTAACAATCATTATTTGTTTATTGCAGGCGCAAAAATTTTCTTAAATTGTGCATGCACTAATCCATCAAATTTACAGATTCCTTTTTGTACTTTTTTCTTCTTATTACTTTTAGCATATTCCTTTAAATCAGGGAATATTTTACAATATATACACCTTACACGCTCATTTTAAAGCCAAAATTATTTTACACATACATGCATTTTTTTTATCAAACTAAGAGCTGTTTGAAGATTATTTCATTTTAATAGTGTGGTGATTGCTGGTCATGTGAACCAGATTTTTGCACTTTGTCTTGCGTAAAAAGATGAGATGGTATAAAAGAGACATGTATGGCATGTAGAAAAGTAATGGTGTGCAATAAAGATTACAATAAAAGTTACAATAAAAGACTGAAACTGCATACATGCAGGCATGGGTGCAAGATGCACATATGCTCCTCACATAGGATGCTTGTATGAAGAAAATAACAAATCTGTTGCATAGACATGGGCATGGAGAGTGCCCCTTACGGTCCCAGCTGACCAGCAGGACACATTCCTAATTAGACCTCCAAGATTGATGTTGTGCCGGGACACTGCTCCAAGAGGCCCCCTGAGTGCTTAATTATGGCCAGGGTGGTTAGTGACAAAGGTCTTTCGCTATTATTCAGAGAGCACTTGAATAACAGAATCTGCTCTGTGGAATGTAGTTTTTCTTATTTTCAATTCAGTTTTGAAGAAAAAATGTAGTCCTTGTATATACAAGGGATTTGAATCTGTTTGTGTCCTCTTCTGTTTGTGTTCTATTCATTATGAAATGGAGCATAGCGGTCCAAGAGAAGGAGAAAGAGAGAAAAAGAGAGAACTTTTTTCTTTTGCAGGTATATCTGTGAAGGGAGGTATCCTTGCCTTAAGCCCTGTTAACCTTACTGCCTGAACCTTCAACCTTCATTTCCTTCATCAGTGCCCCTGATACACCACAAAAAAGAGGAAAAAAGCGAAAACCTACTGTCTTGCAGCAGTCTTATTTACCTCACCCACGTGTAATCGTTAGCAGTTACGGCCTTGTTAATCCTGCCGATGGAGATGAGGAGGAATTGAGAGAACCTAATTACGGGCACAAAATACCCCTGGCGTAAATTCACTATAAGGTATGCAGTCACTCCGTGTGTGTGTGTGTGTGTGTGTGTGTGTGTGTGTGTAGTGCTGCTGTATGTAAGGATTCATTAGCATCCTCAGATTAATTTGTTAGAAAGCACACACGCTGACTACCAAAATTGGCAACATTAGTTCAACCAGCTCAAAATTAGCCCAGAACACCTGTAGGGGAAAGCTGAGGTCTAAATGGCTTTTTATTACAGCAGTAAAAAAACGAGAAAGTTATTAACGCTAGAGAAAACAGGAGAATTTTCCAGTAAATTGAATCCAGGCATTTACGATCACAAGCTGTTGGTATCCTTTCACAAACAGAATGAGACCTCCAATTTGTCACGCATTATTTGAATCAAGGACAGTAAAAGGCTGCTCCACTCAGAAACACTCAGTATTGACAGCAATGAGAACACGATGATGCTATGTGTGACTGTAACCTCCATTGCCACCTAGGGGGTGCAGTGTGTTTGTTAATATCTGCTACGAAACATGAATGTAGCAGGCTCATTCTGAGGCTAATGTTACAGACTGAATGTCCAAATTTATCAATTTGGAGTTCACGAAATCTAGGCTGAAGGTGAATCTTGGACTTGGAAACATCAGAGTATAGTTGAATTCCACATGCCCCTACCGCAAATCATATCATGCTTAGAGGCCTTTTGTTGACAGGGGGAGGCAAGGGAAGGGAGGATAGAGATGCCTCTCATTTGCTTCTAACCTTTGGGCTTACACTGAAGTTTGGCTGGCCTCTCCGGGTTTGGCTGCTTTTCTGTGGAGTGTGGAAAATATTGACAGTTTTTTTTTTTTTTTTTTAACTAAAGGTGCCCTTTAAAAGTGTTCTGCAGAAGTCCTGTCTATTGTAAGTCAAATGAAACTCCAAAAGCTCTTGCCTGAGTCTCAGCTGTCCAGAGTCAGATGCAGGTTTGACCTGGCCAGACCGTCCATACAGATCCAGCGTATTCAAGGCTTAGCCGTGGGAAAGCGATGGCCTAGGACCCTTTTGGAACAGCGCACAATTTAGGCCCAAGCAACCACAAGCCACGCCGCCATAATGAAGGTAAGTATAATAAATGACACGAGAAACAGCTTGCACTGCAGAGCGACCCTCTTCAAGGTGATCAATAACAAGAAAAGAAATGAGTAATGCTGAACATTAATCTAAACCAGCCCTGCCAAATAATGACATTTCATTCAACTCTACATTTAATTTAGCATTTAATTTACTGTGACCCTCTCTTGACACACGGCAGTGCAAAGGTTTCGCAAAGACAGGTCACATTGTGCATGGTGGATGAAGATAGTGGGCACTCTGCCGCATGCCGTGTAATTGTTAAGAAGGACTACTCTAAGAAACTCGGTCATAAACCATTACACTGCGCTGCGGTTCTGTGTTATGATGAACTTCAAAAAGGCTGAGTTGTGCAGCCTTGGATTTGTGACTTGGTATGATGTAAGAAGGTAATGTGTAAACACTGTGTGTTTAAATACATTTGACCGCTCAGTTAAAATGGATGTGATGATGTGTAAAAACACAACAGAAGATGACTGCAACGACTGCACATGTGTGGTGCAGAACTTGTCTTTAATCATGCTGCACGCATTCAATGAGCTATATGTCATCTGGATGGCTTACCCTATTCACTGTGTCCAATACATCAGCTAATCCACAATTAGAAGATCAGTGGCATTAAATGGCTTACAAAGTTTTGAACTGGGGCAAAAAATAAGAATAGGTCATGTGATTCTCTGAGAACGTATAGAGTAGGTTTGAAAATGGGGTGCGAATGTCCTTTTGGTCCTGGTACCCAGAATCCACCATGAATGATAAACAGTGATAACTCTGATGTCAGTTGGATGATAACACAGCTGACAGCATGGTTTATCATTATGTTTATATTGGCATTTCAAAAGGCATGTGATACCCTGGTGGTAAAATTTATTTTTCAATATATGCAGAATGTTTTGACATATGAATATACTGTATATCACTTCTTCATGAGGATATTACTTGGAATTGATAACAAAGGCTTGGTTGCATGCCAGTTAAACAGGAAGTAAATGTTTCTGATCTGGTCCTCTGTTGCTACTTAGTATTCCCATTTATTTGCTTGCCAAGTCTTTCTTTACTTTCTTTGCCAACTGCTGTTGTTGCTGTGCCCCTAAACAATGAAGAAACATAGCTTTTGGATTGAACTCCGAGGGCCCGCAGCCATTACACAGTTTAGCCTTGCACAATTCCAAAAAAGCCAATTACAGAATCCTCCCGTGTAACATTGATGCCTTGTACTATTACTTTTGTGCCTATTAGCCTCTGACATTTTCGTATTTGTTTATTTTTCCTGGAGTGTGCAACAGGGAAAGCACACCACAGGTTGCTGAGAGATAAGAGAATTCAGAATAGTGTGTTAACATTTTTTGTGTGTTTGTCAGTAAGGGACATCAGGAACAGATTTTGAGAGGACAGTCTGAAACTCAGTTATCAAAATTCTTTGCTGTGAAATCATCCTGTTTTGTACATTAGCTTTGCTTATGTCTGTACAGGAATACTAGCTCCATCAGCTGGGCAGCCATGCTACATTTTGATATGTCTTTTTAGGTGTGTTCTTTCACATGAAATTCCCCTAACGTTTTGTTTCTAACTGAAAAAATAAAGTAAAATAAGTCTTGTTTGAGAAGATGAGTATGGTTTGACTCATAGTTTTCTGCATCATTATTCCCATGAGTTGTTTTAATACCAAGAATAGAAAATTATGAAATTATGATGAAAGGAAGATGTATAGGACTAATCTGCATTGCGGGTATTATTCATCCTGCGGTATCAAAACTGTACAGTTTGTCCTTCATAAGCAAATTCATGCTTCAAGACCCACATTGGTGTATGTGTGTGTGTGTATGTGTAGTAGTATCTGTATTGGGGGGGGTGTGTGTGTTGAATGATTCATGTTGAATGACTGGCCACTTATTACAATTGCTTCTTTTTCTCCGTCAAAACAAGCCAGAATTGTTCTCATCCTCTTTAATTACCTTTTAAAACAATCACAGCACACAATTTGAGAACACCTGCCAGCAAATGGGCATTAAAGGGCACCGGGCCAAGAGGGAGACAGATGGTAACAGCAGAGAAAGGGAGTAGAGACATTCAGGGTAGGAAAAGGGACAGAGGGTGTTGAATGAAACTCTTCTCATGAGGCAGATGTTCAACTTCCAGGTGTAACACATGTTCACAGGTCTGGAAAACATTTGTCCGTATTCATAAAGTCTTTCCGTCATCTTGAATTTGCCATCTGCTTCTTCTGTTTTTTCTTTCTTTCTTTCTTGTTCTTTTTCTTTTTGCATCTGCACTGTCATGCATGTAGCTTCACTATAGTAATCACTTACATACCTTGCTTCATAAGTCCCTCAGAATTGAAGTGTCTCCCAAAGGGCTAAATGTTGTGTAAATGTTTCTCACTCTTTATTTAGAAAATTAACATTCTCTCATCCAACTTTAGTTAAAACATATATTAGTAATAATCTCCATTCAAGCATTCATGTTACTGCTATGCCCATGTTTTGCATCTGAAAAGAAACACTGCTACTAAAAACTAAACTGCTAAAAAACTTCCTAACAATAAAAAACTTTTTGGACTCCTCTAGCAATATATCCTAAACTACAAGTGTCACAAATCTGTCTTGAGAGAAACTATTATTGTCTTGACAAGATGAAGTGATTTGTTCAATATGGAGTTATTGATTGCTTGTTTCAGTGAGCTGACATGATTTACGCAGAGGATTCAGAGTAGATATTAATGCACCGTTGGAGACATTTCACACTATACTAAAGTGGCTTAGTATAGCTATGGATAGCCACTCAATAACTGATATTTTCCTTTTCTTTGTTGTACTGTGGCCCCTATCAATTTATACATATATACACAAACTTTCTGCAATTTTCAAGATTAAATGCCTCGAGATATTGTTTTTCTCAAATATTTTTTTTCCATCCAGTAATCTTCCGATTTTCCATTTTACTCAGTGTATAAGCTACCTGTAGTTCCAGGTCTGTCAGCAAGAATAGGAGTGAGGAAGAAAACAGATTTGTTTCAGGAAACTTTCATGTTTCATTGCTTATAGTATGAAGGAAGTCCATTAACAGACGTGGCTTATGCAACAAACAATGTGTCATTCATGCTATTGTTCCATTTACTTAATGTCAGTTGTTGTCTATTGTAATAACAATCTCTTGTTAAATACAGGGTTTCAGTTCCAGGGTAAAACAAGGTGACATAGTCTAAAACATTCTCTATTATGTTGTCACAGTGACTATGTTTGGCTTGTCCTAGGCAGTCTTTCATGGCAAAAAAAATCCTTGATGCAACCTGTAGCCTTGACACAATGGCACAACTTTTCAGACACTAGTTAAGCACTCTGCTTCTTCTGATGTCACCCTAATCAAGACAAAATCTACATTACGTCCTGTAATTGGCTTGTCTAAAAGACTACAAATGCAGACTTTCTGAGACTGATTCAGAACTGTATTTTTTAAGTGTTTCCTGAGGCAGAAAGAGAAGTATAGCTGCTTGATGGGTTAATTGCTTTCCTGTTTGAATCAAAATACAATGTGTGTAAGTCGGTGTTGAGTGGTTCCTGTTTTGATCTTTCACAAGCACCTTCAGCAAGCTGAAAACAAGGGGCGGTGTGCAAGGGGTCCTGCTGCACTGAAATTCTATGCAGGTTTACAGGTAAAATATGCATGTACTGCTCTGCTAAGTCCTCTGAAAGAACACACTGGCTTGGATATATATTTATAAATACTCTTTTTCAGGGATGGGAGAAGAACCACTTCTTTGTGCCATACCATGACTAAAAAGTACACATTTGATGTGTCAATTTCCCTCCCCAAGATTCAAAGTGTATGTTCCCCTCCAATCTGAAATCTTGAAAATTACCTAAAGTGAAGTAGGAGGTTTTGTCTCTTGCCCTTGTATTAACAGTTCACTAATGAAAGTTTGCATGTTGCATAATTTTAAGCAACATAACTGGGGATGCAGGCAGACAATAAAAAGCTTTGACCTGGTAACCTGACAAATAAGTGCTCCAGCTCATGCATGTGTTAAACAATTGCCACAATATGCTCCAGCTCTGTGTCAACTCTGAGAAATGGATTTTTGATACATTGGCGGGATTCTAACAAATGAGTTTAAAGTGCTCCACAGAAGTCAGTAAGGAAGACTTCTGGACCATACCTCTGTAGCTTGAGAATGCCCTGTCCGCTTGTCTCCATATGTCTATGTTCTAATAAACTTTGGTTGCTGATTGTGATTCTGTCTCTGGCTGGTTCTTGATTCTCTTCATTCACCAAAGCTCCTGGGGCAAAGTCTCACCCTATCACTCCATACGATTTGGGGAAAAAAAAACGTGCACTTGAACTGAACTGTAACATTGTTGTGTTTATATTCATACCAGAAAAAAATTCCAAGCCCATAGTCCTCATTTTCTTAAAGTCTCGCCAATAAATTTGATCCTCAAGTAGTACCTGTGTCACAGGCTGAGGGGGTTGCTCAACAGACAGTGCTGGGTCATACAGAAAGGCTAGGCCATTGCGGGCAGTTGGAATGGGTATAAACAGTTGGGTATTTTCCCCCTGAGAACACCAGTGTCAATCAATTAGCACAGAGCTCTTCTGCAGGGACCCATTACTGGCTGCTAATGAATATGAATTATTTATCATAATGGGGGCACTCACTGCTCCTGGCTCATACCAGACTTGTGTGTGTGTGTGTGTGTCTGTGTCGGAACGCATGCGTATATGCTTATTCAGAAGTTGAGGAGCAACCAGCTTGCGTTGGGCCACAAGTACTCTCTGAAACATGAGGACACCCTGCTTCAATTATACCGTCACGGAAAACATTTGTCAGGGCTCAAACCAGGGGAAAAGAGATAAATAAATAGGGCACAATTTAACTGTTGTATTTTAATTACTATATTTAGTTGCCTGGGGGCACATTTAAGAAACAGCTTCACTTTAGCAGCATATAAAGAATATCTCAGATTATGGTTTCAGCCTAACCTGCCGGCTCCTTTGTTTTGGTGTTATTTTCTTGTCGAAATTATTTTCTTTTTTTCCTCCTGATCTCATCTCCCTTGAGGGACTGTTTGTCACATAAACTGCACAGATACTGCTCCTCTACCTCCCCCATCACCTTCCGTCTATTGACAGGAAAACACTGTGCTGCTCATTAAAAGACTTCTACAAAGATATGCTCAGTGACTTTTACAAAGATAGTGACAGGGGTGGATTATGTCGAAGTGTACAGCCACAGAGTTCTCCCCACTCTTATTCCAGTCATGGAGCACATTACCTAAGACAGAAAATAAACTTTTACAGTTAAGCAGTAGCGTTGTGGATCAATGCCCTGTTAATAAGATCATGGCCGCATTTTCAATATCAGTTGGACATCCATTATGGTCTTTGTGGGGAGCAGTGACGGTCTTATGTAATTATTGCAGGGCTGTCATCAAAACTGAAGTAACTAGTTTTATTGTTGATGTTCATGAAATGTAATGTCGGAGCACTTTCCAAAACCCACATATGACTGACACTACATAAACTGAATTTTAGGCATGTGCCAAAACCTGCATTTGTAATCAGAAGGTCATAGTTCACTCTCAACAGGAGAGGAGAGAGGCTAATTGGCAAAGACCATTCTAATATTATTGACACAAAATGAGGGTTTACCCTCTGGGCCGATAGAAATCAAACTGCATTAACACACCGCCAAGCTTGGTTTCATTTGACTGAAGCCATCAGACTTCATCTCTGTCTGTTCCCATTCTGACAAGCCCATTATGTATTCAAAGTCTGGCACACTCCAAACTGAAAGCCTGCTTAATTAACGGCACCTTTGTGTTAGGCAGCCCTGGTTGGGTACCTTCATTTCTGAAAGAGCAGAGAGGATTCGCTAAAGAGATTGAAAATCTCAAAATGTGATTATTGACAGCAAATAAATAAATAAATAAATAAATAAAATATGGTGTACATAAATTCAAAATACAAAATTCCACTACTTGTAATATGCCTGATATTTTTGTGCATGCACTATAATACTCTGCACCAGTGGTTATAAAGCTTCACTATTGTTTTTGATTTATTTTGGACTGTGTCATGCTGTAAGCAAGTGTGCTGCAGAACATTTCAAGCACCTTTACCTTTAAAACACATAATGTCAATACCTGTGCTGCATTTACAATGAATGCTTTCTGCAGCTCTGCTGGAATGATTCTGTTAACCTGGTCAATGTATGAAACAGTCACTCAGTGAATATTAATACGTCAGTTGCTTTATTATGAACAAAGGACAAAAAAAAGCAGGAGCGGCATTTCTACAATTGTGTGAAAATATGAAATATTAACAATGTGAAAAGCGCAAAGATCTAAAAGCATAACAAAAGGAGTGAACTGTGCAGGTCCAGGTGAAACTTGAGGATTTTACATTTATTTCAAGTAGAGGGAGATTTCCATTTCAGCAGGGCTCTGACTGACAATGATAACCTCATGAAGACAAAAGAATGAGTCTCAACCATTGGCAGGTTTTCAAAGACGAATCTGATTATGTAAATGTTCTGCAGAATTTCAGACACCCAAGGGTGGGGATGAAGCACTTTTTTGGTTTTTAGACTGGAATACATTGTACATTAAGTGGAATAGTGTCACATGACACACATGACATAACTGGGGAGAGAAGTTTCCCAATGTCATGTGACACTGTTGGCAGGGTTGCAGGTGACATTTGTTTTTACACAACTCATGTTATAACATGTATTAAAGCATGTCATGTATCATACACAATGTATTGCAAATGCTTAATGCACCCATTATGCAATGCTTATGTTGGCTTTATTTGAGCTTTCTGCAGTTGCAGTTAGAGTACAGTATGACCTTAGACTTCATGATATACTATTAAATGCCTGTGAGTTATTAAATTAAGTGCAAATTTTCTCAATTTTTTTTCAATTTTTTGTTGTATCGGGGCAGGGGGTCAGGACAGATAGACATAGGAGATATGGTTCAGGCAATGTGTTTGTGCATTTCAGACAGACCACAGTGTAAGCTTGTTTATCCAGGCTCCCATTGTGGCATGGACCAGCTGACTGTAAAGTTTTGAAGAACACAACCAATTAGAAGACAGAAGTCTCCAGAATAAGTTTTTTTGGAGATTAGGGAACCTGGGGGATGATTCTGTATTGCGGTGTACCTTTCTGCAAAAAAAAAAAAAAAAAAAAGACAGGTGTTCTGTCAAATCATATTGATCACCTGCAAGGTCTCCGACCGATTTCTCCTCTACAAAAAATAGACTTAGGGCAAGCAGACGATTTATTTTCACACAACTGAAAATGGATCATGTTACTGAGAGAAGAGAACCAAGGTCTTTATCAGGGGACAAGCAGCCCATTACTTGCAAAACAAGGCTGCTTTTTTCAGGTTTCTAAATATTAACACCTCGATGGTAATATGAAATTGTACCGCATTAAGCATTAAAAGTAAATAAAAGTCAAAACATCACAGACATTAAAAAAATCTCAATTTCCATATCAAAATCAATTACATATGATTCTACTTGTTCCTGATTTGGATCTTGCTTCAGCTAAATCCACAGATGAAAGACTTCTTTATCAGCTCTGCCATGCTGTGTAGCATAACCTCTTCTGCAGACAGCAGAACCACAGCCTCACAGAGCCACTGTCCCACAGGGGGAAATGTGTCTATTAAAAAAGAATTTGAGATATTACCCACTGTGATGCTATGTGTTGCCCGGTTGTTCTTTAATTTGGTGCCATGCGCAGTTTCTCGCTGCCTGGCATTACAGAGTGACGTGAACAGCAAACTGTTAATGTGTGATGTGCACTTAATCGAGTTTAATCACATCCCGGCTGGCGTGAAGGACGCAGCGCCTAGCTGACACCTCACATTCAGGAGTCCAAGATTCACCACAGAAGATATTCCTAATGGCCTCTAGCAGTATGGGATGGAGGATATAACAGTGCACACCTCTTTCCTGTACACACTCTCCACCAGTAATTACCACCAAACCCTCTGGACCTACTGCCCTGGCCTTGTACATATATTGAACTTTAATGCAGAGCCAGAGGGTGAGTAATAAGTATGTATCACCATCACCCTATAAAGGGCACCTGTTGTTTCAAATGTTATTAGTCTGTTACCTCGTACTTCTCGTTTTATACATGCATCTCACTGGATTCTGTACTGAATGTGTACTTTTCCAGAAAAAAATGTCCAGAGGTATTTGACAATGAAATTAAGGAAAAGCAGTGATAGGGAGCCTTGCATCCTTCTTACAGTGTGTCTACAGACTTAATAATATGGGCATATCATACTATGACCAAAACAGCCAAGAGCAGCTGTGACTCCATGCCATTTTATCAGGATAGATAAAGGTTTACAGTTTACATGACATGCTTTGAACCAGTTGTCCAAGTGAAGGCACTGTTTTTGTAATACGATATGATCTTGGACCGGCGTGGGTATTTTGAATATCAGCTCAAACACAAATGGCACTGGTAATTACAATGCGAGGGATACTGAGTGCAAAACACATCCCGTCCAATTTTTATCAAATGCAAACAGAAACTCAAGGGAAAATGGAAAATAAGGTTTGTGCAGATGCACCGGCATTTTAATGTGGTCATTAGGGGAAAGACAGCACATGATTCATGGACGGTAATGAGGATGGTTTTAGACATGATATGAACTGGTTATGAATACTTGACTATGCATTAAGTATGTATGTGTTCATCATTATTGTGTGTGATTGACAGGTACACAGACAAAGAGAAATGCTTCATATTATGTTGCTGTTACCAATATTTGCAAATGCGAAAGCTTAGTGAAACCATAATGTCTTTCAATGTCAGAAAGTTTAGTCAAATCTAAGGATGTTTAATACTACAGATTTGTTTTAGCAAAAACACCCAATTACTTAAGTTAAGCATTAAAAGTTAAGCATTAAAAAACTTTGCAAAACATTTTTAGTGATATGAAAATACTTTCATAATATGATAATACTGTATTGCTCTGTTTGTGGACTACAGAGCAGCAAAAGAGGTGATATTGACATTGATTGAAAAACATTTCACTGATGTACAATCTCAGAGGATTGCAGGTTACATCAAAACCAGGCTACACAATGAAGCTCAGTTCATGGCACTAACACCGTGATGGAAGTGAAGGTCAAGAGAAAGGGTCTTGAGAAGGTGTGTCAGATCCTGCACTTATTCCACAGAGAGCTTTTCAGCTTAAAGAGCGTCTCTTTCAGAACACTCAGCTGGACATGATGTCCCATTAACCCTACCAAATACACCACTCTCATAACTGACATAAGCGTCTCTGTGTAATGGTCTCTTGACATCTTCCATCACAAAACATTTTGCACTGTTTCAAGGGAAAGTGAATCCATATGAATATCACATTGCATGATGTACAGGTAAAATGGTCTTGTTTTCACCTTGAATAAGCAAATATATCATCTTTAACAACATTATTACATACAACATTTCAACATTTTAGACCAAACCTTTTTATTGGGCATTTTAAATGGAATTTGAGAAAATATCAATTTTGCCTGTCAGTAAATTCATCTAGCTGTCTGTTCTGTCCAGAGCAGAATGGTTCCTGTCTTTTCCTTTCCTCGGAACCTTTGAAACTGCTCCCAACAGCTTTTTCATTTCGCTGATTGTTTCTTTTTGATTCAATGCAAAGCAAATCTCCCTTTTACATAAAAATGTCTGTGCCGATTTATGGCTGCAAGAGAATGATGCCAATTGGCTGCTCATTAATCTAGATCCTAGTTTGGTAATGCTGGGAACAATTGCCACTTTGGGAAATCATAGCCATATTAAGAACTAGTCCAATTGAATCTCATTGAGCCATTGCATTGAATTACGCATTGTGCTATTCCGAAACTCTTCCCAAATATTCCCATAAGGCTGAATTGTGGATTCTACCTTGCACTCAGTGCCTTCTATGTTGTGCCATCACTAGTCTTTAATGTTACATGTTAGCAGAGCCTACCTCAAGAATTTCAATGCTCAGTTATCCTGTGTGATCTGTGCAAATGACAATAAAAGACTTTGACTTTAACTTTAATCCTGTAGTCCATGGTGGGTTTTTTGCTGTTGAGGTCAGATGAAAGCTTAACATTGGAGATCTTGAAAATGACTAATATTGGTCAAAATTACATCTGTTATAAGATTAAGGTTAATACCTTAAATCATTAATCTTAATTTTACATCATGCATATCTACCCCTATCTATCAGGCTTACTTAAAATATACAATATACTATATACACCTCAAACAGCTGCAGCTACATACAATATATTACTTTGTGGTATATGTGATATTTACTTAATATTAGCTGAAAAAACTAATTTATTTTGTGGAATCCTTAAATCACCATTGCTGACCAAACAAAGTAGCTGGTAGCTGTAGTTTGTTACAATTTAGCCATGGATAAATATGTGATGGAGTAGCTTACAAGGTTGGGTAGCTAAGTGGAAAGCAAAACAAAGCTGGCTAATGTTGCTAGTTCCTGGCAATTTCAAGGGTATGCTAGCTACAGCCATAGCCATAGCTGCAAACACAGCTAAACTGTAACAAGCCAGCTAGGTAAAGGTATGTGTGTGGATAACTGTTTGCAACTGCTTGTATCTTGCCGTCTTCTCACACAGGGAGCAAACATCAGTTTACAATCCACTTACAGACACAGTGTGTGGGGAAAAACATCAGGAAATGAAATGTGTCAATCATCAATAGGATGCACACATTATCTTTGCAGTTCATCTCAGGTCATAGCAATACCTGTCCTAAAGTCCTGCAAACTGCCACCTCCAGTGCCTGTAGAGAAGCCAGTGATGAATCAATCACCTGTAAAACAAGCCTTCAGACAGCACAGTTATTCCTCAAGTTTCAAAAATCTATTGGTAAAATGGGGGGCTTTCTCCCTTTCATCATGGCACAAAGGATCAGGCACACCTCAGTTCATTATACAAAAGGAAAAAGCACAAATCGAATTGTGGCAGCGCTGAATCCAGGCTGTGTGATTATTAATGATTCACCAGCTGTGCTCAAAGCAAAACCTGAAATGAGCTCCCACAAATGCAGCCCCATTGCCTTCTCTGCTTAATGCCCACATTCGAAAGACCCCATCTCAACACATTCTCAGCTCCTGCTGGGTTTGCAGTTCAATGGGCACAGCGCAGTGCATTTGGATACTGAACAGAGAACCCTGGGTAAAAACTCTTTAAGCCTTGTATGCAAATTGGTGCATGCTGGGAAGCACAGACTGTTCAGACCAGTTGCAAACACACAGCAGTCTAGCCTGACATTTGCTTGAATCGAGCAATGAAGTGCCAGGACCTCATCACTGAGTGAGATTGAGGCAAATTATCCTTCATCAAACTCACCAGCCTTCACTTGGTATGAAATGTGAAGATGTGGCAAATTCTCACACTGACATTAATAGTATGATTTAATTTCACACTTGCCAGAGTAATCTACTCATCGAAATATAGAGTCCATGATGATTGTGATGGGAATTTGCAATGATATTGGTCTTCACAGGCTAGTATCACACTGATTTGTCAATCCACCCCCAAAAAAAAAATGAGCATACTTAAGTACAAGTGAAGAAATTTGATAAGTACGTACATGCATGCAAAAATGTTATATTTTTGCATCCTGTAAATACATCAGAAGATCACCCCAGACAGGAAGCCTTTCACAAATTTCACAAAACCCTAATTTGTCTATGTAGATTTATAT
Source organism: Megalops atlanticus (assembly GCA_019176425.1). NCBI lineage: Eukaryota > Metazoa > Chordata > Actinopteri > Elopiformes > Megalopidae > Megalops > Megalops atlanticus. The sequence goes on from CM032879.1 coordinate 16,501,926, forward strand.
TCCCATTGCTGTAGTGCTGCACTTCTCAGACACACCATCGCCCTGCTCCTCTGCCAAAAATGAAACAGGGCCAAGGTTTAATATTTTAACCCAGTCACAATGTGCAGGCATCGCCGGGCTGACCTGAATATGCTGGGCAGGCGAATCCCCGTTCACACCCTAAACAGGGGATGTGTCCTCAGTGGAGCCAGGGAACACAACTTCTCCATTACCGCCATCCAGCCCAGTCTGTGCCTTTGGAACACACGAGAGGAGAGTGTCATTACCTGACAGAACAGGGCTGTCTGTCTGACCTAGTAATGTCAGCGGGAAAGCAAACTCCCATCCCCCCAACACACACGCAGACATGCACGCACAGACACACACACACACACATGCACGCACGCACACACACACACAGAAGTCTGCCACTTGCCAGGGAGCTTAAACAATGGCCTACCATGAAAAAATGATCACCTTGCTCCAAAAAAAACAAAAAAAAAACTGGGTTTCTGATTCAAAGGCACATTGAGTATAGAGCTTTCACACGTGCACCAATGCTTCTGTTCACCTCAGACCAGAATGGAGGCCACTTGAACTGAACAGAGTGCTAATGAGGAGCACTCCTCTGTGGAGAGGGAGGGGAAGGGAAGGGGTTTTGACGCCTGAGGTAAACTGACAGGCAGATTGGAGGGACATGCAACAGGGCCGGCGCCTGAGACTGGGGAAAGACGGCTCCCGCTGGCCACACAGCGGGGCTGGAGCTGTCCGGTGCTGAAAGCCGGGATCAGCTGCGCTCAATCAGCCCAAACCCCTGCGCCTTGCGCCGTAATCAAGAGGGAGGCACGAAAGCAGTGCCTCAGAGCCCTGAGGGGGAGAAGCCTCTAATGCCTGCTTATTGCCTAGAGCTGTTTAACCCCCCGACCCCCATCGATCACAACAACTGAATCTGACCAGAGCTTCCTATTTGCAGGTTCACTATATATTATACCAGCTGTTCTGCTGTGGCAATCACTGAGGGAAAAACCCTTTTACTCTTTTTTATTTAATAACTTGGTCCAATAATCATATTTTTAGCATCCTGACAGTTGCTTGATACTTTATGCTTAATTAAATACCATGATCTTAAAATTATTGTCATAACCACTTTTCAATGCCCTGGATATATTAGTGGTTTTTATCCACTGTTTTCAACATGGGCAGTGCAGGTAGGCTAACACATTTGCTTACTGCCATGATAGCCTTACCCTAGATCTCCTGATGACAAATTCTTTCCACTGCTGACTTTTTAGGTATAGCACCACCCTTAACATCTTAGCACCACAATAGCACATTTTGGCTAGAGTGCAAATGCCACAGGAGTTACAGACAGGTAAAATGCTGTATCTATTCTTAAGAATAAAACCCACCTTATTTTAAAACCAATGTAGTAAATATATTCATTGTTCATTGAACAATATTCTAGTTTACATGCCCTGCATTAAAGGGGGCATTGTACGTCCTGAAGCTGGTGAATTTTTTTTTTTTTTTTGCCTTTGTTAAAAGTATGTTGATCCATCTTTGTGTCTGCTACTCCACTGCCTCATCATGGAGACCAGGTCTTTGCCCTTTAGTACTTTATTACATTTTAGGCAGTGACATTTATGTGCACTTACCATCATGACACAACATCATTCCTTATGCTATCTTATGCTTAAATTATGAAGATTTAATATCCAATCAAATTTGCTTATTCAGAGGCTTAATAACTCTGCAAGCCTGAAAACAAATGAACATTTAAAATTTAATGTAGAAAAATCATGAAGAACCACACAGCAGTAGATACAGGCTTGATGTATATATAGTACAATGAACAATGGACAAAAGGGCAAAGCTTCTCCTTTAGGTTCTGTAATGGTTGCTTTATTCATCCACTTAGACTCAGATGGAATAACGGCCTCAGATTTCTCAAGGTTGTTTGCATTTCAGCATAATTACCCCTTCAATCACTTTCTATTTCCACTCTCTTTTTGCTTTTGGAGAAGAGGGGGCTCCTTGTGATGTGCTGCAGTCAGTTTATACACTCTCCAGTCTGTGCTCCATGCAACACAGAAGCCACACCTAGATTCAGGTTGCCTTGCCAACCATAAAAAATATCTCCTTATGTAAGGGCAGAATGTACACCATTTCACACAACTTGCTGTAAAATAATGACCTGCATTCAATTTCAGGGTCTGTATACAAGGGTAACTGGACATATTTTGCAGAAGCTGGATTCAAATGATTTCCAGTACACCCCACAGATACCCATGTTTATTACATTTTCTGTACTACAGCGATCTGGAGATGCCCACATAATTGCTCATTCAATTAATCATTAATAACAATGCTACAAGGAAACAAACCCCAAACAAAGAGCGGGGCTGGACGTACCAAGCAATTGTAAAGATCTCCATGTCCCATGGTCACCTATGCATGGAGCAGTTTCAACTAATCAGGAACTTGCATTCTGATCCAACCAAAAAAAGGAATGAAAAAATTTCATTTCAATCCATGCAGTTTTTCCCTCAATCATCTCACCCCCCCTCCCCCCCACAAAGAATGTGTTTTTCTGAGAACAAAAAGTATGTAAATTAATAAGAATTGATACGTTTTTTTTGACAGCGTTTGGGTCATGTTCATGCTGCAAGACTCTGACAACCAGAAGCTCTTTTGGCATGTGTGTACCGTTGTGTGTGCCTGTGTCTTGCCCTCACCCATCCCCACCCAAAGACAAGACAAACAAAAAAAAAATCACACAAACACACCTGATCATTAAAAGTTGTAACACTGGAGGCAAGTTTCACATCACCAGGGGTAACAGCCTGGCTCAATTTGTTGTTTTTAATTAATTCATTTTGACATTAATTAAACCCTATTTGGCAAGTAATCAGAACTGCAGCTGGCACTTCTCTTATTTTTTTTATAGTACTGTGGCTGTTTTCATTGCCTCCCTCCTTGTATCACTCACAGGGCTGAGGGGAGGGTTACCCTTCCCACTTTGTTGTTTATAGAAATTGCAAGGGTTCTTTTCATGCTAATCCCTGCATTTAATCAAAACTCCACAGTCAGAGGCGAGTTTATTTTTATTAGCATTGATTTTTAACAGTTGGGGAACTACACCTCAAAAAACTCTTGACGATGTAGGTATCGCACAAGGTCAGGCCAACGAAGTGAGCCAGAGCCAGAGATCTTCCCTGCTTCTCCTCCCTCTGTTGCCTGCTTGCCCTGAGCCATCTGCAGCTCTTTACAGCCAGCACAGTGTGGCTCTAACAGTGTTTACAGTTGTAAGTAATTAAGGGCAACAGGGAGAGGGCAATGTGGTGATTTTGCATGTTGGCACGAATCATCTTCTAGCCACTTCCTTTTTCCTTTGCTCTTGTGTCATTTCATGGAAATTTAATTTTAAAAATGAGCATGACATCAGGAGCCTCTGAAAGATAGACACAGAATGTCATTATCCATGCACTTGTTTCCTTTTTTGGAAAAGGTCTCGCTTTTTAGTACACCTTTAATAGACAGTGGATAAGTCAGTGACTAAGGCTGAATGGAATGAATTTAGTGTGAAATGACCCCGGTGAAGAATGGCTGGACTGTATATATTATAGCCTACTGAATCTCACTCATGATTGAAAAGAAAAATTTAAAGCCAATGATTATGAGAATAAATCACAATAATGAATTCATTATTATTATACACATCAAGCCATTACATGTTCAAAAACATCTTACGAATAAAATGATGACACTCCTCTCTCCTACATTTGGACAAATTTGTTAGCAGTTTTAATCACTGATAAAATGCTTGATGATTTCTCTGAGTGTACAGAAATTTGATCCGAAACACTGTAGTGGTCTACCTCTTCCTGCTTGTTTCCTTATTCCTGATATAATCATTCCTTTTCATGCTCCACTTGAGTGCCACTATGCCAAGTTAAGGCGAAACTAGTGCCTGAAATGCCAGAGCAAAATAAGAGGAGGGGGAAGCATGTTGCTGTCAGCCATGAGAAGTGGTATCAAACTTTTATGAGGGTTGGCCCCACGGGGACGATGTTCCTGCATGTTGTTTACAGAGCGGAGTCCTCCGGTTGCACGTTTCGCACATCGCACTGAGTCTTGCATTAGAAATGGGGCCCAACAGCCAAACAGCACAGGAGTGGAATCATTTTGTCTGAAGCATCAATCCCCATTCTACCATACTAACAATGTAGTCTTCACTGTTTACTGTTATTTCACCTAATATTTGTAAATAAAATTATATATTAAATTATATAATGTACACACACGCATATACACTTAGTGAACTTATCAGACTAAGAATTCGATTCTTACAAGCAGCTGAATCTTATGTGCAGAGTTACAAATAAACGTAATTCATACGTTGTTCATATATATTTTTTTAAATCCTCCTACTGAACTGAGAAATTGAACTAAATTCCTCAGACATGTAACATAATGTATTTGAATGAGCAGTGTTTCTATATGACCCTTCATTAAGTAACTTAACATTAAATATATTTGAATGTCTCCATGCAAATTCCTACTGCCATGTAGGGTACAATGCTGTGTCTTTAATTTAATTCAAATATAAAATAATCATTTGAGTTCTGCTAATAACTTTTGAGTATCTCCAGGATGGTGTTCTCCATGTCTTTTACAATATTACACAGTGTAGACTATGGAATGTCCATTTGGTTGATCTTAAGACTTTGATAAGACTCAAGATGGTACCATTTTTGTTGTTGCAAATGTTTTTCTGTATCCTGGCATGTGGACCGGTATACAGGCACTTGACTAAACTGAATAATCCTTTTCCTAAAAGTATTTTACATAGGAAATTCGTACAACATATGAGCTCCAGAATACACACAGACTTTAAATGTAAACACTCGCCTTTTGCTATAGAGCAGGTTACACAATCATTGATCACTGATCAAATGTAACAATAATCAAGGTGCCAAAAAATCTCCCCATTACAGTTCAACTCAGTCAGTCAGGGCAAGCATGTTGACCAAACTTTTCATTTAATCTGTTGATATGGAAAAAGAAACCATCGTTCCCACAATTAGAGCTTTAAAACATGGTCCATTATATATTGCACAATAAAATTCATGGTGCGGTGTGGTCATAGGAGGTCATAATATTTTTTACACACAATAGAAATGAGTACCTCATGTATTTGGTATAAAACACAAGATTCACACATAAATGAGAAAAATCTTCCTCAAATAAAGCCCTGAACTGAAAATTCCATGGATTCTTTTCTGTTCTTATTTGCTTAGCGAATGCCCTAATCAAGGGTGATATATCTTACCTTTTACATAGTATTCTTCTGTACTGATGGATATTTTTATGAAGAAAAACAGAAAAAAACACAACAGTTCAAGTACCTTTTAACAAGTGCACAATAGCAATACCCCACCCAGGTCTCAATCCTGCAACCTTTTGGTTACAAAGCACAGCTCCCCAACCATTATGTCACACCATCACCTGTAGGCCATGTCACCTCCTGATTAGGTAGTGTGGCACAGTTAAAAAAAGACTTGACCTGCTTTGAGCGGCTACCAGGAGCCAATTTCTTAGTGAGTTGTGGAGTCCAAGATAGTGGCTGTCACTTTAACATGGTACCAAGGCGTGAAATTATACTCTTGCCACCAAGCTGGGCCCTGAGCCCAGAATCCAGTAAAATTATCATGCAGAGATGAGCTCCCTTTCAAAATCCCCCTCTGCTAAAAACTTAGCCACGGGTCTTTGCTTCCTTTTAATTAAGGCTGTTGTTGCTGCTTGTATAGGGGATGCGGTTCCTCTGCTTTTGAACTATGGTGGTACTCTCTTGATGCCTTATTTTCATAATACCAAGCTTCATGGGGGCACTCCCTTTGTGTTCAATTTCAACTGGGGAAAAAAGGATTTGGAGGAAGTGATCAGCATATGAGGACAGTGCAGGAATCTGTTGAAAATCTCTCTTTCATAGGCTTAAGGAGAAGATGAGCAGAACTGTGCTGATAACATTACATGGAAAGCTATCATCAATCACTTAAGCACAGAGAGCATCAAAAGGAGCAAAAACAAACTATAGATTGTGATTTAGAGAGCTGGGCCAAACAGTGTCTAATCTACATAATCAAATGTGCATCGTGTTACCTTTGAGGTTTATGATGTTATATCTGTGGCTTGTAAATGTTTTCTTGCATAATGTGTAAGTATGACTATTAATATCATTGTGCCAGTAACACTGCCAGAACATTATGCTATAGTAGATCAATGTTAACAAGTGGATGGATTCATGTCTCCGACTATAATATTTTTTCAGTGCCTTTAGATGCACCCACAGTAAAATAAGAAAATGGTTTACAAGAACAGGTTTCCCCTCATGTACATGCCAAAAGGTGATATTTTATTAATTTGCCTTTCTCCAAAAAAATAGGAGAAAGAAGACAGAGGGGTGACTAGGGTCAATTGGTTCCCTTTTCTCTGAGGGTATAGGAGAATGAGAAATAGAATTTGTGGGGAATAAATAATTACTGACAAAGTTTAAAAGTCCTTGAAGATTCCATACTCATGAATCACTCAGGCACCATCATATCTGATATTTTACTTCTCAGTTTTACTTATGCTGTGGCACATATAAGGGTTACCAGAGGGTTTCCCTACATAGTCAGTTACTCTCGCATATCAAAAAGGTAGCCAGGCTACAAGGGGCCACACAAGCGCTAGTGTCCCCTTCGTGACATCAAAAAGCTTTGCTTTTACATCCCTGCCCTGCAGTTTCTACTACACAAGAGTCTCCTCTCACATTAGGGGTACCAAGGCATCACCAAGTAGCATTGCTAAAACATGTGGAACATTGTTAACTGTGTCATTCACACAGTCAGTTTCAAATGAGGGTGTCTGATACTATACTATATTATATATGCTGCTGGATCTTAAATGAGTTGATTGAAACCCAAAATAGGTGCATACATAGATGCAATGCCATGCAGGTGAAGGTAATTCGTGTAGGAATAGAGCCTTGATAGAGTGAATGAATGAATGAATGTTGTGGATGTTAGTAAAGATGGATTTGAAATTTTAAAAAATCATTTTAAGTAAGCTAGCATACAGCATGGAGTTTATTTACATTTCAGAAAGTGGGAATGCCAGATTTTTTAATCAAACTTTGGAGTCTGCTTCTAACAAATGAAGAAAAAATAAATTATGCCACCAGTACAATGCAAACAGCACAGATTTTCTTTCTACTGCAGATTTGTTATGACTCTAAACTATTGCTCTGCATCAGCAATCTGTTGCAGGCTGTCAAGAGTTTCCATGGACTCTGCTGTGCTGAGCCCTGAATTATACAGAAACAACAAAGGCAGAAAGAAAATTTGTCACACAGTTCAAGTTGAACCAAAAAATATACTTTCTCATAACTAGCTTTCACACAAAACATGTGTCCAGCCAACTGGAATGTTGAATTTCTTTTAACTGTGTTGCATTACGCAAGCAATGGTCTTTTTTCTCTGTGGGGAGACTTTGGATAGAATTCCCTAAGCATGCTGGGAACCCGAGGTAGAGAGGAGCAATGTGGAAGAAATCCCATCACTCTCACCGAAAAACATAAAAAAACACCCTGGTAGAAATACAAAAGACTTGCTTAGTCTAAGACAGCTACCTGAGCATGCCTTGAAGGCTCATACCTTTAAATCACATGGAGCCTGAAAATCAAGTACCCGTTCACTTCTAAATCACTGAAAAAGGGAAATGCAACATTCTGACTTTAGAGCCAGTATGACCTGAGTAATGAAAGGCAGAGGTCATTGCCCTCTTGATGGCTTTGTCCACTTCATTTGAATACCCACTAAAATTGTAAGAAAAGGAGCAACTTACGAATACATTTGTTATACTGTTTGGTGTTGCTTTAAAGTAGTGGCCTCCTCCCCATGTCTAAGGCATAGCAGGTGTCTTAAAACCAGCAACTGCACCTGAAACAGGTGATTACATTTTCCAACAGATGACACCATTAAGACCAAAGTGAACTCCATAGAACACCCTGGATCTTACAAAGGCCTATCTCTGAACTCAACTCAAATGTCTGTGCACTCATGTTCATTGACAGCCCTGTGTCCCTGAAAAAAAGAAGTTTATTAATCAGTTATCTCATGGTAATTGAGGCCCCTCAGCCGGTAATTGAGTGATTGACCTGTCTGTGTGAGAAGGACCTACGTCAATCAATCTGTCACTTACTGACCCGTCACACCGGCAGTATTTTAGGCAGCCTGACTGACAAATGCAAAACACCACCAGCTTGTTCTTCAAGGCTTCAAAAGGAGCAAATGATTTAGGACAGTGGCATTGTGCGATATTGTCTCACTCAACCCACTCTGCAATGGTTAGGAATCAGTAGTACCACGGATAGCCTATTTACTGAGCATTCAGTGTCTTGTTTAAGAGCGTCTGGTGATTTCCCGAAAATACAGACCATCTTCAGAATACTGAATTACAATAATTTTTGTCTGTGTATTCTAGGCTAGAGGATTTTATAATGCCAGAAAATATTACAAGGGACACTTAATGAAGTGGGCAAAGGATATTAAAAGTTACTCCCTTCAGGGTACGCAAAATGTACTCCAGGTTTCCACTTATTGGGTATGGTGGATCACTGGGAGATGAAACATCATGTGTGGCAGCCCTGGACAGTGTGTCCAATATGTGTCTTTACAGTGGCAGCCCTGAGCTGAAACCATGTTCTTGAAATACAATTTCTTCAGGTAAGTGTACATTTTATTCAAAACCATCTGTGTCCAGCACCTAGGACTCAGTGCATTGCACAAGTGAAATATGCACAGCGTAAGAGATCTAGAAGTCCTCCTGAAAGTGATCACATACTCGCTAGCTATCACCATCGAGAGCTTCCTATGGCTGTTCAGTCTTCAGAGTCTGATGGACAGCAGTTTCAAAACAGAACCAGCACCAAAGACAATGTCCACTTCTCCACAAATGGGATTGACCCTCCATGCAACCAACAAGTGCTATGGGGTGGCAACTAACAGGTGATTTGTTAAACCTCAAATCTGTCACATTCCAATGTGCCAGAAACCCCTGAAGTTCAGTAAGTCACCCTTTCTTTCAACATCAAAGACCAGAAAGTGAATGAGACCATGGGGAAATCACAAAGGAACAGAAAAGGCAACTCCCCTAACAAAAAAGTATACATTTGAGTGGGTCTAAATTAGTTCCCTGGTCACTTGGAACCTCTAGCTACAAATAACCTGAATGAACTCGTAACCTGCCTTTCCCCAATTAAACAGAAATGCACACATCTAGCATTGGTCTTTAAAAAGCATCTGGACAGGGCAACAAAACAGAATATATTGTTGTTTGATATCAATACTGTTAAAGCCTATAGAAAAGATGAGTAACATTGTTTACCACATTGAGGGGACTGGTTTACTGTTGAAATTTTGTGTGATATCTACTCTTTTTTGTCATTGTTGTTGGCCAGCATAGTTAATTTATCTTAGTCAAGTTCCCTGAAGACACATGGCAGTTATGTACAGCTGATTTCTAGTGTAATGTGCATGCACTTCGATGTTCTCACCTCTTTATTTCTGTAAAAGGCTAACAATGTCTCATTAAGACGTAACAGTCTTGCAATTTCAAGAATTTTGCTCAAGTGGAATGGAGTCACACAGCTGTGGCAAAAGGCTCACTCGCTCCAAGTTGTCTTTCAATAAATCCTTCATTCACATGAGTTGACTTGTGCCTTGTACAGCTTTGAATAATTACAGCCACAGCTCTTTTTCATTTAGGGAAAGACTGAGATGCCCATGGCTATGCTCCACAGGAAACAGATATACAGGGTCCTGTGCCACACAACACTCCAGACACCCCTCTAACCGGCCAAAACATTGCTGCATTTTGGTCTGCTTCTGTGAAGACCAAGCTGAAAATGGTCTTACAAAAGTGACAAGAGTTAGACTATAAAAAAGGACATAGCACTAATAAACAGGACTAAATACAAACCATCAATTCAATATTATAGGTCTTTTGTGGTACCAGTAATTGAATACAGTTATGATAAACAGCAATTCTTCAATGTATCCTTTTTTCACCAGTTACAGAAATAATAAGAAACTCAATACTTGGTGACATGGCTAAGCAATATCCATTTACTAGCCTAAAGATTGTTCATTTAGTTTACACATGAGACATGCAAGCAGAATCAATACTCAGGGTGTGGATTTATTTCCCTGCACTAAATCACCCTCTGAGGCATGTAGTTCTGGTCTGTGAGAGGATTAGAATTACCCACAGGTCTCAGAGGCAGATGGTTAAAAACAAGACTGCAATCTTAACTTCCTCAGCCCCACAGCTAGCAATTAAAACACAGAACGGATGTAAAATGACTGATTACATTGTCCTTGTGCGCATGCAAAATGCAGGTTTTAGTCCCCCAAGAGTTGGGAATACATTTCCCAGCTTTCACTGGGGCTGCTCTCAAAAGACAAGGCACCCTTTTGAGCGTTTGGCATACAGAAGCACACACTTGCATCTATTTAAATGTTTTATTGTTGTCTTTAAATCTACATAAAATCCATGGATCAGGTATGGTAGGGGTGTAGGTTGGTGAGTACAGGTTTCAATGGCCAGCCGTAGGGGGGTTGAATTTTTAGTGTGTCTTGACTGTATCAGAGCCCCACTCTGGCAGGTAATAGTTTGTGGCTAGAGATTTCAGCTGTGTGGTGCTGCTTTTCAAAGTCCTATTACTGTGAGAATACCTAACAGGTAGCAGATAACTTCCACTCTAACTTTGTAAACTACAACTGTTACAGTGAATACTTTCCCTCAATTCTCCATTTAAACTACAGATTTCCCTTGGTACAAGATGTTCTGCTTTTCACTTACCCTGTGAACACTGCTGGGTCATTTCGTCTGTAGATCGGTACCAAATTCCAATCCAAAATTCATCATCAATTTTTGATGATTTAGCCTACCCCAATCTGTTGCAAGGACAAAAATCAGATTGAGAATGGCACCGGCCCCAGGCACACAACTGATCCAGAGAGGGAAGAATAAAGCAAGCTGTATCACCAAGCACGTGCATTTACTGAGTAGTAGAATTAGTTATTAAAATTGCTTTTCTACTGTGTCTGTTCATCTTGGAGCAGTATTTACCCTTACAGTCTTTAGCTCTGTATCAGAACATGGGGAATACAGACAAACATGTTCCAAATGAAACTCATTTTGACAGCTTCAGCCTCACCAACACCGAGACTTTTCCAGCCCCTCCACCTACATCTGAAAATGTGCTAACCCACACCTTCCCAGAGACTAAATAAAAAGCCACTCAATGTTCCTCTATAGTTTGGATGAGGAGCCAAGCCAGGCAATTAAAAACTCTGGTGTCATACTGTCATGCATCAGGTTATCGTTTCTGGGAAACAGAGTGAGCAATAGCCATACAGTAGATGATAAAATGGAATGGGCCTTTTGTACTGCACTCATTGAGGATTAGCAGACATTGATCCCATAGTTAGTATGTAGGTGCAAATTAGTCTAAATAGCAGTTGTTATTTTGCATTGTAAGACCAACAACAGGTAGAACATTCTACACACTACAATGAAATTTGGAAATCAATAAAAATGTGGCAGCATTCTCAAAAGAAAACTGTAATTTACTTACTGTAATAAATGCATGTTAATTACAGTGCTGTCTTTACAAATATGCTGTGCAAGATTTCAAGGTAAGTGAACATGATTAAAATTCAAAGCTTGTGTTTGGCATTCAGGGAGCCAGCGGTCTCCATGGCAGAAATTGTGTAAATTGAATTTTGCAGAGATTGAGCAGGACAGGAAGTTATTAACAGGTAAACACGGTTTATTAGGTGCCAGTGCAAGCAGCATAAACAAATGCACCATCTGATCCCAGGGTGTTTGTATTTTGTACAAGCTGTCCAGAAAAAAGCTGCTAAACAAGGAAAGTATGAATGAAAGGTATGAATTCTTATGAATTAGCATCACACAAGGACATTACCCAAATATACCAAGGTCATGTTCACATGCTATGCCTCAGGGGGTCATTTGCAGAGTACACTCAGGAATTTCACTGGTGTGACCCTGACTTCAGACAAGCACTTTGCTTTAAATCGTTACCATTTAGTAACGCTACAAGAAACAGGGGCAAGTTGAGGAGATGATAGGAGTAGTACATTTTATTCCGAACACTGTTACATCCTCTAGTGAACTTACACAAAGGAGGGAGGAATATGAACTAAAGAACTAAGCCCACTATGAAACTGGATGCCTTCACATTCATAGTTAGCTAGTTAGCTAACTTTAAAAAAATAGTTCTCCAAAGAGAAGAATCCTGCTGGAGGGAATGTCACACCAAGACCACATATCTTGTTTGCCAATGTCTGATTCTGGCTTTTTGAATTTCCAACTTCCTGCATTTTAACAGCTGGCAATCAATTGAATTACTCTGCTTGCCTGTAACATCCAAAACTATTAAATCAAAGGCAATGTTCCTCCCATTTATTTCAGTGTCATTTACTGGAGATCCATGTGTGCCTGGTCTTTGTTCCAGCTCCGATCTTAATTGCTACATTGATTGGCACCATTGATTAGAAGAAAACTTGAGTCATCTGGTGTCCTAGGTGTCAATCACCTAGACTGTGGGCCGTCAGGCCCAGAATATGACACCATTGCAATAGGTGAATAGGAATTTTAGGAAGAATGAAACTGTAAAGTCCAGAGAGAATAATATATTCAGGTCAACACCTCTCAGGGGTAATCGTCCAGCCAGTCAAATTACATTGTACTGCAAGTCGATTTGAGTCATAGCCCCATAAACTTCATAAACTTCTCACAATTCAAAATGGATAATAAACTAAAGAAATATGTGCCTCATATTGCATCCAAAAGTATTAGCTATCCAGTGTACTGTTCAGACAACAGTAATAACCATAACACCTACACAGCAAAAAGGTGTATGAAATTCAATGTAAAATTAATGAAAGCTGTCTGGAATAAAGATTTGATGCCTGGACAACAAGACTATAAACAGCAATAACAAATATGCAAACTTGTGTATGGAAAATTCAATGATACATTTTTTGTAAAGCTTATTTGAGCTCAGAGCCATTAAATATTGATAATTTCCTGTTTAAAAAAATCCTTCAAAGAAAACTAAAAAAATGCTAAGCTGTTTAACTGGCCTCCTTAATTAATATGTTGGATGTTAGGAAGGCAGATTGAACCACCTTAAAAAAGGTCCATTATTCACTCCTGATGGTGTCAGGTGTGTTGTTAGTGCAAATGAGCCTTTTGAGATGAGCCATCTTTTAGCAGCCTGAACACAACCAGAGATGAAGTGGACCATCTTTGGGAAAAGTCAATCAGGGCCTAAAAAGTGGGAAAGAAAAAATCATTTTTCATGTTGCTTTCGAGAAACAAAAACATGACCCCAAGGCATGGCTTAACGTGGAAGGGGAATGGCATTGTAAATGAGCTGAAACGTGGTCTACAGGAACACTGTCAGTCAAGCTCTGACTGGAGGAGTCACATTGGTTAACATTAAGATTTGTGGACATTCCTTATGCCAGATTTTGATCTCTCCCTTTAATCAACAAAATTTCAAGTGCCCTTTAGTGTATTTTACCATGTTTTGTTATCCTCCATGAAAATTTATATTGTATGAAAATGTTTGCTTCTTCTATTTGGAAAGGGAGCATTTGTTTTCCATTTTGTCTTTTTATATCAATGCAGCAGCTAACAGCATGATTGCATGACATGCCTATTTCATCATCAAACCCTACAACCACTGGATCCAGGGCAATTCAGAGGTCCCAAATTATTTTCAGCATTTGTTGTGAAAAGCAATGAACAATGGCTGTAAAACAAAATGTTTGTACTCATGCACAAACAAACACACACACACACACACACACACACACACACATCAAGCCACAGGCAAGATCTGTCCTCAAAATATGTTGAAGAATCGATTGAATGAAAATGATCCGCCTGAAATGATATAGCACAGATCAATTTCAGCTGGACCCCAGCCCCAGAGAGAGATGTCTGACTGGCCCTACCCATGTTGCATCGCCCCTGTGTCCACCTGTCATGCACAGCCACCGTTGTTAATGGGAGTGTGATTTCTCTCAGGTCCCCTGCACCACAGGGCATCTATATCAATTAGCTGCTTCCCAGGCCTACAGTGAAGGATCATCAATTGGAGAAAAGGGTACAGTCAAAGGCATTGATTGCTGTCACATCTCGTTCTGAAAGCCATAGCTCTTTACTGCCAAGAGACTCCACGTGTTGGGAGCGTGACAGCAAGATGATCCGAGTCAGAGGGCTGCCAGCTCTTACTCTCCTCAACTTTTGAATTCAGTCAAATGCATGCTGTCATGGCTGAAGATTAGTGTGGAAGGTAGCACTACCTGTAAGCAGCACAGGAAGGTTGGCAGAGGAAATGCCATCCTTGAAAAAACATTTACATTTATTCATTTGGCAGATGCCTTTATCCAAAGCAACTTACAAGTGAGGCAGAGTACAAACAGGGAACTCCTCTTGTCATTTCATTGGATTTCTATCAGTCTAGCCCTCAGGGATTCAACACACACACACGCACACACACACGCACACCCATGCACACCCATGGCCCCACCCATAGTTTGTAGTGCAGCCATGTCATGCCAGAAGATCTTGCCTGGTTTGCACATCCATCTGGTCCTGAAACAAGAATAATGTAGTGTGTTGGAGGATAGAAAGCCAGAAGGTTTGTAGGTTTTGAAAAGTAGGGGAACTCCATCTTTTCTTATGAATGCACAGCAGGTGGACCCCTTATGGAGTGAGGAGAAAATAAATGAGACTGGAGGAAGAAATAAAGTTTCAAATCTTATTCTGTGCATCAAGGCAAACCATTTGCCTTTCAGGTGTTGACTGATGACTGCAGCAATGTTTTGCTGTAGATGGGTTTCTTGGCTACTGAGCTAGGTTGCATAAATATTCAGGCAGATTTCCATCAAGAGACAAATGTAGAGCTGTTCCACAAAACCATTTTTTCAGAGACAGCAGGCTTTCTTGTTCCACAAAGATCATTAAGGTGTTGCTACAACAGTGAGTAGGCCTCAAAAGTCTCAACACCAAGTATTTTTCTTCCTTTCTGGCAAAATATACAGTGTATACAGTAGGGCAGGGTCATGGCTATATCCTGTGGGGGAGGTTTTTGTGGTATATTTGGATAAAACTTAAAGGTAACAGACAAAAATGAAAATCAATGTGTTGAATGTATTCACAAAATGGTCAGGGGAGGATTGTTACAGTTTTTCTTTTGTGAGCATTTGGATATGTCTATATGTTGTCACAAAGTAGGCATAACGATAACAGTGTGTATGGATAAACCTCTAGAATATGTAGCCACCACAGCTGATATTGCTTGTCATTTGCAAATAGTAGCCATGTGACATTGTAGAAACCAAAAGGATAAATGTTTAATCCAATGACAGAATACATAAATGACTAATTTATCCATAAGTGAGGTCACAGTGGAGTACACTACGCTTTGTGAAGAAGCTCTTCCTGCTTTGTGCTCCACTGCAATAGTAATGGTAATGCTCATTTATATTTACGCTTTCTATATGTTGTAAACCTGTATCAAGATCACCACAAACCAGGGATTGCAGGCAACACCAACCAACCATCACAAGTGAGCCTCAATACTTTCAACAGCAGATATTTTCAAAGCAGGCAGCATAAAACGTATTTGAAGTATTCTAATGGACATTTGAAAGTTTTTGATGATTTCACAGATGAACAGGTGAATTCAGTTGCCCTATTGTGGCCTTGTACCTCTGACAGAAAAAGTGCCATAGCTGACCCACAACTGAGCTCAAAAATTTTAGGTATTTTTATCTTAAAATTTTAGGTAATTTTAATCAGTTTTCTTCTACTAAGAGATTGTATGACACTTTATCGACTGAGTCAAATTTTAATTCATTTCACATCAAAGGAATTGTCTTATTAGATTCAACAGCTGCTGAATATAGTAGCTCAATTATATTTTCACAAAACGTCCATTAATTCCACATTCAGATACTCCACATTAAGTGCCTTTATACAAGACATTACAGGCTGTCAAGGCTGAAAGAACTTCGTATCTGTAATGAAAACCCTCAAAAGAAATACTTTTTGTACTGTAAGTTTTAATATTCTGTCTCAGAAAGATTCCAGATGTATCCATAATGATATCACATTCTGCTGGCAGTTAAGAACATTTAACTTTTACAGCAAATGGCTCATGTTGAAAGCCTTTAAAAACATAGTGGGGAAAAGACATGTACCAAAATGCATGCAGAAAATCTCAAAGGAAACAAAGCTAAACTTCACGCAAAAAACCCAACATTTTGATACTCAAAATTCTTTGAAGCTTGAATTTTACCCTGGAATAATTCTATGAACTAGAGTACCAAATAACAAAAAAATAATTACAAAATTCAGCCTTAGTCTAAAGCGCCTCTCAGAGTTGATTAAAACAAACATCAAATGTGTGCAAGGGTTGGTCTTCAAACCCTTCTCTGGAACCACCTACACTGGACCATTCCTTCTGCCCCAGTATAGGAATACTGAACAAATTTTGCAGGTACACAACATAACAGCACACCTTTGGCAAGCAGAATGACTTATAATATGAATGAATAATATGAATGAATGAATAATATTTAATAGTCATATATAAGATTCTTAATATCACCAACCTCTACAGCATGTAATGTGTCGTAAGAAGAATTCCATCTCCACTTAAAATTGCAGCACTCAACAGATTAGTAAAAGATATTCCACAGGACATGACATCATCTAATGCACAAGGTCACATTATAAACATCAGAAAGGCAAGCTGTGGACTCCATTAAGCAATTGGTCATTTAGGTTAAAGGGGAGATAATAGGCTTAAAATGTGGTTATATTGCAATGTAATGTTTAAATTATCTGAAATATCTCAGAGTATGTGACTCACTACACAGAAATTAAGGGCAATTAAAATGAATTACAATTGCACTTGAAGTCTGTAAAGTTC
Organism: Megalops atlanticus; assembly: GCA_019176425.1. Classification (NCBI taxonomy): domain Eukaryota; kingdom Metazoa; phylum Chordata; class Actinopteri; order Elopiformes; family Megalopidae; genus Megalops; species Megalops atlanticus. Next base: position 16,518,988 of record CM032879.1, read on the forward strand.
TAACACAAAAAACCTAACAATCACCTAATGATCCTGCAGGAGGGTAAGGAAAGAATCCATGGACAAAGATGGTAATGTTACAAACAAACAAATACCTCCCACATCCCACACCAAAAATGTGTTGCTATTGCTAGAAATGTTTGACAGTTTGGTCTGGATGACATTTCTTAAGAAGATGAAGAAAAACAAACAAAAGAAGTTTAACTTTATGACGATAAGTCATAGGTATATCAGAACACAAGGCTTTCAAAATGTCCACTTGTAATGATTTATATTTAAGTTATGGTTTTTAACAATGGTTTCAGTCACTTACAAAGTGAACATCCTACAGTTTACAGTTAAGACTTGCATTTGAATTGTGACACCAGTTTGGTAATGGAAAAGTCCTGGTTGCTGCCAAAGTTGAACACATTTAACGTTGACGTTTTGCATTCCTTACGGTAATATATCATGTTTATCTGCTTGAAGGGGTGGTGTAGCCAACTCCTTTCTGTGTGCAAACATAAAGAAGAACTTGATTGCTCATTGATAATTGTAGACATGACATTTTAAGAAGGACTAAATAATTGACATAATTTTACTGATGTGTCTCTTTTTGCTCTAACAAATAAATGTATTGCACATATTTTCTGCTTTGATTGAATTCTTTTCAAAATGTTGATTTTGTCACATCGCAGGATAAGGACTCCAGGCTAATGCAATTTCTGCCAGGCCAGTAGAAATTTCAATCGACAGTGCCACAAATCTCAGTTTACCATTTTTACGTTTCATCTTCTTTGTACCAGGTACACATATGTCTAAACCATGTACAAACAAGAGTTGGGCCTTATAGAGCAAACAGTCTTTTGCCTTCCAAATATTTTCTCCACTGTTGCAGTAGGAGTGAGCTTCTTGCATCATGTCCCTATCTCCCCCACAAAGCAAAGCTGTCTCTTTATTCTTCCTTTGCCCAAACTCCGCAGTGCATCACAACATGACCGTGATTCTTATGTTGCACATTCGGCTTGGCAAGAGACCAAACACCAATTACACATCACTTAAATGCTTCATTGCCACTTTCACTCACCTCAAACAGGTTAGAGAGGTCTTTTTTTGAGACTTGAGAGATTCCAGAGCCTGCCCACCCAGAAGGGGGTAAGATTATGCCTTACAAAGAGAAATAAATATGCGGTTCTCAGACACCTCAGCCACAAAGTGGAAAAAAGGAGGGAGCATGCCCCCCTCTACTATTTAGGAACATTACCATCAATCAGATGCTGTATCAGCGCTTCAAATTCAAACCAACTAATAAGTTTTGAGGGGGGATGGGCTTCCTGTCCCACCTGATCCAATCAGCACAGGTTGGTGTTCTTCAATTCTTCAAAGTGAGGGAAGGACAGACATTTTCAGTACCAGAGAGATTCCTTCCACAGGCCCTGTAGTGATGCCTGCCACAGGTGAATCTCCCTTTCACCAAGGCAGGAGATTTTATTTGAAAGACTTTTGCAACAAAAGGTCATATAATTCAATTAATAGCCAGCTTATATAGGTTACAATTTTTGCATTATCTATTCATAGATAATGTAAAAATTGTATGCTATATAAGTCACTCTGGATAAGAACATCTGCTAAATGACTGTGATGTAAAAATTACTGAAGTAAGTAGTATGCATCATCTTACATAGTGTTTATTGCATTACTTCAGTGGTAGCAACACAGAATAAATCAGTGCAAGGCTTTATATTTTATGATGAACTCTTTCAATGGAAGTAATACAAAGTGGCTGCTTTCCATGTCCAAAGGTTTCAATGGAGGAACTAAATTAACAGGAATCTTTTGCAGAGGAGCCTTTATTTGACTAGCCAGTAATCATTTGCCAGAGCCCCTTCATCATTAGCACAACTGAAAGACCTCAGCACATGACCATGGAACCACACAGTTCCACAGCAGACATAAGACACAGCACCAGCAACTGAGTATAACACATTAGCATTCAAAACCTCAGAGCTTAATGTTGTGATTATGTAAAATGTGACATTCATTAGCCATTAATACTTATATAAATAAGTGTGTGTTAGTATTGTTTAACAAATAATTATTAGGATTAACCTTTATCTTGTAATTCATTATCTTCAAATGTCATTCCAGCTTCTCAACTCCATCTGAAAGTCTGTGTCTTCTCTAAATAGTTATCCGTTCATAAATGTTATGCTTACAAATTGTTTTCTCATTACTCTAATAAGTTGGGCTCTTCTGATTTAACAAACTCACACTAATGACATCTGCAGTCTCCGCCAAGATACAGTAGTTATGTTAATGAATTAACTGGTCTCCCATAACAAGCGGAAACCCTTCATCCTAGTTCTGACAATAGGGGACTCATATTTTCAAGTAACTAAATTGCAGTTAAAAAGGATTCTGCAACATGTGTTTCATATTAATGTCAATAGTAATTACCAATATATTTCTCCTGTAAAAGACACTTTAAAATCAACAGTTATGTTTCTAAAGCAACATGACAGATCTAACAAATTTTGAAAGAAGTTAAATAGTTTGTGCCTGAATTGCAGTTGCATCAGTCACACAAACGGCAAAACATAATGACAGCATGCACCAAACAGGGTGAAACTGCATCAGGATGGAGGGACAGTCGTCACAAGACAGACTTCACCAACAGGATTAGATTGGCACCTAGCCGGATGATTGTGAAAAACCACAAAACAATGCCCTCAAAAAGTACCACAGAATCTGAATATATACCTACGTGACAACTCAACAAAAGCATGAAACATGATATCTCAACAAATACATCATGATCCTCACAAGGATGATATTTATGGCAGGGCTGCCATTCAGAAACAGCTTGGAACCAAAGCCAATGTGCAACAACACATATTATAGAGTATTGAGTGCAAGGCCTGGACTTCTGAGCAGTGGAAGAAAGTAATATGGTCTGATGGGTCATGTTTCATGTAGATTTCCACCAACTGGAGGCTTTCCTTCTTTAAGAATGGTTCAATATCCCATTAATAACAGTTCAAAACTTTTATAACAGCATTCCAGGATGGACTGAAGCTGTTCTGAAGGCAAAGTGTGGCCCAGCTCCGTGCTAGTTAATAAATACTCATATGTTGATGGGAGTTCGCAATATTTTGTCTATCCCCGTAACTGCACTTTAAACAGAATGGAAAATTTCCGTAATATAATTTGCTGAAGCAACTCTTTGCTCTAAATAGAGATTCTTTTGAATAAATATGATCTGAGACAGTTGCTTAAAGAAGTGAATTTCTTGCTTTGTGCACTTGTGCATTGAAGAATGCACATAGGCAATTGCAATCCAGATTCATATTGACATAAGGAAATGTCATACAGATTAGCTTGTAGTTCGTGTTACACTATTTTGACATTTCATTGTGTAGTGACACGAAACTGCCTTGAATCACTGCATGAACCAGAACAAAAAGCTAACCTGTGGGGAGTAAACACTACAATAATAGGCTTCCTGATGCATGCAAAGTGTTCTGAAATTACTTTGATTGGAAATGGCAGGGATGCATGATGTGTGACCATGAATATCTGTGCACAGCTCTGATCTGAATTCAGCTGTTGATTGACATGAGGCAGAGCTAATGGAGGCCAGCTCCTTGCTGTGACAGTAGCACAGCCACCCTGTGGTGCAGCAGTTAAGGAACCGGGCTTACTGTCTACACACTGTTTTTGCGGGCTTCACTGAGGCACCGAGCCCAGACTTATCCAGTAGATGTGCAGGTGTATAAATGGATAATGCATGACATGTAAGTTGTGTCTGCTAAACAAATAATGAAAAAGTAAGTGACACTTCTTCTGGAGCAGACAGAAATGACAGCACCACATACACACACACACATATACTTGTGGATACATATATAAAAGGCATTATACAATAAATATAAAAGGGCTAATGTATAGATATATTCCCTGCATTGGGAAAGGTGCGGGGTGACTGTACCTCCTGGTACGCCTTGTACGACCATCAGCTGTCTTTACACATGCAGTTCCTCAGCTACAAAGTGGATAAGAAGGTAAATGGCTCACTCTGGTTTCTGTCATTATGTTTGTTTTGATTGAGCTTTACCGGCAAAGGAACTGTAACCATTCCCACATAATTCTATTCGTCTAGACTTACCATGCAGAGCATTGGCAGCACCCCATCCTTGCCCCGTCTTACCTCATGCTGCAATATACATGGAAATTGCAACACTCAATACACACGAGGCAGTGCTGCTGTTGCAGTTATTTCTAGTGCATGGTTTTCTTCTGCACAAATATCTCAGCAAGCTGAAGCAGACAGCTGTGTAATGTCAAAGTAATAGAGATGGAGGCAACAGTACACACACAGATTGATTTACACCACGGATTGCCTTTTACATAGGACAGCACAGAGGGAGGTCCCAAACCTGTCCATTTAAATTTGTGACGGGTGATGGCAGGTGAGTGGCGTACAATTCCTTACCCCTGTTTTCTGATGTTTTGAGGAAATAACAGAAGTTAAACTTGCTCTCTATTTACGCTTTCAGTCTGTTTCTGTTTTATGGGCCATTTCAGATGTTGGTGTTGACATAATAGAATTGCTACAGCAGTTCTCAAGGCACACAACAGCCTGAGGACAGACAGTTACAGGCGAGCTCACAGGTCACATGTGCAATTGGATTAGGTGCAGTCGACGGGACCTTTGGGGGTAGCCGTGAGGATAATGTGCACTCCTCACCAGAGGGGATTTCCGCTATGCACCCTGGGCTTAAAAGCCAACGATGTAGCCATACCTATCATCTTCCTGAAATAACCACTGGCAGTGCAATGAGCTGGCAATTTTATCAGCAGCCCTGCATCGACTGTGTAATCCTCCCCCTGGACAGGATTTTTTAATGGCTGGCATCATTATCCGGCACCCTTGCTCACCAGTTCGATGCAGGCATCAAAGTGTGGGCTAGAAGGCCAAAACAACTTCCCAAGGGGAAGCTCTGCAACAGGCAGGAGAAAGAGGGAGCAGGAGAATATATTCAGTTAAAAAAAATGAGTAGGGTTCATTTTTTTCCTATGATACTATTTTATTCTTTGGTTCATGATGAATTGTATTTATGCTGTAGAGAAATAAAGATTACAGAACAACAAAAAAACTTTCCTTGATGCATTAAAAATAAGTGCTGGTGTTTATTTACAATGAAATGAAAAGATCAGATCATCCACAAATGATTATGTCATTACGCTTATGTGTTCTGAGCCATGATGATGGTGTTACATAGTGTACATAAATAGGCTGCACATTTCAGGTATCGGGCCCCGCAAATGGCATGCTTTTCAGTGCGCCTACAGAGGGGGAGCCACTCGCTTCCCACAGCAGGCAGCAGTCAGCTCAACAAGTGTGTGACTGACATTTTGCATCAATATTCTGTAAATGTCAAAATTCAGATGTCCCAGACCTGCTTTCATCAGTGCTGTGTCCACCGTCAGACCCAACAGCCTGTGTTACGTGGGCAGAGTCTCTTTGTACATGGAGGATTCAATCAGCTGCAGGTCACTAGCTGCGTGTCGACGGGAAGCGAAAGTGAAAAATCACGATGGCATTTTCAACGGCGTGCTTGTAGACACTGAATTAAGGTTGCACACATTTTTTTATTCTTGCGCCGATATACTTCAGCTGGAGTTGGAGCTGAACACAGCCAGTCGGAACTTTGGGCATGGCTGCTTCTGTGTCCACCATTGCAGTAATGAAATCCTTCCTAGTTGCCTGATGGGCATTTATCTTCTTGTTAGGAACCTTAATTTTGATGTGACGGCATTTGATTTTTAATACTTTGATTCTATCTAATCTGACAGGTTAGTTCTTTGACCTGAGTTTTCATTTAGTCTATTTTACCTGCACTGATGTATAAATCAGAGGTCTTCCCTCAAAGTCTGAAACGATAAACCCTGTAATTTCTCAATCACAAAAACACCTTAGTTTTCACTCCTAGGGGAGGCTGTGAAGCACAAAGCATGGTAAATAGGTTTAATTATGTTTCCTTTCAATTTTGGTGACAAATTGTTCTGTACCTTTTCTCTCCACTAAAATATTCAGCAGTCTTCAGTTTGGTTCACTGCCATTAAGGGGATGCATCAGCGCTAGTGTACTGGTGCAGCTAAGGACATGTGGCCTTAAACAGGCAATAGGTGTTTATCACTCCGAGAAGTTTAAGGATTTAATTACTGTTTAAAGTTTCACAATTTGTTATGTTGTAGCAGCAGGTAGAGCTATTTACAATTTATCCTTCTGGTCTTATTTGTTTGAAGGTGGTGTTAAAGAGATAGAGGGCTATCACAGTCCCTTGGGCATTTTAGTGTAATAGATCCACTCAAATAAGGTAACTTTCTTTTCCCTGGGCTTGGTTTGGCATTGATAACAGAATCAATCTGAACTGAAACAGAATGCCTGTGCCACAGACTCCATTGTGAAAAATGGTGCTACAGATAGGATGACATTCAATCGAAATGCTACTCAACTGACTACAACTGAATGTAGTCCTAAACTTTGATAAGTGCATTTAAGCAAGCATTACATATTTTTTAATCCTCAATATTTTACATTAATTTCAATGACCTCTGAACCCCTGGTAAGAGTAAGAGTTGAAGTTCAGGTCATTGCACTATGGAGATTAAATGGCCACCATTAATTTAACGATCATGTACTACACTGGCTCTGTGTAGCAATTCTACTGATGAATAACTTGATATTGAAATGATACAGTATAAATATACACTTCACAAAGTAGTGCAGTTCGCAGATAATGAGTATTCCTGAGCAGCTGTAGGATGTCTATGGCCCCAAGAAGCTATGAAATGCCTCTTAAATGTTGCTGTCTTTTGCCTTCAGAGATACCTCTGTTCATTACAAACAGGTTGGAGGGGAGTGGGGGTGGTATTGGGAGGTGGAGGGGTAGGATGGAATTGAGCTCACTGTTTTGATTTGGCCAGAGAAAATAATAATGACATGTGCTCTTTGGTCGACTTACCATTTTAATATGTATTGTTTTGCGTTTCAGGAAACTGCAAAGTCTGTCTTCAGCTTTGAGAGCGAGAGAAAGGGGCAAATACAGTTAACTTGTTGATTGGAATGGAGGCTGAGATTTGTTGTCCACATAAATTGGTTTAGTTGTTTCATTCTGGCTCCCTATTCTTTCTGTAAACAGTGCTTCATCATAGGCACAGAATATTGCTTTCGGCAAAGGAAAAACATATTCAAACTCAATAGCCAGAAAGGTGATTAACAGTGGGATTGTCTGATGTATTAAAGTTGCTGTTAGTTAAGGCTGAATACATTAGGCACATATTTAGAGCAGCAATTGCATTTAGATTCCTGAAGCTGTTTCTTTATGCAAGCAGTGAGAAGACATTTATGTCAGCAAAACGCATGTTTCAGTCTTGATATTCATCATCTGGTAATTCATAAAAGCATATCCTCAGGCAGACATGGCCATAACAACATTATTAATAGCAATAATAATAATAATACAGAGGCTTCTGAAACTTAGAGCCACCCAAAGGGTTCTTGTTTTTCCTGGGGTGTAAAAGGGTGTAACCCACAGAAGAAATTCATTAGTAGCATGCATTTCCATGGTTAAGGTAAAAGAGTTCTCTGAATACTGCAGGCAAATGGTAATTGACCTCCAGAAGTTGGAAGATGACTATTACTGAATTCACAAAAAAATGAGCTATTAAGATGTATTAAAAAGTTGAAAAAAAATGAAATGCATAATCTTTTTCTGATATATTTTGTTTGTTGTTCCTGTTTCATCAGTGGTATGAAATTTGTGGGGAACCTATATACATATATATACAGTATAACTTGATCCAGTTCCAGTGTGTGTGAATCACCACAGTGGATTCTCTGCATGATAATCTTAACACCTATCTGACTTCACCCACAATGGACAGCTTGTGGCTGCGTGTGAAAATGAATTCTGATGGCCTGCCATTTGGAGAGGAGGTTTACTGGCACCCCTTTGGTCTATACTTAGATCTGCGGGATGGGAAGGAAGAGGGATCATTTTCAATCACACCATGTCACTGATGTCTCTCTACCTCCTCTTCCAGCACACGCTTTCATCATGGCACAAAAGCCACTCTCTGTAGTGAGAGTGTGAGGGTGACACTCAAAGGCAGATCTCTGGCACAGGAGTCGAGAGTTCCGCGGTGACTATCTTCTCTCTTCTTGATGGCGGGGTTCACTTAAGCCATTTTCAAAAGTGGTCTGATTGGAACAGCTGCTGGTCTTTTGCGATCGCTAACATTTCAGAAAACATGGCATGTACTTCTGTTCTGTTTTTTTTTTGTCCATTAGGGAATAATTCTAACATTTTATCCCTCTATCTTAAAAGTGTGAGGAGGATGTCTTTCTGGGCAATGGGTTGGTTGTTTGAACGGCAACAGGGAAAAAGAAGTACTGAAAGGCCCTGTACAAAAACCAACATCTCCATTTCCATCCAAATCTTTGGTATTGTTTTTTTGACATCTAAAGTACACCTGTTGAGAAAGGTTTTGCTTTGTAAATTTAGGTTCTGAAATGCTTTTCAGATGTACATGTGGATGTTCTTTTCTACCAATATCTGTTCTTTTTAGATGAATAAAGTGATTTCCCTTTCCTCTAACTATGATAGTTTTATCAAGTGTAAACTGCAAATTGCTCTTAATTCTAAAAAAAAAAAAGTATTTCAATTCCACTGTACCCTCCATGGGCATTCATTCACAATCATCAGGCATGAAAGTTAAAGATATGCTACTTGATGGCCAGGTTAGCAGAGTTATAAGCCTGATTGAAATACTACTAGTGCAGAGTCCTTTTCCTCTCTTTTCAATTAATTAAAAATAACAGCAGTGCCTGCAAAGCACATTTTATATGCTAATACCTTATGTTTTGATCAGGTTAACTGATTTTTATTACATTTCATTATTCAAAGTATAAAACATGCAGGTACAACCTAATACATATAGGCATGCCTGATGGCAGCAGACAGTGAAAACATTTGAAAAAGTGCATTTTCCCAGCCGTAATCACCAACCCATTTTTCACAGTGTCACTCAGAGTGCAAGAGGACTGATTTTACCTGTATCTGAATCTGTGTGCCATTTCCTAGAAAAAAGATTGGAATCACATCAAGGCTGGGAATATTTTCTTATAATCTTTCAGCACAGTTGAAAAAAAAATACAATCATGGGCAAAACAAGACGGCCAGATCAAACCCATTGAAAAAATCCACTTTAGCTAGACCAGTTGGACCTTTTGATCAATCCGTCTGGCGAGAAGGGATGATGAAAAATCAGTCATAAAGACCGAATTACAGGAGCAGTTGATGTGTGCCTTTCACCCCCATAAAGGAGGGATTTATTGCAATGTGCTTTCTCTCCCCCAGATACACCATTTAAGGCAGTTTACAGAGCTTGGACGTATTAAACTGAAGAGCTTTGGCAGAGAGATAAGATGTGTGGGACATAAAAAGACAAGCACAGATCTGATTGGACATACTCACAGTTGAGTTTGGGTGCTTGCCCAGACACTTTATTTAGTGCCTAGGGCAAATACACACAAGCAGGGGGCAGGTGCCTGCATCTGGACTAGCAGTGTGGGCAGCTGTTAAGCAAAAACTAGACTTCAAATGGTTATGAAAACAGATCAGGAGTGCTTACCACTGCACCTGTCAATTGTCTCCGGTCTAACACACCTGTCATCAATATGTGGTAACATTACTACATGATGAGAATGTAAGAATCCTGTCAATGCTTTTAACAATATTGCTTGCCTCATCCAGGGTAGTCACCAACACATACTGTCTGACCAACACATACTCATAGTCATGTTGCCTTAAATGGATGTGACAATACTTTGCAATTATTTAAATCTGAGACAGTAGCAGAGACAGAAAACACTTCCAGGAGGGCCAACGGTCAGTTAGATGAGTCCCCACATAGAAGAGTGTTGTATGTGTACCTAAGCACAAGCAAGCATGCAGGGTACCTCTTTCTAGGAAATGACAGCTAAATACTAAAAGATTCAGAAAACAAATGCATGAAAATACAACTAAGGCGAGCAGAAAGAATAGTTAATTAATCCAGTTCAACATTTTCAAATTAAGTTACCTGTTCAATGGTAGCTATCCACTTTCAAAGTAATGGTGGCAGTCAGCCTGTTATTTCAATAGCATTTCTGCAGCTTAGAGTTTTCCGATCTCTTTTACTAGCTTTGACTATGATTTCCCTCAAAAACATACATAAAAAATTTATAGTAAAAATAGCTGCTTCTTTGTGTGTGCATTTTCTATATTAATTAAATCCAAAGAAAATCCTGTTTGTTTTGCGAGTAAAGTTGGTTCGCTACCTAGCTAACATAATGGGAGGCCTTCAAAGACATATGAGCTTTTTTGTAGACTTGATTCTATGTCCTGAACATTTTCTCTCTGACTATGAATGCTGCTTTTTCACATGGATTCCCACTTTTTTCATTTTCATGCATGTGAGATGCATTTCAGTTGTACCCCCAACAGTGCACAGCTGGGTATTCATATGTATTGTCTATTTGAGGTATTAATTACTGTTTCCTTTCCATCTTCTACAGAGGCTGCCTGCACGCTGGTAATGTCCCTATGCACCAGGAATACTCAATGGGGACAGCACTCTGGCAGTTTAGTATCAATCAACATGCAACATCCACTGTTTCTCTTCCCTGGAAATTACAGTTAGCAGCCATTAAACTAAACAGAGGAATCAAATACATTTCCAGTCTGCAAAATGTCACAATCAACATACAACATTACCTCAGGTTCGGCACTTCAGAATGCTACGTTAAATGTCAGTTAGATAGTCACTGCCCAAAACTCCAAGACAGACACCCTGAGTAAAAAAAAGGTTTGTCAATGTCAAACACATAAGTAATGAAAATGTGAATTTTGTTTGAAGTCATCACTCAGGATAAAGTACATCAGGCTGAACTGAAGTCTTGTTCCTAAACTCTTTTGTTATTCGGCACAATATGTTTTATGTCACAGTCAAGAACTGTAATACAGAGGACATAAAATTCATGGAAAAGGAAATTGCAGAAAATTGTATCTCTACAATACTTTGCTTTCATCAGGCAGTGACACACTGTAGTTGCCAGAATGTATTGTTAAATACCAGACATTTGCCAGGAGGACCCTGCTGGCACTGCCCATCCAGGGAACTCATTTTCTCATGACAACATCACTGGTAAAGAGCTCAACACATTGCACCATATTATTCCCGTGATGAAGAACACAAGCCAGCAGTCACAATGCTGTAAAAGGTCACTGGAGCCCATGGTTTCAACAGCATAAGGGAGAAAGCTCTTCTGAGCTGGTAGAGAAGGTTTGCGGTTTCTCTTGCTTACAGCACCAATCTGAGGTGGGGGTGACCATGCATCCATCTCTAGGAGTAGCTACTGAGATGGATGCATGGTGTGAGCATCAGTGCAGCTTCATGAAGACGTTCTCGTGATCAACAGGCTTGTTTTGCAATGCTGCTGTACTGTAGTGCAAAGCACTTAACCTGAATTGCTTCAGTAGAAATATTAAGCTGGAATAAATGAATAATATGTAAATTGCCCTGGGAAGAAGTGTCAAGCAAATAAATAATGTAGTTCATGTGTTTTTCCGAAGAAAGATTTTGACCTGAATCATTCATCTTGCTTTCATTCAGATTCATATTCATATTATTCATATCTTCATGTATTCATGTTAAGTGACTGTTGATGCTTATTGTTCCTTTCTCTGAAAGCACAGGTTAAATGACTGCTTCAATACTATAAGTACTGAAAAACTGAGAAAGTCAGAAATAAAATAATCAGACAGATGACAGGAGTTGATGCAGAAATGGACTTTACTGACTCCAGGTTTTTTGAAATTGATTTCCCTTTGCTGTTTTTCTTTTTCTACTCCCTTTTCGTTTGTTTGCTTCTTTTTTTCTTATAAGCAATTGTGTTGGAGGCAACAGTTCCCAGAGGGCTGCCCTAGAGGATATTCTGTGGCTCAAAGAATGGCCTGGCTGTGTGAATCTTCTTCCACAACACGTGTTTGAGATACTTAGGAAAGCCTCAGTTTATTGTGGCAAACACAACCTCCTTTTGTTTTAATGTTAATGTCTCCTCATTTTGTTTATCTGAAACCTACTAAAATGAGTATTGAGCAGTGGTTTGTTTTTCTACATTTATATGTCATGATATATTTTGGACTGTGGTTCTCAACAATTCATTAACTCTCAAATTATTTAGATGAGGTGATTTAAGAGGATCTAGTAGCCATGTATAGTGCATAGTGTATAGTGTATAGTATAGTGCCTTTATTAGATGCTGAAAAGTGGTGACATACTATGGTTTTCTTAAAGCAAGTTTAAAACTGAGAAGCAAATTTAAAGACGAGGGTTGGTGACTTATTTGCTGTCACAATTTATTACCGTGTTTCATCTTACTGCAATAGGCAGCTGTTCCACTGTGCCTCACCCTAACAATCAATGTTGAAAAAAAAAAAAAAACTTCTGAAAAGAAGCCCCCCACCTTCATGCATGATGTATGACACACTGAGGCCTGAGACAGAGCCCCACCTCCACCCCAGCAACATGTCATTTTCATAGCTCAATGGAGTCATTCTTCTACAAACAAATCCCGGGAGCTACCTTCAAGGACAGCCTTGAAGTGGGAGGATGGTGTGGCTTTGAACAGCCTTCCTTGTCAGAGCTTCAGACAATTTTAAGCACAAATTATAAAGGCACAATTCAACAAAAGAGTGTATGGTATTACTGCCTAATGGGACGGCTGCACTCAGATAACAATGGGGATCCATCTCAAGAATACAGATTAGGCAAGGGTAGGTAAGCTTTGAATTTGTTCACTGGCAGAAGATGACGAAAAAAATCATCATCATCATCATCATCATCATCATCTTACTGAAAGGGATGGTAGGCATGTACTCTACGTACATGTGTAATTGTACAAATTGTTGCATAAAGTGTGTTAGTCTTGGAAAAAACTAAACAGCACTGTGCTGCACTGTTAATCAATGGATTAATGCATTTCCAGCATTTTTAAAACTGATTACAACCTGTGTGGAGTAAACCTACAGCCCTGATAGCCACACACCAGCTTCCACGTTTGCCTATCTGAAGTGAAGACCAAAATCTGCAGCACCAATCATGCTCTTGACTCAAGGGGGTGACATCACCTTCTGAAGCAGGCTCAGCTGCACTTCTGGGCTCTAATAGATATGCAAATTTGAAGATCAGAGCAACAAAAACAATTCTATTCAACAAACGGTTGCACTTACCCCTCTCAAACTTGGCCCACAAGCAAATCTGTTCCTCTCTGTTTCAAATTTGTATGATGATGGTACTACCCTGACTGGGGATCTTCACAGGGGGAGGTATCAGTGGAGAACTTTTGGATAAGGTAATGGATATCACAGGAAATAGACAGTGACAATGTTGGTTATTTCCATAATGCATGAGCTAATGACAGTTTGCTGAGCGTTAAATAGCTGAGACAGGAGAGGTTCTTTGGGGGTGTGCTGTGGAAAGTGAATCCGACAGCAGGGCTTGGAAAGAGCCAGAGAGAGCTGGATTATGACAGAGAAAGTGTACAAAAAATTTGTGTGTGCATGGCAGTAGCTGGTGCACAAGGGAATATATTAAGTGAAACACCCTGTCTCTAAAACACTGGTAGACAAAATAATGAAAACACCAAATGGTATATGAATATTTTTGAACTTCTATGGAGTTGGGCTGCCCTTTGCTTCAGAGCAGTGCCAGTCCTTCTTGGAATGGTGTCGTACAGTTTCTAGTGGGATATTGGAGCATTGTTCATGAAGGAAAGCCTCAGGTTCTTTGACAGATGAAGGAGGTGGAAATCCACTCTGCAATCTACATTCCAGAACTTCCCATCAAGGTTCAATTATGTTTAGATCTGGTGATTGGGGAGGCCATAGATGGTATTTGGACCTCATCCTGGTGTATTAAACTAATCTTAAAACAGTTGAATATGGGAACATCTTGAGGAAACAATGTTTGTACCATAGGGTGCACCTGGTCACCTAAAATGGCTTATTCCTTCACTGTAATGTAGAGTGAAAACAGACCCAATGCCTCCCATGAGATAGCTGGCCATACCATAACCAGATCCCCCAGCAAGTCTTGATTCTGTACACAGACAGTTCAAAGTGGAATTTTTATAACATCAACAGATGGAAAGCTGCTCTGTCCTTGAGCAAACTATTTATTCCGCACTTCTGTTTCTCTCTGAGTACCCCACGCTTATTAGCTAATCTGTACATTTTAAATGAACTATCAAATAAGCAAATATGTGATGCCATTTTCAATGCATTCATGGCATCTGTTGCCACATAACCATGATTCCAATAATCCTTTAATCCAGTCTTTTAACATGTTGCAAGGATCAGTCAGTAAATGATATATTTAAAATACTTACTTGAGTCCTGGTTTGGCTGAGACATAGGAGAGCAAGTGCAAGGATTAGCAGCGTTGTACCAGTATGAAATGAAACTCAATGTTGTTCAAATTTACTATTGTTGTCATTTGTGAGAATGTGAACACAGAAAAAAGCATTCCTAACCCTGATGAGATCACTCATAAAGCTCCATGTATCCAACCAAAGGAGCAACCTTCCTCTTCCTGCATTTTTCCCTGATGTAGAATATGCAAAAAGTGGTGAATGGCTTTTCAGTTGTTACCAGAAGTATAAGATTGTTCATGAGTTGGCAGCATATTCCACTTTAAAACAGAATTCCCTCTTTCTCAGCCAATGTAAAATTTCAGCCTCTTGCATCATACTCTTTCACAAATGAATGAGATACAGAGTCTTGAGATACAGTGTCCAAGTTTTATAGATGTGATTAAAAGATATGTTTAAAAAACTAATCGTGCATTTAAAAATTAATGGACTATCAAGCGCATAACATTATTGTTTCCCATAAATAGATAGACTCTCATTTAAATAGCTGCAGTTCAACAATAATTTCTTCTGCGAGCACAGTGTAATTCTCTGGAACCATCTACTACACCTCTATAAATTCCAAGTATTTATTAAACTGTCTGTATTTGTCTTATTTTATTATTATACTATTTTGTAAGTCAGTGAGCCATTATCTTAAAGATAATGTGGTTATACACCCAGACTACATGCAATGAGACAGGTTTGCAGTTCCCAGAAACAAATTATTCTTTGCCATGCATAACCGATCAATCTTTTGCAGTTTGTGTAGAGCTGAATCATTAGTATGTGGATGCAATGCATGGGGCCATCATTAAAGGGAGGTTAAAAAAAAGAGGTTGATCTGAAGTGCTCTTAAAGCCTCTCATGTTTTCATATTTCTCCTTGCCGTAGGGTGTTTAATAACTTCTCCATCATCTGTGCACTTGCTTAAATGCAGATGAGAATAAATAAGCAAAGTGTACTTCTGGCTCTGACTCCAGTAAACATACAAAAACACCACAGATTAGAGTGTAATGTACTGTAATGTAATGTAGTGTTTACAAGTGCAAGATAGAGAGGTGAATTTCAACTAGTCTGAGGAGAACAACAAAGGTATTTAGATGTGCCTACAAGGACAAAACGTACTCATTTGAAGTTTTACGAAAATGGAAATTAATGAGAAGTAGTGATCTTATAGATTATGTCTGAGTTACAGCAGTTGCAAATTTTTGAAATTGTTAAAAGGGGATATTGAACACCTATAGGATTTCTGTGTCTGAACTAAAACCTATGCTGACACTTAAAAACTGTCAACAAGAAAAAAAAAATTCCAAAATCAGGCTTCCAGTAAAATAATTATTCAGGCAGTTTGGTTAAAAAAGTGTGCACTGGCAGATTATTTCCCAAAAACGAGAAGCAGTGAGGGTTTTCAGCGTGGTTACCCTGGTCCATGAGGCGGGACTGTCCCGCACACTCAGCATTCAGCAGCAGTTCTGTGTAGGGCAGGGATGTTCGGCAACAGTCCTGGAGTTTCTGCTGTGTCTGCAGACTTTCACTACGTACTGTCATTTATAACAACATAAGTCAAGTAATCAGTGTCTTGATTTAACCCATCTAGCTTCCCTTCCCAGTTCTTGCAATGTTAGGGATTTAAAAGGAGATGGAAAACTAGCTGTATTGCCTTCCAATAGGACCAGAGCTGATCAAAACCCCCTTGCCCACCTCTCTCTGTGGGAATTCTCAGGTCATTTCTCTCACTCTTTGATTAAAAAAAAAAATCAATAAACTCCCCATAGTTCCATGAGCAGATATCCAAGAAATCCCTACTTCTAAGTCACATAAACCATATGTGTCAGGCTTGATAAGCACATGCAGACCAGGCCTTAAGTGGTTTCGACAAGTTATGTGATGGCGACAATTACCGAGGGCTGTGGAGTAACACCCTGTGTGAAAGGAGTGTTGCGGTAATGCTATATGGCTTCTGTTGTAAATGATGTAATAAATGACGGCATCCTCAGATGACATCAGCCACACACCATGTGAAAAGTGTTCTGCGATGAGTGACAGCAGCCTGCCAGTTGCCACCATGTCACGGCTCCTAAAAACATCAAATGACCAGAATTTTCTTTATTTTTACACACATATTCTAGTTTTAGAATCATATTTTGTTGGCTTGATTAAATTCAAGGTTTCCAGGCATACAAATCTCATATATTCATATACTGTAAAGAGAAGAATTTTTTAATAGAAATAGTTGCTTTAGATACAGTATGCCCCAGTATATTTCAATTTTTAAAAAATTTGAACAATTACTTCTACAGGCACAGCATTCAATAGGCTTTGGAAAAAAGAAAAATTCTACCTGCAGGCATAGTTGATCTGTGGTCTTGACCTATATCTCTTTTTCATGCCGTTGTGTGTTGTGGTCTTGCAGCTGTTGCCAGCACCAGAATTGTAAGGTGCTGCTACAGCAAGGATGCACCCAAACCCTTTGGCATGTAGACATAGCAACAAGTCCATTGTTGAACTGTTTCTGGTGAGGATGGATGTGAATTTTCACAACTCAACACCTGCAATAAAGAAAAGTCAACTAACAATTGTCTTTATGGGTTTCATCTTGTTTTTCAAGGTGCAGCAGCAAGAAATGGCTAAAGGATTGTGTGTACAAGTTACGTATGCTGTATGTAAAGAAACACATTTGACTAAAACATCAGCAATTACACAACAAATCCATATCCATTGACACTGCACAATTGCATTTGAGTACAACTATTGAGGGCGAAATAGGTGATGACATGCCAACTTGGCTGGGTACTGTAGGTAGCAGGGCACTTCAAAGCCTATTGTGGTATGGTGAGCCATTTTAAGATCGTGAAAAACGTTGAAATCAAAATGCAACACATGAAATTTTCCCACGTTTTCTCCCTGAATTGTCAGTGTGCAATGTGTATGACATGGATGAACCCCACTGCAGTGTCCTTATTTTTACTAACTTATCTCTTTACTTATTGAAGAAGTGTTTCATCTCGGGATGAAAAATAATAAGGCACAGCACATCTTTGTGAGCTGCCTCTGAGCTCATCACAAGAACAATTTAAAGATTGCATGCAGTGGAAAGGACAGGCAGTCTGGCCTGGGTGTCTTTTTCAGTTGGATTCTTGTGTTTGTTCATATTTGTCCTGTTGTGTGGAGACAGATTCTAGATGAGTAGCTCCAGCTGAAGGCAAAGCATTAGCAGGTGCCTGGGCACTGCACCTCTCTGGTACAAAGCAGAGGAAAAACACCAGGTCCTTGTTTTTATTAAATGCCATTGATTTGTGCAATTGGTAGCAACAAAGCACGCTCTTACGCAAATTTTAATTATACTCATATGACCTCATTGTTAATTGAGGCTTGTGAATGAAATGTTGAGCAAAGGGTCCAATGTAGATCTCTCTGTTAAAATGGCAGCCTTAACGGGCATCACATCAGCAGTGTGGCTCCAGATCAAAAATGTGGTAGCCTCTCCTCTCTGATAACCGGCCCAGAATATTGCTCTTCCAATTTTATGCCAATTTTCCAGCATTAATCAAAGGCACTCCTGGAATGATAAGGCATTCATCTTATTTACATGTCTGATACAGGTATAATAATAACACGATGATGAAGAGGAAGACCATGATGATTATTATCATTTTCACTATTATTGATAATAATAATAAGAGGAACTGTTGTTGTTGGTGGTGATGTATAATTTTTTGTGTCATATAAAAATAACAATAATAATCAACATCATATTGTTACCCTTCATTAATCAATAACAATGTCTAATCAAAACAACATAAAAGTTATTTTGCAAAGGTCAATATGTAAGACTTGCTGCGTGGTGTTTTATTAATTTACACCATTCAGACTGTGATTACGCATATAACGTATCAGGCCAACATTAATCACAGTCAGAAACACAAACCACCGTATGAATCATCCATCAGCCTCGATTAGTTTTGCTTTGTTTTCCTTTTACTGCTGTTGACAGTGTCAGCAGCAGCTTTTTAAAACTGCATGCCTACACAATGCCAGAGCCAGCTTAACAAACAGCACGGTGACATTTACAATAACACGCCAATTAGGTATGCCATGACCCCAGTTGACCCCCCTCATTAGAATATGTCTCCTGCTTAAGAGCAAGGAATGAAAATTGATAAGCAACTACAAATGGCATTATGCAGCTTAATGATATGCTAGACATGACATCTCATTGCTTTCCTTCACATAGCTTTCCTTCTGGAATCTGTATGATTAAATATGATCAATTTAATAGCTTTGATTAATTATGTTTCCAAACCAGTAAAGCAGGGACAGGTATCAGCCAGCCTTTCACCACAAGAGGAATGTTAGACACAATTTTTAGCTTTCCTGAGAAATAAATACACAGGTACATTTGAAAATAAATGTCTTTTGATCCATGGGTATTGTCAATTTTTTTCAAGCGAGAGTCTGTAAGCAATTGCAAATGACAGCAGAGAATGTAGGGGAGCTGAAATAAGCATTGTACTTTGGGGCGGAGGAGGTATCTCAGACAAACAGAATCAGACTGCTTCTCACCCCTGAGTGGAAACAAACAGCAAAATGGCCAGTTAAGGCTGATTGTATGGCAGAGAAATGGGTCAGACACCAATTGAGAGTTGATTTAAGAGAGTGTCTTGCTGTATTGATAGGACGGGGAGATTAGGACAGAGAGGTGCCACCCTCACATTATCTGGTTGCCAGGTTGCCAAGGGAGACAAAAAGGAGCATGTGTCTCTGCCCAACAGAAGTTATGAATGCATACAAAGTTATAATGTGGCAATCATGTACAGCAGCGGCAGTCCATTTGTTCACCCGGTTCTAATTATTTCAAACAGGATGCTGTCTTGATTTAATCTATTTCAACCTCCTGCACTAGCATTATGTGATTAAAACACCATAAATGTATCATGAGTGGTTGTATTAGAAATAAAATCCCAAAGACACTAGTGGTTGGACTCTTGACTGTGTGCAGACTTTTATGATTTTATGATTTATGATTTTATTTTATTATTTCTTTCTCTGAAAGAAAGTCTTATATAATGGAGAAAATAGTGTTATTTATTACACCAGGAAAAATTAGCCAAACAAATAAATAAGCAAAAACCAATGGAGATGAAACTGTCTGGTAAGGACAAATTCTGGTAAGGACAAATTCATACAGGACCTTGTAGCTGCAGTTGAAGAACAGGTGGAGAATTCATAATAATTTATAATGCTGGTATAAATGAATTTGCACAGTATGGAGGCATTCATCTTGAAGCTGCATAATTATGGTACCTGTTTCAGCCTTACTGTGAAGTTTTCCCTGATACAGATGAGGAATTGAACTGTATCAGATAGTTAAAAAAAACATCTTTATGATCTGTTATGGTCCTAGGCAGATTTCCTCCATTTGCTATAACTTTGACTGTGTGTGACATTTGTTGCATGTAGTCTTTCTTCTGTCCACAAAAATAGTCATTATTTTAGCTGCCAAATTCTTTCATCTGCCTGGTGTTTGGGAGCCTAATCCTTCAATGTGAAATTTAACTAAGTTCAGTACGGCCTTACTGAAGCTGTTAGACGTACCACTGTAACTAATCAAAGCCGAATCAATCCAGTGATCTTGTCAGATATCAAAAACAGGATGTATTAATTTGACATTCATCAAGGCATAAGAGAGCCATGGAGACACAAGCATACATACTGATTCCCCTTTTGGGTTATTCTCCTATAGTCATGATTCACATTGTCACTATGCGTCTGTTTAATTCAAAGAGGAATTATTCACACCAATAAACACAGTGTTAGTCAGTTTGCACCCAAACCAGCAGGGCTACATATTATTACCATTATCAAACATCACTGCTGTAATTACACATTGTCACTGTGGGTTCATGCTGTTTATAAGAGAATGAGAACCTTAGAAAACATACAGCACAATGTCAAAATGTCAAAATTTGCCGCATGAGGCATCAGGAGAGCCTGCAGGGGAGCATTTAGGTACTTTCTGCATTTCTCTCCCCTCATCCTAACACTTTTTTAAGAGTTGGACACTGATCCAAGATCAGTGCTTTGGTGCAGAGTGTGTGTACACCTGAAGGGCAAAGTTACAGCAGAGAGCAGGGGAGAGAGAGAGCACCTTCCTGAGAGAGGAAGCCTGCCAGTGAGTGCACTGCCCGTTCAGAGCCAGGACCCTCTCTAAGGGCACCCAGCATCCAGAGTCATCCTGAGTGTGACAAAAGCTGCAGGAACAGAAATTTCCCATCATGAGTCACAGGACTGATTTATAAATTCCTGGGATCTTCAGCCAAGCATTTCCCCCGGACTTTATTTTTTGTCGTTAAACCACTCTTGATTCTATTTAAATGCATGTCACACAGATCTGCGCTCAGATTCAAATTTAGATTGATGAATCAGACACGTGTGTCATGACAGCACAATATACGCCGCATTAACACATCAAAGCATAATTTATATGCTAAGAAGCTAGTGTTCCGCTAGCAATGAATTCTTAATTGACATCAATAGCTGTACCATAACTATTGATGGAAGTGTTTCCCATAGAGGATATGAATTTACTCTGATGCCTCTGCTATAATTCAAAAGTGTATTGCAATGCATCCAAAGGAAACGATGTTGAATATGTTGCCAAAGCCGTTACTGTGGAATAATGTTCTTGTTCTGTATTTCAGCTGTATTTCATTGATGTCTTTGCCTGATGGGCCTGCGGGAAGCTATGACTGAATTTCAGATTTTTAAGGGGGGAGATAAGCCTTGTCTTAACAAAAAATCACCAACCAGGCTGTCCAGTATATGTTGCTAGGATACCACAAAGCCCCCTCCTACCATTACATTACTATTGCCACTGCTAAAATTAGAAACAAGTTTTATTTATACTTGGCCTTAGAAAAGGCCCAAGGTGGATTTTTAAAATGCCTTTCACACTCAGAATGAACTCTTGATCTCTATTGCTGACCCGTATAAAAGGATAGTATGTGAAAAGTGGAATATTTATCTTGTCTTGCACAATGGTTGACCTTTGTTGCTCTGTCATTACGTTGATAGAGTGGTATTTTCATCACAGAGTTACTGAGAGCTAATAACTCTGCTCGAGGCTATAGACAATGTGTGAACAGTCTTAGAATGACTTTGCAAATACAGCAAATTTTATACAGTAACAAATGAGGTGTATCCACGTTCAAAATGCCAACAGAACATTTACCGCAAAAATTGACTGTAAATTATATCAGAGAAGTGTTTTCCATATACAAATAAGCACTTTCGTTATTTGAAATAAATACCAACCAGAGATGAATTTCAGACTGAAAAAATGTATGTTTATTTGTGTGTGCAACCTTTGCAGTGACTTTCACAAATTATACATTTGAATTGTGTCACATTTTTCCTGTGTGCTTTTTTCAGTCACTCTTATTCCATTCCTCTCTCTTTAGTCCCTCTGTCCTTCCCTCTTTCCCAGACAAACCAGACACATTCCTCACCTGCTTCTCTTCCCATCTACACCCATCTCTTCAATAGCCCATTTTGCAGGGGCTTTTAATTGCATTACAGAAATCTCCTGATTTCTGGTGCTAAAGGTAATCATCACTCCAGTTAATGTTGTCATACATGACAGGATGGGGATGAAAGTCTGCTGTGTGTCCTTACTGCACAAAGGCTACCGCAATGCTAACAACTCTTCCACTGTCCAGTCCGTCAATCCATCAGTCTGCCCATTCAGCAGGCCGAGAGCCGGTGGCGGCTGGTCGGGCCGTGGAGACATTAACAGTTGACTCGGCAGATTTGAGGGCTGGGAACCATGGGGACAAAAGGTCAGGAAGCGCGTCCTTTTAGACATTCAACGCCACTGCAGAGATACAGTCCTAAAGTTTGTCTCAAGGCAGGAAGAGGCTGTGAGAAGGGGCTGATGGGTGAAGTCATGCAGCCATCTGATCATGGTTGACATTAAGTGCTGGCTCAATGGGTGAAGGAGCTCTGACAGTGACAGCACAAAATGAACTTGTCTCTTGACAAATGTCATATAATCATGTCTCTTTCATCAAAGTCTCCCCAACTGATCTTTTATATGTTAGAACTCAAGCTAGGTGCTGTGTTGGATGGGTGCATAATTTTCAGATTTTTAAATGTCCACTTTAGGGAGCCATTACCGTTGTGCGTGCTTGGCATGTGAAGCTAATATCCAACTAAACACTTTCCCTTTGTTGATTGATTTTCAAACACATGTTGATCTTCCCCAGAAAACTTTGAAGTGATTCCTATCTGCAGTAAGATGTGCTTACTACTTAATAGAGTGATTAAGTATTATATTATATTAATTTCATTTATCAGGGATAACAACCCTATAGCATGTGTAATTCACTCCCTACTTCTTGGCCTTACTTACAGTGTTAGGTTCTTTGTTTTAATTAGCTGCACCAGTTTCAGGACGTACACTACACACTCATTTTCCACAGATGAAGAACTGCCATGCTTGCTCCCCTGAGTTTTATCCCTGCCAGGTTAAGTCTGCTCAGGGGTCAGCAGCAATAAGCCAGAGAAACATGTCTTTAGATTAAGAGGTAAATCAAGCCAAGAACAAATGTCTATTTTTACAAGTAATCAACCTGGTACTGTTGGGGGAGGGGGCAGTTGTGGTTTCACCAGCTCATAGCTGCAGGGCGCAGGATTCGATTCCTGCTTAATAAATGCATGAATCAACCCGTCACTGTTTTATAGGTTTGGATTAGATCTGTGTGTGTGAGAGGGGAAGACTAATGATGCTCGCTACCAAACACCATACTGGAGTATGAGTCTGGATGGATCCAGAAAATCAGACCTTGAGCCTTGGAGAATGGGAGAAACCACACCGCCTTGGACCACATCAGCACTAAGTAATTTGAGTTTAATTCTGTGTCATCCAAGATCACAGCATTAATTCTGCAATAGGCAATGCCTGCCACCTCATCCAACTGACAAAACATTCATATCACACAAAAATGACTGACATACCTTGAACAGCAGTTAAGGACACTCCAGACAGACAGGACTGGAGTATTGAACAGCATTATATAAAAACTGAAAATAACTGGAACTGAAAAATATTATGTACCTATACAGATATAACTATATAGCCTATTCATACAGTAACACAGTGCTTCTACACCTCAAGAGTATATGTCAGCACAGTCATTAATACAGCGTCTACTGGTTAAAATACCTGGGTGTACACATTAACAAACCACAGGAATTGTTGAACATATTGTAGCAGTAACTGACACTCCATATGGGATATATTGAGATATTTTGCAATATATTGAGAAATATATTGTTTAAGCCAATACTGCAAATACAAAATTTATTAATGGAAATCAGAAATATACACTACCAACAAAATGACAATAACTTACATATTTTAGTATTGGTTGAGCTAAAATATGTTCTGTAAAATAAATTCACAATATTTCCTTTTTTATTTTCACAGATGGCCTTTAACTGAGAGGCAGTAGGAAGGATTGCAGTTCAATCTGACCCTCTTGAACAGGTAGTTCCATTGATATCCTTGAACCCAATTTTTGATGTGTTTCCTGGCAACCCAAGTTGCCCAGTTGCTCAGTGTTTCTAGTTGTTTTTTTTAGATTATTTATAAAAGCAGTCTAATCAGACAGGCTTGTGTCCATGTACTTCATGCCTAGCAAATGTTGTCTTTGTGGGGGATGGGGCCATCTTTGTTTGCTTGAAGGAGAGGAGCACTGCAATTTACTGACATGCTTATCATATGCTTACAGCCAACAAAAGTCCATCCTGTACCAAAGGTTTTCCCATTTAGGACAAGAGAAAACATGTGTCATTAAGTTGCTGCACTTCTGACTGTATTAGGAGACTCAGGCCAAATCCCCTTCCATGAAACAGCACAACACCACTGCATGTGGAATGGAATTACAGGCATTCCATTCCACATGTACCTGTGATATATGTAATCAGGTAATGTGTTTTAGAATGTGTTTCTGCTGCACATTCAAGCGTTTTGACCACAAAAGTCTCCAAGGTCAAGCATCCCATAAACGAAAGAAAGTCATAATAACACAGAACAGTTTTGGAGGTTTTTTACTTATCAGACTTTACCATTCAGCTTGTGTGCCCTGTAAACCTCAGGCAATTAAGAGTCTTAATGAAAAAGACCAGGAATATCCTGTTTCGATTTTAACTCAACCTGCCGCAGGTTCTGACCGACACTTTATTTGCCTGGCACAATGTCAGGGCTTGAATTCTGTAGAATTACGCAGTCACATCAAACCAAAAAACATCGCTCCCACAAGCAGCACATGAAGAACATCTCTTTCTTTTTTCTTGCCAACCATTTACCTTTCCCTCATAAACTCAATTAACCTCTTGACATACTCCATATCTGATGTGCCGAGTCTTATATTCCTCAGAGTGCACATTCTCTTTATTTTCATACCCTTATCCACTTTCATAATCTCTGCAGTCAGATGAAAATGTATTTCAATGAAGGTGACATACATCAGCTTCAGTGCAAATATTAGTGGAGATGCTCACAGGAATTTAACATGCCAGTGAATGCCAAGTCCTCACCTGGCTAGTTTGCGCCAGAACAAGGAAATGAAACCGTTTCCTTCCCGACCGAGGAGTCTTGTCTAATCAATAAGCGTGGATAGCACAGGCAGACGGTGCTTGTACATCCACACTGATTAAAGGGTATTGAAAAAAGCTGCCACAAATGCCGCAGATGAGGGCTCTGTGAGATTAATGTCACCGACGGGCAGGGCAATTCCGCAGGCAAATGGCTCTGATGTGACACATTCCCTTCTAGCCGCACCAACCCTAATTATGTTTTCAGCTAAGAAAAATAAGTGAATCATTTTGGAATTGCCTGCTTCACTCATCCAGTCAATATACATTTTCGACCACTGGTTTTGCTGTGATATTCACACTGACAGTAATGGGCAAATGTTTAATGAGAAACTGATGCTTTGACAGAGGCTTTTGGAAGGTGTGGTCATTTGCTGAACCTACTTTTGATCCTACAACCACAGCTAAAATTCCCCCCTGGCCTGTGTGGGGTTCATTAGGCTGGCCAGAGAGCACAGCAAGCACCTGTCTGGTGCTGTGCTTGAAAGGAAACTTGCAGGGTCAAATCCATGGTAGATTGTTGTGCCCTTGAGTGAGACACAACCTGAGTTACTGGAGCACATGTGTCCAGTTGTTTAAATGAGTAATGTCTTATGCAGTCTCTGCATACAGCTCTGGATAAAGGCATCAGCATTAATAGCGATAGTAATAAGGCTGTTTACAGCGCAGACAGTTACTAGTAATGATGAACTGTGTCCTTCTTGGATAATGTCCTTCTATGTGGGTCCACAACTATAGAACACTTTTTGCTGACGTGAACTACACAGATGAACAAGAACTTTTTCTGCATGTGAACTTCCAATGACATAAGCAATAAATGTGTAGGTCCTCAACACCAATCTTTTAACTTAAAAAAAAAACACTAGAAATCTTTATGAAATATTTACTAAACTATTGGTGGAGTAGGAATTTTAGTCCTGGTGCTATGACAGGAATGTTTGATCCATTAAAGTCCATTAAAACAGAAAATGGAAAACAAGTTACAGCCCCAGCTAATGGCTTCAAAAGTTGAAAAGGCTAATTAAAAGCTCTCTTCCACAAAGTAACTAAAGAACCAAATAAGTTTCAAGTGCAGCTTCAAGACTGCTGAACAGAAACAAAAGGAGGCACCACACAAAGCATGCTCCAAGCTAGAGTTACACCAGAACCTGCTGAAGACAGGAGATGCAAGATGTAAGACTCAGACAGTTACGAGACACAGAAATATTATTGCAGAGAACCATACAATAACTGGAGTGGAAAACAGGAGAAACCTTTAAATATAAACCTTTAAAATAAGATCTTAGGGCTCAAAATGGGATGGGTAAAATGGGACACCATAGATATCATACATATGTAACTATGAAGTTGTAATTCTGATTTATTTATTTATGGGTCTGTATGTGTATATGTATCAGTAGACATGTGTATGGGTATATTTAGGTGTGGGGTGTGCATTTGTTTATGTGGAAATGTACATACATGTACATACAAAGTATATATATGGGCCTTTTCCTTTTCCCTTTGGTTCTGCCCTTTCATATAAGAATGAAAGGGCAGCATGTACATGAGAAATTGCAATTGCCATAAAATGTTTCAGTGGCTACAAGAGCATTGAATATTGTCCCTTTTTCACCTGTGGGGTTATCCGCCATTTCACTCTGTATGTACTAACAGAAAATGTTTAAATGTGGCTCCAGATGTGAAACATAAGTGTTAGCGTATAAAGACGAGGTCTGTTGGGAAGGCCTTAAAGTGAAGGGAACTGTATAAATGGAAATCCACCTTTCTCAAAGCAACACCCCGAGGGATAAGCGTAGCGCTGTTTTCATAGTTTAACTCACTTCTCCTGCACTAATCCCTGGGGTAAATGCAGCCAAAGCTTTTGAACACACAAATTCATGGATGCCACTTTTGCACTTCTGCAGGTGACTCCCTCTTTCCCCAGCCTACGGAATGCATTGGTGGCAAACAATCCAATGTTACACCCATTATACCGGCGCTCTATCCCTTTCTTCCTTTGATTTACGTACAATTACGTTCAATTAATTACTCCTAACTGAATACACGCACACTAATTACACATCTGCAGAAGGTCAACTGGGTTACATACAGTTGTAAAATAGTGCCAGCCAATTATTTGGAGCTATGTGACTGAAGAAATGAGCATTGCAGAGTTTGTATTTGGTGACCAGCATTTACTCAGTCAATGTCTCTTATCAATACATTGTATTTCTTCATTGGGAGGATTTTATACAATAGGACACAGAGGTGAATTAAATATGAAAACTCACTGGCTTTATCTTCAGAGGTTCTTCTCATGCAGTTCTGGGCCCATACAGGGAGTTTGGTATGGGGGCTGCAGGATCTGTATGGCCCTGAAAGAGAAAGACAGAGAACCAAGGAAAGAGGAAAAAAAGATGTACCTTACAGACACCATGAGACACAGCTTTCCAATAGATAGGCCTTCATAAGTGAACATAGCTGCTCAGATGATAGAGGCCATGCTTACAGGACCTATCAAAGCTACCCTTTCTGAACAGGTCTAAGAAACAGAAAGAAATGCGGGAAATATTCTGCTATAAATTTGGGGGGGGGTCCAATTTTTCACAACCCTGTCTCAAATAATAACATGAATATGAGCAGTATGTCCTCCACCCTTTCCGTATAGTGGGACTTATGGCTTCCCTATTACTGCATCTTATTGCAAAGTTGGCCTCTCAAGTTCACCCATAGCGCACAACTTCAGAACACAGTGAACCATGCAAACGAAGCCTCTCCTCTAGTCAGAATGAATAAGCCTCCAGATACTCCTGCTTGGCTATGTTGTGTTGCTTCAGAGCGGTCGCTGGAGATAATGTCTGACCTTTGCAAAATGCCATAACACAACATTAAGGAAGAATAAGACACCATCTGATCATGCTACACTAATGCACTGAAAGAGAAAGAATCAGGCTGGCCTTGACCAACTGGATGCTATAACATAGCAGCAGTTATTTCCTTACACAATGACTGGACCTCACAATGCTGAATTGTCATTCTATCATTTTAATGAGCCATTTTCAGACTGAGAGCTCTGCTGAGTTATTACACAAGGTTTTTACACATAATGCAAATGTGATAAGGAATACATGACCATCACACATGGATACAACAATAACACAGAAACATACAGTTCTATGCCCTTCAATGAAATAATTAAATCAATGTTTACAGCCAATATCACCTTCAAGGAAATGTCTTATTTTGGATTTATGCACTTCTAAAAAGTTATCTATTTTTCTGCACACTCCTTGTGAAGTGCAGCATGAAAAAAAATTGTTATTGTAAATAATCACCTGAGCAGAGACATTCAAACACACTGCCAAACTCCCTCCAGCTTGGGTGGCTGCATCCTTAGCAGGACCAGTTTTCACTCCTTTGTCCTAATTGCCCTCTCACTTCTTCCTTTCTGTTGACTAATGCTAATGGGTTGAGAGCCGCAGCGAGAATGACATGAACAGGAAATGTGCCTTATAATTCCAATGCATTTTCTAGATGATTGTTTAAGGACAAGAACTAGTATGGTACAGGTGCAGCAGTGGCTGGGCTGAAAAAAGAAAAAAATTATTGCAAAGTAATTACCCCAGACAGCAGGTAGCGCTGTTTGAATTGCAATTGTTGCCATGTGCCCTAAAGGAAGCACCAGCTTCAGAGCTTTATGACTGTTTCTCTGCATGCTGCTTATAGAGCTGACATCAGGATCAACAAAAGGCACACCACACAAGCTTCCATTCATGCTTCAAATGGGTGGAAAATACACAATTATTTCTGGGTTAGTAGCATGACTGACTAATTGCTATGCCATCTACTGGCATTGTCTTTCATGTTCAGATGTAGCAATGCCTGTAAACAACCATTATTGTAAGCTACCTTTCATGGACAATAATCAGCTGGTTCTATGAATAAGTAATAGAATTTGGAATGCTCAGTTGTGAATGAAATTATCTGATACAAATCACATCCACTTTTGTTTGACCGGACCTCTCATTTGACCTGGCTATTACATCAGTTTGGTGTCTGCTTAGTTTAATTAGCTCTTGTGTAGTCAAAGGCTAGTGCTACATAATTAAGGGAGAGAAATATAACTCACACAAAACAGGCTGACATCATTGTATTGCGCTAACAGAACCAACAAAACCAACAAACATTATTTAGCTGAATCCCTTGTCATATAGGTACACTTTCTAAAAATGTTGGTCATAAAAATTTTGTTTCTTCACAAAAAAGACTTCTTTCTGCACCAGGCACACAGCATGCAGCTGTTAAGCTTAATCGTACATTAAGCCCTGTCACTCAGATAGGCAATTCTACCCTGTGGAGGCCTATCACAGCTTGCGTCCAGACCATCTGAAATTGACTCTTCTGTGTCATTGCTCATGTTTGTCAGCCATAACCAGAATTTCTTGACCTTCCTCTTGCTTCTTTATGTGGGCCATTTACGCTTGCTCAGTTCAAGGGTGACCGAATCAACCCCAAACTGCTTCATGTTTGTTTCCAAGATTTTGAAAGCTAAAAGATAGCATCGATGTAATGTTGACCAAGTTGCCTTCAAGATTAACTGAATGAATATTAACCTAGTTAATGAGTACCTAGTTTGCAAGCTAACTGTCTACTGTTGACTGTTTCCATTTATAGTAAATACTCTCTGAATGTGGTACAAAATGATTTATAAGATGATGTGTACCCAACAGAGCTGAGAGTTTCTTTCTGCATTTGTTGTTTCTGTTAGCTACAAATTGTACTTTTCGGTCTAGGCATCAGCTTTACAGAAATGAGACAGTGCCTTGAAATGTCATGGGAGTGCCAGGAGAGGACCCTTAATTTCACTCTAGGATCGGCACAGCCATTGAAAGGTGTTATTTCTGATAATGTCCCTGTTGGTGCCTGCATATCACCGTCCAATCAAAGAGCCAGCTTGTCTTAGGGGCTGCGATAAATGGACCTCATTAACAAGTTTGGCAGTTTCTGATCTGTCTAACCTGCTGCCGACGTCTCTCAGTGCTGTTCTTGATGGAAACACCAGATAAAGGCTTTATATGACCCTCGCAAGGTTTAAATAAGGGCACAGACAGCACGCACATTAAGGGAAAGGAGAAGCTGTCGGTTCAGAGAAGGAGGGTGCGGGATAACGGATTGAGACTAACGTGTCCAAATTTTGAAACTGACATTACAGCTGTCTCTGATGACTGACAGCTGTAAGTGTGTGAATATATAAATCAAAAGTATACAAAATGACTTAAACGCTTCTTTTTTCTATATAGCAAACAAACAATCCAATCAGAGCCTTTTAAAAAGACACTTTTTATTATTCTGCCAGTTCCCTGTGATTCCTGGTTTTGACATTTTTACTTGCTCACTGTGTGCCAGCTCTTTATCCAAAGTGAGCCCCAATCAGCTAATTAACCAGCAAATTTTGAGTCTCATTCATAATCTGAATTAATACTGCAATTTCTCCTGGGACAAGAACAAGAGCCCCACTGACATCATTGTTTGTCGTGGGCACTTCTCAGAATGCTGTCTGACAATGAAGGGAAGGTAAGTTTTATGCAGCTTCACAAGCTCACACAGCTGTTACTTTTGTTTAACAGCTCAGCTACCATGTGAATATAATGGAGGTGGTTCTGCTTTGGAATTTGAGTGACAGCCCCAGCCAACCGCATGGTACACTGGGATGTGATTAGCGCACTGAGCTAAACCTCCACTTCAGTATATTACAGCCCAGGAGAGGCATTGAACAGATTGTCAGCAAAGCACACAGCCACAGCCTTTTTTGATTGTTGTGGGGTCTGACTTCTGAATAATTTAGCTCTTTGACCTTATCCATGAGCAACTATCAATCATTAATCTTTTTTTAATTTAGCGCCTACGCTTTTGTTCTGTGATCACTGACAATCAAGAACTCACAGGACAGACACTGTAGTGGTTTAACTGAGCAGTCTGCCCTTTTAGAAGCTCTTTCAAGTAGCTGCAGCGTCTAGTGGCTTTAGTATCAATGTCTGTGGTGCCCGGAGCTTGCTGCTTTGACGTGGGCATTCTCCTGCTGCCTCTCTGGGCAAGGAGATGAGATGTGTCAAGTGAAGCAGTCTGGTGAGAGGATTAGTGTCAAGGAATGTGCCTCTAAGTGTAATGTCACACAGCTGAGTGGAGGAGATGCAGGGAAGCAGGCACTTTTTTTCAAAATGATTCAGCAGCATGGCAAAGTTTGGATGAGGAACGGGGTCATTATTATGATCATTATTATTATCATTATTATTTTTAGGGGAGAAAGCAGAGTAGGTTCTGTGACCCTTTTGTTTTTTTTTACTACAGTTTGTAATAAATGTCATAACAATAGCAGCAATTATTATTATTTGCAGTCATCAAACTATTTCAAAGTGCACAAGACTTTCAAAGGCACTTTCTCTCTCTCTTCAAAGTCACATGGTCCCATTGCCATCACTCCACTAGGCCAGCAGATCAGTCAGGTAGCAGAACAAATGAAGCTTTCATTTCCCCAACACAGCTATCAATCACCTCAATGGTCACTTGAAATGTAAATTAACAGGGAGAGACTCCGAGGGAACAAAGAAAACGTTGTAGCGTGGAGAGAAATCACTGGGAGTTGAGTACATTAAAGGCAGAGGGGGAGGCATCTGTCACCAGAAGTTCCACATCATGACGACCTTGGAGCTCAATTGCTCTGAAATAAATATAGGAAAGACTCAGCTTCCTCAGGTTTGGGCTGCGCAGCATTAGGTTTTAGGAATTTAATGAATATCCATTTGGTCATTTGTCACATTTTGCCAAATAAAGTTGAGAGGAAAACATTATAGCCTTGACTTTTGGGGAGCGGTGAATAAAAATATTTCACTCACAAGGCCTGTTTAGGTTCACATTGTCCTCCTGGGTGATGAAAGCTACAGTATAGACTTTCAGCCCTACACAGTGACCCCACATGAACTGCCATTCTGGGCCTCAGGCCAGCGCTGCTACTGTATCAGGTAGGAGAAGCAACATGGCGTCATTCTTATCAGTAAATTTGTGATTTACTTATGGTACAATGAGCAGGACTGTGCATTATGAAAACCACTGTTGACATAGGGTAGTAAAGGACATAAATAAGGCATCAAAGAAAATCATTCATTAGGCAAGTCCACCCAAATTACCCCCTGGAGACATCCCACAGACTGAGTCCCAGATTGGGATACCAAAGGGCCTAAGGTGCTTCTGGGTAATAAGGGATCAGCCCCGTTAAAGGCAGCCAACTGCTTCAAACGATGAGGAAACCGGGGGGCACAGCTGATGACTGTCCAGCTGATGGCTTGCCCAAAGTCACCCTGAAAAAAAACATTACCTCTTAATGGGCTTATTCGTTTCATAACATACTCACCCCTGCCCCTGCCCCACCCCTGCCCTCCATCTCCTATCACTGAGAGGAATGACTCCAATGAGAATCCTGGTGAGCTAACATGATATGTGACATGTAACTATTGCTTTTAATGGAGGTAGGCAAGTAACAATTATCATATCTTTATGCCTGACTTCTCATATTTAAACCCAGCTGTCTAAGATTAATAGTTCATAAATTCATGATTAAGGTGTAATGTGTTTTTACTGCAGGTATGTGATTTTTGCTGCCCAGTTGGCACATAGGAGGCTATCTGTGGCAACAGAGCTGTCAGGGGTGAAAGATGAGTGCTGACTGGACAAGGCCAATGTGCACATGGGTGAACCTGCATAACTTTCAGCTCCAGCAAAACAGTTAAAAAAAAATACAGAAAATTGCCCTCAGAGTGAAAGGATGTCCTCCACAGGTAGTAAATGTGGACTGATCAGATTCTGAGATGTAATTCTTCTGAGTTTTGCGGTCTTCAATCCTCAGAATACAGATGAAGAAAGTTTGATGATCCTACAGCATTGGATAGGGCGGTACATCTCACCTTCTGTTTGTCTTTCTGTTTGACGTCCTTTAATTTTCCTTCCCCCTTCTTCTATAGCACTGTTACTTCCAGCTTTAGGAGAATAATCCTGCCACTCATCCCCACACCAGCATACACTAAATAAACATCAAAGGAGCTGCACCACAAAGAAATGCTCGGCATTCATTTACATTGTCGATGTTAAAAACAGTGAAGATGCATTATAGCATTTAGAACTGAAAGGAGAAAAAAAAGAAACCCACAGTGGGTAAATCCCAGTTTCGCAGCAAAGCAACACAACTGCTCCAAAATCCTTATCACATTTAGGATGAAATCTCGTTTGCCACGCTCTTGCCGCGCTGGCCGTGCTCCCGCTTGTAAGGCTATTACTCTCCTCAGGAGGAGAGGAGCGGGGGCGGTCCGTGTGACCCGGTGCCAGGGCGTTTCTCTGAGCTCTGAAAGACCCGGCTCCGTGCTCTGTGCGCGCCGTGCCTGGGCTCCCTCCTCTCAGTTATTTACTCCTCGCTATTTAACACCACTGCCGCGCTGACAGGTGACAGTGCAGGGCCAGGCCTCTGCAAGACGCACATGCGGAGATTCCTGCACCGGCCGCGCATCCTTAGCGGAACATGCTATCGACCAAGCGGACGTCTCTCAGCCAGCCAAGCGGTGGCAACCGTATAAATTTGCTACTGACTGCCTGTTTTAGTGTCAGAGACACGCTGCCTCAAGTCAGCCCTGGTGAGCTGTTCTGACTGAGAAAACAAGACGCGACATACTTTTGGTCAAACCGCTCGCCATTAAAGCCCATAAATAGAATGCAATAACATACTCTGGGGGGGATGAGTTTAAGTGAAATTTTGATTTCTTGGCTACACTTGGTCAGCAGGGCTCTGCTGTTCAGAGGAGCATCTAGTTATGGTGTATCGATGTGTTCAGGTAACATGTAGAGCCACAAATTAAACAGATTGAGAGTGAAACACGTGTCTGCCTGCAGTCCCTTTTTACATTATTAAAGGCTTAATCTAATTAGGCACTTCTGCAATTACACACAGTGTGTGTTCTGCCTAATCGGCCATTACTTTTCATTCCACGGTCCCTATTAGATTCATGGTGTTTCCAAACTTGTTTTGTAAGGGAGGAGGACAACAGCACCCCAATAGGAAGTAAACAGCCTCAGCGCATTCAGCCTGATTCCTGCTGCTATTATAAGCATCAAAATTTTCAATGTTTTAAAGAATGCATCATCTACCAGGGGGAAATATTGCATACTAATGAGCAGCATGAACCATGGAATTACAGAATGTTTGGGATGCCAGATACGCTGATAGTGACATTATCCACGGTGAGTCTGAAACTGGAGAAAGCATGGTTGGAGTTCAGGAAACTTGTCAGTCATACAAACTGGAGGTGTAACAGCAATTACTCTGCCTTCTGACCGTTTGATTTCATCTGTGATTTGAGGGTCAAACACCACCACCATTGCCGTTGTCATCAAAATTCACAACACGCAGTGCATGAGAAATTTAGCCAGTTGGAGAAAGTCAAAGCGATTATGTGATTAAATCACCATTCATAATTTCTTCATCCTGTAGTTATCTGCTTGGCTGCTTGATTTGTTTCCTCATTGGCCTTGTGGGTGTTACCATCTCTGTGGTTGTTTAACAACACTGTGCTCCTGGGGTCAGGGCTTTAACCTTGCGTGAGACTGCTTTCCGGTTCTTATCGTACTCTGGTAATTGTGTATTTGTCTATACCATTATTAACTGGATGGTTTAGGAACTTGGTCATTTACATATGTTCTAATGCACTTCCATTCTCTGACCTCTTTGCCCTGACTGCCTGTAACTGTCAGTCCCTTCTCTATTTCTGTATTACTCAGGTGAGTCCACCAGTTTCCCACAATGCCCCAGTGTCCTTAACAGATTAGATTACTCTGTGGTCATCTGTCTCTGGCGTTATATAACACACCTCACTTTATTTTTGTGGTCTGGAACTGTTTGGGAAGCTTTGAGGTCAAGCCAGGGACTCTGAAATATATCACACTGCAAGCTGTCTGCTTAATAAGAAAGAAGGAAAGTAAACTTTTGTCTGTCCCCATAACCACTCTCATTGATAGATTAAAATGCTTTTACCGCAAGGGTGGAACAGATTGCAATTAAGAATCTAATTTTCTCGCATACCCTGGAATAAATTTGATGCTGTAACAAAGTGTCAAAGACCTCGGTGGCTGCAACCACATGATGGAGAGCCAGCTAGTTTTTGGCTGAACGAATTTCACACATGAATGGAAACAATCAGTGTATTAGTTTGTTTGTTTGGTTGATATAAACAGTCAAATTCAAACAATGGCTTTTTAAAGTAAATGCCAGAATTAATGCAAACATGGAAAAAACAGACATGAAATTGTTCAATTCAATTTCGGAGAATTAATGGGAAGACATTATCAGTCTACCTAATGTGTACAGCACCCATAGATTTTCCTGTGGTTTTGTTTAGATTAGATTAGATTAGATTAGATTAGTGCCTCTCAAAACATTTTTTGTGTCTGAACATGGATTAATTATGTGGAACTTTGATGGCCTTAATTGTAGCACAATATATTTAGAAGAAAAAAATCCCATACATACGTATCTACTCTAACTCAGAAATGTTCATCAATAGCTGAGGTGTAGTATGTCCACCACAATCATTATTTCCATAATTATGCATCCTCTCCACAAATCACAGCTTGAGAACCAGAAACTCGTAACTGTAGCCCACTCCTTATGGTAGGATACCACTGTGCATTGATTATTCATTCTAGCTGAGCTGTCATTTCTATGGCTGAAGTTGACCAAATAATCATTAGGGCCTGCACTGTTTTCCTGCTCCCTCGCTGCCTACCCTGCTCAGAAGCACTGATCTCAGATCAGTGTCCTGCCAGTGAACATGCCAAAAAGTGAGTTTTACTTTAGCCTGCGCAAACCGCACTGCAGCAATTGCAAAAAAGTTAATACAACAAAATGAAAACAGGAATGAGAAGAGTTGAGTATGGTGAGTATTAACTTTTCTTTTTGTAGCTACTCTATTGATCACTGAGTGTTTTCATGTTTTTATGACTGAATGTTAATATGTTGACATATTAACCATTTGTAACCTTATAATGGATTGCAGTGGCCTTTTTCTACTTGATTACAAGGTCATAATTATGATGAATATTAGTTCACTTTGCCTAAATGGTGAAGAATTGATAGTGATACTGTTTCTCAGGGTCTAATCTGCAGCCTATATTGTGCTGTGAAAGAGGCATTTCTAAGCTCCACTCAGCCTCCACCTTATAGTAGAGGTTAATTTTCGCTCAACACACCTCTGAGCCAAGACAATTAATTGCACTTAAAGCACTCTGCAAGGAAATAAATGGAATTCTCACCTCAAAGTGTTTGAAAGAGTTTAATTGTGCTGGATGTTGCAGTTCCTGAGAACTGCAAAGACAGGGGTCAAGTCTGGGTAATTCAAAAAAGCCCAACTTTAAATATTGCCTGTTGTGTGGTGTAATTAAGTAGAGATGTCAGAGGAATGGCACTCGAATGCGTATGTGTACTGAATGGTGAAATAACTGCTCACATTGCAGAATGGGGAGCAGGTAGCCAGCAGTGCGTATGTCAGGCTCGCAATGCATTATGGGAGCACTGGTGCCTCACAGGGCTAGTTGTAATAGAAGATGAGGAAGACGGATGGAAAGTGGGACTGTTATTGATAAAACAAGACATGTTTGATGGTCAGACAGTAAAACACTGAGACTTCTGTATTTGCTCCAGCAGTTCCCAAAGCAGCAAAATGGCCTAGGATCATAATGATGCTGTGGACAATAACAATAGGATGTCCTAGCCCCTTTGGCGCTCAGCTCCCTGTAAAAGAAAGGAGGCTTTATTTCCTGTTGTATATTAAAAAATAGGAAAGAGACATCAAGGGTCTGGAGAAACTGAATGCACACTGTGTATCTCAGGGTATTAATCTAAGAAGTCAATTAGTCAATTAAGAAGTAACCCACCCTCCCTCCAAAGACACCCCACCCCAACCCACCCCCACCACACTCACCCACATCCTGACATTTTTATGGTCAGGAAGCAATTGGACCAATGAGACATCAAAGAGTGTAAAGACAGAAAGTGCGTCCAGGCAATCTCTGAATGATTAAAGCACACTAAATCACTGTAGCAGCTCTTTTCCCTCTCTCGTACAGCACTGGCACAATTATGCCTCGACAGCCAGCGATTATTCACGGGACTCAGGCAGCAGACACAGAGAACATGATTGTCTCGTAAAATTAATAGACCAGACTGATGCGCGGGTGGCAGGGCTCTGGTCTATTTGACTAGCGTATGGGCGGAGCCTGTCAACTTGGGTGTGGCCAAAGGGTTCCACACTTGTGTTGCATGTTGAGGAACATTTCTCACACGTTTTTATTAGTTCTCTCCTTACTTGCCATGGTTCATTTTTCTTAACAGATACAGAAATGAGCCTGTTTTATTCATCCTCAGAAGGATGGCGGATTTATATTGTACCATTGTGTGGTAATAGGAACTGTATGGTGTAAAGGTAGCCTTGTAGGTAGTAGAGGGTGCTGACGGTTGTACAAAAATGGATCCGCCCATCATGAACACTTGATTGACAACAGCCTCGAGAAAATCAGTCAATAATTAAGAACCACATTCAATTCAACAACAGCAGGATTTGTGCTTTGCTTTGAAAAACAATCGTATATGTTGATTCTTTCCATGTCACACAAAGCACACCAATATAATTTCTTCAGTGTTTACTGAAATGAGTGACAAATGTTGTGTAAGAAAGGATCCCTTTTTGTTACTTATTTAAATGCTCTGCTGTGAGTTAAGAGCAAAACACACTGCTGTTCGATTGAATCTAGCCTTAAACTGCTGTGGGTCTCATCCCCACCCCTGGCACTTATCCTGTTTACTCTCTCACTCTGTGTAATCCTCCATGGATGGAAAAACAAGCCCTCAGGTGTTGCTTAAATTTCCCTTCTCTGCTCTGTCATTACGTGCGCTCACCTCCAGCACCTATTACTGAGCCACATGACAGCGGACAAAAAAAAAAACCCAGCGAATTAACCAGTGTCCCCTCTGAGCTGTTTGCTCCAGCTGTCTGAGAGGGGGTACAGAGCCCGGTTTATTCCGGTTGTTAACGGATGTGACTGTGGACGGTGTGCGGACGGTGGGTATTTCCCCTTTCACCCCTGCTCTATTTCCACCACAGGGGAGAAAGAGAAAGGGCAGTGTGAAGGAGAGAGACAAAGAAAGAGGCAGAGGGAGAGGGGGAGAGAGAGAGAGAGAGAGAGAGAGAGAGAGAGAGAGAGAGAGAGAGCACTGATGAATCCCCCCTCACCCTCTCGGATGACTGTGGGCTCCTGTGGTAGGCGGCAGATGTAAATTGCAGCCGTAGATTATGGCTCTGATTGGCACCGGCCTCCTCCAAGGCGCCCGGGCTATATTTACTCCCCCTTCCCCTGCTCGGCGCAACGCCGGGCGTCTCGTCGCACGCTTGGCACTGAGCGCCGAGCGCCAGGTGTGAAATGAATATGAAATATTCATTTGAGCGAGGCACGGATATGCTCCCGCTCTCTGTCTGTCACAGGCATGGGGTTGTGAGAAAGGAGGGCAGCTTTAGGGCTCCACTCAGACAAAAGCTCTTACATGCACTGTTCACACTGGCTGTGGCCGCTTTGCTGGCCTCCAGTGGAAGAATGGTGTTACTGCTGTAGCAGCTCAGTCACCTGAGTGAATCAGTCAGTCATTGAGGGGCACCAGTTTTAGGGCTGCTTCATTCAGCTGGAGTCAGGAAATATGACCAGGCAATAGTCATGAGGAGAACACGAGAGCAGGTGTATTCTGGGGAACAAGAGGTCACAAATTCATGAAACCTCATATCATACCCTAGCAAGATGAAAATCCACCTAACAATCACCTTGAGAATGAGACTATGCTTGTGACCTTGTTTCTTTTTCAGCGGAGAGGTGCCAGATATCTTTGCAGGTTTCTCTAGTGTTTCATTTATTCACTTATTCACTCACTCAGGGGCCAATTCAGACTTTAGATACAGGAGTGTAAACCCCTCTTATGATTTCCACG
Organism: Megalops atlanticus; assembly: GCA_019176425.1. NCBI lineage: Eukaryota > Metazoa > Chordata > Actinopteri > Elopiformes > Megalopidae > Megalops > Megalops atlanticus. The sequence goes on from CM032879.1 coordinate 16,558,194, forward strand.
CCTCTGCCACCACTACACAGATTCTGACATGTGAACTTAATGGCCCATGTGGGAGATGCACATTTGGGGTAGAGTTTCCATGAAAGATTAGTGTGTCTTTTATTATCCGGAAAGGCACATTTTGACCAAACGCTTAAGTCAGTTTTCCCTCTGCACCCCATACAAACACAAAGAGGAGCCACAGTGGCAACTGTGTGTAACAACAATATTATTTACAATTGGACAGGCTATGTGCAGCTAAAAATAAACAGAAAACTGAGTTTCTATTGACTTCAGTCTTAGAGTTGAGGTCATCCCATTTGAGAGCCACTGTGAATGTTGACCGTTGACTATGTTTAAACATGACATCATGTTCTCTCTATGGTCTGAAATGTTGAGGCACAGACAGCAAATGCCATTAAGTTAGCTGTTTTGTTTTTTTGGCATCACTACATTTTATTCATTTTGACTGCTGGACTGTGCAGATAAAGCTATAATGACACGTCATTGGATCTGTGACTCAGAGGTGAGGGTGATGCACAACAGGTTAGAGTTGAATCCTAGTTAATGTCTTGATGTTGGGCTGGAAGAGCATGAGAAGCTCAGCCCAACGGCAAACCCCAAACATGATGCTGCTAGCTGTCTGCCTCTCACGGTTGTGTCGTCACATCCCCAAACTGAAGAATATATTCATATTGTTATTCTTGTTTGGGAGTTTTGCTGAAAAACTTTTACTTTTGCATAAGTAAAAAATCATTTTGTAAGCTATGTTTGTGCTTTTCTGAGAATTATACGAACTTGAGTGTTTTATTATTTGGTAACTTTGTTTTATCACTGTTATACATCTACATAAAACATTGTAAGCACAATGTGCTACAGGATACATCTCATGGAATGGTGCTATGTATGAAGAAGAGACTGGACTTGCAAAGTAAGCACTTATCGCTCAGCCTGAAGTATTATGCTGCTCTACTGTACTCTCTTTTGTGGTTGCACTTATTTTATGGGACTATTCATAATGTTAGAAAACATTTCATAAGGAGTTTATTACCTGTTTACTACAGTTGACTTATTGTTTGAAACAGATAGTTAGCACCATGTGAACAGGTAGTATCAGTAAATATTTCAATTTTTAGTGTTGGTAGTAACAGTTCACTTTGTTGTTTTGACTTAATGTGATATTTTCACATGAATATTTACATTATATTTCCTTACCAATAAATAACAGACAATATCAGCAGAACAGCAGTCAACATCAGCAGAAATAATAGCAAAAAGAACATTTTTAAACCAATACTGTCTAAATCATTCCACCTTCACAGCTTAGACACGTATTACCTTTGTGGAATATTAAAAAAAAAAAAAAAAACGTTTTCACAATTAATTGGTAGCGATGTATTTTTGTTTTCAAGGTTATCAAGTAGAAAATGGATGGTAAATTAAAGTGTGACCCATTTTCTAGTCACTGTCATTCCTATTCATTTCTGTTTCTGCCCTTTTCCCAACACAGATATCCAATTTCGTTCTTTTAGGAAAAGCAACCACCTCCAAACTCCCCCGGGATTTGTTTGTAAGGAAGATATGTGTGGAAACAGTGGTGTGCTTTTTATTATCACCCTGAAATCAGCTGCACTTAACCAACAGAGCGGTTTTCTCCCCAGCACACCTTGAAGACTACCTGCCAGAGAAACTTTCAAACGGAAATTGTTTACGATCATGGAAACTCGCTATCTCAGCCATTACGCCAAGGGAGTTGAGATGGAGGAAAAAAAATTCTAAAAGCAAGCCAAAAAAAAAACAGCCACAATATATGATGCTGACAGTGCAATTTGTGTGTTTCAGCTCTCCTCCTTGTTTGAAGGAAGATGCAGTCATGCTCTGTGCCCCACTCGCAATGCGAATGCATCTCCTGAAGCTTTGAATGTTTTACAGAGTTTGATATCTGATCTGATTGGCGGTTAGGGTGATGGACTCCCGGCTGCAACCACTCGCTGGTCCAGATTGCGATTTGGCGGAGGGGTCTGCACCTGATGCCTAGGTCACTGCACGCTGTCTGTCAGAGCCGTGACCCCTGTGCTGGACGATCCCTCCCAATCCTGCCACCATCATGCCTCAGTAATATGACTGTATAGCAGAGCATGGACGCCCCAGCTGCAGAGAGGTGACATCACATGTAGAGCTAGAAAAGCAGTGAGCTTAGCCCCTTTGGCTGGGGACCTAGGCCTATGGCTCACAATGTGTGCTGTGTGGATGGGGAGGACCATGGCTCAATCACAGCAGCAAGCCTCAACCTATGGGCTGCTTCCATTACACCGAGCAGACTAATACGAGGGGACATTATACATATACATTACATACATATACATATATACATTATACTACTGCCCTCAGAGAGCTATGCGTCAGACACACAGCTCTAATCCTGGGCTGGCATACAAATGCAGGGACAGACATACCCAGCCGCAACCTTTCAGTTGTTATTTATGTGCCTAGTAGATACATCACCTATAGCAACTTACATACCTTCCATAGTCACATATCATCACACATTCCTACTTCTGGGTATTTATAGAAGCAATCTGGGTTGAGCACTTTGCAAATAGCCCACTTCCTTCACCAGTGGGCCATCTAACTACAGTCTTCATCTGTAAGTGAATGTTTTCTTTTGTTGACGGTCCAGTCAGTGAAAATTTTAACTCCATTCAAATAAGTAGAAATCTGAAGATGATTCGTGTATTTATGGCATTCCTTTCATCAAAATACATATTTTCAGTGTTGATCATGTAGCTTGAAGGAAAAATCCTATCTCCAAATTTCCTGCTTTAGGCCTTGGATCCTGACTGCTGTATAAGGATCTTCTGTTCTCCTCTCAATAAACAAAAATTCCCCCATAAACAAGATACCCATTGGATGTCCTTCATGCATACTGATCAGTGTGCCAATTAAATACGGAAGCACAAGAAATTTTAAAACACCAAGACCGTTGGTATATGAGCCAGCTCAGCCCGTAATGGTTTCCCTAAAGAAAACTCTCTGAGAGTTTTGCTCAGATTCTGTTATTTATCGTTATGGATCATTTATCAGTATTAATTACAGACCAGGCTCGCAGCGCACAGAGGAAGGGATCTTGCTTTGGCCATTTTGTTGTGTTAGTCTAATGACTAAACCCATGCAAGAGGAGCGAAGTAAGGACCCCTGCCGTCACAGGCGCATCCATTTTCCTCTCAGGTCACAATACAGTGCCCTTTTAATTGAGGCACCCAAAAATAGATGCTCTGGATCCAGGCTGGTGAAGCCAGGCTCTGCAACAGCCTATTAGGCAAAGACAGCACTGTGGGGTTGATGGCATCTGCGCTGCAGGAGAAGGCAGGTTCTAATTACACTTAGAGCTAAAGAAACAGCATGATCTCTGGGAGGTCGTAATGAGGGTGTAGGAGTCACTGAACTGTTTATTTTATTGTTTTTGCTTTGTTGATGTTTTTTAAACGGCTTTCTCAAAAGGCGGTCTTTGTGCAACGAGACGCTTTGTTCCTACTCTTCAGCTGACTGCCCTATTTGTGTTCGCCTGCAGTAGGACTTGCCGTTTCTCTAATTTCAGCTAAAGTGACTGGCACAGTACGTCAGAAATGTATCTCTCTGTCTCGACTTTGCCTAGCACACGCAGGGCCAGTTGCCATTCAAGACTTTGAGACTGTTGACTGTGCTGTAATACTGGAATTGAGTAGCACTCCACTGCCCTCTTCTGGCTGGCATTGCAAACTGTATGAAGAGCTTCACCGTTTTAAAGGCAAGGAAATACTATCACTGTGCAGACACAGGAGAGTCTAGCTGTTAATTTGCATGTTTTTCATGTAGTTGAATGCAAGCTTAGCATATTTGTTTTGCAGCATGTGGTGAAATATGAACAGCCAGTGTGATAGGCATGCCACATTCATCGTGAAAGCTATATGCATACACTATGCCTGTCTCAGAATCTTGTGCACATCATTTCATTAGTCATTTGACAGTGTGCTTTTACATTAGATTACATTATTGGCATTTAGCAGACGCTCTTATCCAGAGCAACTTACATAGGTTACAGTTTTTTACATGTTGTCCATTTATATAACAGAGGAAATTCTGGGTTAAGTACTTTGCCCAAGGGTACAACAGAAGTGCCCCAGGGAGGAATTGAATCAGAAACCTTTCGGTTATGAGTCCTGCTCCTTACCACTAGTGTGTTCCTTCTCATTTGGAACATAAGCCTCTTCAAAATTAAGGACTTATTTTATCTTTATTTAGTTTTTCTTTAGTCTTTAAACAAACTCCAGCACAAGTCCTGTGCTGTCTCCAAGTTTCTGTCTGCAGGCTTACAAGGGCTTCTCTCATACAGTATATCACACGTGTGAAAACGTGGGGTAGACTGTTAAATTTAGCAGAAGGAATACATACCTGCAGTCGGTCCCTGTTACCAAACATCAGCTAGAAAAGGATCACCCGAACGGGAAAATAGCACTTCATTTAACCTCAAAAAGTGAGCGGACCCCCTCCATCATCAGCCCCACCCCCAATGTGTTCCTTGTAGCTGCCTGCTCGGTCACACCAAGTATAGCTCACACTTCGCTGGGACACGTAGGGCCACGACTGGAAGGTGACATTGGCGAAAGGTTCGCTGAGGGACAGCAGGGGGATTCAGGAGAGAAGGGCCGGCGCTGGTGCGTCCTACAGGACCGCAATTAACTTTGGGGAGAGTCGGAACTGGAGGTGGGCGGGCGGGGGAGCTGCGGAGACGTCAGCGAGCCATGAATCACTCTTTATGAGGTGTCACCTCTAGGGCGAGTCCACACCGGACACTGGGCGAGCCGCGTGATTGGAGTCAGCAAAGCCAGGAGGCTCTGGTGGGCCACGTCCAACAAACAGGCCCCTCCCCATAGAACAGCTGATTGCCTTCGAATTCACATGTTTTATGCTAAATCAACCTCACTTCATGCGATCCATTTCAATGACGAGTCTACCTTGATACCGTCCCTGCGAATGTATAGTTTGCCCTTAACGATGTAGCGAATATGATCGTACAACGTTCAAAGGGGGCTGGAGAATTTCTGATTCGCGAAGCATTTTATCAACACCTTTCAGAGTGCCCCCGGTCAGACTTTGCTGTGGAGCAGGCTGGGCCCTGTGCCATAGCCCCTCTGCTTATTCCCTCTTGGAGGAAACAGCGCTGACAGAGACACCCAGAAGACCCTTTTGATTGATGGGAAGAGTGTAACAGAGTGGTCTCTTAGCTCTTTGAAAATGGCAAATGACTGGCCGCTGGACAAGTCAGTACCTGTGTTCATTGTGGCTGCGCTGGGCTGTCAGCCTGGGGGCTTTCAGCTAAGGGATGGGGATAACTTTAAAAGGCCGTGGTCTTGAGGTTTTTAAAGGACAGTTCACAAGAAAGGAAAAAATTCATATTCTTATCAGAGAGCTGTTTAATACGTTCATCTGGTGTGAACCTTTGGTGTTGACAGAGACATCCGCAGTACAATTGGTCTTTGCTGTGATTGATTTGAACTATTTATGGATTTCTGCTAAAGTAATAATCCCAGACTTGTCTTGTTAGCGTGCTGGTTGACTTTAGTAGGCAGGCAAAACAAACAGACCTGTTGCCAACATCTATATCATTAACTGGAAAGCTGGCTGATGTTAAGAGTTTTTAAATGTGCTTGTCTTGGCAGTACCCACAAACAAAGCAAAACCTACACCAGCAGGTCAGCAACACACTCAGCATGATGCAAGAGGCTTAAGTTCTTTTGTAAGTCTTCACATTTTGCTCCTTGCAGGGGGGCTAGTTTTTAACTAGCTAGAGTTCAAAAATAGAGTCTTATCTTTTTTCTGGTAAAAGGACTTCTTGGCATGGCACTGTACTCTGAAGAAACATTGTAACTTAAAAAAGTCAAAGTCAAAATCAAAACTAGGATGAGAATTCATTTTCTTTCATTTAAATGTAAGCCTTTCAAACTGCAGTTTATCCATCCATGAGCTTGTGAAGTGGGTGTGCCTCATTAAAATACTGCAGTGGTATCCTTATTCATCCTTATTTAAAGAGCAGAAAAACCTGGACAAAGGTCATGTCCACTGATTGCTGACAGTTTTTGTAAACATTGTTCTATTTCTGGTCCATTTAAATATCAATCAATCAAAATGAATTTATTTAAATAAGTTAGGCTAATTGTGTTTGTCAGAGGGAAAAAAATCAGCAGCCACAGGACTGGTTAGAGAAAAACTAAAGGATGATCCCTTGACCCTAGGGACTCCTGGAAAATCGAGGGAGAGGAAACAACAGTAGAACAGAAATATAAAAAGGACAAATGAAAATGTCAGTTTTCTGCAGTTCTCTGTAGGCCACAGTCTGTGTGAGATAGGTAGGGGTGGACTTTAGTGGCCTGTGGGAAATGGGTGGCTGAGGCAGTGATATCACAGGCTCTCATCTAATGAGGCCAGGGTGAATGCTCGTCATGGTGACCTCTCAGAAACATGGGACTGAGCTGCAGAAACACTTGACCTTCAGCTAGCATTAGGCACAGAGAAAGAGAGCGATGCACAAGAGAGAGAGAAAGAGGGAAGAGAGAGGGAATAGGAAGGCCAGGATAATATTTGCTGAATGTGACCTCCTTTGAAAAGCACCAAAACTGTTGACTGTTAGCATGACACAGATACCATGTGATAGAAATCTGTAAGTTACGCTCCCTTGCATCATCAGATTTCTGTGACTGTTTATATATATTATAAACATGTAATAGATGCTTAGTATTTGTGTTTCATAGTATCTATAAAGCATTATACATAATACAATATTCATTATTTTATTTATTTATACATTCCTTAAGCAAACACCTTTATGCAGAGTGACTTAAGGAGCATCAGATAACAGAGTATGTAGTATTCATAAAATATTCTCAAAATGTTTACTTATGAGCCATCAACCCAGTCATAGCATACATGCAAGGCTTTTCTCTTTTAACATGGCAGAGGTGTCCTAATGTGAACATTGCATATGACAACACAGTAACAGGGGTGTAACAGCAGGAGGTAAACGGTACTCACAGGCCACTCTGGATGTTTCAGACCCAGCGCTGAGCACTGTAAACCTGAATGGGGGTAGGGTGCAACAGCAAGCTAAGCATTATTGTGATGTGAAGCAGACCCACCACTTGTTCAAGGATGGATGTGAATTTGAAGAGGGATTTAATTGCTTACTTGAGCCGAGAAAAAAAGACTACCGGGACTGCTTTAATGAACACCTGACTCTCAGTAGGGAAGAGAGCGTCCTACATTTTTGGTCATTAAGACAGCTGAGCGTTTTGAAACAGAAGTGCTTTCCAGAAGCTGCTTAGAGCTCAGAGCTGTGAGAAATTGTTGCACCATGATGACCTTGGTTTATTGAAATCGATACTTTTGCTAGCAATAAAAATCATTCCGTCTGCAAAATCAGAGAGATCCAGGAAGCCATAAATAATCATACCTTAAGGTCTCTCCCTGGTTGTTTGGTATTCCTGTTGCTCTGGCATGACAGAGATTAGAAATGCAATGATTCCCCAAGGTGGCCCCATAAGAAAATCAAACTCAGGAAGAGTGTTTAATTAGATTTGCCAGGTGCTCTTCAACGAGCCCTGTAGGAATTGCTGACCTGTAGTGTACTTTCTGTCTAGCCTAGCAATTAGGGTACATCACTAGTATTAGTATTTCTAAGGTGTCGACTGAGACGGTGCTTCACAAGTATGAATTCGAGTTTACTGAAGATAAACCTGTTACTCGGCAGGATTATGCACTCCGTAACACAAAACCGACATAAACGAGGAAGTATAACTTCTGCCACCAGGGGGCACGTGAATATCAAATTAGTCTTCAATTCTGCAAAGTGACGATAGTACTTTTTTCTTTCTTTCTTTCTTTTGAAAGGTGTCCATGTCGTGTCCTCAGACTAGTTCATTGTGGAGAGATATGGACAAAGGGAATCCATAATTTGCGTTTAAATTCACGACAACTTCTTCGTCTGGAATTAAATCCATGGATACTCCGCGGCATGCCGCGACATATTTCTACAGCTAACGTTTATCCAATGAGATGCATAATATTCTTGGATAAACTCTCCAAAACGTCTCAATATGCCAGGAAAAAAATGTCGCTGTTTTATTAGGTGTCCCTGTCAATTGCACGTAAAAGAGATGCACGCCTTTGGACGGTTAAAACGCCTTAAAAGTTTAGTCAAACAATGGGCATTGCTCTTTTCCGCAGTGTGTTTTAACATGACTTCACATTCCTGCCGTTCTCGTGATTACGCGGATTGACACGTAACACCGTGAAGTGTGAAAATGAATCTGAAATAAGCCTCCGGCCAGATGCACACCGTCGCACGCGACAGTGACCATGCGTTACAGTAACAAATTAAATTATTAACTCTGCTCTGATAAAGTAAAGAACACTCCCACACTAAGCACGAAAAAGTAAAAAGTAGCCATGTGGAATACGCAGGAAGTGACTTCATCAATCAACGCTGGGCCGACGAAGCGCAGGGACTAAACTCTAAACAAAGAGATTTATCCGAAACCCAGGCGACAGCCCCGCTCCCTTTCCCTGCCCCCAGCCACCTTAGCGCGGCTCTCATTGGCCGACGCTTCGAAACCTGTCCTACCCATAGGCTGACTGTTTTGTCAGAGATTGCCATCCCATAGTTTCCGTTGGGATTATAGTTGGATACAGTATACCGAAATCTGTTGCATTTTATATTTGGATGTGGGAAATTAAAGATCCAGGAGCGGGGCGCATGCGGGTATGTGGCCTTTTTGTTTTCTGCGGTCTCCGTTTGCGTGCGATTACTTACTTGTATGTGATCATAGGCACATACTATCCTGACTGGGCATCTGTCGTCAAGTTGCAAACTTGGGAGAAATCCAAAGAAATTTCATTTTGTTCGAACACTCAAAAATAAGTTTTATGAACGTGGAACAGCAAAATGAATGTTATTACACATTACCTCGCATCGGGTTTGGTTAACTGTAAGATTTCAGGGTTTGAGACAAATTTTCGACGGGGAAGATACCGTTTCAGGCTAACAAGTGGTGAAAAAGACCATTTAAAAGTGTAGGATGAAAGCACTGATAATGTTGTAATATCTTGTTCGTTTTCATTTATATAGGAGTGTTTAAAGCAAACACTGTTTAACGTTTCGAAGTGTAGTTGCTTTGTTGATAGTAGCCGCTGTAGGGGACCGTTCTCTGCAGTTTCCTTTGCTACACTTTGCACGGTGTTTTAGCAGAGGGATTCTGTTTATATTGAGCTTACATAATGTTGTCTTCAATTACCTTGTAAAAGAGTTAACTCGGTGGGCTAAAAATCACAGTGTTTTACTTTCACCTATCATACTGTTTATTAAAGATTCCCCGTGCAGGGAACTCAAGTGTGTAACTGTTTTGTTTGTAGTTTTTGAGATGTTTGCCCACCGATATATTGCAAATACAGTCTTAACGTTTATGATTGTCACATGAACAAAGTTTAAGCTGTTTTCTTTGTTACAGTGAAACAGCATAGCTGTTCTAGGCTGTATGAAAAAAAATGTTCAGTAGTTACTGTTTTTCCAGATTTCGGTGCCCTCCAAGATATCCATGGAACTGAGGGATGTTACACGATCAGAAATGCAGTCGGGCTTCAATCTTCGCTTGCCGACAAAGTGACAAGCTCTGCTGTGATTTGTGTGTTTGCCCATGTGGGCGGCCGAAAAATAATTTCTGGATGTCAGAAGCTATGACTTGTATGACTCCTTAGGTTAGGAAATGCTTTGGTGGCTGGTATTTTCAGTAGCCTGACGTATATATCCCATTACCTCACCTGCCTCACCTAGTCGCACACACCCATTGAACCGTTTTGTCAGGGTACTTACTATCAGCTGCTTTGTGCTTGTACACTGTGCACCGTTTGTATCTGTGCTGCATTGTAAATGGGTCAAATCTGTGGAAGACATTGGGTTTGATTCAGATGAGGTCATAATGTGTAACCTTTGTGTGGCAGGTGCTCAACATAGACTTATAGCGCCATTCAGGGGCGTTTCTAGCTATTGAAAAGATCAGGGGCTATATCAAGTTTGCCTGGGGCTTGTCTTTTTTTTTTTTTTTGAAGGGAGATCAGCATCGGTAGGTTGGGGAGGTTATATCTACCTTCATAATAAATAAATATTATCACACCTTCGGACGCTGCAAGTCAAGTTCTGCTCTGTTACACAGTCTGTCTGTTGTTTTGCTATAAACACCTCCTTTTTCAGGGTGAAAATATTCAGGGCTAGGCTTAAAATATTTGGGGCTATAGCCCTGAATGATCGGACCTAACGACGGCACTGGCGCTATTTATGTTATGATGAAGTTACAGGAGAGTCGCTTACTCTCTGGCTGTTGTTGGGGGACCTCCAGCCAGAAGCAATCTGATCACCTAACAAATCCACCTGAAAAAACGAAAGAAATATAACCATACCACCTCCCCAACTCCCTACTACTCCATGTAGTCAACTGTAGTTCATTCTTACAGTTGTCATTTAGCATGTAGATCTAACTTGAGCAAGAAGTCAGTTTGACTTCTTGTTTTTCTGGGAGAGGTCTATCATTAGAAAATTTTCATCAGAGGGTGTTTGCTTGGACATTGCAAGCACGCAGGCAGTAAATAAGTGTTAATTGATTAATGCTTGATGTGTCCAATTAAGCCACTTGCCCTGGGATTTATAGTATCACAAAGTAATCCCAGCTGCCTTTAATTCTGGTTACATGATCGCCAGTAACCTGATCAAGGCCAGTCATGTGCTGGTGGTGAAGCATCTCACCCCGGGGGCTTTGGGTACAGAAACACATCCTTTAGCTGGCTAAGGATTTCGGAGCTCCAGTGGGAGATCCTGATTCATTTCGCACATCAGCCAACTGAGAGACGCTTCCACCCCCCTCAGTGAGATTCAGTCCTGGTTAATCAATTCTGAGATCCGCACTAATAACACATTAGCGCATAAAATCTGCCTCAGTGGGACCTTGAGCTCTCAGCATCTGACTGTAGAGACATTACACCACTGGATGGAGTTAAAACATCTGTGCACTATTAGCATCGATCCAGGTGCACACTGTTCTCAGACATGCACGGCCTGTGTTCTGTAAATGCTAGTCATAGTCCCTTGTTATAGAAATGGGTGAGTGAGACCTCTCCAGCCCCAGAAGTTCTCAGTGACTCAGTCACAGTGAATCAGTCACAGTGTTCTGCTGTGGAAAGTCTTTTGACTGGTTCACACAAGTTAGTGGTGGAGAGCATATGACACCCTGCAATATTCACCCATTGAGACTTAATTTATTTGTTACTAATATGTCTGAAATACCCTGCTGATATTCTTGCATTGAGATTCTCACAGCCTTGTGCAGTATGCTATATCTGAAGCTAAATCTGAAGCAATATTCACCTCTCACAAAAGGTGATGGATTCACATCATTAGCCTCTGACATCTGTTTGTGCAAGCTGGGCTTTAAGGAGAGCAACAGCTTGAGGCAGGCAGAAGTTGGTGATGGGGGAAAAAAGAGCGGAGATTGATGTCCCCCCCTTTGAAGAATTGCTCACCAACCTGAAGCCGGCAACAAGGAGAACACGCGCACATGCAAAACATCCGAGACGGAATTAAAAGTGACAGCTCAAATGGGGTAGGCCAGCCAATGTTATGTAATGTAGAATGGCACAGAAACTGGCGTGTTTGGTCAAAAAATAAAGCGGGATAAAGAGATTACAGCCGCGGGCACTTTCCTGAGGATTTGAAATTGGAAGAGTGTGGGAATATTTTGGTGTTCCATTCTAGCAGTTTGCTCCATCCACATCTCCTTTTGCCCAGTTCACATTTACTATCATACACACCCTACCCTGTGTTTAGACTCAGGGTCCTAAGTAACACCACCCCTAAATGGAGAATGCATTTGTTATGAGGGTGTGCAATAAGTGTGTCGACATGTATGGTTTAAGAATGAATGTACTCTGTTGTACTTATCTGACCGTAGAATCAGTCTCATTCCCGCAGTGACAAGGTTTATTAGTGTGTGAAATTAGCAGGGTGTTGAAATGCTCTTTAATTTAAATTTAGTGCACTGCACAGTTTAGATTTGCGGCTAGAAATGTTAGCTGGTGCAAATTTCATGTTCTCTCAGGGTGGTGCTGTAATAAGCTTTCTGCATGTGTGGGCAAACCACAAACCATGAAGGCTGTCAAAAACCTTGTGTGCTCTAACAGTGAGAAGACTGGGGCACTGTGCAGTCATTCAGTATAACTGCAGTATGAGGTAAATGAAAGGTCTGAAACAAAATGGTGAGGCTGAGGGGTTTGATTTTCTACTCTGAACTGTTTCCCTGCTGTTGTTCAGTTTTGACAGGAAAAAAGGCAGCCTCTTTCTACCCACAGTCAAGGCCAGTGCATGCAACAAAATGATTATTTAGCCCCAATCTTTTCTGTGCCAACAGAAGTTAAAGCTCTCCATGTTAAGACTTCACCTTGTTCTCTTTTTTCAAAACACAGAAGTATTCAACCATACTCTTATAATTTCATATGTGTATCCAAAAAGTGAATGCCATTTAAGGTTGGAGAACGTCTGGAGAAAAAACGCAGATAAGCATTTGAAAAATGAATCCATGTGAAAGTATTCAGTCGGATGTACCAAGAACTTATTAAGTCAATAGTCCCTAGGAGGTTCATTTAATAATACTTACTACAACCAACATAAGGTATTTTTCTGGGTTTAATTTTCTCATTGAAGCACCTTAAGCTCTTTTTTATAAGCCTTGACAGCATATAATATGACTCTCTCTTGATTCCTTCTCAATGGCTAAGACGCTTCATTTTAAGATACTTGAATTACATGAAGTCCCTGCTGTACACATTGCCTGTAAGTAGTGAGTGCAACGGTACAAACCCTGCTCACCTCTGATCTTCTTACTCACAGCCATCTTACGGGTCAGCTCCAGTGATGTCATGACATGGAAGCACTGGCCAGTGGCCAGTCACTGGGCACATGCAGAACGTAGTCCTGCAGTAGGCTTTGCAGTAAAAGTATGATACACAGGCAGATGTGAATGTGGGGGAAAATGCTCAGAAGTGCTGTATGGGCTGTATTTTATTGCTCTATTTTTGGATGAATTGCTTGTATTTTTACTGAGTCTGTCATGTCTGGCATGGGCCCATTGTCAAGTCATGTCCTGTTGGATTCATTAGTAGAGATGTGATAGCGTGGGATGGAAAAGAGGCTGATTGGACAGGAAGTGTCGAGGTGACAGAGTGTTTTGTTCCTCGCAGCTGCTAACAGTTTTAAGCCGAACGTCTAAAGAAGTTGCTGCGGTTTTCCTCGCAGGGTTGTTTGACTCCTCTTTTTAATCACATGACACTGACCAGCTCCAGACAGGAAATAGTTTGTTTGGCTGTGTTAACTCCAAGCTGCCCCACGGCCGTGCATGTAATGAGCCTTGGAAATGTGTGAATGTGTCGTGGTTTGTTTTTGCGGGAAGCGTGTTAACGGCATTAACAGCCACTTCTCAGACTTGAGGCGAACACCATCCCACCCAGGTTTTCAACATGAATACGAAGACTGATTCCCCTCCATCCCCCCCCCCCTCCTAAAATCCCATTGCTCAGAGTAGAATAAACAGCGCTGATTCAAAACGCAGTGCCACAGGCGCGGGTGGGTCGGAGCGCGGCGGCGCTTTGGAGGGGCCAAACACCGCAGGCCTGTCAGCACTGCTGCAGGCGACACCGAGACGGTGGGGAGCGTGGTTCCCTGCGAGAGGCCGCAGCACGTTCCAAACATTTCCATACGACCACCCCGAAACAAAAGTGGCCTCTCTCGACAAGCCGAGCAGGGAGAGGAGCAAACAGGAACGCATAGCCGACTCCTCTCTCTCTCTCTCGGGCTGTGGAGGATTTCTGTAGCTCGCGCTAAGACGCTAACGACTTTCTGGTTACGAGCTGACGTGTTTCATGAAGTTAGACAATGGCACAGGGATTGTACTGTGAATACATAAGACAAACACTTCATACAGAGGTATACCAATTGTCTTTGCAGTTAAACAGCAAAGACAATTGGTACAGTCTAATGTCTTTAAAGGAAGCAGAAATAAGTTATTTTGTGGATTTCGGTGGGCTGTGTGCACTGTGTCCAGGGTGGGTGTAACAGCACTGGTCCTCTGGAGTCTCTAACTCTGCTGTGTCTCTCCCCCCGCAGGAAGCCAGGATGAACGTGGACACTTTGAGCAAGGCAGAGCTGCTGACCCTGCTCAGCATACTGGAGGGTGAGCTGGAGGCGCGGGACCTGGTGATTGAGGCCCTGAAGGTACGTCAGAGTCCCGCACGGCGCTGTCACTGCGCCGACGTCACCCCTCTGGCCCACTGAGCTGGCCCCTGCCCTGCCAGCGTGAGAGATTGAGCAGACCCCGAAATAGCCCCTGGAGAGCAAGCCAGTCAGGCTCTGTTTCATTAGGGGAGCTTCTATAGGAGGACTCTGGAGCAGGGTGCCGCTGTTGCATGTGTGCGCGTGTGTCGAGCCAAAGTCCTGTTCCGGTGCGCAGAAGCAAGGACAGGCTAATTAACCTCCGCCGCCACGAGAAGGAGAAGGCTCTGTGACCCCACCCTGTCAGGGTGTGAACAGGATAGCAGTGAAGCATATGAACCAATTTGGAGACAGCTGGTATTGCGCTTTTAACTAGGTCGCAGTGCAAAGGGCAAATTGTTTAGAGAGTGCCAGATCCAAACTGGATGTTACTGGCTCAAGACCTTCACATGCTACAATCGGAATTAAAACTTCGGTAATTTCAATTACAGGGAAAGGCAAAACAGTATCTGGCAAGGAGCATGAGATGAAACTGCTCAACTTGGGTAGGCAAGTCCAGTCCTCCAGGGCTGAAATACTTTTACAGAATTGAGAGCTTTTACATTTCTCAATATATAGGTTTCTCAATAGACAATTACCCATCACCTGACCTCCTTTAGAAATAGGGACAGTGATTATGTGCACAAAATCTGGGTGAGGTGAACACATAACAATCCTTGCATGTGAGAATGGGAGCTGCCTGCTCTCAATGCTCAGGGGATTGTCGCAGGAGTCGGCAAAGTCTAAAACAGCCCCCTCTCAGTTAACAGCATTATGAGATTTGACCTCTCTGCTCCATCAGAGATTAATTCTGAGGTATCCTGCTCAGCTGTGGTGTTCTCCTTGTTATGCCACTTTTTGGATGTTTTCAGAATTGCCAGCTGCATTTGACAGTGGCTAAGGGGCCGGGTTCCAAACATGCTGACCATTGCTTTTTATCATTTTTTTCCCCTGTGGAATTCATGTGCAGGGCTGGTGATTTGCAGACAAAGGCGTGTGACAGACAGACTGTGTGGCTTGATTGGCCCATAAAGCTTGTGTTTAATCCAATGAAAGATGAGCATGTGTGCAGTGAGGACCAGTGGACTCCACCAAGGCTTGCCTCAGGGAACAGGACACTGCTAATGATGCTTGACTGAGGACCAGAAGTTTGCATGTTTGCACCCCGTGTTAATGAGAAAGGAAGTGAAATAGCGTAAGTGTTTTTTGTTCTGGGTAAAAACTGTACTGACCAAAAATCTTTCTTTTTTTCTGGCATATCAGAGGAACGCAAAAGCCAAACAAACTGCAAAATGTAATGGAAAATGGGCACAAGTACAAACATGACAATGAACCTTTCAGTCCTTGTTCGTTTTTGCACTCTTCTCAGATGAAGTCACTGATCTCCACTGTCATTAGACGTGGGTGGTGGAGTTCACCTTTCCACAACTGCCTAGCTGTTCTCCCTTTGCTATTTCTCACCAGATGTTCAGAATGACAGGGGCTGTATTTGAACAAAGGTATGTTGCCATGCCTCTTTGATTGACATCTGCGCTTTTTTTTTTTGGTTCACAAGGATGTCTTTTAGCGCTGTGCGTGGCTTCCAACGAACACCGATCTGTCCATCCAGACCACCCCTGCAGGGCCCCGATGAGCCAGCAGGTTTGCCCCAGCCAGCAGATTGACAGATGTATGGTAGAATTACTGATGTATGGCAGATTTACACCAGATTTACAGGTCTTGCAGCAGACAGCGCTGATGACCGTGTCTCTGTGCCTGGGAACAGGAAGTTCAAAAATAAACAGAGGCCATAAATAGAGCCACACAGCTATACCGGGGCCCCCACGGCACAGCTAAGCAGTCTGGCCTGTTTACTCAAGGTCTGGTTCAGAGGCCCACCTCTACCCTGCTTTGGGACGCTGGCGGTGGCCCCCCTTCCCTCTGCCCCTCTGGTAAGCCTCCTCCTGCTTCCCTCATACCCCCTGTGTGTGGATATGGCCCGTGGTGGTCACTGCTCACCGTCTGGAGCGCCTGTTTGAACACACTCCCTCAGCCGTCCCTGTTAGCATTACAAGCATCTTAAAAGAGATGTTCCATGAGAAAAGGAAAGGAAGGGAAAGCAATCTACTGGGTGCGTCAAGCATTTATGATTGCCATATAAGGGGTATTTTTACTTGGGCTTCCATACACCCACCATGTGCTCGGGGCAAGATAAACCCAGGCAAAGGATAGATGTGTGGTAAAACGGTAAAATGATCATATAATTGGTGCGGATTATAAGAGAACAGACCTAGATGCACTTGGCGTCCTGACAACTTTTGTCATAACTTTAAGGGAACACCAATTGCTGCAAGCTTGAATAATTAACACCGGAATCCGGCAGGGTGATTGATGCAGTGCTAATGGTGTTATACGTTTCAAAGTAAGCGTTGGTTGTCACAATGCTCTGAGCCGAGCTCCCAAGCGAGGAATGTCAACAGTGGAATCTCCTCTCCACTGAAAACAAACTCTTGCGTCTAAACACACCCTGATTGCGTTTCAGTGGAGTATTTGTAACCTCATGGGGTTTCGAGGAGCATCTTTTAAACATGCCTAATTTTTGCCCTCTGCTGGCAAAGAAGGATCTAAGAGCCAGCCATTTTGGGGGTGGGGAAGGCTGTGAAGGTTTTCTGTGTTTTTTTTGTTGTGCTCCCGGGGCTACTTGAGGATAGGGGGTGTCAGTCAGATTGGGGAGGGGGGCAAATCAAAGCCTTATCCTCTTCAGCTGGAATGTGTCAGATCTGATACAGTTTCACTCCAGACAGAAAAGCAGCCCTGTGAGGGCACAGGCGCTGTGATGGTCCAGTGATTTCCTGTTAGTCACACTCGCATATACCTGACAGCGTTGCCTACAGTTGCAGCTTTCATGCCATGTGTTGACTGGACTTACATCTCTTTCACATCAATGAGCGGATCTAGGGGAAAAAAAGTCACATTCCATTATAGTCTGTGGTATTTTCCATACCTCCCCCATGCTGTCGTCGTAGGGTTTTCTCCCTGCAGTGAGATCGCCCAGCTTGGGTTGGCTTCTTGCACATTCCTGGCCGCTCTGTGCCTTGCTAGGTTAAAGGCCAGAAGCCCATTCAGTGATAATGGGCCAATCAGACCCATCTTGAAGTCATCTGAGCAGTGTAATTTTTATAGTATGGATGTACAATTGATCATTTGTGTCTGTCCTAAATAATTAGTCACTGATGGGCTGGTTTAAGAAGGGTGTCACTACCTCAGTGGCATTTATGTTATCCGTTCGCATCGCCTCCCTGCACTGTGTCTGGGAAGGTGAATCTGCTACTGCTCTGCACACTCAATGGATACAGTTTTATCAATGCTCACCATTAGATGAGAGCCTCAACCCTTTGATCTGTGCTAAAAGACCGTACTGTCTGGATTAGGAACATTAGGAACATTATGCTCCAGTAGTTTATCCACCGCTGCATGAGACAGCATGCTCCTTTCCCTTGCTGCACAGTATTAGATCTGCCACGTGAACTTTAGCCAGGGCATAATATGTCATCGCTGACTAACTGCTTCCTGATTGGCCATGTGCGGTCTTGGGGGCTCTGTTGGTGATTGGTTGAGGTGGATGGAGAGTGGCAGCTCTCTTGTCCTGACACATGGAGACTGCCTCAGCAACGTGACATTAGTCACACGGCACGTGAAAGACATCTTCATTGTAAAGGAGGGGAATTGTCCGGCTCGATCTAGTCACCTCACACCCCCAAGCACACGCCACAGACTTAATATGTGCACCAAGGCATAATATGTAAAGGCTGCCTGACATTTTCCAGTGAAAATGGCTGTTGGGAGGACTTAAATCAAGAATTTTGGGAGAAGTGGCAGAAGAAATGGCTGGAGCTCCTATGACCTCTGCTCTTAAGGGGCACCTTGGGGTGTTCTTTGGGTTCTACTGTTTGGATATTATAGAATACCCTTGGAATATATGGAATATGTGCAATATTTGTTAGCCATAGAATATTTCCATTTCTAGTTTATGGAAACACACATTCCTGCTTTCAAAGCGAGAGCCTATGGAATGCTGCATTCCCCCTCTTGTGAGTGTGGAAGGGTTTTCTTTCTGTGTGGTCCTCTACAGTGCCCTCAGTGAGCCTGTCTGTCTGAATTTGGCACACAAGCTTATTTTGTGGTTTCTCTACCCCAGGTCTGGTTATGTTAGAATTATTTAGCTACATTTCTTACGCCTTGCACATTTCACCAGGGGCTCCTTGGTGCGTTAAAAATTCTCATTCAAAGTGATTGGTGGCACCTCCTATCATAAAGATGGCAGGCTGATTAATGTGACAGCTGTTATTCTCTATACATTTGGTTCAGTTATTATTTTGGCAGTGTTCTTACAGAATTTTGCTGACAGTAGTGAGTGCATTCTTATTTCTGAGTGGAGGGTGTTGCCAGGCCCCCTCCAGAATCTGAAGGTCCCCAGATCTTGGTCTTTGTTCCTGTTCACGGGTGAGTGGCCACTTCCCCTGGAACATGACGTACTCCCCCCTTCCCTCAGCAGTTTTGGACTCTCAGCTGTTTATAGTAAAGGGAAGTGAACATAAAAGTCATTACTGCGAAGCGCAGAGCACAAGTTATCTAATGCTGCAGCCAAGTCAGAGTCCCCTGGGGCGTGTGAATCACAGTCAGTGAAAAGTGATGCATCTTTAGGACTGATTCGAGTCCATTGTGTGCGCTGGAGGTGGGGGAACTCTGTAAAGCCAGAGGGTAAAATGCTCAGCTTGGTGGTGGGCAGTGCAAGTGTTCAGATGAGAGGGATGGAAGACTTTAGTGGACATGACTGGAGTAATGCTCCAAAGGGAGAAAGAGCAAAGAAGAAAAAGGCACTGTGAGGTGAACAAGAAAAGGCAAAGAGGAAGAGGCAGAGAGACAGAAAGGGAAAGAGCTCCAGAGAGAAAGAGAGAAACAGAAAAATGTATGAAGAGGTAGATGAGAGAGAAGGAGAGGAAACGCTCTAAAGAGAACAGGGCATAGTACAGGAGGGACAGACAGAGAGATGGAGGGAGAGAGAGCTCCCAGAAGAAAAAAAGAAAGGAGAAGGTAGAGAGGATTTTTTTTCCTGTGAATTTGCCCTCTCCCATGCACAGTCCAGTTAGAAATTCAAAGTGAAATCAGTTTCCCCTCCCCATAGAAAAAGCACTGAGACCTCAGATTGGTCCATACAGTGGCATGCCATTACCTACATGCAAAGTTCTGTTTGTGAATTGTCTGCATAAAAAGGCCTATGTGTCAAATCAATATATTGTCTCTCTGCCAGTAATTGCCCAGCCGTGCCTCCTCTTGGGTCTGGTGCCGGATCGGGTACGTCTGGTGTTGCCATAGGGCCATGTACACAAACAGCACCAGATTTGTGTGTGATAAAGCTGAGACAGCAGATGTGCGTCTGTGTGCGTGCGTGTCTGTGTGCGTGTGTGTGGAGCGGAGGAACAGGAAGCAGACATCATCACTGCCATATACAAGGGAGAGAGGATGGGGATGGGTGATGGGGTGGGGGTTGCTCTGGTTCTCCATACCTCCGCGCTTCTGTCCAGCAGTGTTCATAGCAGTGTAGCCATGTGACCTTTGCCCCTGTGGGCCTCACTGCTGTTGAATCACTAAAGCCAGACTGAATCCCCGATGTTCTTCGTGCCAGTATATCAAAAAGCACTGTGGCTTAGTGTTTGAATCCATGCATGCTTGGTATGCATGACTACATGAAACAAATGGATGAATCAGCATCCAATAAATTATAATGAACTTGTTCAAATAATCACAGGATACATAGAGAGAACTGTTTTGTTTTTGTTTGTTTTTTTTGAAAGTGGATTTGTGCACTCAGGCACAGCTGGGTATGTCACACATGACTAATAGAGGGGCAGTAAACCGATAAGCAGAGTGGAGAGAGAAAGCCTCTAGACTGAGATCAGAGCTCGCATTCTTCTGTGGAGCGGGGGCCGTGCGTAGCCCCGAAAGCTGATCTTATCTGTCAGATTTGTGTCTGTGCAAAGGAGCCCGCAGCCCGAGCCACCCGTATGGGAGCTTTGTCTGCCGGCCTCCCTGTTATTCTGCAGGCTAATCAAGGCATGTGGGAGCTGTTCGGCCATGTCGGGCGACAGAGGAGCCTCAGGGAGCACGGCTATGTGTCACGTGTGTCTGTGCCACTTCATGCTGCGTCTGTAGCGGGACGTCTTCCGCAAGTTTCGTCATTCCTTCATCCTGAAGGGCGTGCTGTGCTAGCGGCAGGAAGCGAAACACCGTTGCCGTCTCATGTCGCATGGCTAAAGTTACCCTCAAGGGATTCATTGGTTGACATTCCGCGTTAACTTAAACATTGAGTCATCACTTACGTACGCTATCCCTGTGTGATTCAGTGCTACTAAGCAAAATGTTGGTAGCACTAACTATATAAGAATCAGTTAGTGAGTTCAGGTCCTGAGTTGAAAGTTATTGATGTGCACCGTGTGTCTGTGTTTGTAGAAAACTGCAAAAATAATTCAAATATTGTTAGCTTTTTATCATTTTGTAGAATTTTGTAGAGTTTCTTCAACTAGCAACACTTCTTAGGATGGTGCTGAAATACTCCACTAAGCAACACTACTAGATGTTACTGACATATGACACATGCTAGTAATGTTTCTGGAATATTGAAAGTACTATTGACAGACCACACAGCAACACATCTATAACACTACTGAAGTGTTTCACTTCAGGAATACTACTGACGTACTCCCTTCTAAAATACTCATGAATTCTTTGAATTGAAATGCAGTAGGGCTTCTGAACCTGGAGATATTAGGGAGGGACTTGACCTCAGAGGAAAAAAATTTGTAAAAAGGTTTTGTTAAAAATCACCAAACTGAATACTAAATTGTCATTCAAAGCTCTTTCCAAAAGCTGAATAAGTGTATATGAATGTATACCAGTGTGTGAAATTTGAACATTTGTTTAGCAGACCTTGAGTTTCATGAAACGCTCAGTAAAAGCAACATTTTCTTAACAATCAATAAAACAGTCAAAAATCAATTTAAACAACTTTAATGGAGGCTTAAAGAACTGACTGCTGTCACGGACTGGTATCACAGAGAGCAGCTTGAACTTTCATTTGTTTCTTCATCACCTCAAAGCACTCAACTTTGATTTGTGGCTTCCTTTAAATAGCACGTGCAGGAAGCAGGTTTGCTTTGTTAAAGGAATATTGGTTTTCTTTAGGTTTCTTTTATTTCAGAAAACACTGAGCCGAGCCACATATTCATTATTTCTAGAGAAAAGAGAAGAGAGGCCATGCCAAGAAAGGATTCCACTCACATATCTCAGAACTTGCTTAATTTGATGCCTGTCTTCAGTGTCTAAGAATTTGCTTGGTTTCCTTAAAGAAGGGTGTTGTCTTTGATGGTAAGGTAACATCTATACCACAAACAGAAGATTATCTGGAGCAACTCATACTGTACAAGGTAAGGTAAACTGTGCCTACAACATGACAACATAAATATGTCTTACCCAGCCTGCACTGGGAGAGGAAATGATTAGAAAAAAGTCTTAACTCTCAGCATATTCACACTGCCCTGCCTTTATGTGGGAGAAATGTCCACCCTTGTGGGATAAGTAGCACGCGGAGCATGTGACAGCATAGCTGACACTATGGAGGCAGGTGTGGCTGTGCAGAAAGACCTGGGTCATTGACCTAGTCAGGAGTGTGTGGCCCTGTCGCACCGGGGTTAAAGGTGAGCCGCAGCATTTCCCCGTGTGACCCTTGATCCGCCATAACTCTGAGGAGGAGGAAGTGCTGACAGGGGTTAATGAGGCCCAGGTGACAGGAGCCCAGTTGGCTATCAGAGAGGGGTGAACTGTCACCCAGGTGTCACCCATCTTTTTAAATTTATTTATTTATCGAGGGAGGCAGAAGTATTGTTCTGCTAGCAGACCGAGCAGTATTGCTAAAAGGTATCACAGGGGTATAGCCCAGTCCTCTGGTTCTGAGCCCGCTGCCTTATTCACTTAGCCACACGGTCGCCCACGCTTGCATTTGCCTTACCAAATCTAGAATGTTTTATGTACAGCATGCTGGGTGCTGGACATCTGTATGCATATCTGTACTGCGCATTAAGGAATAGGAGTCACGCATTTGGAGATTACAATGTCAAAAATACAGAAATTGGTGTGAATCAACCTAGAATGCAGAGTGGAACAGAAGTTCAACTTGCATGTGAATTTAGAGAGAGCTGCAAGCACAGAGACCCCTTTTCCTGCATGAGACTCATGTATATTCATAAACACCTTAGCATGTCCACATTGGCCATCGTATTTGCGAGCTGCTATCTGCACGTGCAGTGCAAGTTTTGATTCTGTCCACACAGATTGGTTTTCAGCACTTACAAGCTGTGGTCTGAGAACAAAAAGCTTTTGTATACGATCAAAGGTTTTGGCACCATGTTCCCTCTGAGTCAGTTCTCATGATGAACTGATTCGGTTACAGGGCCAGGCAGTAAAAAAACCACCTCGGCAGACAGTCTGGGTTTTCTTCTGTTCTCTCTACTGCAGATCCGTTCCTTCTAGCTGAAGGAAAAGGGTATTTAAGGCAACAGAAAAGAACACTGTTTGTGCTGTCTTTGGACATGAGAAACGGCTGAGTTACTGTGTGGCACAACAGATCTCTCTGTCTAGGAGAGTGCTTGGGAGGGCTTACCATGGGCTACCTTGGCTCATTGGGTCATTGTGTGTGTTGCATCCTTTTGAGGTTTCTGACCTTATGTGCTGTGGTAACACCTTTCTCTGAGGTCTGGACCCAGTATTGTGACATGATGCTCAGTAGTGTGTGTCTGCCAGAGATAAGGGAGGGAGTAGTGTTGTTATCAGAAAGGGAATCCAACCACACAAAATCAGTCCTCTCTGCTCCTCAAGTGTAAAAATCAAGGTTCCCCCACCACCAAAGACACACACACCCATACCTCATGCCAAGCACAGCTACTTCTGCAGTTATTTGAAACTCTGTTGCCTTGGCTCTCCAGTGGCTCAGTCAGCGAGACGCTCGCCTTGAGCACAGAATGAGCTCTACCGCCCAGGTTCAATCCCAGCCATGTCTTCAGCCAGGAGCCCTCAGCAGCAGAACAAACTGGCTTTGTTCTGCCGGCGTAGGCGTGAGCACGTCGACAGTGTTCCCCCTTCTCCCTGTGATTCAGCAGTTGCCTGCAGTTTGCTGACATGATGCCAGTGGAAGAGCACCTATCCTCCAATCGGTGCCCATTGCACTACGCACAGTGGGACTTGTCCGACAGTCCCACATTCCCCACAGCAGCCGCTGCAGTGCGAGCGTATCGGGAGGATCGCATCTGTCCCGCTTCAGCGCTCCTGCAGGACTGCAGAGGTTGTCACGGTAAGATGAGCCTAATGTGCAATTGGCAGAAAAAGGGTTGCGTAAAGGGGAAATGCATTTTCCTCCCAAACTCTGAAGTCACAAGGAAAATGGCTCTTATTTTATGACATTCTCACTGAGGAATATATGGAATAGGGATCACATTGCTCCTCGATTTAATCATGAAGCAACCTTCGAGCCGTATCAAAACCAGCACAGCCCCCTCACTTGTTTTTGGACCCGAAACAAAACTGGCAAATGTACAGTTATCAGAACACATCCAGCACTGCAGATCTTATTTAGTCTTGTATTACGGAGATTATCCTGTTGTAATTATTTTCAGCCTGTCGTTTTGTTTGGGAAAGCACAGCAAACCCGGTCCTTTAAACCGTGAAACGCGTGGTCTCGGGCATTCGGTAGGCAGCTGCCGTTCAGCTGGTCCCCCGGGTGAGCCGCGCTGCTTTTGAATAATTTAGGCGCTAATCCCCTAAAGCTCGCCCCCCAGCCCTGTTGGCCAGACAGGGGCAGCCTCTGAGGGCCCCCTCCCCATCTGGCATGGCCTCACAAGATGGTCATAGTCGAAAAAGGAGCCAAGCCAAAGCCTGGGCCTGCAGAAAGTCTTCTCCGGGTGTGTAGAGGGGGAAGGCTCTTTCTCCTTCTTCTTCTCTGTCTTCTCTGTCTTCTAGTTGACCTCCCCTCCCAGCTCTGTGGTGGCCACCGTTGGTGGAAAACAGCGATATGAGAGGATGCTACAGGACCTCAGCGTTCCTTCTTGCAGCTGCTTCAAAATACAAAAGCAGCCGGTTATATTTCATGATATTTCAGAGATGAGATCTGTTTGTTTGAAATGGCCTTGGTCTTTTTGATAGCAGGCCTCCACTGATGCAAGCATAGAACAGTTCGCAAATGACTGTGAAATTGACTCATTTGAAACATTTAGTTCCTTTATGGAGGTTTCAAACGAGCATTGAAGTAATTTGATGAACTGCAGCACTTCAGTGTGTCTTAAGGCAGCGTTTTAGATGAGTTCATTGGAAAATGGTATTCATATGACAGATTGTTTTCATTCTAACGAAACTGCCTTTTTTTGCAAAACTGAAATATGTGTAGGGAGAATGGAGAATAGCTGAGCATTCCATAGAAAAGCAGAACATAAAAAAAGGGACCTGAAAACAGAAGTTGAAAACCAAGCAGCTGCCGCATACGTAACTGTCTGACATTTCATATTCTGTGTAACAAACACGTGAAACCTCTAATCTAGAAAAGCAGGAAACCCAACAGTCTTAGTCAGTTGTTAATAGGATTAGACTAAATGGATTTGGATTGGTTTCAGTTTTTCCTCTTACTTCACAGGCCTCAGTCACAAAAGAGTGTGGAGAGTAAAGTGATCAAACCCAGATCTGGAGCGTAAGTGGAAGAATTGTGTTGAAGTCTTCAATAATAAGAACCAAACAGCTTAGTAAATATGAAATAACAATACCAGAACTCTTACAATGACTCACTTTTGATGTCCTTGTGAGTGCTTCAGCAAACAAGTTCCCACATATTATTGCAGTTAATATAAGAAATATATTTCTGAATGTATTCCCCAATTTTCATATTGTAACAAGGAGAGACTGAAATGAAAGAATATTAAGGCTGGCATCACAAAGAACTGTAAGGTGTGGAGGCTGTTTTGTCAGCTGTTTAGAATTCAGGCATTCTGATCTGACTGAATCTGTAGTACTTTGGATTGGAAAAGATGATCATGCACAAAAGTAAAGGGTGCAAAAGAAAGCCGCAATGCAAGGCAACATCTCTGCAGCTTTCACTCTGTCTCTCAAGCGCATTACTTTTGGTGGCCATTTTGAAGCAATGGAGTGTGCATCTGAAGGGGCTGAGCCAATGGCAGAGTAGGAACTGACCTGGATCCGCCCCAGTCAGGGGATCGTCTCAGGTCTTCAGGAGATCGCCACTGCAGAATCTGACTGCTTCCGCCCTCATTAAGAACCAGCAAAAGGTATGAAAGCCACGGCGGATGTAATCCCAGAAAGGCAGTGGAAGATAATCGCCCTGTCAGTGTAATCAGCACTAATGAGAACAGGCAGCCAAGTCAAACGGCATCAGGGGTTGATTCAGGTCAGGGGTCACTCCAAAGACATGGACCACAAAGCCGTATGAAAGTCCCACCATTAATCACGCTCCGTCTAGCCAGGGTGGGGTGTACGCTATTCCTATTTTCCTGGACACAGAGCAGCGCATTTCTCACTGGGCAAGCCTCCATGTTTTTTACTTTTTGTTTCAGCGGGCGTTTGGCTCATTTCTGTGGCATTGTGGCTCGGGGAGAAAGGTTCGCTGTTTCTGTCTATCTACATGTGGAAGGCTTTGCCTTGAAGTGAGGGGAAATGCCAAAGAAGTTAGCACCAGGCTGTTGTATCTTGTCAAGCTGGATATTGCTGTTTGCTGAATGCATGCGCTTATTCTTTTGGCAGACACTCTAATACAGAGCAACTTACAAGGCCGTTGTGGCAAGGGACGTATATTGGAAGTCCCTGCTTACCAATTAGGGGTTGTACATTCAATTTCATCCCAAGGCATGTGGCCGCAACATGGAGTGGAACCTAACAGGATCTGATTAGTTTGCATTGGCAATCGGAGTGTTGTTGGCAGAGAGCTTCAAATTCTTTTAGCCCTTTGGCCGCTGCAACAACCCGAAAGCTCGGTGCAGATTTTTGCAACGCGCCTTCGGTTCCCACATCGTCGCGTCACTTTTTTGTTGTTGTTGTTTGGGTTCGTGACCTCGCTGAGACTTGTCTTGTGGGATGCAATCGCCAGCTGAGCTAGATTGATGTTGGAGATAGCCTTGTCCTGTCTTCGTCTTGCGTATCATAACAAGCACATCTGACTGAGTTTCTGCCCGATCTCAGACGCCCAGCCTTGTGCTGAAGAATTTGTTTGTGCCCTGAAAGCATGCCTCCTTGGCTGCCAAGTTTGGCGGCTGAAGACTACTGAAGCCATCTCCCGGGGTCGTAAATTGTGCATCGGCTGTCTCTGTAGTGAGTTTTAGGCTATTAAGCACCCATTTATTAAGGCTGATTGTGGCTGTGGTCACACTGGCGGTGAGCAAACCACTGCTATTCTGCCAGATCAGCTGCAACGCAAGCAGTACTAGCACTCATTATAGTACTTGTGTTTGCTTACACAGGGGGACATGTCTTTCACTGTAAATAGGGGTCTGAATGCATGCAAAGCTGCAGTTCATAATTGCTCGGGTCCACTGCACCCACTCCCACTCACACTCACAAATTCAGACTGGAGAGAGGAGTACTTCACCTCTCCATGGAGACACTGCCAGTGGTTTCTTTCATGGCCACGTCCATGGGATTCACCCCTAACACGCGCAGGCATTCTGAAATCCTCTGGGGGTGAAACCGCCACAGGGTTAAAAAATCAGGCAAAACAACCAGCATGCCACCCTGGAGAGCTCCATTCACAGAGGATTAGCAACAGTAGAAGTTTTTAGTTTTGCTGAGTCAGGGCGGAGATGAGTGTGCAGGATGTTCAGAATGTATAAGAGGCAAAAAAAAATGTAGTGGTGGTGTAAACTGTGAGTGGAGCAGGAAACTATAGGGACTATAGCAGCTGCAACCACATGCTATGCTGGGTTTGGCATAGGAGGTGGTCCAGTCTCTGTGCCGCTGTAAGCTGTTGTGTGGAAACTGAAAGCATCCAAACAAGCAAATATGGAAGAATACACACATCCTGGAGCCTCAAGGAGAAAAAAAACACCCTACAAAACTAACTGAACATAAAACAGCATTGCAAACTGTGTGCATTAAGCAGGATGCAGTTCAGGTCAAAGAACTCTGGCTATATATCTCACCCACTAAGGAAATCTGCACTCATTAAGCCCTGTGAAATATTACTCAGGGCACAAGAATTCCCCCTCCCTCCTGTTTCGCCCCCACTGCCACACCCTCCGCAAAAGAGCCTCCTAATGACAACAGCGCAAGAGGGGGAGGCACTGGGAGCTCAGCTGGCCTCTTTGCAATAATCTTGTATTCTGGAAGGAAGACCTAAAGTGTACTTGCACTCAGCCTTCTTTAAAAGAATGTTTTTCCCCTATGGGGCTACCATAGCTGTTGGGTTGTGGTTTCATGATAGATTAAATATCATGTAATTGTCATGATCTACGCTGTGGCTACAGCCAGCCCTCTTCCCGGTCTTAAGAGTGTTGGTAGCAAGTTTGCAACTTGAATTACATACACTGTATGGCTCGAACGTTTTCTCCAGTTTTCTTAAATGAGGTTGCTATCAACTTCACATGGTTACCATACTTTGAAGGGCTTCAAAGTATGAGTTCTCAATTATAATTAGAATACATATTTCAGACTCGGTCACTGCAGTTGTGTGGACACCAGTTACAATGTTCCCTATACAGTCTTACTCTCTGGCACATCCTGACTTCTGCAGTATTCCATTTGTTCGGTTCCCAGAATGTTACGATGAGATGGTCAGCCACTCAGGCACAGGGCTGAAATGGCCATCCCAATCCTCCCCAAAGGCCTGTCACTGGACACTATCAATCGCTCATCTCTCTGATTTTCGGGCAGGAGAATCCCCCCTCCTTCTCCCATTTAAGAGTTAACTGGACTGTGTGGTTAGTGTTGCTCTTGGCACTGGCTGTGAGGCAGGCTGTCAGACTTCCTGTTTCGCGGGCAGCGGGAGAGATTTCTGCAGGCCCGGAGGGATGGAGATCAGCGCGGAGGGGATGAGCTGCTTTGCAGGCCGAATTCGCGGCCGTCTTAACGAGAGGGGTCCTGCAGGGCTGGTTTAAGCTGTGCTGGCGGTGGCCTACAGCTGGAAACTGGTCTGTATATACGACTGCTTCATGCTGTGATAGGTTAGTGGCATGGGGTGTTGTCTCACACTGCAATGAGCACTGTGTTTGAGAGACTTTGTCAGGTTTTTGCAGAGTGATTGGTTCTGATCACTCTGATCTCGTGTGGAAACACAGCCCCTGTGCCATGCCCCTGGCATCTCACACCCCTCTCTGTGCCCCTCTCCCCCAGGCCCAGCGGAGAGACGCCTTCGTGCAGGAGCGGTACGGGAGGTACAACCTGAGCGACCCCTTCCTGGCCCTGCAGCGGGACAGCGAGGCGGTGAAGGGGCGGAGCCCGGCGGGCCAGACCGGCTCCGCCTCCCCCGCCTGCCCCAGCCCCCTGGCTGTGCTGAAGCTGGTCATGTCCCACTGCAAGAGGATGCAGGAGAAGATGCTGGCCCAGCTGGCCGCCGCAGAGATCAGGCACAGGAAGGTAGGCCTCCGCCCCTCCGCTCTCTTACCCCATACTCAAATTGTGCTGAACCTCGACCGGGGTGTAGTGTTGATTCATTCTGCAACAGCGCTTTTGAAAGGCCGTAACCTCTGGTAAAGTATCAAGATGCGATCATTCAGTCAGGATGATTTCAAATTAGTCACGAAGGTCAATGGTCGACCACAGGAGTTGAGAGATGGGGCTCAGATATTATTCATAACAGCAATTCACGCAGTTGCCTTTCAAAACAAACCATAGTGCTGTGGCTGCTCGTTATCACCTGACTCTGCTGGAGAGGACTGCATGACTGCATAAGAGGACACCTGCAGCAGGCTGCTGTACCAGGCATCCAGAGGCTAGGCCCCCTCTACCTGTCCTCACTGCTCCAGCATGCTGTGACTCAGTCCCACTCTGATCTTTTCCCAGCATGCAGTGAGAATGACCTGTATGGCGGCTATGCTTTCTGCTGAAGCTGGAGCTGCTGGTTTAAATGCTGGTGTTTAGAGTAGATTATCACCCACGGTGCATGTGATGTGACCCTCAATGGCTGTGACTCAAGTCAGCATGGTTAACATATCCATTTATGAATTAATAAGTATGTTGGAACTGGCTGTGGACAGCATTACTTTGAACTTGCCTCTGCTTTTCTAGGGCCTCTACATTCCAGATATAGGTAGTAGGTGCGAGTTCTGACTTAGCCAAGATTTCATTATGTAGATGACTCTCTACTGCCCCCCTTTGTGTGTGGCAGGTCATTGCAGACCTAGAAGAAGAAAAGCGCCGGCACGCCCAAGACACGGCAGAGGGCGATGACGTCACTTACATGCTGGAGAAGGAGAGGGAGCGGCTCCTGCAGCAGGTAACATTATCATAACCTTCACCCAACGTCCGATCAATGCCTTGCCATCGGTCTAGCCCATACTGGGGACTGTTCCAGCCTAATGTAGTTGCCAATTAGGAGTTCTCTCCAAATACCATCTTCAAGTAGGTGATTTGAATGCAACTGAAGTGGTTCAGGAGTGGTGGGATGGCCCATTAGTGCTGCACAGCACACTGACCCCAGAGAAGCCCAATTTTGTGCCCATTGCTCAACATCAGCTAGCAGCCAAGGAGGTCGTTTGGCTTCGTGCTGGGCATTGGGACAGGGCATTCTGTTACAAACCAAAGAGAGCTCAATAGCCAAAACCAAAGCCCCAGGCTGAAGAAATTAGCCCTTTGAATGGAGTGGGAAGAAACTGAAAAGCTGTCTGCAGTGCTGAAGGTCATATTAAGACACTGACCTGGAGAGGACCGTGCTCTTTACAGTCCGTGCAGAGCAGTGTATTAATTACATTAAATTACATTACATTATTGGCATTTAGCAGACACCCTTATCCACAGCAACTTACATAGGTTACAATTTTTTACGTTACCCAGTTAGCTGGGTATTTACTGAGACAATTCTGGATTGAGTACCTTGCCCAGTGGTACAACTGCAGTGCACCAGCGGGGAATCGCACCAGAAACCTTTTAGTCACGACTCCTGCTCCTTACTCCTGCTACATTGCCGCCCCAGTAATATCCAAACAGCATCTCTCAGTAGTTGAGAGGGCACAGCTGTTACACTGGTGAGGAGTGGTGCAGCGTACTGCCATACAGCACAGTTTAACATCTGGTAAAAAATTCATGCACGTTCATTCTTCCATTTTCTCCCGGTCTTCCCTTCTGAACAATTGGCTTTTTCCCTGTGCAACTTTCGGAGGAAAACGCACAACATTTTTGCGGCAGACCATTGTGTAACACGGGGAGAAGGTGTGGCGGCGGGCCAGGGCCTGGACCGGGCCACGGACGCGGGCGCGCGGTCACAGCGATTGTTCCAGCGCGGTCAGCGAAGGGAAGGTCGTCTAGCTGTGGGGGTGGGGAGCTGGAGGGTGTGATTCGCCGTGGGCAGAGGGCCCTGTGTGAGGCCTGGTCGGCTGGGGACAGGCCGAGACGTACAAAGCTGCGTTGCGTAAGCGTGCGCTCCCAGACGTTTCCTGCTCTCCCGCGTGGATCTTAAGAGGCTTTGGCCCGAGGCCTAGTCCGGGCCCGCCGGAGCGCTGAGATGAGCACCGTCATTAAGTGCAGCGCTGTTTCTGACGCGTCATCAAAACCCAGAGCTCTGCCTGTTTGCATCCAGCGCTCGCTGCCTCCTCAAAAAGCTGTGCAGTTTTCAATTTTACCACTCTAAGGCTGTGGCCATGTACTTGCAGTGTTGAACAAAACAGTTTCTTTCTTATTGTTATTTGATGGCAGTATTCATATTATATTAATTTTCCTAAATTTTTGGACTATTTTGTGGCTGGCCTGGCTCCCTCCCAACGCATGTGTTGCAGAGCGTTGTGGCTAATATTTATGTGTGTACTTTGTCTCCCTCTAGTGTCTGTAAGGCATGTTGAATGAGAGTGCAGCAATACCTTTCAAAAGCGAAGTGTCACAGCTCCATTCATGACTGTTAGCCCTCAGACTGCACAGTTGTGAAAAACCTGAGGTTGTTCTCCTCCCCTGTGTGTGTGTGTGTGTGTGTGTGTGTGTGTGCACAGCTGGACTTTGAGAGGGCTCAGGTGAAGCGGCTGGAGAAGGAGCAGAAGCGGTTATCAGCCCAGGCGGAGGAGAGCCGCGCCCAGCACAAGCAGCTGTCCTCCGCCCTGGCCAAGGAGCGCCAGCGAGTCGCCGCCCGCGCGCAGGAGGAGGGCCAGCGGGCGGCGGAGCTGAGCCGCAGGCTGGAGGAGGAGCGGGCCGCCGCCGAGGGGCTGCGGGCAGAGCTGGAGGCGGAGCGGAGGCAGGCGCTGCAGGCGGAGGCGCGGGCGGAGGAGCAGCTGGCCGAGTTCGACACAGAGAGGGAGCAGCTGCGGGCGTGGCTGAGGAGGGAGGAGGCGCGCTGCCAGGAGCTGCAGAGGGAGCTGGAGGAGCTGAGGAAGGAGCTGGCCGGGCTGGGGGGAGGAGCCAAGAGGGAGGCGTCCGTGAAGGAGTCAGTCAGCACCCAGACTGAATGCAGCGAAAATTCAGCAGCTGACATATCCAGTGCACCAAAATTAAATGGGCACCACGTTCAGAAGGAGGTGGAGACACCCTGCCAGGAGAATGGGTACGAGAATGGGGCCGTGCACCCCTCTGTCCAACCCCAACAGAGCCCGTCCCCTGGCCAGCCCGCCTCCCCCTCCCTTGGCTCCTCCCCCTGCTCCTCTCCTCTATTGGCCAGGCGTCTGATGGGTGTGGCCGCCTCAAGCCCCTCCTACCAGGCGACCTACCAGGCAGGAATCAACCACCGCTTCCACGCTGCGCGCCACAAGTTCCAGGGCCAGACAGAGCAGGACCAGCAGGGCGGCGCCACCACGCCTCGCTCCCCCCGAGACCTGTCCCCCTCCCCCACCGCCCCCGCTGAGCCGAGCTCGGTGAAGCAGCTGGCCCGCAACACCGTCACCCAGGTGCTGTCCCGATTCACCAGCCAGCAGGGCGGCGCCAAGCCGCCCGCTACCAACAGCTCCCCCTTCGGCACAGACTACCGCAGTCTGGCCTCCGGTCTGGCTTCCCCCACCACCGCCCGAGCCTCCGGCCCCCTCTCTCCAGGAATCAGATCCCCCACCATCCCACGGGCGGAGAGGGGCCACCCGCCCCCCATCCCTCCCAAGAAGCCAGGCCTAGCCCAGGCCCCAGCATCCCCCGTCCCCACGGCCCGAGCCAGCCACTTCCCCGAGCTGTCCGGCAGCTGCGGTCTCACCAGCACCCAGGAGGGCGCTAAAGAGCTGGACCTGGTCATGTCCTCCACCAGCTAACCTGAGCACCAGCGGCCCCTACCCTTTCCTTTGTCACATTGGACCCTGAAGTCCCTGTAGTCAAAGACTCCGCGATCTGAAACACTGTCAGGTTTATTTATTTAAGGTTTGATCTTTATTCTGTTGCGAGATCATACCACAGTCTGTACAAGTATACATGTATTTTGTAACTGTCATGACTGTTGATAATTCACTGTGTCAAGCAGTGAGATTCTGGCCCCTGAGACTGTGATGCAGTATATAATGGTTGTAATTCAGGGATCTGAACACAAGAAATGAAGTGCCTTCCTTCTAGCAGCCCAGAGGAGAGCAGCATGTCAGACTGTGTCTCATTCTCTCACCTTCTTCACCAAAACTAGATATGGCACCCTGCAAAAGCAATTGGTGAATTCTGAGTAAATATCAGAATTCTGCCCTTGTAGCCTAAAGCAATAAACACCATCTAAGTGGGGGTGAAGTGTTTGAAATGCAGTGTAATTATTGAGGGCCACAAGCAACTCAGTACTCTAGTAGTGTGAGGAATTATTGCAGCCCTAAAGGTAACTTACTCCTGTCCTGCAAATTCCAAGTACATTGCAATAAACAATGTATACTCCTCCATCTGAGGTGGGGTTGAGTTCAACACTTCAACGCTTTCTCCTCCCGATTCTGCAAGATATTGGTTGCTAACTCCAAAGGGTGTTTCTGTCTCAACTAAGAGGAGAGAGAATACTACAGAGCCCCTAACATTCTACCCCACCATGTCTATTTCACATTTTTCAGTCCTTCATTGGAATGATTTTTCCTTGGCAATATAAAAAGGGTAACTAATCCAAAGGTTACTGTACTTCCTGCACAGTTTGACTCTGTTCTTTATTAATGATGCCCAGGAAAGCTGTATCCACTTTGCTGCAATCCCAGATGAACCCCTGAGATTTTTAAACAGGCACGGTGGCAGGATCTTGCTCAGACGGTGAAGAAGGGGTAGTGTGCCCCGTACTGGCTGGCCACATTACCCTTCCTGCTCTGGAATTTTCCCCACACCATTGATTTTTTCACTTCAGTTGTCTCATGCTTTATTTCAGTGCAGGAAAGAAGTGCCACAAAGTACCTTGGCTTTTAAGGCAGAACTGGAGAGAGGCATTCCCTTGGCAACAGGGAATTACACACAACTTCCTAGGTCTGACCTGTTTGTGTTGCTCTTTCATTGCCAAGCTTGTCAAGATGCATTTTTATGATCACAGAGTCCGTTTGATGGCATTATGTTTTGCAGGATTTTGAATTCAGGCATAATAAAGCCTGCTTTCATCTGTTACAACCGGGAGTGTCACAGGGGTGAAATAATTTGGGTACACCATGTATGAAATGAAGTGGACTTGCTTTTCCGAAACTGTTTCCCAATTCTGACACATATTTTGATATTAAGGACCAAATCCAATGGCACTGTTTTTATTAAAAGCGTACATATGTGCGGGTGTGTGTGTACATGAATATGCATATCTATATAGGTAAATATACTAGTAAATACACTGAATCTTAATATTTTTACAGATTACAAGAGCACGATACCATTTTTTAAAACACATATATTGCTATTTTTATATAATGTATACCAAAATTAAACTGTCAGTGAAAATGTCTTTGTATGTCTTTCAGCTGCCATATAGTGTTGTTTTCAGGCTGTTTAATCTATAATCTGAATTCAGAGTACTCTGTTTTGTAAGATGACTCCATGCATCCCATTTTAAGACTCTGGCCTGATGGCACCCTGTTATATTTGCTTTGCTCTGTCTTTTAAACATCTGTATCTGTGCATGTTATCCAGACCAGCAGAGTCCTGGGACATATGGTAGTCTCCACAAGATTCTTGTAACAAGGGCATTTTTGTTGTCATGAATATTATTGTTCTTTTACATGTCATGCATTTTTGCTTATTGTAGAAGTGCTTTCCTTTGCAGTAGCATTAACATTCAATGTGAAATGAATGTGCCTGGCTTGATTTCTTGATCCTAATTATGTCTTTAATAGCAAACTTGTCCACGGGGTGTTGGAGTGAGTAACTGGACAGTCATGTGTTTGCTAGTTTTAGTTCTTACCCAATTCCTCCCATGTTAATTTGTCCAACATCTGTTCATTTGGTGGTATGAGTACAGACTGTGATTAATCATTCATGACAATATAAAATGCAAGCTGATTGGGTTGATTGTGTAATCAAGAGAAAATTTAGGGTAAAAAATAAAACAGTGTACACATGATCCCCAATGAACTGCATTTCACAACTCTGGAATAACCCCGCTGCATTTCACAACTCTGGAATATTAATATCTAGATGTGTATGGTTGTTCAACCATTGCCAGGTGACACACACATTCTAGGCATTGTTACTCATACTTTGATATATCATTATTTAACTTGAATAAAAATCAAGCTAGATCAAAGGTTTCAAAGGACCCAGCACAAATGAGTTGTTCAGACTGTAGGGCAACCTGCTGTGTGGTTAGATGCCCTTGTTTTTAATTGACAGACTGGAAGGTCTGCCTCAGTATCATGTAAGATTACTGTACAGAGTACTCTGTACGGTATCATAATTAAAATTTAATCATCCCCAAATGCACACAAGTTCTAAGGCTAAAATTTACTTTTTTCTGTTGCAAAGATTTTTTTTGTTATTATGTGTTCTATAATCCTATATTTTCTAAAGACAAGAAACCTGTACATTAGTGTATCATTCTATATATTACCTTCTAAAACATGTCTTAGTCGCTTTATGACAGCAGTAACTAATGCACTAAGTTGGCATGTGGGTATGTTTTGGTCTGTACACTAATAAATGTTCTTCTGTTTCTGCTCTTTGCTTTACTTCATCGGGCTCAAGGAGGAAGCCAATTATATGCAACTTCAGATGCCTTTGAAATGACATCTTTTACATATCAGAATCTAGAGAGAGAAATTCAACATTCAGCAGTGCTTATTTTGAAATACAAGATGGATCAGACCCATGGATAAAGGTATTAGTGATAGTTTTCCCACTCTCAAGGATCAGTTGAAATCATTTCAATAAACCCCAGTTTCCTTGTTTTTCCTGCTTGGCAGTTATTCCACTCACACCGTTTGAAGTTTCAGTGTGGTGGCAATGATTGCATCCACTGGGTGGCGCCATCATATTAAATTATTTACACAATTTTGGTGGAATGACCATGGAGGGCCTTATGAATACACTTGTATTTATTCTATTCATAATACCTGTTTTAAAATTTGGACTAGAATAACTGTGATTTATGCTAAAAATACAAACAGGACATCAGTATCATCTGTGGAGTATCCATCATCAATATCACACTAGCCAGCATACTTCCTACTTGTCATTTCTGACTGACAAGTGTTTTCCAATTACCCATTCAAAACAGTTTAATAGCTTCTCGAAGCAACCACTCACGGAGACCCCCTAGTTTTCTTTTTTTTTTGCAGTCATTATTAATGTTTTGTAGCAATTTGTTCCATTATACTGTCACCCTTAAGTAATTACATGGGACCCCTAGCCTTCAGTAATTTTTCAAATATTAATGCAACCTGGTAAGGTATTTCAAGTTACATTTGTTAATGCATGGTTAAACTGAGGGAGTAAGAAGTTCAGAAAACAATCAAGGCACAGGAATCATTCCTGACTGACAGGCCCGGGAGAGGGCAGGGAAGTAAGCAGAGCTCAATGGACACACGATGTAGGGGTGCAGACAGGGGTACTGAACTCACCTGCCCATTGTGGCCATTTATGGTCTATTACCTTACATTATTTTTTTGCTTAGCACACACACTGATATAGGGAAGGTTACAAGGTTTACATTTTTACATGTTCATTTACAGAGCTGGTTATTTACTCACACAGCTAATTCAGATCAAGTATCTTGCGTAAGGGCACAATGACGGCTCCCCACCTGTGAATAAAATTACTTGCAGTCTTTGGGTTATAAACCCAACTCCTTACTTCATGTGTTAAGTCATAGCTTTGTGTGTCTATATAATCTGCTCAACTGTTAGAACCTTGTGGTTCATAAATGGCAGTAATAACAATGGACGTCAAATGATCCTGACCCATCTTCAGAGCTCTTGAGATGATACACACTGTTGTTGTAATTGGAAATAATAAGGACTCAAGGAGGCCAGACTCTCAATACATGTAAGAGTCTCTCCTGAAAGCATTTACACTCTTATGTCAGAATTTTCCAGCTTCACACCAGACTGTCATTATTTCGCTTGGATAGAACCAGTAACTATGCTTTATATATAAATATATATCTGTCTGTCTTTTTATCTGTCTGTAAGTATCAGAGCTACACAGCAGTTTGGATTTGTTGTTTCAGATAGGTGTGTTATTCACACCTTGCAGTTCAGTTATGTTCAGTCATGTGATCAGTTGTGTTCAGCTGAGAGGAAAGGGCAGTGGATTCTATATCTTTAGAAACATCTTGTTTGTGAAAAAAGTGCAATATGTTCCCTGGTTTCACCTCCCTAGGAAGGTAGTTTTTAGAGGGATTGTGACCCAGGGGCTTCCTCTCGCACTGTCTATGAACTTGTGAAAAATGAGAAAGGACAACTGTGACAGGTGAAGGTAACAGTCGGTCTGTGCTGTGGACATCACACTCTGCCTTCCCATGCTGTGGACAGGCACAGGGCAAGCACAGACCAGATGTGTATGTCTCTTATAAAAGCTGCAAACATAATTGTTATTCTCTGTCTGTAGTGTGTATGTGTGTGTGTGTGTGTGTGTGTGTGTGGTGGTCACATGGGGAGATGGGGGTTTGTCTGAGAGGAAGGATGTGGAATTGAGGACATTCCATGTTTTGTGGTATGTGTGGGAGGGGTGTGCATGCTTAATGAACTGCAACACCAAGCCTGGCGAATTAACTTGGTTTGTAGAAATACCTGTTGTATACACGAAAGAGCAAATGAGTGTTGAAAAAAAAATGTAGCAGACAGGCTGGCTAAGGATGTGAATGTGTCCCACATTCTGTGGATTCAGTCTCCTGAAACCTGCAGGTTAGGACCTGTGGTGACATTCCACTGGGCGTGTTGGTGGTGTGGGGAGAAGGGTGCCCTTCCCAGGGAGATAGGTCCTTCCATTGTGTCCATCCTTTTCTGTGTAGAGATCCAATAGCAGCAGCTTTCCAAACGGTGTTCCACACTCCCCAGTATACAGCAGCTGCTGGAGGAAAGCAGGAACGCAACATGAGGGAGCATTCAAAGTCCGTAACCTGGGGAACCAGAAAGAGAAAAACAAAACTGACATTGTTTGTGCTCTAAATTGCACAATAAATTTAAATACTCTGACGTAGTAGCTTAATCATTTAACGCTGCACCTTTAAGTCTTCCTTTCAACAGCCAACGCGTAGTCATGTACAACGATTGATGCAAAATGATGCCTGTTCGGTCAAGCACAGTACTAACACAGAACGCGTAAATTCAGTCGCTAAAGGGTGTTCTAGATATTATGAAACATGCTTTGCATCTCCAAAAAGCACGCTCCATCGAGTCTTTAAATTTAATTTTAAATAAATAAATAATCAATTTAAACTCTACACGGTGAATTTCAGCTGTAACCGTAGAGATTCAGTTGTAATGTAGCTACATATCTCACAAAATTGCGCAACTGCAATCATGTCGATGAAGTCTGCCGTGGTGTTTACAAAAACTGCACGCACATATCATTCAGA
Organism: Megalops atlanticus; assembly: GCA_019176425.1. Lineage (NCBI taxonomy): Eukaryota > Metazoa > Chordata > Actinopteri > Elopiformes > Megalopidae > Megalops > Megalops atlanticus. The sequence goes on from CM032879.1 coordinate 16,596,689, forward strand.
ATGAATTTCTTTGTAGGGGCTTCAGTTCAGGGGAATTATTCCAAACTTGATAACGTTACCGTTCCCCATTACTTCCCAATTTCAATATTTTTACTGGAATGCGTACTTTTACTGGATGCCTCACTCAAATATTTTAATAGCGAGCTGCACGTTTCGGTCAAAAGACACATCGACTATGAGAAATTGACTTAGTTTTCTGACTATAAGGGTAGCGATTTTTTCCCGAACGGCAGGGAAACAGGAGCTTACGGGGCTAAACAAACACTTGCGCGGCTTAGCCGTTAATTAGCTACGCAACCATAACAATGTCAAGGCCAGCAATTCAGAGTTCTAATCTCATTCCTTCCCCTTAACTTCCCCTGGACCGCGGCCCGCAGGTCCGCTGTCTGGGGCCGGATTTCTGTGCCGGCCGCTCGAAGCCAAATCAAAGCGGCGCGATTCCGAAGCGATATGACAAGTCTGCTGACCGTGCACTCTCCCACAGCGGCCGACCCGTTGACCGTGTCATGAAGAGTTATGAAAAGAATTAACCACGCCTCAGCCTTGACATAAGTTGAAACGGTTGTCGGTTTTAAAAAGAAAAAGCTGTCTGTACACACCCATTGTCATCGTTCACGGTAAAGGCTGCTTGCACAATATGCATTATATCGTACAATATAATCATTTGCTGTGGTTGCGTTGAACCTCCCTCACAGGTCTATATTGAAGATTCCCTGCTAAATTACATATGAAATTCTCAACTTTCAGTGTCATGATGCTGCCCGTTATGACCATAAAAAAGCAGAATCGGCATGCCCTGGGAGACCGGTGCTGTTAAAAATAATGGCAGCTCCCTGGAGTCAAAATGTCACTGGTATTCATCGAAAAATCAACAGGAGGCTGCAGTCCTGGCATGCACACTCCACTGAAATGCCCAGTTGTTCAATGACCTATCAAGAGCTTATTTATTGCTTGTTATTGGCACTGATTTGTATTATCTTAACTACAGGCAAAGCAAACAGTGTTCCTCTAAGTGAATGCTCCTCTTGACAGATTCACCTGTGGCGGGAGGAGCGTCTTGCTTTATGTCATTTGTTTGTGATTTCTTCACAGACATTTTATGGGGTGCTGCACAGTCATTCCCGCTATGTAAGAAAAAAAACATTGTCAAGCTCACATATTTCTTGTTGTTACAAAGGCCTGAAAACAGCTCACAGTATACACTCAGATACCAAAGTACTTTGTATCTTGTGTGTGTTAGTAAAATGTACCGTACATGTGGTTTTGAAACCACAAATAAACCATGTGACCCATTTAGCCAATCCATTGAGTACGTTTTATCCATCTGGTATCGATTCCAATTCTCATGCTCAGTGTGTTTTTTCGAGTGGGAAGTATACACTGAGGCCACGCATCAAACGCACAATAACAAATCTGACATGTGAAGCAGCTGCCAGCAGAAAAACAACGTCAAACCACTTCTTAAAAACGCCATGGTGCACTGGCTACCCTTAGCTACAGCATGACAGAAAGAAAGAGGACTGCAAAAGATCACCCAGCTCACGGCATTACAACAAGCTCGCTCTTTCAACATGATCACCATGTGGGAGTGAAAAAAAAAACAGAAGTTTACAGAGTGTGTGGTTCACCACAGCACCACTTCATTAAAATAATTGTCAAGCGCACATGGGTGCACTGAACTCATTTCCAGGTGGGATTGCCCTCGACATGCATCAAGGTCCAGGAGCATTTTGTGAACATGGGCATTAACACACTGCAAGAGAGAATCACAACGAGTGTGGTTGGACTGACCCGTGGCAGGCTGCAGGGATAATGCTGACAGGCTGGATGGATCTGTCAAGTCTAGCGCTATGGAAACACAGTGTTGCAGATATACCTTATATCAGATGTGGAAGAATGGCTACAGCTATCATGTACTGTCATGATTTGCTGATTTGAATGAATCATAGTGTTTTTCTATGGAGCGTAAAGTATTTTGACTGGGTTATATGAGTCACTTCTGCCATACCGTAGGTCCCAGATTTACAGGGTTCATGAAGCCTCACTCTCCCATCTCTTCCTGCCAAGAAGGGTGATATCAATAGAATTGACTTTGCTAGTGGTACATTGCAAGAGATCTGGACCTTTCAGCAATGAGGTAATGTCTATGAACTATAGAGTGCTCTCTGCCCACACTCCCCTACTTGCTAGATTGGTGGTAGTCGTGAGATAACCAGGTGAGTCAGGAGTGGCAGGAAGCATTTAGGTGAAGGGGAGGGAAGAGTAGTGATCACTGCTGCCACGCAGTGTGACATTGGGCTTGTTAAATTGCTCTCATACAATAATAAAAGATTGCTGACTTTCTTCCCATTACAACCAAGAACAGAAAAGTCCAGAAAGGAGAGATGAAAATATGATTGGAGGAGAAACTCCAGAGATGTTCCACAGGAAAGTGTGCAGATATATGGTATATTTACACTTAAAACAGTTAGTCTGAAGTAACTGCATAGAATTTGTTTGAAAATTCCTCTTCCAAAGCCTCTTTCAAACCTCCAACAGGTTATGAGAGGGCATTTTAGATCATGTCTACTTCAGATTGCAAGACAAGGAACAGTGGTTGGACTGCTGGAAATGCCACTGACCAGCTATGTGAGTCTTGACACACAAGTTGTTTCTGACTTGTTTTAAACAGAGCAGGTTGTAGGAGGGGCCAGACAAGGATTCAACTAACAGAGCGCTACATCGTTCCCCAGGGTCCACAGCTGGATAGTTAATGTCACAGAGTCATCAGACTGCTGACCTGCTGTAAGCCGTAAGCATACTTGGCTGGGGTCAGTGGCATGCCCAGGCTGTCCTGCTATCAGTTTGTTATAGAGTCATCAATGTGAACTCTACAGCCCGTCTGTCCTCAGGGGACAAAGAAAGACATAGTCACATGTAACTTGGACCAGGCTCCCCGCAGTCCAACAGTGATGTAACTCAAGGGTACATTGCCTGGCATGAGTGCCTGTCTGGTATGCGTGTGTGTGTGTGTGTGTGTGTGTGTGTGTGTGTGTGTGTGTGTGTGTGTGTGTGTGTGTGTGTGTGTGTGTGTGTATCTGTGTTCCTGTGTGTATGTGTGTGCGCGTGTGTGTGTGTGCACCCATGTGAGTGAGTGAATGTGTATGTTACAGAGGGTCAGGCAAAATGGCATTGAGAAAAGGCATAGCGTCTCTCATCAACACAGCTATAAATACAAGATGATGAATAGAACAAGAAGTGGTGGATCCTTTAGGCTATGGAAGTCTACCAAAGAGAATAAGACCCCACCCCCACCCCTGTATAAAAGCACTACCTCATTCTGTTTGGCGGTATTTATAGGATGATGCTTTGTTTTTGACCTTTAGTTAGGTTTATGACTAATGCTCGAGGATTTGTGCTGATTAATATGAATCCGTGTGCTCATGCCAGCTTGCACTGTCTACCAGAGCCCTGCCAGATGCTGTGCCTGGCATCTCTGACTAAACTAGTAGGTACCTAGCACCCGGCCTACATTTTACACTAACTGCAATGGTGCTATAGTCTCCGCTCTGTCTAACAAGTAAAACCACCAGTGCAGACACAATAGGTGAAGAGGTGCCAGGTCTAACCAGGTGTGGCATATTCTTTATTTTTAAGGGAGAGGGCTAGACAGGAGGTCACTTTTAAAATATTCTAATGAACTTTGATGTTTGATAACATGCTCATGCATTACTTATGTGTGGTTCTGTCATTTCTCTCCAGCCATTACTATGCATTCCAAAGCAGACCTCTAATATTTCATCTACCATGGTACCTCATCTTGCATTAATATCACTTGCTCACTTTTAATATCACTTACTTTAATAAAACTAGTGAACATTAACATGTGATCAGAACATCTTAATTTTCACTCTAGCTATTTTTACCTTTAAAATGGTTTACTGTATGAACAAATGTGTCAAGGAGAGGTGGAATTAATGGGTGTTTTCTCATTGTAGGCTTTCATAGATTTCATAATTATGAAATATTTCACTGCGAACAAGGAAAATGTCTGGGTTAGTATGTGAGATACTTGTCACATAATGAGACAGTATTCAGAGAGAAGAAACATCAGCAGGGTGTCCCTGTGCTAGCATGCTGTCACTGTGGGTGATTATCCATTAAAATGACAATGAGGTCAGCAGCTATCTTTAAACACTGCCCAATGTGTTTATCACTGATACACTACCTCTCACAGCATTCTTTTCAAAGCACATGAAGCTCTGAGGCAAACAGGTGGAAGTCCAAAGAAAAACACCTGCCATGAGACCCCAATCTCAAGATACACACACTAATCAGAGATCAGATTCACAGGCATGCAATGTCCTACGATGTCCTAGTGTTTGAAGGCAGTCCACGCTTACTGGCATCACTTAAAGCTTCATTCAAGCCAAGCACATGCTACATACATTGCTCTTCTTTTTTCTAAGACAAAAGCCCCCTAGTACAGATGAGATTTCCTTTTCACCTCTACAAGGAAGGACATTTATTTTTCAGTTATGTTTTAAGAATCTGTGAATGGGAGTTTGAGTGTCTTGTGATTTTTTTGGTGGGTTTGGTGGGTTTGCTTCACAACAGCCAGAGTTTCACTGCCACAGTCATTGAATTCAAGTGAATTATAGAATTCACCTCTATATCCTAATCCATAAATAGTGGGAAATCATTGTGTCATCAAAATCTGGTGGCAAAATGTCAAAGGGAAAGGACTTTTTTGCTCAAACAATACCAATATGGAAGATTAATATCTGGATCTGGGTGACAGACGGAGCGCTCTGTATGTGTACCACTTTTGTTCTGCTCCATTCATCAATCCCTTGTGTTCTTGATAATCATTCCCTTTTAAACCGCAGTACTAATGCTATATAAACACAGTGCTTGTGCATAGTAGCAGGATGAGGTCCCAAAATAATAATGAATAATGATTGCAGTCTGTGTGTGGGTGGCTTCATTGGATTAAAAATAGGTTTTCGTGAGCTGGTGTCCTTCAGTGTCCGAAATAATTCAGTTAACATTTATGGTTCTGGGTATTACAGACCACCGGATTTCAAAGCCTGACTAATAATTTAACAATGACACACACACATAGATACATAGACACATAGATACATACATGATGCGTTGGTTGTATTTTCTGTGCATACATTGTGTTATTTGGTTTTGTGTGAGCTGTGAGGTCACCATAATTATCTTTTTGCAAGTGCATCCTTCATAACTGCTTACCAGCAGCCGTTTTCATTGTGCCTTGCCAAATGAATGTGAGTGTGAGCAGCAGTTTCAATGTATGAATGTATGAAGTGTGACTCATCTACAATACTGGTATGGTTATCTATGAATGAAGAAAAATTATGTTGTGTGACAATCATTGAAGACCTGAATGGGGTAATTAATCTAATTTGATCACAGAGTAACTGTTCCATGGATCAAGATCAGTTAACCTTATGACTGGGACTTTATACTTACAAATTATTTAGAACAGTGTTCCCACTAAATGAATGGAACAGATTTAGTCTAAATCCACAAACAAAGACTGTACATCATTAACAACTATTTCTTTCACTGAACAATGTACCTTTTTCTGATGTCAACTGGTGCACAGGAACTTCCTCTGAGAATAAATTTCCTGGTCTGCTTGCTTGCATCTGAGCACTTCAGAAAAAGTGGTGGCAGTGTAGCATAGTGGTTATGGAGCAAGACTGGTAAGGAGCAAGACCAGCAACTGAAAGGTTGCCAGTTTGATTCCCCACAGATAGACTGCTGCTGGACCCTTGGGAAAGGTACTTAACCCACAATTGCCTCAGTAAATATCCAGCTGTATAAATGGATAACATTGTAAAAACCTGTAATTGATTTAAGTTGCTCTGGATAAGAGCATCTGCTATATGCCAATAATGTAATGTAATCCTCCTTTTGAGTAGCATTGAAACTTCATAGGTCTGTACTTCCAAGTACAAAAAATGCAAGTATAAACAGCGGGTTTATTACCGTTGAAGTTAAATCCAGAATGTGCTCGACTGGCTGGAGAGGGGAATCTATGTTCATCAGCGTCGACCTGGAAGGCCGACGCGCCCTCGGGAGCTGCCTCTGCTCAGCCCCTGCCACGTGCGGGCGAAAATCAACTGTTTCACTAAGACCTTTGCTCTTGCCATAAAATCGCACAATAGACTTCAGAACCCAAATAGCATGGTTCCCTCGACTCCATGCATCTTCGACGACTGTTTTTTCCAAGGCTGTAGCTGTTAGATACTTCTGAAGAGAGCATGCTTTTGAACCGCCAATTTTGATAACATGGTAGACTGCATTTATAACAATCAGCAGTTTTTACTGTTCCTAGGGAAGAAATAAAAACGAGACGTGCCGATTAGTCAGATTTTGGCTTTAGCCACAAATATGATAGCTGTCGAAAGTGAGACAAAACAGCACTCTATGGAGGCTAACTTTAATCAATTGCAGTGCGGATTTCTCTGCGCCGGTTTACAAGGAATTACAGTAGACGTCACTTGAAAGGGGTAAGAAGTCACTGTAAGGGGAGTAGCCAGTGTTTGTTTCTGTAGTTTTCGTTTAGCAAGTGGGACATTGGACAATTTATTTGCGGTTTACAGATATTTGGATTGAAAACAAAATATGGACTATAATGTCTGGAGTTTTGTTTTTTGGAGAGCCAAGTGATGTACCAGTAATTCCACCTAGAGATTTTCTTACGACGTAACGCAAGCGTGAAACAGCCGTGAAGGTACGTCAGCGTCTTTGCTTTCCTATTGAGGTCAATGGGCGAAGCAGGCGACGCCAAACCGCTGCTGCAAAGCGTGTGCGCTGTTTTTATTTACAGTATCTGTCATAGGCCAACTCAGTTGAGTAACGGAGCATCGGCACAGGTCATTTCATTACAAGCGGAATGGCAACTTCAAGATGTCGGAGAGGATAAACATCGCCTGATTATTTGTTGATTTGGATTTTAAAATCCCAGAGCATTGCGCCGAATCTAAAACGGATGTATCAGACTACACTGTTTTTATTTAGAATATCAGAACAATGACCCAATCGCTCAAAACTAAAATCACTCTTACGGCCAGCCAAAACAGCTAGGTCTTGTAAACCGTTCTGAGAACTCGGCTTTGAGGACTAGGCTACCTCATCTAATACGGGTCATGCAAAAAGCTATGTGCGATATACTTTTGTGGCTTGTGCGTATTAGCACGAATCTTGTATTAGAGTCGGCCTGCAGGTGTATTACTTACGTGCGCTAGGATGACAGCATATGGCATGCACTTTGTTTCCATAGTCATAGAAAGTTAACGCTGACAGCGCCCGCTAACATTTCAGATGAACGAATTTAAGCGTTTTTGTCATTATTATTTGTAAAATAATCAGAATTTGGATTTGAATGATGAAGGCAAGGATATGTGGCAGTAGTGACAAACTCGACCATAACTCGTTATTAGAGGTTACAGCAAAAACTTTTTTTTCCGCTGTGATTGAGTCTCTCCCAAGAATGTAATCAAAACCAATGGCAGATTGTTAGGATGCTGATCCTTCACAAAGATAAATGTATTTTTAATCGATGTCGAATGCTAAGACATTCTCTTCCAAAGCAAACAGCAAAGCATTGCTAACTGGATTCGAGTTGTATTTTCAACATACGGACAGCTTTTATTTTAAAACACCATATATTGTGTTATGCGTTGTGTTCTTCACTGTTACAGTTATCATCTGTTACATCACCTTCGTTCAAATGGAATTGTATGTGCTGGCGTGTCGTCAAGAAATCTTTTTATCCACGCAACTCCATTTCATTGTATGTACAGTATTACTTATAGATTTTTAGTAATTCGCGTCTGATTTGTGTGTGGTATTCTAATTTTGTGTTTTTCGTTAGTGGCCAAAGGGTTGCGTTTGCCCTAACACAAATATGGCTGGGCATTTATAAGATGTAATGAAATTGGTATTATATTAAATGGTCCTGAAATGCATTGTATGTTGTGAAAGAACGACGTGCATGTAACATGTAACCTATTTACATGGTTATGATGATTTCAACTCAAACTTTTAACTCGAACTACGGAGATATTCTCATATTATCTGACTTTCAGGACATAGTATAAAATATTTGCAGCTATGTTATAATAATATGTTAATGGACATTTAAGTTAATAATTGTACAGTTAATGGAATCTTCTATTTGCTAACACATTTAAAACAACGATGGACATTTATCAGTGCTAATACGTTAAAGTGATGTTGACATAAAACAGGATGAAAGGAATTAATTATATTTTCAGTTTTTTATGTCGGCTTTCCAGCCAAATTTAATAACATTTGTTGCCCCCATAGCCAAAACGTAGTTTGGATAATCGATGTTGATTAAACAGAATTTAATGACAGAAATCTCAATTTAACATTAGCGTGTAGGTATATTTTATGGGCATTTCTCGATACCATAAAGAATAAACTCCAATTTTAAGTAACTTTTCCTATATCTTATTGAACCTAAAACGTGCTGTAATTTAGAGAATTAGCTGTTCGGCGACTGTCTGCTGACAACATTCGTTTCCACCCGACTTCTCAAACTCTCTAAGACTAGTAATGAATAGTCGAGCGTACATTTGTGTACCATTTCGCTTTATTTTATGTACTCATCTATCTTATTCTCGCATAGATTGTCGCCTGACCATTTGCATTTGTTTCTGTTTAATAGTGGCACCATCAGGTGACACAGCACTGTCATTCATTGCTCATCATTGCCCGTGAAGAGGAGTACAGACTGCCGCATCCCCCACACCAGCCAAAAGGCATCATCCCGTCCCTCAGTGATTCCGCCCAATGAGAGCACGGCGCAGAGAGACCTGTCAACTTCTGTTTCTCTCCACCACCCCTCGCTTTTAAGTTTCTTCAGCTCAGCGATTCATTTTATCTCTCCACCAGCGACTGATAATTGCCAGTAGACAACGACAAATATCGAAGTGGAAAAAAGGATTAGTTACCGAAGTGTCCCGCGACATTTTGCTCTTCGACTGCATCAACAGAGGGAGCAATGCGTAATATCAAAGAAAATGACACCTCTGGCCAAACACTTCTGGAGAACTGCGTTTTGTCAGAGAAAATGGAGCTTTACTGAAGCAAATTTTACTTAAAAAAGTCCTGAGAAATTCTATTTGTGGAGCACCCTCTCTGAATCGGATTATAAGCATTGGCTATTTGATGTCCCCAGATGCTGGATATTGGGTGGAATATAATTCACATGTTATGGTAAAAACGCAGATCAGGTGTGTGTGCAATTAAGAAAAGAATAAAGTCAGTCAACGAATAATGGAAATTTTCGCTTGAACAAAGAATGTTACTCTCAAACTAACCGGTACCAAGGGAAAATAAACTTCCAACGAGCTTTCCCTTTAATTTCCCATGTTTTTACTGGAAAGCCCACACAATGTTTGGTTTAAGTAAATTTCAGGGTTCCTCCCGGATTCGCAGCAGATCCTCAATGGCCACGGAAGGTTTGGGATTAAGACATCTGTCAAGAAACTGGGCATCTTCTTCGGACTGTTCAAGTGCCACCTCACGACTTTACGTTGTCTTTATTTTACTCCTGCTGTTGTTCACACCAAGGGTAGACTCATCGTGGTGGTAAGTTCTCACTCACATACTTGTGTTTAGATTTTTTTTCAGGTTTAATTCCAACCTGACGGGTCTGCGTTAGGTTGGAATTAAAGAGATTTAAACTATGCCCGTATGTTTGAGCGATTACACAAAGGCGAAACATTCCGGTTTTGAGACCCCAGGGGCGTCAGACAGATGTTTATTTGCCGACAGTTCTGAATCGTTAAGAACAATAGATTGTTTCATTTGTAATTGTGATAAAATGCCAAATTGAACGTCAACCTTAAGGATATATTTTTTGCTGTTGGTCATCAAAGAGTTATTAATGCTTATTGTCATTACGCTTTTAATGTTATGTAATAATGTAGTATTTTTGGATCGTTGTATGCATATTATAATTTGAACTACAAATACTTATCGGGGAGAAAATGAACTTTTGGTTCAACAGTTTAACAATTATCATGGTTTTACGAGTTTCGTGGCTTTCACGTTTGCTGGAGGCTACGAGCTTGTACTACAAGAATTTTGTTAGAACGATCGGAATTAAGATGAAGACAGGTGCAGATTGTTCCTCCTGTTTAACATAGTTTCACCAAACACTTACGGTAAAGGAAAAACACAAACTAAACAGGTACTAGGGATCAATAGTTTTTGCGTTAAATACAGTTGGACTAAAATGCATTGATTTTAGTACACGAAATACGTGGTACAGTTCTTTTTAAAAAATGTTGCCCTTTGTTCAGTTGTGTCTTACCTTAAATGTGGTCAGACAAGACATTTCCCAAGTGCTTCACTGTAATATCACTTTCAATTACACTTGAATGTGCAAATGTTTAAGATAAAGGTATTCAGTTTAAGGTGTTCAGTCTATCAGCAAACAATTTCCTAGAATTGAAGTGACTCAATGTTTACTGAAGTGGTTTGAAAGCTTGTATTATTTTGTCAGTGTAAACCTCAACAAGTGTCTATTAGCTAGTACCTCAGCTTTGTGGAAGATCAGGTTGCCAGCTATTGGTGAAATTAGTCAAGGGCAATATGACTGCAGAGACACAACATACAAAGGCCAAGTAGATTTTTTCTGACAATATTTCTCAACTGTGGCCTATTAACATAAATTATTTATAGCAAGGGCTGACTGGTATAGATTTGACAAATGAGCCTATTCAATTTCTCATGTGTTGCTAAGAAGCATAGATTCAGAAAACCAGATCCTCTCCATTTTTGTCAACTATAAAATGGTTATGTATCAAAGTTGCCTAGCAACTACTTTAAGTGCTCAGGATCATACAGTTTAAGACACTGGGTAAGATCAGGTCAGTTGTTTCACAAGGGGTAGTTAGTCTGCTATGTACTAGAGCCTTTCAGAGTTTTACTTGCAATTTTGCAAATGCTTTTTGTTCGGTGCTTTTTCCGGTGTACTTCTTTTCAAATGCAGGTCTCAAAACAGAAATAGGATGGGGGATTATTGACCCAAAGTATAAGTCCAAGGCAATTTAAGTTAGCTAGGGCCACATGATTACATTACATGACTGTCATTTAGCAGACGCCATTATCCAGTGCGACTTGCAATTTTATTCCTATTTATACAGATAGATATTTACTGAGGCAACTGTGGGTGAAGTACCATGCCCAAGGGTTCAACAGCTGTGCCCCAGTGGGGAATCAAAACAGCAACCTTTCGGTTATGAGCCCTTCTCCTTACCACTAGACCACACTGCTGATTGAAGGTCAAGTGCATGGTCAAATGCATGAGTGTGAGCAATGGGCCAAACAAGTATGCCATTCATCTTTTCTGATTGGGTTTTACATTTCTTTAAATGCACCGTATGCTTCCCTTTGCTCAGGAGACTGGTTTGGCTTTAAGCGAGCCCACATGATGTGATAGTAACACTTACATCAGTGCTTTGGTTACCCCAGCCAACAGTGTGTATGCATTTCTCTTATCATAACTCACAGAGTTGGCGCTTAGCTGTCGTTTCATGACAGTTTAGAAGAATGCGGCACTTCAGTGTTCTGGGCTGCCTGCCTCCCCACCCTGACTGAGGCAGACAAAACAAGGGTCGTCGTGATGGGTCACTGTCTGACGTGAGAATAAACACACTACCTCTGTACAGTATTACAGCCAGGAGGGGCTGTGAGGGATCAGGACAGAGGAGGTGCAGCTGGTTCTCCCAGCACAGTATGAATGTGGCCGCAATAAAGAGAGCAAAGAGATGTGGGGAGGTTGTGACCTGATGGCACACCTGAGAGATGAAGCTCCTGGACTTGTTCTGCTTTTGCGCCAGGTTTAATTTTGGATATCAGGGGTTAAGTGCAATGTCCTTTCCTCATTGACAGGCTAAGAGTGTGTCCCCCTTCACTGAAGTCAAACACACATACTCAGGTGGCAGTGTCCAAAGTTTCTGGTTCCTTTTCCTGCTTTTTTTATAAATTTTCATCTGTTGTTGTTTAGAGTTAGTAACTGGCTTGCATGTGTCACCCTGCACCAGGAAGGAGCAGCTACTTCTTTGATCTGAAAGCCTCTGTTGAGCCTCAACTCAAAGCGTGTTGTGCACACTCTGTTTGAATTTCCGGACCTAAACCAAAGTTGACCAGGACATTAGAGCTGGTCAGATACGCTATGTAGTGTGTGCGTGTGTTGTTAATCTGTGAATCGTCATCCTTCTGTATTTAAACAAACTGTCTTTAATCCATACCATGCTGTAAGCTTTTCTGCCCATATAAGTGAGGTTAAGTGGCTTTGCTCTTGGTGAGTGCCTGAATACAAATTGGAAACAAATTGGGAAACTGGGAAACCTGGTGGCTGGTCACCCTCCAGTAGCTCAAACAGTAAAGGTGGATGCCTCAAGCACAGGCTGAGCCCTACAGTCTTAGACTCTGTACGGCCAAGTCTGGGCTGTGTCATTGGCTGACTGTGACGGGGAGTCTGCAGCGGTGGGACACAATTGGCTCCTATTACATCATCTGACCTGGTCAATTGACATTAGTGAGAGATGCGCTCATCCACCATTTGGGCTCTGTTAGTGCAGTGTGGGTCTTGGCTGTGGGCAAGTGTACTGGAAGATTAGAATCATGGCACTTCAGTGCTCCTGTGAGAGTACAGCGGATGTTACAGTGACGCAAACTCACTTTGCAACTGGCAGTTCCAAAGGGTGGAAAAGGAAATGTTTTCGATGCATTTTAGATGTTCATGTTAAGATTAACAACATATTGCTCAGATCTGAGTGTTGACATGCGTCTCATGTCTGTCCCTCAGGTACATCGGGGCTCTGGGGGCAAGGGTCATCTGCGACAACATCCCGGGCCTGGTCAACAAGCAGCGCCAGCTGTGCCAGCGCCACCCGGATGTCATGCAGTCCATCGGCGAGGGCGCCAAGGAGTGGATCCAGGAGTGCCAGCACCAGTTCCGCCACCACCGCTGGAACTGCAGCACGCTCGACCGCGACCACACCGTCTTCGGCCGGGTCATGCTGCGCAGTAAGCGTCTGCGTCGTACGTTTGCGCTGTGTTGTTCTGACTATGACGAGCTCTTACGGTGGGCTGTGTTCGGAATGGGACTTGCGGTCACTGCGCTCACAGTATGACTCATTGCTTTCAGTCCTAGTTCTGGTCAGATGGGCTGCCCGGTGGGTGTGTCGTTTCTTAAACTTTCCATTTGTGTTTAAACAAGTTCCTTCCACTTTAAGGACAGCCAGTCAGCTAATGCTTATGGATCAAATCTACAGCCAGGACGAAGTTAACGCTAATCACAAATGACAAACCTGGCACCAGCTGAGGTGTAATTAACTGTTAAAAAGCTGTTGTTTCAAACTCAAGCTGACGCAAAAAGTAATGAGAAAGATTAAGGGAAAGAGTGACGCTGGCAAGTTTGCTTTTATTGATGTATTGATGTGTTTGTTGATATATCACTGCTAATGCACTCCTAGGAAGTTGCAGTTCAGCTTTTAAAGGATGGTTTTGTAGGGAGAAGCATATAGCAGAGCCTGCTCTGGGGGAAAGAGCGTAAGTACAGTTAGGCATCTAGATGGCTGGGAGAAGACCTCACTGTGTAGGGGTTTCACTCCATCACTGAAGTGTTGCCATAGTCAATGGCCAATGCTGAATAGATCTGGCCCAAGGGTGTTTACAGTCCAGAGCACTCTGAGCATGCTCCACTAACACACAAAGCAGCACAAGTGTTTCATCCTGTGGTTAACATCTTACTCTTGTGCTGGTGTAGCATTTTGTTCTGCTACCTCATAAAATTTTACTTCATTCACAACATACAACACATTTCAGGACCATTTAATATATTACCAATGTCATTACAGCTTATAATGTATTATGCAATACAACAGATTAATAAAACACAATTATGACAATGTTTATAGCTGCTGACTGACTCTTGCCAAACTTGTGTTATTATGTGCAAGCAATGCCAGTTTGCTTGTTATTATGATTTGAAGAGAAAGGTGACGTGAGATTAAACAGATGCCACAAATCCAAGATCCTAGCAAATCAATGACTGATTTTCTTTCCCCAAATGTTGTCATGTTGTGGAGACAGGTCATTACGTGCATACATTTTCCAAGAAAATGTTTGTAAACTAATGTTAGCAAGTAACAGAGAAAATGAATTTGAAACAAGTCTCCATTAGACTTGTTGGTGGGAGCTCCAGGTACTTTCTGTTCCCAACAACTGATCCAACATCAGCTTGCCAACCACTGATCCTAAAACCACCCTTACTGTGTAAAGGTGATGGCTAATCCAGGATTGGTGCTGGCAGGTATAAGTATTCTCCTTTATTTATAGAATAACTTTGAGATAGACTGAAATATAAGAGGCATCTAGAAAAAGTCTAAACAATAGTCATCAATAGTTTTAATTTCAGATGGAAGTAGCATTTCCTGATAGGTGATATTGTTTGATGCACTTTGAAATGTTGTTCAATATTTTTCAACACATTTTACAGTCAACAACACCAACAACACCAACAATTTCTTTCTCCCTTCTGTCTTCATTGAATATATTCATTGAAAGTGTTAAGCCTGCATATTTATCTTGATGCCAGGATTATACCCAGTCCTGAAAAATTATGGGATGTGAAAGCAATAGAACATATGTTTCCAAATGTGCAGCCTTCTGCTATGTAGTATTTTGACACATATTAGGTATCCAAGAAATATAACAGTGGCTATAGAAAAGAATTAATTCTGGTTTGACAATTCAGTCATGAAGTCCAGATGCTCTGTGCTCGGTGCCTCATATGTCAAACATGTTATGCACTGTGTATATAAGCGGGTTCCAGTCAGGCCTCTCTCTCCATCACCTCTGTAAAATACTGAGGGACAGGGACAGCACATGTTCTTCAAAAACAAGTAGCAGATATGGAGGCTCAGCCACACTGGCAGTGTGTGCTGTTAAATATACACAGTAATGGGAGATGTAAATATTTGGAGAGATGTCTCTGACAGGCAGAACAAAGCCCTATGGATGGCAAGGAAATAGCATAAGGCCAAGACGGGTCTTATGATATCCCAGAATCCCTTCTATTCTACATGTGAACACAAGCCTGTCAGCCGGTATCATGTTCCACACCATGGGCGCCTGCATACTCATTGGAAAGAAAACAGGGCATGGCCCATAATGTTTAGGGGTCTTCAGATACCTGTTTTTTTTAATCAGTCTGACAGGTTCTCATCAATTTAACCAGCTCCACGGTGTTGTCTCTCCTCATGGACAGACGATTAGTGAGCAGGCCAAAATGGCTGTCGTGCATCACCCAGGTCACTCCTACACATCTGCGGCCAAAGTGTGGGTTTCTGATTTCCTGTAAAGCTACCTTTCATATCATATTGGATTGTATCAGAACAGGGAGACGAACTGCAATAACTGGCAGACTATTTCTACATAAAATAAGACGCAAGCCAAGACTGGACAAGAGTGGCATCCTACAGAATATCCTACTGAATATAGCTTCTTCCTCAGCATTCTGGGTTTGGACATTACTAAAATGAAAGACAGCCCTGGTTTAATAACTTGTAATACTTGCATGAAGGCATTACTCAAAATAACACAGAATCAGAGCCTTAGTCATACTAGTGGTAGTAAATTGTGCGTTTTTCTCAATTTACTAACTATGGCAAACCTGGCATTATCTGACTGCATATGTTAATGATTTCAAATGTATATAAGGCATCTATTGGGTGGCAGCAGCTGATGGGTCAGTAATAAAGCCTTGCAATACTCTGCTCTCATTTGGGTTGTCCAATTAGTTATGCAGCACAGGTACTGGACAAAGCAAATGTTAACAGAAACAGATCAGGGCTGCCGTGAGAGAGACTTAGAGACCTCAACAGTTATGACCCAGAAAAACACAAACCAAAATATGCACTGGCAAGGTCTGTTTAATCAAACAGTGGGAATTTAAACCACATCCGACAGCGCTACACAGAATGTACACTCCTTTGAAAGCTCATTTACAAGTCCTCACCAAACACGGCACATGCAGGCATAGCAGCAGACTGTTTGGATCTGAGAACACGACTCTTGCCTGTCGTTCATCACACACAAGGGCAATGATGAATGAGGTATCAAAATGATATCTTTAAACAATTTACAGAGCAGTGTGTTGCATGTCTGAAAGGCAGGAATTGTGTTCTCGAATCCAGACAGTCTGCAGCTACAGCGGTGGTGTTACATTTACACAGAGGTGGCATTTACATAGGGGCGGCAGTGTAGCATAGTGGTACGGAGCAGGATTCGTAACCGAAAGGTTGATGGTTTGATTCCCCACTGGGGCACTGCTGCTGTACCCTTGGGCAAGGTACTTATTCCAGACTTGCCTCAGTAAATATCCAGCTGTATAAATGGATAGTATGTAAAAATTGTAACCTATGTAAGTCGCTCCAGAAAAAAAGTGTCTGCTAAATGACAATAATGTAATGCAATGTGTCTGTGGATCTTTTAGTTAGAGTTAGAACCTTTGTGCTGTCAGTGGCAATGAGTGCCTCCGGTGATCGTGTCCCCGCAGGTAGCCGCGAGGCCGCGTTCGTGTACGCCATCTCCTCGGCCGGCGTGGTCTACGCCATCACCAGAGCCTGCAGCCAGGGGGAGCTGAAGATCTGCAACTGCGACCCCCACAAGCGGGGCCGCGCCAGTGACGACAGGGGCGAGTTCGACTGGGGCGGCTGCAGCGACAACGTCAACTACGGCATCCGGTTCGCCAAGGCCTTCGTGGATGCACGGGAGCGCACGGTCCGGGACGCCCGCGCGCTGATGAACCTGCATAACAACCGCTGCGGGAGGACGGTGAGCGACCTCCGCGTCACCTCGGAGGAGGCTCTCGGGTCACAGGGGACCTTTGTGTGGTCCAAGAGTAGAAGAGAGCTGCTTAGGGAAAGTCCAGAGGGCTGCAACAGTTTTCTTGCTTTTTTAACAATTAACACTAATGGAGCTAGGCAGGGAAGCTAAATAAGTTCAGCACAGAAAATGAATGTTTTAATTGGTGGGGTGCCTTGCTGGAATGGCCTGCAGACCAAGAATGTATGGGACTGATATATATACATACTGTATACCTGACACAGATCCCACTACACAGTGGGATGCTGGGCTGCTTTTGGAATCAAGTTCATAGCTCTCTTCCTTTCTCTAATGATGTGTAGGACCACTCATTCATGCTTCCTTGACAGTATATAGTAAGCATCAGGTAATTCATTTCCAGTGCGTTTCCATTGATTAAAGTTAAAGTGAGCATATGATTGCTGGCGAAATATAAAGGAAGTATTTAGACACTCCAGGAGAGAACCATCTATGGCAACGTTCCATTCAGCTTAACTTTTCAGTGTCAATAAACTGTGACACTTTAAGCATAGTACTTGTTACATTACATTACATTCCTTCTTGTTTCAGGAAGATTTATACACAGGACATTGTACGTGTCCACGATGATAGATCCATAGAGTATACCAGTATCGCTTGTCCTTGTGATTTGATGACACGTTGAATTGCGTTCTATATATTCCGAATTAGACTGACATAAGTAAACGATGTCTCAGGTCAGTGTGTGACAGGTTTTAAAAAAACGCAGGTTTAACAAATGTAGGTACAGTCCTGCAGGTCTTGGCTATCTGCGGGGTGTGATTAAATGCCATTCCCCCCTCTTACTGGCAGGCTGTGAAGCGTTTCATGAAGCTGGAGTGCAAGTGCCACGGCGTGAGTGGCTCCTGTGCCCTGCGGACCTGTTGGCTGGCCATGTCGGACTTCCGCAAGACCGGGGACTACCTGCGCAAGAAGTACAACGGAGCCATTGAGGTCACCATGAACCAGGACGGCACGGGGTTCGCGGTGGCCAACAAGAACTTCAGGAGGGCCACCAAGAACGACCTGGTGTACGTGGAGAACTCGCCAGACTACTGTCTCATGGACAAAGCGGCAGGTGGGTCCAGAGCCACACACTTATGAATTTACTTACACATATAGACGTTATGACACACACACACTCACACAAACACATGCACTCGCATACATTTTTGAATACACTCACACATGCATACACTCTCTTCACGCTTAACTTCACTGACTTCACTCTAATGTTACTTTGCTCTGTGGCAGGCTCCTTAGGAACTGCGGGACGCGTGTGCAACAAGTCTTCCCGGGGGACGGATGGCTGTGAGGTCATGTGCTGCGGGCGCGGCTATGACACCACCCGCGTCAGGCGTGTCACCAAGTGCGAGTGCAAGTTCAAGTGGTGCTGCGCCGTGGAGTGCAAAGACTGCGAGGAGACTGTGGACGTCCACACCTGCAAGGCCTCCAAACGCGCCGACTGGCGGGACCACACCTGAGGGTTGCCCCTGCCTCCCTTCCATCCCCCTCTCCTCAGGATTTCCATCAGGCCATTGCATTCTGGGATAATGAGTCCACTACCCTCATATTCCTTGTTCTGACCCCACCCTGTTGCATGGCTTTTATTTAACTGTTTCTGCAAAAGCACTAAAAACAATACATTTCCCAGAAGCCCTCGCCTCAAGCCTCCTGCACAACTGGTTCATTGTATTGTTTTGGATGGGGCTATGGGAGCATGGGCAGCAATATAAACTATGAACATTTGGTTGTTTCTGTGGTGTCTTTTTTGTTATTGTTGACACTTTGGGAGGGGAGTATATCGTTGGAGAGTTTTTGTACATTTTACTTTGAGGTGGAAAAAGTGCAAAATGGAATGCTGCTTTCGAAAAAGCTTTAAAGACATTTTTTCCTGCAGAAACGCAATTGTAGAATTTGCAGTTGTAGGGTGATCATTTTGTGTATGTACATTTTGGGAGACCACTGGTTTGTTTACCAGGGAAAATACATGTGACCACTTTGTCCAACACCCTGTTTGTTGGGCAATGGAACATAACTTTGACTGAGACCAAGACTTGTCAAGTTTGTTTGAGCTTCTCTCTACCACGGTTTCAAGATATCAATGACTTGTAGGTGTAGCGTGCGGGACTGCCCAGAAAAGAGGGATATGAAGTTAAAATGGATAGGCTGCATTGGGACATTGCCAAAACTAGATTGTTTTTCCCTCATGCCAAAAATGAAGGATGAAAGGTCATGAGAAGAGGATCAGAGGAAGCTGTTCTGCTCCCTATCTGAAGATGAACCTGCACTATGGGCATTAGCTGAAGTATGAGCAAAACAGAACACTGAACACATATTCTTTTTCCTCTCAATTCAATGGGTGCCTTAGATGATGGATACCAGCATCAGGAACAATAATATGGGGCTTTCTGTTTCTGTTCTCCAGCTTGCTTGTGTATCTTGTGTAAAAGCCTTCTTTTATTTTATAAACAGATGTATATATAAATATATGCCATTAATATATCATTAGAACCCCTGCTGTTTTATTTATTGAATGACTGGTGGCTATTTCAATTTTTTCATTAATTTCTGCATTGGTTTCAGTCAGCTGGGAATGAAAATATTGCAGTCAGGCAGATTGCAGTGGCCGAACATGTTGATGCAGTTCTCCATTTCTCCTGATGTTGCCTGCCTCTAAAGTGTCCAGGAAAGTCTCACTTTTGGGTTGCTCTTGAATTAAATATGCTGCTGATGATGTCATCTTTCTCCAATCCCCTGTAATGATCCACAGGTTTCATGTGTTTTGAGCATGTCTTCTGAACACCTCTTCCAAGATACATGCCAGCCATGTGAAATGTCACCTAAGCCCTCATTGGCTTCCTGTCTCTCCTTTGCTCTATCTTTCTGGAGCTTCTTAGTTTCTCTTTCTGTCCTTTTCTTTCACTCCTTGCTAAATTCAGGGGTTCGCTCTAGTTACCCCTATTACCTCTCTCACAACAACTTGCCTCCTGCTCAGTCTTTGCCCTTGTTTGTAACACAGGATTGCAGGACTTATGATGAAACCTCATAAAACTGCCAGCCAGCCAGAGTCACTGCAGTGGTTCTATTCTCTCAGGTTCGACATCACAGTGAAAATAACATACAGTCCATCAGGTGGATCCAGTGCTGAGTGTGTGACATGACATCTCTACATTTTGCAGAGACCATAGACAGGTTCCGATGTTTTATTGACATTGCATGTTTTTCTGAGTGGCACAAAAACTGGCATTGGGTGTACCATCTCTCCTGCCCTCTCTGCTCTACAGTGTGAGCCTTGGGCATTTACGACAAATGTCTCAAACCTGGACGGGAGGGAATATCTGCAGCATTCCGGTTATGCTGGGGCCAACTTCGAGCGCAACCCACGCTAAGGAGCCATTACAGACTATATTTTTCACAGCAGTTGGGCCCATCAAGCAGTCTGGCAGTCGCAGGGCATTCTTCTAGCGGAATATCAGCATAAACTAATTAGAGAATTAATGATCCACTAAAATTCTCACTTTTATTGGTCCCGGAGGCCTATTATTAAAGGTCTGTGTAATCGTACCCTCTGTGCAAGACAGGCTACATGTCATCAAAAGTGCAATAAAAGTTCACCACCGCCCCACACCGCGGTTTAAAAATAGGCCAGCTGGCAGCGGCCGCATGCTCCATCCACGCTGTGGTACCTGACCAATGCCCTATTTGTGACACATCTTTCGTTCCAGAATTGGACTTGGACATAGGCAGGCATGAGACAGAAAGACCTGCATATCCGGCATGCCAGGGGCAGGGGACATGTGGGGGACAAAAGGACCGCCGCCTGCGACGGACAGATTAAAGCCGGGGGTCGTTAAGGCCAGCAGGGTTGACAGAGTTCTTACTTTGACGCACACGTCGGCGGAACAGGGATGCAGAGAATCCCTGCTTCTCGCTGAGGTCACGGTGTAGCAACGCAATGTCAGCACTGTCTGACACTTGGACATTCCAGTAATGGTTTGGCAGCAGCGAGAGGGGTGCAGTCACGCGGCCATCGAATGGCATAGGTGATAATCCCGTCTGACGGTGTTTTGATGCCTCACTGTATCTCCCCCCATTCAGGACCCAAACACTGTTTTCTGTCTTTTTTTTGTGGAAAACTTGCAGCTCTCTGCCTTGTTGTTTGTCCTTTTGCTCAACTTTTCTATCCCCTCTGCTTTCCTGGACCATTTTTTATTGTTGCTGAGAAAGACAAAAGTGCTGTTGAATGTTTTCTTTAGAGGGTTGTCAAATTATTCCCAGTTGTGCGTGCTTGTAACGTGCAAAGAAAACGTGTTGAAAATTTTAAAAGGTCCCTCAGAAACAATTCTCACACGTCTTCTTGGCCCTGTGAAAACCCAATTAACACTAATCAAAATTTATTGGCACTGTCCCTCATCCAGGCTGTAAATGTCAGTCAGATCAATCCTGGCCAAGTGATTTAAGGAATTATTACTGGGAGTAAGGCCAGCAATATCTCACATCTTATAGACATGTTCTGAGCACTCGTACCAGTAATTGTACATGGAGGTTCATCCTATTGCATGTATTGTAATGCTTTTTTTATATCAGAGGTGTCAAACTCAAATACTGTTGAGTTGAATATTGAGTTTGTCTGCTTAGTTGCTTCATCCTTATCTTAAAACTATGCTTATAACTTCATAAGCCAAATCATTTCTTTTTCATGTTTTTTATGAATGAAACTTCCACATGTTTGTAGAATGAATTGTACTTGTGCTCAGCAGTCAAGACATAGTTTACCGAAGGGTATTTTGAGAGATTCACAGGTGTGAATATATATGGCTCATTAGCAAACTGGACCAAGTAAGTCAAGAGTTTTTTTTGCAATAAAAAACAGCACACCCAGGGCCCTGAAAGGATTGGATTGGGCATCCCTGATTCAGATGGTCACTTTATGGCAGACACCTTAATAAAATACACCCACACCTTAATAAAATACAACACTCCTGAGGACACAGTGGTACATTCTTCAGTGCACATTGGTCGGTGAATCCATTGTTACCATGCAGTTGCCCCCTGTTACAGCTAAACTACCAATGAGGGCTGGAAACCTGTCAGTCACTGGCTGTCTGGTAAAACTGTAAGTAGGGAGTTGTTTGCACGAGTAACCTCTAACTATACCCCAACTCCCACAATCTTTGCTTTGTTTATCCATTCTTGGTTGATTACTTTGGGGGGTCTGACTAGAGAGAGAAAAAACACAGGAGAACACCACAGCGTTAATATTTAACAATTGAAGAGCTTCTAGAGCATCAAAAAGCCATGTACATTTTTTGTTGAAAATACACCATCAAACAAATCTAATATGTAAAATAACATCTATTACAGTATATATCAAACTATATGAAGTGGCAGTAAGTGATATTATTGTGTTATGTGTGCAGCAGATTTTGACATATTAAAGTCTTTAAATCTGTATTATGCATTCTGTATTTTATCATACATATTGTGTGTATAAGATGAGTCTGTATGGACACACAGCTAGCATTACCCAGGCTGTTAGAGTGGCAGCAGGTCCAAAGGACGACTCAGATTTATAAGGGCATTTGGGCTAATATTTACGTGACCTGCGGGGACCTGCAAGGGAGTGCTCTCTAACGGGACGGGTGGCCTATTAACACGCCCCACGGTTGGGGCAAGGGAACGAGCCCGGCGGCGGGGGATTAGCGCACAAAAACGCTTATCTCTGTGTCAGGGGACAGGAATGCCTCTCACCCCAGGGTGCTGTGCTGTGCCCAGAGGGGGGCATGTTGCCATGGAGACAGCACGGGCTTATTTAACGTCAGGGACGTCTGATTGTCCCCCGTCCTCCTCACGGGGTGGAGGACCGCCGCTAGCGGCTTCAGAGAGAGACTCTCTGGTGTTTCAAACAAAGGAAGCGCTCGGGCTGTTAGGATGAGAAATGCCCCGACCCCCCATAACCTGATAAGAGTGGGTCTTGCCCTTGTGATGAATAATGACGCCGTAGTCTGAATGAGTTTGTTTAAAAGTGGAGACCAGGAGATTGTCAGCTCTGTGTTTCTGTCTTTTACTTTCTTGTATAGGAGATTCCTGCTGGTAACAGGAGGTTCTGAAGCTGCCCACACAGGCATGCATGCTATGGAAGACGCTACTGGCCATGCAGTTTATGAATATTCATATTGAGACAGAGCTTTCAATACCAAATACAATGGGCGGCAGTATGTAAGGAGCAGGACTCGTAACTGAAAGGTTGCTGGTTCGATTCCCCATGAGGGTACTGCTGCTGTACTCTTGAGCAAGGTACTTAACCCACAATTGCCTCAGTAAATAAATGGATGATATTGTAAAACCCTGTAATTGATGTAAGTCGCTTTGGATAAGAGCGTCTACTAAATGCCAGTAATGTAATGTAATGGGCTGAACATTCGCTTTGCCAAGCAGAATATCAGTGTTCGAAACTGATTTATTGACCCATCTGTCGTGCTGCTCAGCATCTGAACCGGGAGTCAGCGTGAGCTTGCAGATGAGCAGACGCAGGCGGAGGTGCTGCCAGCCAGGCAGGGCAGGCTCGGCTGCCGGGGCGATACAATGCATGACAGGTCATACGTTCAGAATTCTTCACCTCGTTTGGCATGAGGGCACGCCGTATGATGGACCGCAGAAAAGGGTCTCCTCCAGGCCCCCTTTGAAGATGTTTATTCCTCTCCTGGGGTGGAACGCTGCGGAGACACGATGGGGCACAGACAGCACTGACCTCCGTGGATAAGGGGAATTCCAGCAGAGGGCGGAGGGGTTGTGGGAAAAACCCTCCGAGACAAGGTCAGGGTCATCGCAAATGGCTCCACTGACAGCTGAGTTGTAACACTCATCGTAATGCGCGACGGCTCTCCCTCACCTTGTGGGGCCGTTGCTGCAGGCTGCAGGTGCCACTGTGGGCATCCCTGAGAACACACATCACCGCCTCAAACAGTGTAATGGTGGATGCAAAGGTTGGCTAATGCCCTATTGATGAGCTAAGCATTCGTGAGAGGAAACGGGAATGGCCTACCAGTTATTTGTTCTGTTTTTTTTTCAGGTGATGTTGTGGTTCTCTTCACCCAAGCATTCATTCGGAACTTGTCAGAGATGCTGACTTGTTCGGACTTTAGTGAAAAACCCCCTTATAAACAGTGTGATCTCCCTTTTTCACAGGAACACCAATACGCCTAAAATCAAGGCTCACTAACGACTGGCATTTGGCCCATTTTGTTGAGTTATGGCCACAGTGAAGCTGTGTTTAAGCAAACATGACAGCCACGCAATGAAAATAATCATCTTCATTTCCACTCCTCCAGAGTTATGGACAACTCCAGCACATAAAACAACACGATGATACGATATAAAAGCAACAATCTCGAATGGTATCTATCTGGTTGCCTGTTAGCCGTCCCTATTCCCAATACAATGCAATTCACACAAGCCAGGGACCAAAAGTAACAGTGAATTCTAAATAGCTGCTTCATACACCAGGAACGAAGTTTATGAGCCTTCATTAAAGCTTAATGAATTTTTACTTTCTCCTCCGCAGTGAAACACATTAAGGCACTGCAAAGAAAATGACATCATCTTGGATGAGCTGTGGTGTAGTGCATTCCCTAACAAGACAGACACGTTTTTTTGTTGCAATGATTCAGAACATGACACTTTGCCTCCTATTGTGTTTTGAAATGTTGGAAAGGGTCACGGCAGTGCGTTTCTCGGCCATCTTATCGTGCGATTCCCGGGCCACGGGGCCGTGTCTAAGGGTCACTGCCGGAGCCTCTTCAAGTAGACTGTGTTTGTAAACAGGTCTCTGGACTGACATTTTTCCCATGCATGATAACCAGCACGTATAGCGGCCGGCCTTTTTCGCCCTCTGCACTTGAACCCTCAGCTGAGACTGCATGGCCTGAGGTCTGCATGTAGAGCTGGGCCCTGTCCCTTTCAGAGGAAATGTACTTTGCTTTTATAACAGAAAACATGGGAAGTCCTGCTGAGTTAATTTCGTTATGGTAGGGACATTCACTTTCCACAGTGCAGTGTAGTGTGGTGCATTGTGTGCCTTGCTTGATGTACAAGTAGACAGACTATGCTTGAAGACACCAGTCAGCTTGATTTACACTAAGGGAAGGCAGCCAGCTAGCACGTAACAGCTTTAGACCTGGTAGCAACTCTGTAACAGCATCAAAGTAACCCTGAGAAATGACCCTTTCAATTCAATTACATGAGATGAACTTCTTCCATGCAAACCATAAATTAGCAGGACTGACATATGCAATTTTAACAGAACTGAAGGGAAACTGCCGTTTGGCACATGTAATTTAGCTTCACACCACAGACACACAGAAAAGATCCAGCTAATGTATGGCTGCTGGTTTTACCATTCCTAAAAAATTTAACAAAATTAACCCCCCAACACACACACTATGACCCTTCATAGAGTCATGTGACTGCCCTCGCCGAAACGGGGAAACGGGGAGAAGTTTGCACCGTCACTCGCTCCTAACCAACAGCCCACCCCCCCCCACCTCCTCCTCCAGCTCCACAGAGGGACTTCCACTGGGAGGGAAGATGAGCTGGCTCCGCTGGTGCTGTCAGAGGCTCCAGCGCTGAGGAAGTCCAGCAGCCGCTGATGAGGCACACACATGCCGAGCTCATTAATAACTTTGCACAGGCGCTGGACTCTGTTCAACTGTAAAAAGCCCCATGGCTCCTTTTCTCCCTGAAGACCCCCCACCACCACACACACACACACACACACACACACACACACACACACCCGCTGGACATGTAAGGGTAAATAGACCAGGCCCTCCACATCCAGAACACGCGAAGGGCCCTGCTTTCCCATGAGGCCGAGCGGCGCAGCGCTGGAGCCATAACTCTTGAAGCCCGGCAGTGATAAAACCTTGGGCTGGCCTAGTCCCCCGAGTCAGTCCTGAACTCTGCCGCTAATTCGGGTCTGGAGCCGGCCCAACTACAATTTGTGAGGGCGAACTCGGGAATCCATGCCAGACAGGCTTACGAGCAGACTTAAATCATCAAGAAAAGTTTGTAGCTGTTGAAGCCTTCGAGTTTTGCTGGCATGCCAGTACATCATTGTTTTCTTATGGAATATGTGTCCAAAGCAAAGAGTGCTAACAGAATTTCTATTTGTGATGCCACTGACTGGGACATCACATTTCCGTATTGTCCCAGATTACTATGATTGCCACACAGAGCATGAGCAACCTTAGTCCACAGTGATCATGTATGTGACAGAACTCCAACCACATCCTTATCTCAATAAGCAAGTTCTTTCTGGGTGGGCCTACCGCTGATGTGGGCACAGAGGCCTCGTGTATGCACCATTTCATATATCCACAAATCACATGATCCCACCACTTCAAACACCACTATCTCCAGCAAGTGCAGATATCCCATTAAAGAGCTGAGCTTAGTGTAACTCCCTGATATAGCTAATCAGCCGTGGAGTTATTACCTGCTGTTCGGTTTCACAATCGGTCAGGGCCGGAATGAAGACCCCGTGGAGGAGAACAACATTGGGCAGTTCTTTAAACAGCCATGCCGTTGGTTACGCAGTGAAAGATGACACTCTGTGCAGAGGAATGCTTTGTAAAAATGTTTATTTTGAGCTGCCAAGCAAACAATATCAATTCTATTTTTGTCCAACAACATTTCATAAGATTTACAAACATGGCGTCCAACAAACACAGGGACACCAGCATGTTGAATGTGCCCCGCCCTACTTTCTTATTGGAAGTTCAGGTTTGGAGATTTTTTTGGAGTTTTTTTAAGATGACGACAGCAAAGGTTTCAACGTCTGTCTTCACCAGTTCCTGTGGTGTGGGTATTTCAGGGCCAATGCCTGCCGAACACTGCGACTAAAACATATGCTCATATGCTAGCACACCTCAGACTAGCACAGTCTCTTGGTTCTTCACAGCTAACGGCACTGGAGGAAAGAAAGAATACAGGAGGATGTGAGCACCTTTTGTGGCTTGCACACTTCATGTGGGTAGATATAAAAATGTCATCGATTACAGCCAGTGACATTCCCTCTTCACAAGCAGGTATACTTCCGCAGGAAGTACTCAACTTAGCTTCACGTAACATACAGCACATTTAAGCAAACTCCAGCTGTGCCATTTGAAAATATCATTGACTGTCAGACCCCCTGTTTCATTGTTGATACTTCATTAACTGAGAAGTATACAATATATCAGAGAACTGGGGAATACCATAATAGTTGATAACAAATTTCACATTTTTTCTGGTAATTACACTGTGACAGTAATCCTACTCGGAACACTACTGTGACCGAAACTGTAACAATGCAGTAATGAACTAATTAGGACTGTCAGATTGAATCTAACCAAACGGCTGGATTGAAATCACTGGCTAAGAGCTGGCAGGGGGAAAGCAAGGGTGGGGTCCCTGACGTAGGTAAACAAGGTCTGTGCTGGAGCACCCATGAGAGACAGCGTGCAAGGACTACGGCTGGGTGCCTTCACAGCAGACAGACCACCATTTGCGTGTTTGGAGAGAACACTGCCTTTAATATTAGAGGTGCGATTCCCATGCCGTGACCAGCACTAATCAACAGGTTGCCGGGGTGACGTAAAACCGAGGCATCGTGCCATCGCAACAATTGCGAAAGGAGGCGTCTGTGTACACTGAAGATACAGTAAAGACTGTAAATCACGGGTCTGTTTTCTGCAGGCCTCACGCACAACGCTCTGCCTCAGACTAATTTGTCTGGAGGGGAGCTGTACTGTACTTGCCTTTGTACCATCTGACTGCATGCCAAAGATACTCTGGAACATCGCTACACAGGGCATGGTCAACTCTGGGAAAATCCCATTCCCGCATGCAGCAAGGCCTCAGGGGTGTTTCGAAGGTGGTCTGTCGCTGCCGCACCAGGGGGAGGTGTATGGGAGTTGTAATATCTGTTCTGTGAGAAGTCTCCTTGATATACACTTTTGCAAAATGGCTGTGAGAGTTAAGGCCGGGTGGGCCCATGTGAACTTAAATCACAAAGATTAAAGGGGCATATTGTTCATAGGGAGGACAAATGACCACACACACAGACATACATTTACACACAGACAGTCAGTCATACATACGCAGATGCACGCTCATATGTATGCACATGCACAGAGACATATTCACACATTCGCACGCGCACAGGCACGCACTCAGACACAAGTGTCACTATCAATCTCAGTCCTCCATCCCTTGGTTTCCTCCTGCCTTAGGAGGTCAGGCTCTCCAGGGTTTAACCTTGTCTCCCTCCGTTTCTGCTTCATGTTTTCTCCGTTTTCTCAGCTGTCTCACATGAGCTTGGCACAATCTATGCTCCAAAAGGCCTACTTCTATTTTTGAAAGGGTTCCACACTAATGTTTTCATTTATGCACAAAATCTGGCCTTCTGTTGTTCAGACAGCTTGGTGGTTTTGTGAGGTCAGAGGTCAAATCAGATCCTCACAGGTCATTGAGTCCATTCACATGAGAACAGCGTGCTGGTATAATACACCATGGATTGATGCAGAAGGTGTGCAGTATGTGTGATTGCATGGAGTGCTTTAGGTAATGTAACATGGCCTTTAAATTCAAATAAATACCATCAGCTATGAACACATGAACACAACCATAGCAAGGGGGCAGACCTGAGGAATGAAGTGTATCATGCTCAGTTTGATATGGGAGAGAAGACATCATTAGTGTGGGACAGAGGAAGATTGCTTGGTTTGGATCAGTTCACACCACAGGATCAGAGACAACCCCAGCTGCTAAATCTACACTATCGCACAGTGCTCAGTCAAAAAACTTACACATCCAAGAAGACACACACGTCCAAACTGACACAGCACAGTGCTACAAACAGGTAGGTCACAAATGCTATGGACACCCTGTCTGTGCATATCTCTATCCTAAGGTTTTCAAACATGTTCACTGTACTACTTTCTCACCTAATTCTTTGCAGACATTAGCTGGAGCAAGTACTGGAATATTTTATGAATTAACAAATATTTTATGTATTAATGGCCAAATTTCAAGATGGGCAACATTTCAAGTAGATAACGATTAATGCTCTAATGGTAAAATGTCATAATTGCCATGTGATGGCCGCAAATAAATAGATAAATAGACTTATGCTTGAGAACAAGCTGGGATTCAAGTGCTTTCTATTTTGGAGGTAAAGACACCAGTTACAGTCAAGTGTAAGAGACAGACAGAACCTGTTTGGTCACTATGGTGGTCAGTATTGTCCAGTTCTGCGCTTGGGTGTGAAAGTACCCAAATACCTTGAGTACCTCAAAATAGCAGCTGAACTTGAAACCCTCCCCAGAGAGGTTAAAGTGAAGCAGCGTTGGGTTTAAACTGCTGTGGGAGCATGATGGAAGACAGGTTGAAACCTTTGTTGTGGCTGAGTGGTGGGCGGGTGGGTGAGTGTACAGGTCACCCCTGTGTTAGGGTCACGGCCGGGGCTCATATTCTGTTCAGCTGGTGCCAAAGCTGAAAGCTCTCCATCTTATCCACGAAGAAGCCCAGGGGTGCGAAGAGAGTGCTGAGGAACTGTAGAGAGAACACACAGACACAATAGTTCAGTGGCTTCACCTTAGTGCTTCAGCACTTCCCCCTCAAGCCAGCTGTTTCTGCATGTGGCGGTGTGAGCTGAGCACCTGAGCGCTGCACCCGTTATCCTCGAATAAAGCTAACGAACCCCAGCAAGCATGGCTCCCATATCTGTAACTTCATGTAAATGATGGGAAAGCTTTCCATCCTTCCAGAGTCCCTTAGTGACAATAAGTCTTCAAATGGGTACCGTCTCGTTGGTGTGCCTGTGTGTGTGTGTGTGTGTTTATGAGAGAGTGTGCAAACACAGAACTAGAGCAAATACACACCAGTAAAAATGGATTCTAACCTCAACATGCACATGTCTATGAGGTCTAACATTCTCAAAACTAGTAGGAAACCAAACCAGCTCTGAACAACATCCTACCAAGATGGCAAAGCTCCTGCGTGGGGCGAAGGCCTGCAGACTGGTGCCCTCCGGGTCCAGAGTAGAGGAGCCCGAGCCAGGCATGGCCCTCGCCCGCTGCTTCTGAAACTGCACTGCTTTATTTCACGCTCTCGTACAGCTTTGACTTGTCTTCAACTCGAAATGACCTCTTTAATGTAGCTGACTGCCTGATATGAATATCAACAACTCTCGCTGACTCTGGAGGCAGCGTGCCGCACACATCATTAATTTTGCCTGTGCAATTTTCTCTCCGTCTGCAGTGTCTTTTCCAGGATGAGGTTAGCAGCATCCAGACCGAGAGAGGCTCACCGGGGAGAGATGCGAGGCTTGTGGGTCAAACAGCAGGGTCTGGCCAAAGCTACTAGTTGGCTACACCAGTCCCCCAGTTCCTTTTAGCTAATGGAACACCAATGGAAGCCACTGGAGGTTTCCTTTCTGCTTTTAAGAAAAAAAAAAAAAAACAAATTGCTCCAGCATTCTCCCCAACAATCGTTATGAAAGCGGTTCGATCTCAAGATGAGTGACCCCTGTTACATGGGAACACTCCAGAGCAGATTCCCTTATCTTTGATGTAAACCAAAGCTTACATCACTTCACCCCGAGGAGAACGATATTGAAAAATTCTGCTCCAAAAACAAATAAAGGAACTGAAGGGCCCTGTCGCTTACCTCAGCGGGGCCTCTCTAAGCAGCCTGTGGTATGTAGCTGCTCGGGCTACTTCAAATTGGCGTGCAATCACACAGCCAATAAATGTTTAAACTCCCATGGTTCACTCCACTGTAAACAAGACTTTAATGTGTTTATCAAGCAATACATTTCAAAGCTCAGCAGCTGCTTATGACAGAAAGTGGGAAGGGGAGTGCAGAGCGCTGCAGTGTGAGGGCATTCGCTGAGAGGAGCGGGGGCCAGAGCAGACTGGCGCAAGGCCAGGTCAGGAGGGCCGCACTTCGACTAGGTGAGCTCCTTACGACCCCGGCCAAGCAAAAGCCCAGTAACGTTGGCCGTCTGAGGTTAGAGAGTTTAAGAGAAAGTGGGAGACTGTTCCCTTCCAGGCCAGCGCTATTACAGAGTTTATTTTCTCGGCAGACGCCCTTATCTAGAGTGACTCTCATAGCTCGCATTTTTACTTCTTACCCACTTACACAGCTGGATATTTACTGAGGCAAGTTGTGCTCAGCGCCTTGCTCGACAGGACGAAGCAGCGCCCCACCTGAGGTTCAGACCTGCAGCAGGAGGTTACGAGCTTTAACCTCTATGCAACACTCTTGCTCAACACCAGAAGAGGGTACTAATCCAGAAGCCTCACTGGTTCGGAATCATACAGTGATAGGCAAATGAACAGAGAATTAGCTTAACACATTCACCTAAACTGAAATAAAGCCACTAAATGTCTCTGGCACGACATACGTATGTCAATACAAGATAACCATTTACAACATTATTGGTTTGCTTAGCAGGCCTGCTTACCCCTAGCGACTCACACAGCTCAAATTTGACATACTATCTCTCCAATCAACTGGATATTTGCAGAAGCTGTTAAGTACGTACTTTTACTCAAGGGTAAAATGGCAGTAGTCCACCTGGGAGTCCAACCTGCTACTGTCAGGCCGCAAGCCCTGCTCCTTAACCACAAAACCAGTGCACTGACGTGTAATATATCCCTTTATTGGTCAAATGCGCCTTGACAAACCGGGGAAATCCTCCATTTTGCCACAGATAAAGCACTGTGTCGGTGGCATTAGAGACAGCCCGGCCTTTCACCCAGAGAGAGCCTCTGAGAACGCGGCTGGGCCTCCTCAGACAGGAACGCAAGGCCGCAGGCGGTTCGTGCCGCGGGCCTCAGCGGTCCGCCGCGGCACGCGAGGCTGTAAGAGGCCTGCACAAGAGCCCTGCTGAACGGTGTCAGCGCAGATAGGGAGAGGAGGAGGAGCAGAAGGGGAGCAGATGCCAGCTCCCATCCTCTGCTGTTTCGAGCGCTGTCTCTTTCATTGGATGCCAGCTCCGCGGGGCTCATTTGGATGAACAGCCCTGTTTGACTGTTTTATATCTGATGTCGATTTAAAAGGGATCTCAGAGCACTATATCAAAATATCCACACCTGCCCTTGCTTTGACCATTTAAAACAGACACTTGAAGACGCACGTATGCCATTGGGTATGACAGTTCTTGTCTGTAAGGACACAGCGGGCATTAGAGAATTGAACCCGGGGAAAGTGTCCGGCTGGAAGCGGCGAGAGCTCTTCGAACACGGGGCGCCACAATTTAAGGCAGATTTACGAGATTGTAATGGCTTTAGTGGGGATCTCTGTTTTCCCTCACGCCCCCCGGGCCCTCACTGCGATCGCTCCCCCAGTTTAAAGATCGCCCAGGCTTAATCCCACGGATACAAATGCCAGGCTCTCGGCCGCGCCGTAAAAACGACATCTCAGGGAGCCCTTCCCAAAACAAAACTCACGCACACGGCCTGCTCCGCCTTCCTCCTCTGCCCATTGCTCACACCCAGGAATTCATACAGAGAAGCCAAACAAACAGCAGGTTGTAAACCAGTCTGAGTTTTACTGGCTTTCTTGGTTAGACTCATTTAAAAAAATGGACCAAAGGGTGGACTTCATAACACAACCCTTCGAACTTCTTAGAAACGATGCCTCAGCAGATGAAAAATTACACAATTAAAAGGCCCAAGAGGAGAGGCCTCTGTGAAATATTTAAGGAAAGAACATGTTATGACCAGTGGAGAACATGGGTAGATGTTTTATAGCAACTGACCATGTCTGAATCAATACCCTCTCAAAGGGGCACACAAAGATGTTAACGTGATTAATATGCACAATGCAAAGTCACTAAAAATGTTACATTTTTTTTGTCACGCACTCAGACAGGGCTCCCCAGCCCCACAAATGCAGCCTGTGGAGATAAGCGTTAATGAGGGGGTCAAGCAGGCCACTTCAGGAAGGCTGGCAGATAAGGGGATCCGGGATAAGGGTGCTAAGAAGGGCCCTTCACTTTGGAAGGGACACTAAAGAAGTGCTGGAGCAAGCATCAATCATTCCATGAGTTTCACTGAACATCCTTCCAGAGCTTCCAGAGAGAGGGAGAGTGGAGAAAGGGGAGAAAAAGAGAGAGACAGAAGGAGGGGAAGAAAGGAAAGGAAAGGAGAAAGATGAGAGGGAGAATAAAAGAAGGAGAGAAAGAGAGACAGAAAAAGACAGGCAGTTAGATGGAGGAAAGAAGTAGAGACACATTCACTGTCTTTCTGTCACAGGACCGTAGAGCCATCATACAGATAAGCAGACCTAGGAATGAGCACATTCAGGCGTTAGAATGAAAACAGCATTGACTCTTTTTCCATCAGTCCTCAATACCTATCAGAGCTACAGGACTTTGTAAATTACTGTACGCTCCTTCGGCAGAAAAAGTCAGAAAGTGAGCATTCTAAACTCATACGTTTTATGTGCATTCCCGGCTCGGGTTCCACAGCAGGAATGAAAGGTTAGGCTTCTGCTAATTGCTAAGCGCTTACTGAGGCTTTAGGGACGTATCAGCTGAGACGCAGCGCGGGTTGGGGGGGGCGGGGTGTCACAGTCCAGGCTATTTCTGTTTTTCCTACTTGTGATTTTTCACAGATCCTACGTGCCAAAAGACAAGCCTGAGAACCAAACTTAAAGGCAGAGGAGCTGCCAACCTGCTCAGGGGGCAGCGGGTTCAGGCACTATGGCAGGGGCCCCACACTGCGCATGTTCTCCTGCATACTTCATCTTCTCCAAATGAGGGTGAAAACGAAGAGCGGTGCAGTGCGTTAGTTATGCCCAGGACAGTGCTGTGGCATCCGAAATCAAGGTAGCTTAAACGTTCCAGTCAAAATCAGGCAGTATAAGATCCGTTTCATACATTCCTATTTCATTCCTGTGAGCCCTCGGCTAAGTTAAGTCAGATCGATGATGTTGCTGAAAAATAAAGCAATGGCCGCCAAAATCCTGCTCTGTGCATGCTCTGTTCTATGTCTGGGCTAGCACAATAAAACTACAACATATTATAACCAGTGGTGCCAACACTGAATGCAACTTGGGCAATGACAAATATCCTGATACCTTTTTAATTAACAGTTAATCAGCATACTTAACAACAGTTATTCACCAAATGTTAAAAAAACTGTAACAATGACCTATTTTATTAACAGCAGCACATCAGCACTGAGGAAAGGAATGTGGGAATCTAAACCACTCTGCCACTCATGCAGCCACAGGCTCTTGTTAAATCTCTTTATTGTAGGATCACACATGTAACTCACTGCCTACTGTGAGGAGAATGTGCACCATGTTACTTCCTGCCTTGAATTTCTTTGTGACGGAATTCTTTGCAGATTCACCTCCCTGGGAGAGGGCTGCTAAATGAATGCTTCGGATCATCTCAGGTTTACCGTTAGTCTCAGTGTCCGAATTCTGAGCGCAACCCGGTGAGGACTCAACTGCTGAGTGCACGTGAAGGTGCTCTACATGCACTACAGAATACACGGGAGGGGGACCGGTAAACTCTGGATAACGGCATCCGCTAAGCAAAGAAACCTGTGACTCCAGCGGGGCCTAACGCAGATTATCACCAAACACAGACACAAGCGCACATGCGGCAGTGGCGGAGCAGGAGCCCTCCACAGACCAGTGTGTGCCTCAGGGGTGAACAGAACATTAGCCATTGTCAGCTCAGAGAGGTGGTGAAAAAAATCAACAGATTGTCATTTCTGCTCCTTGTCCTGTGGGTAAAGCTCATGAACAGCTAAAGTAGTGCGGGTGACCTCGCCAGATGGAGTGGCAACAACAGAACCAGGGTCTGTGCCCCTTATTGCCCGATTGAACTGAACTGAACTGCTCATAAGGGGTTCGTGAAATATACATGATGAGCATGACACTGCCATTTTATGAAACATTCATAAGCTACTGTGACGCCTCATGATTGCTGATGCAGCCAGAGTTCTGCTTTGCCTTGTCTTTTTGCGCTCAACATGTGGTGCATCACTCAGCTGACAAAAAAAGGGTGAGACGTGCATACTCACGGCCTTGGCAAAGACGCCCATGAGCTCGGGGAACTGGTGTGTGAGCATGGCCAGGGTGGCGGTGAAGGAGCACAGCCCGGCAGTGAAGATGATGAAGAAGGGCAGGTCCTTCTTGGGGTACACCGACACTTCGTGGAAGGCTGGAGCACAGAAGGGGGGGCGTCATGGGAGAAGGCTTTCAGAAATCACTACCGTCTAAAAACTGCCTCCTGTCTCTTCTACAGAAGAAAACAGAACTGAGTAATAACCACATCCTCAGGACATCAATCTGAAAGCTTTTAAAATAACATAGGCTGTGTACATCCAATATTGCTGACTTCAACAAAATAAGGTGCAGTTTGTGCTAAAGCCAAGAAACTAATAAGGATGTGAACTCATAAACAGACTGCATATGGTAAGGTTCCTTCACATTACATATCCACATCTGATTTTTCTGCATGGTGAAACTACAAGGCTAGTGGGTTGTGGGTAATTTCTGGGCTGTACGTACACGGCAGCAGTTCTCGATCTGCAGTCTCTGTGCAGCCTGGGTAGGGGTAAAAGAGGTGCCCTTTCTCCAGGGGGTAGGGTATCATCCGGAAAGCTGAGAAGAACGCAAAAGAGGTGAGAGACTGGGCCGATTTCGCATGCAACACAGTGACCTTCCACGTCTGTTCGAAGTGCAGCTGAACTGAAGTGAACTCAACGAACTGAGGTACACAAGGAGCAAAGTTATGAATCCATTTACAAGTGAGTGCACTTTTGGACAAGCACCAAGGATCCCACAAATCCCATATTTGGTACTTCATGTGTCATGTGCCCTATATATGTCCCTTCATTAGCATTACATGACATTATTCAGGCTATGATATCATTTAGTATGTGTATGATGGTTAAAGTCAGCTGGCATACATATGTACATGAATGCTTATAAATTTTACGTGGGAAATTGGGAATGGGAAAATGCTTGTAAATTTTTACACGGGCCACATGAAGCACACTAGTAAATGTCCTGAACCCTCTGAGAGAGTGGCCTCTCGGTTCCCTGTTTGAGAGGAAGCGGTCGTACGTACTGCCCTCCCAGGTGCAGTGCAGCAGGTTCAGGGCTCCTTCTGCCCTCTTCCAGTGCTGCAGGTGGAAGAAGGCGTAGGCCACCGCCTCGCTGTCTCCCCTCTTCAGGATGTGCTCCGGGGGCAGGATCAGACTCTTCATCTCTAATAAATACTGCAGGGGGAGACAGCCAAACAGACATACGGGCACTCACTCCCATGTACTGTGCCTACAAGTAGTGCTTAGCACTTCGGATCATTAAGGTGCACGAGGAGGCTTACAAAACATTACAAAGACGCAACGTTCTCTCATTTGGTTAGGCTTTTTCTTTTTTTTTTACCATTTTTGTGTTCCTTTCCTTTTCTGACTCTATACTGTTTCTACAGCTACTAGACGACATCATACACACCTGAAATAAAAAAAAAAATACCCTGTGGGAAGTGTTTTGGGGGTGATATGTGAAGGAAAGACTGCTCTGATATTGCCGACAGAGGAATCAAGCAATGCAAAGACGTAAAAATGCACAGGTAGATTCCCTACCTCACTTGTCTTTGTGGATTTTAGTGCAGTGATCTGATCCAGTATGCGCCCACTGCCCTCCCCCCCCTTTCTCCCCCTCTGCTCTGGGGCCCCGATAATCGATTCCCAGTGCGTTTCAGACTGACACATTTGGAAGGTTCCACGCTGGCTAATCCTGTCTAATCCCCCATGGTCCCTGCTCTGTGAGAGGGGCGGCTAGGCCTTCCAGAGGGGCCCTCGCTGGGGGAAGGGGGGGAGCTCCATCCCAGGGGAGAGAGCTCCTCTCTCAGGACCAGAATAGGTGACCTGGGGCGTAGTGAAAGGGACACGTAATATGCAACACAGGGGAAAAAAAGCAGGCCACGGGCCAGTCCAGGATGCATTTTTACTTCCCAGCCTGCTTCCATATAATCTTCAATCATGTGTGTGATTTAGACGGACCGGTACTGACATAATTTCAAACGGCTAATAAAACCGGCTTGGGTATTG
This sequence comes from Megalops atlanticus, assembly GCA_019176425.1. Classification (NCBI taxonomy): domain Eukaryota; kingdom Metazoa; phylum Chordata; class Actinopteri; order Elopiformes; family Megalopidae; genus Megalops; species Megalops atlanticus. The sequence continues at coordinate 16,633,765 of CM032879.1, forward strand.
AGTATTCACTGAATCTGCTATGGAGATCTTTTTTCAGCCTCTAAAATACAGTAAATAGTCTAAATGTTTATGGTCAGGCGATCAGTTTAACTTCAGTGTAGGTTGAGAGAACAGTCACTGGTGGGATACTAAGGGATATAACATAATACATTTTTTGGAGTGGGGGGGGGGCATTCTCAGAGACTGGCGTCCCTGTTATGAGAGGCGGCGGGACGGCACAGACAATGGCAGAGGGTTGCGCTTCTCCCTTCCCCCCCCTCCCCCTCTCCGCCTGCCGCCCCTTTGATCATTGGATAGAGTTTCAATGATGTTCCCCTTTTATCTTGGGGACATTGGTAAGCCAAAGCATAATGCATAAGCCTAGGTCTCACTTTAATCTCCCCGTGTATGACACAATGGAAGGCATCCACAGCCATGACCGCAGTCTGCGGCCTGTGCACCGCCACACAAAGGGCCGCAGGTGTCATCAACTCGAACGGTCAATGGCGGACACTGAAAACCCCCAGATAGGGTTCCGCAGGTTGAGCCGGGCCTCTGGGAATAGCTTTTAGCGCTGCTAGTGTCAGTCTCGCTGCTTGTTCTATACAGGCAGCGACGCCATCTATGTGAGAAGGACAAAAGAGGAAATGGGGTATTATCCTCTGTCTTTGAGACAGCAGCTCTGTCCCTGAGTTAAGGCAAACGAAGAAACAGAAAGAGGGACACGAGTGACCTAAATTTGCTCTTTGTACAGCCCCCCTGGAATGGGGGGCAGAGGTGACACAGGACATTTCCCTTCATGGTTAAGGTCATCTGAGGGACACCAAACAAAAGTGGACTGCAAAGCCCAGAGGAGTCATAGCCTTTTCATTACAGAGCTACCTCTCTCCACAACAGACACCTGATGCCTGATTGGTCATGCAAGTGTGACAGTACTCTTCCAGCAGTTTCACCCCCTTACAAGAGCTTTAGCAGAGTGGACCGGGTCAGGTGTCAGGGGCACTGGACACTCTACAGTAAAACAGATCGAGGCTTGCAGCGTTTGGCACTGCCTGTCCATGTGATGCAGCACAATGTTCACGTATGATGCTCTCAAACCTGACGTGAAGGTGGAACTGCACTTGTTGTGCCTCTGACCTCCCAGGATGCTTTGCAAAGGCTATCTTAACCCTTTTGTATGTGACTTATTTTATGCTATGTAGCGCCTGTGTTACGTTACATGGTTTGTTATGTTTTCATTACCGTTATTAAGCTTCTCATAGTTTTCACTGCTGCATTTGATATACTTTGTAATGTTACCTAGAATTTTTCCAATCTAGTGTTCTAATCACACCGGTTTGACCATACGCGTGAAAGGGTTTGGGGGGGGGCTTGGACTCGGGCCTGTGGGGAAACCAGGCGCAGAGAGCTGCTCTAGCTGCTCCTCCACGTGCAACCTAACAGAGATGCAGCCTTGCTACCCACCCTCCCCTCTCCCTCACTTCCTGCAGGCCTCGGCTGTCGCAATGACGATTTTCTAAACTGAGTGACCGTGACCTGAAAATCCAGTTTGTTCCATCACAGGTCTGACCGGGGGGAGGTGAGGACATGGGAACAGCAGAGGGCCTCTGGCTCTGGCCCAACGAGCTGATCCAACCCTGTCCACAATGTGCAGATAATATGGAGGACGACACTGGGCCCTGAGAACTTTTATCCACCGTGTATCTCACATTATGTGCCACTACACGGAGCTGGTAGCATCGCTGGAGGCGGATCCTGTTCTTCCTTTCCATTGGAAAGGGCCGGGGCCGTTTGCCTCCTCTCCTATAAGGGCTGTTGGTTTCTGGCAGGATTTCTTTCATGAAACCAGTTTATACTCATACACTCTCATCATACAGAGTAAACTGCGACCAAGTTTGCAACGAGAGCAACACTAATGTTCAATGCCAAATATCTGACATCGCATGTGAGGGTTCATGATGACAGGGCTATAAGGTAAGTTAAAGGACTTATTCTTACCAAACATGTGGCCATAAATATACAACCAGAAATTAGAAACCATTAGAAAGATAGCAAATATTGGGCAAATGTGGAGTGAAATGCATACCATGTCTTGGTTTAATTTCATTGGTTTATTAGTGTGTTCCACTGTAAACCTTGCAATGCATCTAGTAATGTCCATTATGCCATTTTCCGCATACAAACACCTGAAAAGCCCCAGGCTACTTGTTAAATAACCTTTTCCATCTGTTTGGTGAAATACAATTTTCCTTGGACAGTCAGGGGGAAAAGAACATCCTGTTTAAGTAGCCAGAGGTTTAGCATCATTGTGTTCCCATTCCCAAGGACTTGTCCTGTTTGTATACGTGCCATTTCCTCACACTGGTCTGAGCGCCAGTCAGCTGCTGGGTGGGTTTCTCCGAAATTGCATATTAAAGAGGGATCAGCAGAGGTTTCACAGATGCGCAGCCATCAGGAGTCAAAAGGTTTATTCTGATAAAATGAAACACCAGCCTAGCCAAAAACAAACTGTAAACGCTGAAGCTAGCGCCGGCGGTAATGTCGCCAAATGAGCTTGTGAGAACCCCCGCGCGCCGCTTTGATAAATCGTCTGATCACCAACGCAGTCAACAGTCATTTTTCCTCTCAGCAATGATCCTCCAAGCACTTAAAAGAACAAAGTGCTGCAGTTTTGCTGGTGTGTGAGCCGAGGCGCTACAAAGCAGTTGGGGGCATGGGATCCATCTGACAGCAGAGAAAGGGCCATCGCCGGGACAGAGTTTATACTCACTGCTAAGGCCTACGGAGCCTGGGGTCAAAGGAGCGACCTCTCTCCTGCCCCGGGGGCTGACGTCTCATAGTGGCCTGCAGTTTGGATACCGGCAGTGCGGTGGGGGAGCATAGCTACTGGGACATGGCAGCCATGACACCCCTGTCAAAGGCCCCAGTGACAGAGGGGGACAGACAGCGAAGGCAGGCGAGGGTGCTGCCGGGATCGGCGGGCAGATCAAAGCGCTCCTCCTTCCTGTGTGACGCGTGGGACCGCGCCCCGCACTGGCTCACACGCGCTGGCGGGGGGAGGGCTCTCACGGGGGCGCTGTACGCCCCTGACGGGGCGGGTGGGGGGTGAAACAAAATTTTGTTTCATCCTGGGTTCATGCTCCAGCGCACGGAGGTACCGTGCTAATCCCCGTGGGAAGAGCTGCGCTGGGATTCGGGCGTCCGCTCGGCATTCGGGACGACGGTCCCCCGTGGGCCAGACACCAGGGCCTTTGATGTCTCACAGCACAACACCCTCCGGGGCGCACCGCCCCCCCTGTAGGATTCGACAGGCTTAACCTGCTCTGCGGACCAAGAGAAGTTATGGACTTCGGCTGTGGCTGTGCTAAAATCGCCCGGCAGTGCACTTGGGCTGTCAAGCTGGAGCAGGTCCCATTACTGCAAAACATACGCACCTATTCAAAAACCTATCTGAAAAAGATTTCTGATTACACTTTCTCAACAACAAAGACCTCATTCCTGCCTGACCCCCTGGTAGCTGCATCACATAATCTGAGAGCTGGGGTGCAGGTGCTGGGAAGGTCAGCTGAGCCCAGGCAGAGAAGCATGGCAGCGCTCCATGTTCAAGCTACAGATCGTCACAGATCCTCCTCGTCTCAAGGTGCATTAATTCCGGGACATTACGATGAAAATGGCCCCCTCTTTGCCTCCACATCCAGATAAAGACATCCTCTCTTTCCCATGTCACAGACAGGGCCTGTCTTCCTTCCCAACAGAGACACAAAGCAAAATTGCCTCTACACATACAGACCAATCCTACACCCAAAGACACATGTGATCTTCTACTGGCAACCTGATGTCACCTTAATAATGACATCCATTCACATTAGCTTTATGGGGAACGTCAACACCACAACTGTCAGTACTATATTATATACCTCTACCAGCCAGCTTGAACTTTGCCTGCCCAACTATTGAAACCTGGTCATGCTGCACTGCTACTTGTGTTGACTTCTTATATGGCTTTTTACTTGTGTTTTACTCTACCTCGCTTGTAAGTTGCTTTGCATAAAAGAGTCTGCCAAATGAACAAATGTAAATGTAAATGTATATTGGAAAAAGCCATTTGCTACTCAACTGGTAAAACCCACATTGATCAGTAAACCAGTAAGAGTTCAATAACCTTGAAAAAGTTAACAAAGCTGGAAAAACTCAAACAAGGACATGCTGTATCTCTATGAAATGCAATCCAGTGTCTAATAATATAATTATTATGCTGATACGCTTCCCAGTTTTGTGCATGGTGACCTGAAACTTCATCATGAAGCAAGAGCGCCACCTGTTGGTCTATCAAAACTAATCGAGCTCAGAGGCCCAAGCATACACACTGCCTGACAGTTGCTGAATAATGGACAACCCAAACAGCAGTGCTGTATAATACAAACAATGCAAACACGCATAGATTGGGTTCACCCATTCATAGCTACAGCTGACAGCTTATGTACTGTGAGCAGCCATATTTGGAAGAGCAATGACATGCACTCTGGTAATTCTGTCACGAAATACGGGAGACTAAATACTTTAAGCCGATAATTAACCTGAACTTGGGTTGTAATGGAACTGTGTGACTGACAAGTCTGTTAAATAAGAATCGCCCATCTGCAGGTGATTCACTTTTCACCTGACTGCTACCTACATTACTGTGTGATATTAATTATAACAAAAACACAGGGTCTTACTCAATTGAGCTGATCATGAGGCAGAGTAAGAAGATCCCATTACTTTCTACTGATGTTTTATTACAGAATCTTTCATGCAAAGCATAAAGAGGTCATCGAGGATATGGCCACCGCTGACCGATAGAGAGGTGAAGAGGAATCAGCGGCCGATTGGGGAGCGCTAATTAAAGCAGCGATCAGACGCAGGTGGAGGATGGCTGCAGCATGTCTGTGGTCTGTGGCCTCCAGTGAAGGGTAGGGCTCCTGTACTGACCTTCGGCACGTGGGGGTTGAACTCCACGGCTCGGTGGATGGCCTCCACGGCGTTCATCTCGGCCGTGCTGAGGCCCCGCCTCGAGGCCGCCTCGGGGGAGAACCTGGGGGAGAGCGACAGGGCGGGTCCGAGCGGGAGCACCACAGACTGCAGGGGCGTGGCTTCAAGCCCCAGACATTTACTGGTATTTCCTCGATATGACACAAATGCTATTACATTTAGCTGAAACAAGGTAAACTGAAATCACCTGCTGGCTGTTGATCCTTTTTAAAATTGGCATAATCTTTAAAAATTAGAAATCTATCTAATATCATTTTCACATTCACTGGGAAGTTTTAATTGGAATGATTAAAAAACTGAAGTTGTTTTCCTCTGCAGGGGTTAAAAAAAGGTTTTGACAGCTCTTTTATTTACTGTCCCTTTCAGCCTGGTGCATTCTAATCTGTAACAGCAGGAGAATGGTTTTGAGTACTCACTTATCTGACACTGCTCGGGCTTTTAGCAGTGCTGATGTGTAGCATATTGTAGCTGATTTTGGCAAGCTGATATCTGGAACAGGGAAAGCAAACCAAAATAAGTCTTCATTTTACAAAAGAAAACACTGCAGGTAGCCAATACAGCATTTGCCATTACGCTCATAATTTGATTGACTGATTACCTGATTGATTGATTGATTGACCGAGCAACTTATTCATGGAATCATTAGTTGAGTGACTGATTTATTAAACTATTAATGGATTTGTTGGTTGAGTTGGGCTGACTGATTGATTGATTGATGGATTGGTTCATCACAACACACTGGCTGTCTTACCGTCATATTTTGCAAGGACAGCTTGTACATCCGCATAGGCCTGCAGTTCCAGGAGGGCTTCCAGCAGGTTCTCATGGATGTTTAACATTCCCAGCAGAGGGAACTCCTTCATTAACTGCACGACATAGAGGAGCCATTGGAGGTTCATTGCTTTAAGTCATGTCTCTTGATTCTACAGCACATTATGAACCTTTCTCTGTGAGTCACCCTGGATAATGGCATCTGCCAAACGAAGGACAACATGACATAATAGCATGTGGCTTTAGACGGAAACACCCACATCTCTCATCATTTTCACTGCCTCTTTGATTCTCCCCAGCTTGCGTGCACACATGGCCAGCCTGCGCTTGATGTAGACCAGGAGGTTGGTGTCTTTGCCAGCTATGAGGAGGAGAGCTTGTGTCAGCATTCAGTGTGGAGAAAGAACATCTGAGACACATTTTAAAGGCACACAGGGCTCTAAAATATATCTAGTAAACACTATAATTGACCTGTCAAATAATTCTTAGAAAATCTTACGTTCCACCAGCTTTCCCTTCTGACTAGAAAGATTCAGTGTAGTTTGCTTTTTAAAGGGCCTTTAGGGCATCTTTATGAGACAGTAAAATCCAGCTGAAGTGTCTGGTTGGGCATACTACACATTTATGAATCCGCCTTTCAGAGTGGTACTGTGGTGTACTTTTAGATTTTCATTACACTAGACTTTTTTCTTGAAAACTTCAAAATAATAACGAGTAACAACTAGAAATGCATGTTGAAATTTCTTTGTAAGGTAAGATACCTCTGATTTCTCCCAGAACTGGCCTAGGGGCCCGTTATGCTAAGCTTACACTCAGATCAACAGATTTCAAATGATTGATCACTTAGACAGGGTACCAAAACCATCAACCCTCTCCTGTAATGAGCGCACAAAGGAGGCCAGGGCCACTGGTGTCAGTTATGAGGCAGTCCAGTGGCTCCATAGCGCTCTGGGGAAGCTGGTGAAAGTGTTTGACTGAACCGTACCACTCTTCAGGGCCTGCTTGAAGAGCTGCTCAGCTTCCGTGATGGTGGTGGCTTCCTCTTCTGCAAGCAGAACGTATGCTGTGGCGCACCTGAGAGAGAAGGAGAGAAAGAGGGAGAGAAGGAGGGGAGAGAGAGACTTTCTCAAAGTGCTGTAGTGATATTGTAAATACACAGTGACGTGTACAGAAATACAGAGGGAGGATAAGAGGCTTCTGCATGTGCTGTGTGGGCATTGGGATTGACAGGTCTGCTGGGTCACTCACTCGTTGTTCAGCTCGATGGCCTGATAGGCTGCTTTGATCCGGGCCTGCGGATTCCTCTCCCTCCAAGCCTTCTGCATCACTGCAACAGCAAACAAACAGGTGTACCTACAGCACATCTCATCACTAACATGTCACAATGCATTCACAGGTGGGTGACCACCCAAAAATGCTGTAAGTTGCCGCTGTGGCCAAAAACATTTTGCAACTCACTTCAATGAGCACTTAACGCTTACACCCAATGAATCTTTACCCCTCCACATCCAATGGTGTGTAGTGAGTGTTCTAGCTCAAAGCAAGCTCAGTGTATCCCCAAAATGAGTACTAAACGTTTGTGGTGAATCACCTCTCTTGTCCTGAGATCTCAAGGCTGGCAATTCAATTTTATTAAAACCTCGCACTCCCACCCGTCAATAAAAAAAAAAGAATTTCATGAACAACCGGGGTGAGCAGAGACTGTGAGATTTTCATCTGTGCATGCAAAGGTACAATGACATGTGCATATAACCGGTGTTACAGGTGCGTGTGATTTTGGGGTGAATTTGCCCCACATTTCCACGACCATAAGGGAGACTTTATGAGGACGAGGAGGAGGAGGAGGAACACGAACCAGCATCCTCTGGTCTGAGCTGCTGGGTGTCACCAGTGAAGAAGGTCTGGTGGTCTTGTGCTGAGAGGTTCATGTCGTAGTAGGTCAAGGGCTCCTTTCCAGTGACCCAGGTGTACCTGGGCAGAGTGCACAACAAAGGCAGTATTCTGGTGAAAGAGCATACTCTCCGATTCTGTGTCTGTCTTGAAAATGGCTGGAGGGCGTTCTGATGCAATGTATAAGTCTAATATCTACACTTCAATTACAAATAGCATACTGGGAACAGTCTTTAAAAAATTCAAATTAACTAACAACCAGAGATTATTTCCTGTCATACCTGCTGTATTCTGCTCCTCTAAACAAGTTCAAAGGGTTTCTCCAAACTTTGCACTCTGTAAGAGACAGTTGTGATCATTACATCAGAGTACCTAAACAATGACTTTCCAAATAATAATAATAAAAAAAAATTTAAGCTGGATGAGAGTTGTAAGAATACAATTGGATTTCAGCTGTCATACCAACGAAAGCAATCCCAAACATAATCTGTTGTAAAAGACTAAACTAATACAACCAGTCTGTGAGAGTACTATGAACTATTACTCTTCACACAGAGAGAGAATTAGCTTTTTACAGGGCTAAAATATATGCACATTATTATATCACAACAAATAAGTATAATGATTCAGAACATGTAATCCGTTCAGTAATAGAAATTGATTTTCAATTTCTTTAAGGGGGGTATTTACAGGTTAGCATGAACAAATAATTCTGTGTCTGTTAGTGGCAGAGATTAGTGTCTGGAGATGGAGCAGAGTACCTGAGACACTTGGTCTGGGCTCTGTATCTCCGTTCACAGAGGAAAACAGGCCCACTGCACTGCTGTTGTCCACACCACCCAGTAGAGGGCGCAAATGGCTCACAGAGACTTGCTCAATGAACGAGGTGCCATACTTTCGGAAGTACCACCACTCAAATATCTGACAGTGAATAATAACGGTTAATCATAACAGTTATTCATTCTATGGTTTGGCTACCTATTCATATCTCAACCATTTTACACATAGTACAATTGTCAAAATGTCTGCAATAAACAATGCTTCCAAGAAAAAAGTCACCGGCTTTGCAAGTAATAAGATCTATAACATAAACGACATACACTGGTTAAAAAAATACTGACATTTTTATAACTGTTTACTTACCCGGTACATGTTACTAAGAACACATGAATCACTTTACAACGTGGGATTTCTGATACTACGTCTTCTGCTTAACTGTGTTACATTAGTTGACCCCTTGATTGAACCAACAATCAATTAACTGCGAGAAGACCCTAAAATAACGTTTGTTCGCTCAACTCACCAAAATGAGGCCCGAAATTAGTGAAGAGGTTCCAGTAAGCGCCACGTAAAATTTAGGTGTCAAAGTATTCAGGAAAACAGATGCTGAAAGGAAGGAAACGATATTTTTCATAGAGTAGGGGGGTAATTTTTCATTATCTAAGCTGTTGTTAGCATTAGGTCCTTCATCGTGGTTCGACAGTCATATTAGCGTTACGATCAGATCAATGATAGCATCACCACAGAGAGGAATTGCTTGGGTAAGCAAGACAGTTGTACAGAAACGACCCAGTCTCACAGTAACATACAGCCCTAATAGCTCGTTAATATACTTGGTTAGCCAGTATCAGAACGGTCACAAATGAAACAATCCAAGACCCAATAGCATACTGTTGGTTAAGGTTCTTTAACACTGAGCGTCAGTGTTTGCTATGAAGGAAGACCTAGTCGTACAATGTTATTGCTAGCTGTCAAAAACTTTCCATGTATTGATATGACTTGACTTACCCGCGGCAAGACTTTCCTGTAACTTCAACGGACTCCGCAGCACATATATCATAGTTAAGACCATAGCAAACCAAATGACACATATATATGTCCATGACCAGGAGAGCCAAGATTTCAATTTCTGTGCAAATCCAGGTGATTGCGAGTTACTGTCACCACCGTCCGCCATCTTTGACTGGATGACAGTATAAACACAAGAATTGTGGGATACTGGAGGACTACCTTCCAGTCGTGGGAGGTAGCAGTGGCAAGGAATTCAATAAAGACGTTTAACCAGTCCTCCTCGCTACTTAGCAGTAATTTCTGAATATCATGCCACTATCTGGTAACCTCATTATACTGATGCTTAAATAAGCAACACAACTATGATGTGTCATAAAGGAACATTAGTAGCAGTCCCGTACAAAATAACATGAAAACCAGAATACTGTATGTTAGTAATAGTGCGTATAAATACACATTATAATAAAGATCACCAAAATAGAACAAATTGATTTTTTAAAAGATGAAAACACAAAAATGGGAGCCAGGGAGTAAGAACAAAGTAATTACGCAAAAATATCGCCGAACATTAATTAAATTTTTATGTGTAAGAAAAAAATGTAAGAAAAAAACTAAGAAAACAAGAAGAAGGTCGGTATCGTTTGTTTATTGATTTTTTCATGACTGCCAATGGGAGAAGAATGAGAGGTGTGAAGTGGCCATATTTGGGAAGGAGAAAAAAACTAATCCTGAGTTCCCATGATGCACTGAGAACTGGGGCTGGTCCAGAAGAGCCAAGATGGCCGACTTTGAGGAACAACTCACTGATGAGGAAAAGGTAGGGAATCTGTTTTAAAATTAGGAAAATCTAACAGCAAGTTTCACCCATTACGTGAGAGCACAGTATGCTGTAAGATTCAGTGTCCTCCTTCACAGCGTATTGAATCATGTGTTCATCATACCTGTAAGGTTGCTAACGTTAGCTCACTATAGCTTGCAAATCTGTTCAATTATCTGGCTAGCCAAGATTCAGATTTCCTCGCAAACAATCGCGCTGCTCTCCCGGTTTTACACTGGGTGCAACCTAGTTATACTCTATGGCATTCACACTTCTGTTTCTGTGAGATAACTACGTCAATTTGCGGTTTACAATACTTGACATAATGAAGCCAAGTTTAGTTCCGTCTTCCAGTTGGGATTGGCTAGCAAGCATAACCGTGTTGTCAAGACAGCTTGTTATACAAACGGCGTTTTCACATCTGGTTACATATATGAGCACAAACGAGGGGAAATTAAATTAGTTTGCGATCAACTTATTCCTAGCTAGTCTGACAGCATCAAGAAGATACGTTGCTAGTTTTGACTGTATCAACGAAAGTAGCGATACTTCCTGTTCGGAAAATACCCCTCCCAGTGTGTCCAGGCTGATGGTGGCAATCTAACGTTCGTGAGCTAAGTTAACTAGCTGTCTTGACTGTAAGTCGTTTTGATTCGGCGTGCTCGTAGAGTGAAAACTGCATATTTTTGATTCGTATGTTTTAAAGTTGTTTGACCTGTCCGCGATGTTCACAGATTGACTCATTAGCCAGCTGAAGGTGTTTGGTTACCTTTGTTCGTGCATGTTTGCATCATCAGTTTGAATACTTATCATGAAGTAACATGCGCCTAGCGGTTGTAAAATACACTGACAGATTTGTTTTGCATCGAGCCATTCATGGGTCTTTATTAGTTAAGGCAGGGACAACTCAGACGCGGTTTCATGGTTAGCTTGCTAACTGGAGTGCTCTGCAACTTGCATTTTGCAAATTGCAGGTCACAGCTCGGCCCGCAGTTAGGCAGGGAAGAAGATGCTTTTGCACCTCGTTATAGAGAATTTTTTTTTGCACCTTTTGCAGCGGTTGGGTGACAGTTACCTTGTAGAATTGATGAGATTGGTGTAGTTCGACCTGCTGTGCATTAGAATGTTTTCATTAGCACAGGCGGTGGGGCGTGTTCAGACAGGAAATACAATAGTGTTCAAGAATATGCAACAATGTAATTTGCTGCCCATGCAGTGAATCATTGTGTGGCATTTTGCAGATGATTAATACATTGTTCGTATTTGGAATAATTTGAGTGTATATTAAATCATATTCCAAATGTAGTACTGTGCGTTTCATTTTCTGGTCACCAGTGTAGTAACAATATATTCTGACAAGAATGATCCTATTAGCTACCTACGTACAAGCAGAAGGTCATTCTAATATGCCTTCTCCCCTATCTAGCAATTAAATGTCATACACTTCATCACAAATAGGCGAACTAAAATGGACTTTGAATTAGTTTGTGGTGATTGAACATTTTGTGTTCTTTTTTTGGCATCATGTTTGTAGTAGGAATATTACATCTGATAATCTTGCCCACAAATACTGTGGAGCTAATTCAATGACTTTCCCTTATGCTGCAGCCCTCTTTTATAGGGATCTGAAAGCTTTCCCCAAAGCCACGAGGGAATGCTCTCACAGGGTCACCCTGTGCTAAACCAACACAGCCTCCTGTGTGACCCCGTTTGATTGTGATGGGAGTGTGGAGTGTATGCCTCTGGTCAAGGGCACTGCCCAAACCACAATACCAATCTATGCCATAAATGATTTCTAAAATTGGAATACTTATTTTTGGTATGATTGTGCCTGCGCAGGCTAGCTGCAAGACAAATTTTATCACTGATTATTAGTCAGGATACCATATTAATGTGCATTGTGTGCCACAAATATATACTTTTTTCCTTTATGCATAATTTACCTTTTATCTTGGTATGCACTAATTTTTGTTGATTTTACAGGGAGTAATCATGCATTGTATATGTATGTCCATTTCAGTAAGATCACATATATAAAATTTCAGTAAATTGTATGGCTTTCCATTTGCTGTGTATTCAGCCTATGGCAAAGCAGATGAAATAATGATTTGCTTATCAAGGCCTTAAGTATATGACAGGAGACATACTTACACAATCCTTTCCTAAAAAGAATCCTGAGCTTATTAAAATCAATTCATACCGCAGATATGTAAGTCATTTAAGGAGGGTGTACTGTGGTAGGGCTTGTTCGTCCCTATTTGCAGCAAGTGCAGCAAGCACATTGGTTCTGTGATCTTCAGTAATAGATGTGATTTTTTTTTTTTTTTTTTTTTTGAGGCAGATCGGAAAGTCTTATTCCAAGGACAGGGCTCTCTAAAGCTGCTAAACAGTAGACAAGGGTGGGGAATTCTGCCACACATGCCCAGGGCTTGATTTTTTTGGATCAATGCTACACAGATGTGGCACAGATTCATTGAACTTTATAGTGCACAGATTGGCTGACAAAGTGAGCTCAGTGAAAGGCCCATCCAGATGATTTAAAGGTCAGTGGATCTGTGCAGCATTGATCTAGAAAAAAAAACAAGTCCAATGGAAACCTGCCTGCATTTGTGATCTCCAGATTGTTGTCAGCTTTGATTGCAGCTGGCATGTCAGTGCTTGTTGGGGAGTTTGAGCATTCCTCTCCCCCAGCGGCTGGCCTGATGTAATCGTGCAGATCAGGTGCGTGTAGGAACAGGCCACACGATGGGGAGATATGTGGGAAATGCTGTGATGTGGCAGCGGCATGCTACAAACCCTCCTCTTTGCACACAGCACACACCATGCTCTGATTGGTGCCCCACCTGGTGCATTAGCACCAATCAGAGGTGCGCATGGAAAAGCATAGCAGCAGACCCTATGTGTCAAAAGAGCTCTTGTGTTGTTATGAGTGAGAATAGCTGTAGTTCCAGCTGAGTTGACACTCTGCTTGCATCAGTGTTCAGTGAGCTAAACCAAGCCCAGAGAGCTGTGAAGCTGCACGCAGAGTGCATCGGTGCCCTGCTACGCCCACAGCTACCAGGAAATCGTGAGAGAGAGCGCCACCTCCCTCACTCTGGGGCAGCAGACGTGGCTTAACGTTCAGTTTAACTTTGATGTCTTAATCACTATTTGGCACAGGTGTGCTTTGATGTGTTGAGACAAGGGGGAATTACTACTTACTTCTTGAGACACACCCAGCAAGTTTGAGTCCTTTTAGTATTACTTATTGCTAGGTATCATTAGTTTGATTGGTTGACAGGCTTATCTGGGTAGACATACAAGGCTGTCTTGGGAAGACTGTTTAGGCCTAGTACAGTAAAAATTCAGATACATATGCACAGTCAAAGAGATTTCCAGGTGTTTCCCTGTCCATTGCTAACATATTGATGTTCATCAGCTGGAAATTTGTTTGCACATGTTGACTGTGTGATAGTGCACACTGTTTGATACTCCCAGTTTGTTATAAAAGAGCAATGTTTTGACCTGCAGTAGTCCTCAAGAGTTTGATTTGCCCTGGCAAAGACCAGTGCAAGTCAAAGAAGCACATTCAAAGAGGTATGAAGAGAAGCGCGGTTTACTCAACACAAGTGACATGACATTGCTGTTGTTTTTGTTGTGAATTTCATTGCGTGTGATTGTTTGTACCTACAGCTAATTGTCCTATTGGAATGGAAAGTATCGTTCCTGGGACAGTTCAATATAACGACAGAATCCAGTCTGCCTCACCCTTACTGTGGCACCTAAAATCTGCAGAAGCGTGGAACATGATACGAGACATAGCCCATTGGCAACGCTGCAAAGCAGATAACGGACATTGAGAAAGAGGCATCGCTCACAGAGCGCCTCAGTTAACAGCGTCTGTTAATATTGCTCGTAGAGTGTTCTTGAATATTCGTACCTGTCCCTCCTCGTAGCAGAATGTCTGTTGCAGAGATCGGAATGACACCTTTTCACAGTCCCTCAGCAGGAAGGGCATTTAAACAGTGTGCGATTGAACTGGGCTGGTCTACTCACTGGTCCTGCTGGCCTTGCAGTCCAGCCATGTTTTGAGGTTCTCCCTGAAAGGCTAAGGCTCTCAGAACCAGAGGATGGAGCTCAGCTGGGCTAATAGAGACAATGAGGAGCTGAATCAGATGCTTAAGTGCCTGGCTGGAACAAAATCCTGAAGACAGCTCCACACTCCCAGCCCCAAGAATGAGTAGCTGAGAAAGATTCATTCTGACACAGCAAGAAGTTTCCAGTGAAATCATCATGAAGATAATCCCCATTCATATTGCTCTTCAGAGATAATGAGTTAGCTCTTCAGTGCTAAGTTTTTCTTTTGCAGTATTAAGTTTTATCTTAAATTTCTCACAATAGTAGCTTGATCAAGGTGATATGTTTAGTCCGTCAGGTTTTTGTAAAATGCGGAACAACCACTGACTTCCGTCTGGGGCGCATTCACTAAGAGTCTTGGCTGGCTGCCAGCAGGATTGCCCTTATCCCCCCATGTTCATTGCCTAAAGTGGTATCTGGAATATTGACAGGTCAAAGTATCCGAAACCTGAAGGCATGGAATGCCAGCAGACCATTATAGGAAAGGGCAAAGTTCAGAAAAACCTGATATGTATCCCTGTGTAGCCACTGGCAACACGGCCTCTGAAGCCATTATTGAGCTTGCGGCCCAGCTATCTGTGACAGTTACTCATAACTAGAGCACAGGTGACCTAAACCTGAGCAGCTGCTTACACACACACATACACACACACACACACACACACACACACAGAGGGAGAGAGAGAGAGAGAGAGAGAGAGACAATGGTCTTTGTAAATATGCTTTTGATGTCTTTCATGGTTAGCCAGATGTGGGCATAAACAGATTTCAGTTAGATAGGTGTTTTTCAGCGGAAAGTTATCTGAGGAGAGCTCGGTGCACTGAGTCTTACTGGTGGCACATTTAATGAGGCAGAAAGACCAAGTTTCAGTTAGCCATCCTGCACACACCTTGACTTGGAGCATTTCCTGTCCCCATCATACAGCAGCATAGCAGTAGGCTAGTTTAAGTGTTTTTTCCCATCCAAATACTTAATACGTATTCATAAATACATTGTGGCATTAAATCACATAAGGTAACCATATACCATATACACAAAGCCCCTCTCTGTGCTTGTCACACTCTATGTTCACACGTGTTGCTGTATTGCTGGCTGTGAAAAGCCTTGATGTGAGATTGTGCTCCTCTGGTATGGCCACAGGGTGTGCTGTTTACACTAGTGGCCACAGGAGAACTCCATATGCTCCTCGAGAGAGCTGCAGTATTCTTGTGTTCTTCTTAAATATGCAGAGTTGCAGACGCCTCAGATGGGATGCACTAGATGCGTGTCGCAGCTGAATATATTCCACTTATATCGAGTGGAGCTCATGGAAATTGTTTCATCAAACAAAACAAGCTGAAAATTGTAATTTAAGAAGGCTGTTTTGAAAGCCTTGTGAAAGAGTCGCCGGTAAAGTAAACTTGCTGTGTGGCACAGCTGCAGTGTCCCTTTTGGAATGTCACCCCACAGCCAATGGGGGTGGTGGGGGGTAGGTGGAGTTAGATGGAAAGGTGTCCCACAGTAATCGCAGACTATTTCCTCTTTCCCCAGGTCCGTGTAGCTGCCAATTTCGTCCTCCACGCTCCTCCAGGAGAGTTTAACGAAGTCTTCAATGGTAAGAATCCTTTGAGCTGACTTTAGTCCACAAGGTGAATGTTTGAAGAGGCCTAAATCATGTGGTGCTTTTACTTTTGGTATTCCACACACGGTTACAAAGTAACAGTGTCTGATAAACAAGCACCATTTAGCTGAATAAGAAAGAGCATCACATCGTAAAGATAAGGGTGGTGTGGTTATGTGCCTCACCATGTGAAAAGCCACTGTGGCTTAAAGAAGCATGTGTTGCCTCAATGAACAGCTGTGCCCCTCTTCACACATACTTGAGGGCTTGGTCAGAACTGTGGATTTCAGTATTACTAAAACTAATAACAGATAGATCATCCCATTCACTGTGGCCACCGTGTCATCCCAGCTAATCTGCTCATCATAAAGACCAGTAAATCTTCACAGTTTGGCACAGTGTGATGCCCTCAGACACAGTGTTCTTTTCAAGTCACTTACAGCATACATCACTCTACTCTCATTGGTCTAAACTTCACACGTCACACCTCTGGACCAATCGCTAGCAAATGTACATTGCTCCATATGAGATACACAACGTGGTCATTTTTTCAGGTACCATTGCATATTTTAGTTGATGTCATCAAGGCTTACACAGAGGTGGCAGTCAGTTTCCATCCCCACATCCAAAACTGACAGCACTGCAGCCCCTGGCTGGAACTGACTGTCCCTAAGCTGATGAAATGCTGGCTGATCGAGTGCTGTTTTGTGCTTGCAGATGTGCGGCTACTGCTCAACAATGACAATCTTCTCAGGGAGGGGCGCAGTGAGTACAGCTTTTTTTTTGTTCCACCCAAAGGGTTTGTCTGGAGCCTATGAGGCCATGCTTCTCCATGGCATTGACAGCCCGCTGTCCGAGGGCTGTTCTGCCAGGGTAGTCAGCCCTCTCTCAGAATCACTCCATTATCACGGTTGCACAGCAGCTCTGGCCACAGTTACATTCGTAAATTCAAGAACAGCAGTAAAGTGTGATGGAGCGCAAGAGAGAGGGTGGACGACACAGCGGACTGATTGTGTCGTGAATTTCCCAAAGGTCACACACACACACCACTGTGGCTGTTTACCCGTGTTTTCTTACTCATTCCTTCCTGTTTAGGTGACACAAATGTTTCTCGCATTGTTTGTTTGCGACAACAAACAGTCCTGCTCCATTACATGACTGTTGATGTGTTTTCTTCCCCCTGGGGATTTGATTTGTGTCTTTTCCTTGGAAAGAAAAGGCACTGTCATCTGTTAACAAGGCCATTACCACGCTTCTATGTGCAGCGAAACCCCTGTGCCCTGGCCTCCTGCAAGCCCTGGGAATTTAAACCGCACGAGTTCAGGGGAAAGCCACGGGCCTACATCTCGCGTGTGTTTTAACACACCCAGCTATATCCCTTTTAGTCACGCAGACTGTGTTTGGAAAACAGGCCTTAGAGCATGATGAATTTCAGTGGTATTATACTTCTCTGAGAGCGCATTGTGTCCACACCCTGCTGTTTGCATACATAATTGCTGGTGTGTCTTTTCTTCCTCTGAAATAGTGCCTTTGCCCAATACAACATGGATCAATTCACCGCTGCCAAACTTGAAGGGTATGAGGATCCGGTAAGGGTCACCTGTATACAGTCTGCAATGTTGTAGAATGTGACTGACAGATTATTTGACACTTAAATGGTACTACCATTGTTATAACTTTATGTTTACAGTATATTTTATTGTATTGTATATTGACTTGTGTCATTGTTACGCACCCCTCCCCTTTGAAAATTTCCACCCATAACACAAGTCCTGTAACAGTAACATTATAGCACTGTGTATTGGTTGAGCAGATGAGGAACAGACTAGCAGAGCAGATTGCCCATGTAACGATGACAACAGGACAGCAAAGATAAATAAGCTCTTGGACCCATTTCCAACCATACCTGCACCTCTGCCCCAGGTCTTGATCACAGAGCACGGGGACTTGGGCCACGGGCGCTTCTTTGACCCGCGGAACAAGGTGTCCTTCAAGTTCGACCACCTGAGGAAAGAAGCCAGTGACCCGCAGCCTCACGAGGGCGAGGCAGCCCTACGGCCCTGGAGGGAGGCCTGTGACCAGGCCCTGAAGGCGTACGTCAAGGAGCACTACCCCAGCGGCGTGTGCACGGTACGTGCCCCCCTATGCCTGGCCCCACCCCCAGCTGGCCCGGGCTCAGCTCAGGAAAAAAAAACAGGCTGCTCAGCAAAAATAGATATTTCTGTTGTCTTTTTCTTTGTCTTTGCCTCTTTTTAAGAGGAAAATTTGACAGTTATACATTCAGAGTTTTTCTTTTCTGTCTTTCATGAACTTTCTTCAGTGGATACCATACTCTTTTTTTCTTACTTATAACTTAAAGAAGACTTAAAGTTTGTTTAGGGGAGGAAAAAACCCTGAGAATAATCTTTAATTAAAAAGAATGAGAGCCATCATGAAATAATTTTCATGGCAAATCAGTGAAATAAATATTTTCTTTTTCTCATATTAAGTCAGGAAATGTGATTTTTCTAGTAAGATTTTTGTCATGTAGGCTTGCAGGATTCTTGGTTGCCAAGATGTTCAAACACTGTTTGAAATGTGTTTCACGCTGAAGCTGTTAATGTTTATCTGTGAGCACACAAAAGACAGATGAAGACTGTATTTTTGTACCAGAAACTATTTCTCTGGATAAACTGACTCAGCACAGAATATAGGTTACTGCCAAAAAATTGTTTCTGAAAGAATTGCACACAGGACTTATTATTCATTGTGCATCTTGTAACCTAATAAACCCTGACCGAGCTGTAAACGGCAAACACTCCTAAACTGCGAGCCCTTCTGGCTCCTGTCTGTCTGTATCCATTTTCCTTAGTTGGGGCCAGACCAGGGAAGTGGTCGTGGTCACATGTAATGGGATTTCCAGGACGCGTAACGCTTGAAGTGTGTTGATCACACTTGCAACTGATGTTTGTGTCTGTTGCTTGAATCTTGACAGAGAGTGTCTTGTTCCCTGCAGGTCTACGGGAAGACCATCGATGGGCAGCAAACCATCATTGCCTGCATTGAGGGTCATCAATTTCAACCCAAAAATTTCTGGTAGGGTCGCTATAGCAGTTTCGGTGTTGAGTCTTCGAAGTGCTCTAATGGCATTTTCAAAAAGGCATGCTGTCGAAAAAGACAAGTGTCTGTCCTCAGAACTAATCCTCTGAACGCACCCTATGTCTTCAGACTTCATTGTGCCCAAGTAGTCCTGTACTGTTACTACAATGCAGGGATTTCATTTGTTGTCTGTTCTGCACACTGTGTGTTCCTGTGGCGGCTGGCTTCTGTAATTGTGTGAAAGGTGGTATTTTCTGTGTCCATGTCCTGTGTGTAACCACGATTATTTTACATGATAAAACCGTGTGAAGGGGGTGGGTGTGTTTTGTGGCCAGGCCTTTACGTGCAGCCACAGTGACTTGCATGTGGTGACCGTGTGAAAAGGCTGTGTTTGATCAGTGACCATACCCGTGCAGGAACGGCCGCTGCAGGTCTGAGTGGAAGTTTACCATCGGCCAGTCCTCCACCGAGGTGGTGGGAGTCCTCAAGATTCAGGTGGGCCTCGGGTTGTCCCCGTCACACGTGTCCCCCAGATGGACCGATGCAGACAGATCCCTGCCTGTTCTGTGCCAAGCTCAGTCATGTCTGTGTGATTAGTCATTCTTGCATAAGTCTAGTCTGGACTGCAGGCATGAATGAATGAAACGTTGCCATTTTGAAAAACAATATTTGGAGTTGATGGTAAAATTTCTGCCTTTTGCCAAACTCTTGAAGTGGCTACTGAGTGTTTTCATATAAATTGATACATTTGTTTAACACTGTTGTATTTTGGTTTGATTTTCCAGTAGAAGGGTAAAAGACACATGACATCAGTGAATTGAATCATCAAAATGGCAGTTTTTTTTTAGTTTTTTTTTTTTTTTAATATTCTATGCTTATGTGTTTGCTCATCTGACTCTGTCTCTTCTCCCGGCATTAGGTGCATTACTATGAAGACGGCAACGTCCAGCTGGTCAGCCATAAGGATGTGCAGGAGTCAATGACGGTGTCTGTGAGTTCTCCTCTGGAGGCTGTCTATCTGTCTGTCTGCCTGCCTGCTCGTCTGTCCGCCCCATGCAGCCGTGCTGCTGCTGCTGCGCTGTGGTTAGCTGACTCACTTCCTGCTTCCCCGAGCAAGCTCAGTACCTTAAAAGGAAGTGGGTCAGAGCAGGGGATCAGGCCTTGCCTTCGTGCAGCTCCCTCTAAAGAGCCGTCCGCCCAGCGGACACCAGCAGCTAATAACTGTTCTGCTGATGACTGTGCTTTTATCACCTTATAGTCTTTGCTGGTTTAACCTAGTATTTCTCCTCTTGTTTCTCCAGAATGAGACTCAGACTGCTAAGGAGTTTGTGAAAATCATTGAAAATGCAGAAAATGAGTATCAGGTAAATGTGGTTCAAAAAGCCCCACCTTTTTCCCTTTAGTTTTCCTACTCAGTAGTTTCATAATGATGAACAATAATAATACAATCAGTCTCTCTGTTTTGACATTGGTTGTCATTTTGATTCATAACAGGATTTGATTCCTAATTCAAATCACGGGCATTGAAGTTCACATGTTATACGACTCATTATTTGAGGTGGGAAATGCCAGACTACCAGGTGTATATAAACCCACAGTCCACAGACAGGTCAAAGAACAGAGCATAAAGTGTTAGTGCTAGTTGTCTGTTATTGTACCTAGAGTTGTTCTGTGAGAAGGTAAATCCCAGTGTTTGGGTGGATGTACCAAATATGTATAACTCAACATTGCAAAGGCCAGTGACTCAGTGTGCCCAGCTGAGTACTAGCCCTGAAGTTTGTTTTTAAATCTTGATTTATTATTCACTCATTTAGCTCATGTTCGTTTCAAAGTCCAGTAGATGAAAATGTTAAATCAACTGAAGGGAAACCATTGATAATAATTCCCTGAACAGCACCGGGTATCCTTAAAACAGTCAGTGTTTTTTTATTGTTTGTTGCCGGGTAACAAATATTGTACGAATGAGCTTCGGAAGCAATAGCTAGGAATGACAAACAGGTTCAATACCGTTTTTCCTTCCTTCCAGACGGCAATCAGTGAGAACTACCAGACCATGTCGGACACCACCTTCAAAGCCTTACGCCGGCAGCTACCCGTCACCCGCACCAAGATCGACTGGAACAAGATCCTCAGCTACAAGATCGGCAAGGAAATGCAGAACGCCTAGATGGGCGTGCACATGCCCGCTGGCATTCCAGACGTGCGCACAGGCAAAACGAGAGAAGAGCAAAGGAGAAACTAAAGGAAACTGAGCAGAGTAGAAGGTGCGGTTTGCAGGAGTATGGTCTCGTGTGTTTATTTTTCTGTTGATATTTGTAAGAAGCCAAGGTTTGAATTTTTTTTTTCTTCGACAAAGGATGACTTTGCCTGCCTCGGCCTACCAGAATGGTAGCCCGCCGCTTTAATGGGTGAAGCGCTGCCTCTTCAGCTAAGCTGCGGCTCTTGTCACGATTCGAACAAATCTCTGCAGTTGACGCCATGGCAGTTTAACCAGTCTCTCCTTCAGCGTTCATCATTTGGTTCTCGTTTCCACAGCTTTTTCAAATTTTTCTTCTTTTCCAACTTTCCTTGCAACCTGCACTCAGCCCGTGTTCCACAGGCTGGTGAGACGCAGGTGCCACAGGTAGCAGTCACTCGGCATCTGCATGTTTAGCAGGCCGTGCGGGCTTAACCCTTAGCTCTTCCACAAGGCAGCGCTTTTCTCCTCACAGTTTAAGGCATGCTATGCCCCGGCCTGTCCGCACCTGCACAACACTTGCACACGGCACACACGTCACCTCGTACTTGTAAAGTGAATTCCCCCTCAAAAGTTAAAAAAAAAAAAAATTCTGTCAAGCACATTTTGTCCTCATCAAGCTCTTTCCCATGGTAAAGATCTCCATAATCGAGTTGCGTGACATGCTAAACGTATATATGTATATGTATATGTATACAGATTTTTATATATGATTATGCATTGTTTTGGTTTGTTCAAGTCTTAAAGTGGCATCCCCTAGCATAGTGTCTTGTGCTTCTTTTGACACTCCTTCTCCAAATATGCTATTGTATCGCGATCCATGCAGACACAAAAACAAGTTCTTCTTCCAGGCATCTGCACATTACCAAGAGCTGGTCCCCTCTGTCTATGCTCGCCAGCTGTGTTGCAGTGTTACTGTGCTCCCTGCCTGCTGCCCCCTTCTGGTGTAAAGTATAAGTGCAAATAATAAAGAGGGTCAATCAAGTCATCCAGTTTCTGTAAATGTCCAGTTTCCTTCCCTGGCTGTTGTTGCTCTTTTTTTTCCCTTTTTTTACAAAATGTAAGAGCAAACATGTATAATTCAAAAGGAATAAAGGATTTGCACCAAAACTAAAATGTTATGTTTTAATAACTGATATTATTAAAATCCTATTACCTCAATACCTTTCATTTTAGATATTTTTCATAAAAGGCTGAATGAGGTCTGCAGTTATAGAATAACACAGATCATAATGTTGAAGTTGTCAGTTTCTGAGTGTGAATTTTGGTCCCCAGTTCATTAGTTGCTCCGCTATCTCAGATTTGTTCTGTGTACTAGTAGTACACTTAGTTTTGCTGAATCATACAGTGCTGAACAATGCACAGGGAGTCCTGCTAATTGTCTGTATGTCTTGTTTGCAGTTCTTGTCCCTTTTCCCCATTCATATTGTAAGATGTGGAGGTGTGAAGGGTTGAATCATGCCTAGGGTACTATATATGCAGGCTCCAGCAAGTGGACAAATTCAGGGCTGCTCCTTCCTCATCCCTTCCATAGAGTCCTGTGATTTTAACTATTCACAGTTCTTACTTCCCGTCTGTCTACTCATGTGCAGTAATAATAGGAAGTCAGACATGAGAAATACACAAACCACATTAGCAGCACGGAGGGAAGATTTTTGATGATTGATGGAATGATTTTCCCTCCTGATCACTGCTGATGACCAGCCACAGCTCCTTAGCCCACTCCAGGCCACTTCCTCTGATTGGTTTTGAAGAATAGTGGTGATTATTTAGTGATTACAGTATAACGGTAATTGTGTTGATGTAGCGTTCAGGGTGATCACATAATCAGGCTGTGTGACACAGTCCAGGTTACCAGTGTGATGCTGCTATGTTGAACTAATCATGTCCACATGCACACTGTGATTGTGTGAGCGTGGTGCAGGCCTACTAACTGAGGCCCATGATTTCATACACTCACGTAGTTGTTATTAGTTTGATCACTTCATATTTAACCACTCAAGCGTGCTCAGACAGTTTACAAAGGAACTACTTCATACCTTTGGAGCTTCTCATAATGTCCTGGGTGATATAGGTGCATATCATTCGGTGGTACCACTCAGTTGTACCCCATAACCTACTCTCCCACTCTGCCTCCCCTGTCAAGGTTTGTAACAGAGAGGAGTCGGGTCAGTGTGTGCTCACTATCAATCCAAGGATACCTTTTGAAGCAGTGTTTTTCCAGTTGGGCGCCAGACTCCAGGCCATGCAAGGTCGAGCAAAATCAAATATCCTACAATGCTTACGTAAACAGTTCTAACTATTTGGGGTGCTGTTGGGTTGTCCTCGAGAGGAGATGGGTTAGGAATGGGACCATGAGAGGGTTGAGGAGTGTGTAAGGTGTGAGACTGTGTGCGCAAGACTTTGTGAGTGTAACAGCTGAAACTCTGCTGAGCTGACCATCGCCTGTGAAGCCTTGCTGTATTGAAGACCATCAATAAAGTCTTTTCTCTCTCCTTCAACTGAGGTCCAGACTAAAGTTCTTTGTGTTGACACTTTTACTAGTTAGCTTGCAAGTACATCAATTTTGAAGCAATTTCACCAAATTCAGTTTCAAAGAGGGCCAGTTACGTGCACACTATATGCCAAGAGGAGAGCAATGCAACCTTGGTATGATAGAGAAACATGCCATTTTAAAAAGTAGAACTTGCTGTTGTGAACAATAAACACATGACATCATGAGTCACATAAGTCACAGCCTGGTCAGATGTACCATCTATTGCAACAGAGGGCTTAGGGTAGTATGTGACCTGTAGCAAAAACATAGATCCCTTTGACACCTAGCAGCGACACCTTGGTTAATGATAACTTTTAGACCACTAAGTCATTAGCATACCCGTGACATACACACATTTATAACCTCTCAGAATTGTTAGTGGATAAGGTATTTGTAATGGCATTTTTCAGGAGCTCTCAGGCAAGGTTATTAAAGCACTTACAGTGAGTAGAGAGCTCATCCACAACAGCAATGTGTTTAACACCCACCTGGTTGATCCAAAGTGGTTTGCCAGACACCATATTTGTGGTGGAGAAAGGAAATATTTTTTTATAAATCATTAACTCATAATTGATATAATTGAGGCCAGGCTGAAAGAGATAGAAATGGAATGATATTAACACTCTCTTGTGCCATTGCCAAATGTGACATTGTGAAATGTAGTTGCCAAAAATGGGTCAAAGTCCATGGATATACTACAACTGCCAATAAAATACTGTCATAGAGGCAACTGTGCAGTGAGTTAGGACCTTGGTCTCCTGTCTCATCTGAAAGAGGGCACTTACAAGTGGCCATTACTGTGGCTGTGTGGCCATAAAAAAAGAGGTGTTACATGATCCACAACACTGAATCACTTTAGAAAATATCAAGCTTTATAAGCAACTAATATGGTAAAAAAGTGAGTCATGTTAGCCAACCTGGATAGGGGTGTCTGCCAATTCAGTATGTAAATACTGACCCACCAACACGGCTTCGTGCAACAGCATTGTTTCTGTATGAGACTGTGTCATCAAATTACAGATGGAGCCCAAGCCACTAATATTGTCTCATTTAAAGCGAAGGACTGCTGACTAATTGTACTGCAAGTTGTTTAAATTAGAAGTACATACTTAATATAAGTATGCTCATGACACTATAATTTCTATAAATTTATCTGTACTGACTACATTGCTAATATGGTGTGATGCATGAAATACATATCACAACAACAAGTTTGGGATGTGTGGTCACAGAGGGATGAAGCAACAGCCAGATGTTGGAATTTGGTGAAATTGCTTCAGTATTAATGTACTTGCAAGCTAACTAGTAAAACTGTTAACACAAAGAACTTTGGTCTGGACCTCGGTTCGAGGAGAGAGAAAAGACTGTTCATTGATGGTCTTCGATACAGCAAGGCTTCTCAGGCAATGGTCAGCTCAGCAGAGTTTCAGCTGTTACACTCACAAAGTCTTGCACAGACAGTCTCACACCTTACACACTCCTCAACCCTCTCATGGTCCCGTTCCTAACCCATCTCCTCTTGAGGACAACCTAACAGCACCCTAAATAGTTAGAAGTGCTTACATAAACCTGGCCGGGTGTCTGGGTTTTGCCTGACCTTGCCGTAGCAGGGGCACTGGCACCTAATTAGAAAACCATTCCCTAAAAGGTATCCTGGGATTGATAGTGAGCACATGCTGACCTGACTCCTCTCTGTTACAAACAATGACAGGGGGAGGCAGATGTGGGAGAGTAGCTTGTGGGGTACAGCTGAGTGGTATGCACCTATATCACCCAAGACAGGCCTAAAATATGAGGAGGTCATGTGGAAAGCCCAAGGTATGAAGTATCACAGTTGTGCTTGTTATATAACTACCTCAGCACCCTTAAGTGGTTAAACATAAAGTGGTTGAACTGAGAACAACTATGTGAGTGTATGAAATCATGGGTCTGTTGGTAGGCCTGCACCACATACACATGATCACAGTGCGCATGTGCACGTGATCACCCTAAAAGCTACATAAACACAATTCTTACTATGGTAAATAATCACCAAATAATCACCATTATTCTTCACAGTGACTAAGTGGTAAGTTCAAGATCTAGTTTGCCAGACTGAACTGAAGGTAGGAAGAAACCATGGTTGCATCAGTTTTGAATTTGATTTGAATTATTACTGAAAGTTTATAAAAAGGAGAGATAATAAACTCTAATTTATATATATAACTTGGTCAGGGGTGAAATGACTCAACCTGGGATTCCAGCCCACAAATTTTGAATCAAAACCCCAGCTTCTTAGCTATCGACTAAATTCATCGCCTTGTCACTGCCAGCTGGTGCTAGCAAATGAATGATTCAGTTCATAATGTTGGCGAATAGAAGCAAAATCTGACAAAGGCCTATTTTGTGAATACGCCAATTCAGTTGTGCTTGAACGTTACCCTTTAAAATGAATGTCCCTTTGCTTTCAACTCCAACAAACATCATTTCCCGTGCAATGACCCGTGGATGAGCGTGATCAGAGATTTCGCACAGAGATACTTCACTATAGATCACTCTGCCACGATACTAAACTGGTAGTCACACTGCATGATGCATCCCCGCTCTGGAACAATAAAGTGTTTTCTTTTTCTCAGCAAATACAGTCAAACAATTTCGATATCAAAGTTTAACGCAACAAGCAGTTTCAAACATTTTCCAGCTTTTAAGGCGGTGGTGACTTATATCTAAATGTGGGGCATGTACTTGTCATTTGCAACAACACGCAGTAGAAGCTGTGGCAAGCCGGGAAAGCTTCGTGCATTTAACCCGTGTTTATGTTCGTTATTATTGTGTACATACATATTATTATGTACGTTTTTACTGCGGTAACGCCAACATATTCATACTGTCGTATCTCGCTCTGTGAACGTCTTTGCTGCGACGTCGTTCATGTTCATTGGGTGTTCGCTTGTACACGCAATTTGTGTAAACACGAGCAGGCTGGTCAGGTAGTGTAGTTCGCGTTGCACTAGTCCCTGTAGATAGCCAGATAGATCAGATTTTCATTCATTTTCTTATTGTTTCCACATATAGTTGTCTTCTTGGCTATCAAAACCTGGTTGCAACACCATGCCCTCCCTGAAAGCGTCTCTTAAAGCTGGACTCGACTTCATAGACTACCTTGGAGAGAGAAAAACGAAAACCGACAAAAACGAACTTCGTAACATCTATAACTCCGAATTTAGAAGGAACAGGTAGCTAGCTGACGTTAGGTAGTTGGCCACGCTCGTTGGCTTGTTAGTTACTTAGTGACCTTTCTTGATTAACGTTAGCTGTTGACATGTTGGTATAACGTTAGCTGTCTGTCTAGTTTGACTATACATTTATTTTATATTTTACTGTTGTTCTTTTTATTGTATCTATTGTTAGCAACCCTCACCACTAGTTAGAGTCTTGCTAAGTGAAGTTAAGCAAGACGATCAAACGACTGGGTACAAATCTAACTAGCTAGCAAATAAGCTGACGATGTTAGCAAGCTAGCTGTCTGCATTCGACTTTCTGGGAAGCGAAACCTATGTACTGTAGCCAGCCGCTCTGCATGTGCAAAAACCCTTGGAAAGTACTCAGGGTCTTTTTTTCCCAACAGGGACGGAACCAAAGATCCGAATTTTTCTACCGTGCTGTATGCATTAGTGAGATTCAATAAGGCTAGCACGGAGCGGGGGAAGGTATACTTAAATAGAAAGGTAAGCGAAAATGCTACAAAGCTGTTTTTGACATTTAGCGACTTGAACGGAGTTGACAGCTAGCTAGCTCCCTAGTTGATTAGTCAGCTAGCCACCGCACACCAGTAACGTTAGCTACAGTAGAAGTTAGTTAGCTGGTTAGTAAAATGAATAGTTTAATCGCTGGCTGGCAGCGGAATCATTTCCAAACATCTGAATCCGTATACCGCATGATGAAATTATTTACCACTTAGAGATTATTACCACTTAGTGTATGTTTAGGAAAAAGGAAAACGGGAACGCCAGAACACAGGATAGATGTTACAAAGAAGTCATGATATTTGATAATGCGCATGTTTATCACAGGCAATACATTTTAATGCAACAGCAGTCGGAAAAATAAGCAAGATGCTCAGAGATCGACCTTACTGTCAGTCCACTGTAAATTGTAGCTTTTGTTTTGCATACATGCGACATGCTATTGTGACTTTAAATTTACCTTAAATTTCCTTATTGTGTTGATAACTGGTGTGTAGTTCAGATAACTTTGAAACTTTAAAGTTCATTCTTACGGGATGATTTGGTGGAAGCAGACGTTAATTTGTCGTGGTTCACTGTGGTTTCGGATACAGATGAATCACCATATTAGAGTGAACCTTAATGCCAGCTGAATGTGCCAATGATTTGCATGTTTCATATTCACGTGTTTTGTGACTGCTTTGCATTTCTGACTTTTTTATTTTGAATATGGTAATAGCCTTTTATTTCTATTTTCTTTTCTAATATCTGTTGACTAAGTTTGAAATCATTGCATTGCTTTTGTGAGTAGTGCTCAGTAGATTCCCTAAAGAAAGGCACCTATTAGTGAAATAGCTGCATAAAAGCTAATATAACCTAATGCCTATCAACTGATGCTGTCCAGCACAGAGTCATAAATGTAGTGGAAGTGTGCTCATTAGCCAATAATCAGGGTTTCTCTACAGTTTACACATTCATCAAAGGGTTGCTGGGTCCAACAGTTCAAAGTATTACTCACTACATTTTAAACTGTAAGCTGATAATACCCTCAGGTGCAAGCAACTTTAAACGACTGGAGAAGTTTATTGGACCGTTGATTCTCACAAATAACATGTCTGTCGATGATTTTGAGATGGTTTGGCAGTGGCTTGGGCTCAGTGAATTGAACTGGGCGTTCCTGATCCATTCTTGTCCATGCCCACGTGGACCGGAATGCAGCAGATCTCTGAGCCTCCATTTCAGTTTCGGTCTGCCATGAGCTATGACCAAGATTAAAAATGGTCCGGTCGATGTGTCATTTTCTCCCGTAGTCTTTGATGACAGGAAGTTTTCTCTTCTTAGAGAGAGGCCCCAGAGACAACTGTCAGTCTGAGGTATCATGTGGGTTTGGTATAAAGAATGCATAAAGACTGACCCTTGGTGTTTGACAGGATCTGGTGTGTTGGTGGTGGTCACTGGTCACTGTGTGGTGATGCTGTCCAATACAGCTCATATCTTCGCAGGAATGGTTTGACTTGTGTCAGGAGAGTACCATGTATTTTATGGTTCTTTGCCCTGGTCTGGGTTTTTATGATTCCTTTCATTAGTCAGGACCAGACCAAGGGCAGATAAGATAAATCAACAAATACACTCACACAGCAGGCAAGAGGGCAAATGGCCTACCACCATAAATACTCCTAAATCAGTGACCACAGGCCACGTACCTACTTAAAATAAGCAGCCATCGCTTTAAGATTTCAAGAAGTTACCTGAAACCCAGTCAGATACTTAAAACCTATAACTAATGATTGCCTGTTTGAATTCACATTTGATTTTGCCAGATAAAAGCGGAAGTAGGGCGTGGTATGCCCGCTTTGTTTATTGGTAAGCATTAATCTGCCCCTCAGGTGTAGAATCCTTGGCTAAACAGTGGCCACAGTCATGTTTGGTTTAATCTGAAAGAGGTTCAGGTGCCAAATACTTCTAATATAATATTAAAAAACTCTGGCTGAAAAGGCAATCTTAAAGTTACTTCTTAAAAACAGTAACATACAGATAGACCACAACTGCAGAGGGTTGCCTTCTCCCCCCCTTCTCCCCTTCCTGAGCACAATCAGCGTGTGTGTGTGAGTGTGTTTCTTTGTGTGTATCTACATGTTTGGATCTCTTACCCTTTTAAACCCCACAGTTAACTCATGTCATGGGAAAAATGTTGGAAAACCCAATGTTGTGTGATAACGTGTATTTCTCAATATAGCAGCAAAACCACCATTTTACCAGTTTCTCTCAGCCAGCTCTCTCCTCTCAACCCATGCCTATTAATGTTTGGTGTCATTGCGATGCTCATGAAGAGCTGAATGTAAAAATGATAATCTCGAAAATATATCTGGTATTTCCAGATGTTTTGATCTAAAGCACAAAATTAAGTCCTGAAGAAACCTCCAGGCACTCCCCCACCATAAAATTAATTATGCGTGGGTCAGGGAGGTGGAGAGAGCTTCTTAAGTCAGGCCTAGAACGGGCCTCGATGCTCAGTCATCCACTCAGTCATCCAGTACGCTCAGTTTTTGCCTATGCTCAGTCCGTGGCTCACTTTTTGTCTGCACAGCTTGGCTCAGTTTTTGCTTGCGCTCCGTTCAATCTGCTCAGTTTCTCCTGCAACTTTTTGGATTTTTCCTTTTGGAGTTTTGCTGCTGTTGTGAGTGGGTCCTGTGTTCTTCCTTGGGAGAGGTAAACAATTGGCTTGGGTAATTTTCTCTTCACACATTCATTCATCCATTCCGTGATCCATCCATATTCTTGTTTTGTTAATGTCTTTATGTAATTTAGTGTCTGTTAAGGTAGTGGACCAGGTCTGTAGCCCAGACTCTGAATTTTGTCTTTGTCTTAGTGTAACTGCTCAGTAAACCTTTCTAATTTATTACAGTTGTGATTGTATATTTCTGGCAAAGGTTGATCCACCAGACTGCTCATTTCCTATCAACAAATTCAGTGATTTAATTGATAATTAATATCTTTAATAATAATTATTAAATTAAATCAGTTTTTAAAAATGATTTTACATGTTGGTTAAGAGAGGAGTTTTAGTAATTGGTGTCATTTGTGTTCGATATTCAGAGTGCCGGACG
Source organism: Megalops atlanticus (assembly GCA_019176425.1). Classification (NCBI taxonomy): domain Eukaryota; kingdom Metazoa; phylum Chordata; class Actinopteri; order Elopiformes; family Megalopidae; genus Megalops; species Megalops atlanticus. The sequence continues at coordinate 16,664,422 of CM032879.1, forward strand.
ATAAACAAGGGCATTAATTTCTAAGACCGCTGGGTTCAGACCATTTAATTTTTATTAATGCTTACTTCCCCGCCAGTTGGACACATTCTGGTTGACAGGGGTATCTTTGTCCATCTTGCAGAAAGCAGTTTTGTCTGACCAACAGATTTCATACACAGTTATATCGATTTAAATATCGGTCCTGGGCAAAGCTGTGCACTTTGTTTTAGACATGTGATGTTCATTTTGGGTTCATTTCTTTTAAAATCTTTTGATTTGCTAAACCAAGGCTTCCCATCATTGATTAACTAGTTATATCCAAACCTAGCATTTTGCTTTGGAGAGCACATTGTGTTTTGACCACTTAACACAAGCCATTTAATGACAGCACATTTTAGCCCACACATGAGTGAAGCCTCACTCTCCCATCATTACAAACTGGGAAGCTCTAAGCAACGGTATTTAACTGGTTCCTCTGCACTCTAGTGTTTGTAAGATGCTACAGTATGCAGAGTGGCGGCTTAGTTACACACCCCTCTCATGGCTGCAGGTTCGAGTGGTCTATGGAGACCAGTGGAGGAGGCCCCGTCGACAACAGAACGCCACTGCCCCACCTGTGGCAAATGGAGGAGCTACAGTGTCCCCTGCCAGTGCAATCCCAGCCCCTTCCTCTGCCTCTGCCCCAGCACCTGGAGTCCAGCCAGGATCACAAGCCAAGAAGAGGCTGGCCAACAAAATCCTGCAGAGCTTGAAGGTGAACAGGTGAGTTAGTTTTGGGAGAGCATTGGAGTGGAGTGCATATTGCGTTGTGGCTAAATGGCAGTAATGTAGTGCGTTCTGCCCTGCTGTAGAAATGTATGTAATGTCGCCAGCTTTTTAGGTTTGCACTGTCATGGGTGTTGGCATTTTATGACCTTGTCCCCTTTGCCAGCTCATGATTTGATTTCTCCAAGTTTGTATTGGCAAGTAAAGGATACCACAACTACCCTAGCTATGGCAGCGGTATCCATTGTTAGCTTGCCCAGGAGACAGGCTCTTGCTGCAATTATCCTTATTTCTCAGTCTGGTAAGTGTTGCTCTATCTTAAATGAGACATTCATGGTTCAGTCTCAGGGCGTTGCTCACCCATGATGGGATTATCTTTGTGAGTCACAGTCAAGTCATAACGGATACATTTCACCTCTTCCTGCCTTCCCCTGGCTTTGCCCAGAGGCGTGCATGACTGATGGGGTAGTTAACCATTCAGACACCATGTGTAAGATGTAAGCAAGGAGTGCAAAAGGCCAGACAATAACAGCAGGGCCATTTCCTGGGTGGAGGTGATGTCAGTGGGGCAGGCTAACCCATTGTAGCTACTTTTAGATCTTTAGAAGAGACAGAAACTTATATGGCTGATAAATAATTCTCGAACAACCGGAGACTTCGGTCAGTATCAAGCTTTATTTCATTGATATCATGGAGAGAAGTACAGAGTTCTGCAGTTCTCTAACTCAGAGTGTAAGCAGAGCCATATTTATATATGTGAAGAATAGTGGTGATTATGCAGTGATTACAGTTAGAGTTGGGACTGATCTGGTCCAATATCGGTATCGGGTGCTGATACTGACATAATTCACTCATCGGATATCGGACTGACGTTTCCGATCCACGTACCAATCCAGATTCCATATTCTGATGTCTTTATGAATTATAAATATGTAATAATGCAGTTTTAAGCCCATAGCCAAAATGTTGTAGCGCAAATTAATTAATTAATTAGTAATTAACCCTTTCGCACGTAACTTACTGTAATGCTGTGTAGCGTGCATGTTACGTTACATGGTTTGTTATGTTTTCATTAGCGTTATTAAGCTTCTCATAGTTTTCAGTTAGCATTTGCTATATTTTTAACGTTAAATTGCTGTATCCTCAAAGCTAAAATTAGCTAGAATTTTTCCAATCTAATGTTCTAATTGCACCGGTTTTAGCATACGCGCTAAACCGCTACACCACATTCTCTTGGACTTCAGTGATGCTGTTGTTTCTTTACAGTTGTTGCTGCTGCATTACCATATAGCCCTACTTGATTTGTCCTGTTCAGATTTAAGAAGCAGTCTCGCACATTGTAGTTTTTAACTTATTTGGTAGGGTTTTTTTTGATAGTGTAGGTATTTATTTCTCTACGCAGTTCTTGCACTTTTATTTCAAATTTTCACTTTGAAAACCTTATGAAGGAGTTGTCAATTTGCCATTGCACTCTTTGAAATTCTCTTATTACTTTTGAACTCATGTACAGAAATCTACTGACTAGTAGCTGACAATGCATTGCTGCTCACTGTTCAAGCTGTTCAGGTTTTTCAAAACATTAAAGGAGTTGCCATAGCAATTTGCACTCCTACACCTGTTTGTATGTGAAGCCTACTTAAACTACAGTTCAGATAAATTGCTTTGGAATAATTTAAATTTAATGCATTTTTGTATATTTTTTGCTCTTTTAATAAGAAGTGCTGTGTGGTTTACTACAGCCTCATGTAACCTTACACATAATACCAACCTTACACATAATAATAATATTCAAGAAAAAAGAGCTCTGGTATTGGTGTTGGTATCAGCAGATATCCAAATTCAGGTATCGGAATCGGATCGGAACTGAAAAAAAGTGGATCGGTGCATCTGTAATTACAATATAATGGTAATTGTGTTTATGTAGCTTTTAGGGTGATCACATAATCAGGTTATGTGACACAATCCAGGTTACCAATTTGATACTGCTATATTGAACTAATCACGTGCACATGCACACTGTGATTGTGTGAGCGTGGTGCAGGCCTACTAACTGAGAGGCCCATGATTTCATACACTCACGTAGTTGTTATCAGTTCAATCACTTTATGTTTAACCACTCAAAGATGCTGAGATAATTCACAACCGCAATGCCTCATATCTTGGACTCTGCATGTGATATAGGTGCATACCATTCGATTGTATCTCCCATGTCTGCCTCCCCCTGTCTCTGTCTGTGACAAAGAGGAGTCGGGTCAGTGTGTGCTCACTATCAATTCAAGGATACCTTTTGAAGCAGTTTTTTTCCAATTAGGCGCCAGACTCCAGGCCACAGCAAGGTCGAGCAAAATCAAATATCCTACAAGGCTTACGTAAACAGTTCTAACTATTTAGGGTGCTGTTGGGTTGCCCTTGAGAGGAGATGGGATAGAAACTGGACCACGAGATGGTTGAGGAGTGTGTAAGGTGTGAGACTGTGAGCTCAAGACTTTGTGAGTGTAACATCTGAAACTCTGCTGAGCTGACCATCACCTGAAAAGTCTTGCTGTACTGAAGATCGTCAATAAAGTCTTTTTTCTCTCCTCCAACCGAGGTCCAGACTAAAGTTCTTTGCGCCAACAGTTTTAATAGTTAGCTTGCAAGTACGTTAATATTGAAGCAATTTCACCGAATTCCAACATATCCCATAAGAAAAGAAATACTGGGGGTAGAATAATCAAAACAGGATACATCTGGTAGGTACATCGTGGCAAGAGCACAAAATAAGCTACATGATATCACATAAATAAGCTAAACAATATGGTGTGCCTGCAACATCAGCGGTGTTGGAATTCGGTGAAATTGCTTCAGTATTAATGTACTTGCAAGCTAACTAATAAAACTGTTAACACAAAGAACTTTAGCCTGGACCTCGGTTGAAGGAGAGAGAAAAGACTGTTTATTGATGGTGATGGTTGGCTCAGCAGAGTTTCAGATGTTACACTCACGAAGTCTTGCGCTCTCAGTCTGACACCTTACACACTCCTTAACCCTCTTCATGGTCCCGTTCCTAACCCATCTTCTCTCGAGGGCAACCTAACAGCAACCTAAATAGTTAGAAGTGCTTACATAAACCTGGCCGGGTGTCTGGGTTTTGCCTGACCTTGCTGTAGCAGGGGCACTGGCACCTAATTAGAAAACCATTCCCTAAAAGGTATCCTGGGATTGATAGTGAGCACATGCTGACCTGACTCCTCTCTGTTACAAACAATGACAGGGGGAGGCAGACGTGGGAGAGTAGCTTGTGGGGTACAGCTGAGTGGTATGCACCTATATCACCCAAGACAGGCCTAAAATATGAGGAGGTCACGTGGAAAGCCCAAGGTATGAGGTATCACAGTTGTGCTTGTTATATAACTGTCTCAGCACCCTTAAGTGGTTAAACATAAAGTGATTGAACTGAGAACAACTACGTGAGTGTATGAAATCATGGGCCTCTCAGTTAGTAGGCCTGCACCACATTCACACAATCACAGTGCACATGTGTGCGTGATTAGTTCAATATAGCAGCATCACATTGGTAACCTGGATTGTGTCACATAACCTGATTATGTGATCACCCTAAAAGCTACATAAACAAAATTACCATTATACTGTTTATACCAATTATGGTAAATAATCACTAAATAATCACCATTATTCTTCAGCGGTGTCGTTCTTGAAAAAATGAAAATGAAATTGATTCATTTATATATAAAGAGTAAGCAGAAGTAACGTTAGTCACGTATGCCTACAAAAGAGGAAGCTTGCCTAAATGAGATAAAAATAATCGTATTAATACAGCAAATTTCTTCCACAATGGCACAGGTCAGAATGACCACTTGGCCCTTTTATCTAGGTCTAAGTGTTAATTAGCAGCTCGTGGTGAACACAGAGGGCTCCACTGTGGCCATTTTGTCATTTTGAAAGGGTGCCTGTCGTTTCGGCCACAGGGCGGACTTTATCTCGGACAAGGAGGGCATCGTGATCACCTCGGACCATGAGACGGTGGACGGCCGGATCCGCTTCACCGCGGAGCGACTGGAGGAGGCCTACGTGGTGAGGCTGCGCATTCAGAACACGGGGCCCAGCGCCCTGCACTTCACCTACTACACCGCCCTGCACCGCATCCGCTGCTTCACGCTGGTGGACGAGAAGAGGGTGACGCGGGCCTGCCCTCTCCTCCTCAGCCCGGGTGAGGGAAACAGCGCCTCAGCCCCCAGAATGCACGGTCTCAATCACCTAAGCCAGTGTTTCTCAGTCCTACTCCTGGAGGCCCACTGTCACTGTCACACCTGATTAGTGTGATTGACATGCTCTTGATTAAATCAGGGGTGTGCTCAGCTAATCAAAAGTGCCACTGATGAGTTCAGTCACGTAGGTAGAGCAGGGAAAGATGGAAAACGTGCAGGACAGTGGGCCTCCAGGAGCAGGATTGAGAAACACTGACCTAAGCCGCTGAGCATCTTGCTGTTACGTTGTTCCATTTCTGGTGGAGTTCACGGGTCTAGTGCTGTGAACTTGATGTTTAAGTGGCCATTCCGGCTGTAAAGAGTAAAGCTGTCAAGTGGTTTATGTAATAGAACTAACTTCTATTTGCTGAGCAACTGTAATGTGTTCTTGCTGAATGCACTTCTCAAAAGAAGATGTGATGGATAGAATGGAAAGAAAAAGCAGAGGAACTGCATGTCTTAGATAATACTTAAACTTCTATTACTTAACATATATGTTATTTAGACTTAATGTTTATTTACAATTAAAGCTAATTGCTCAAAAGCTTCAGTGAGGGTTCCACGTTATCAACCCTTAACTAGGTTTGAGTGAACAGTAACATTTCAGTATGTGAAATTCACTGAAGCCCTTGATTAAAAAGGTTTTCTTGGTAGGAGACCAGAGATTTGAAATAGTCAGGAGTTCTTCCCTGGTTTGATGAGAGGGTTTTTATCTTCAGAGGGATGAAGAATTGGTTGGAGTTTGGGTTTACAAAAGATATAGGCATTTACCTGAAATTTCTCCATCGTGACACTACCATCTTAATGGAAACATCTTAAAAATTTCTACTCTTAGAACAGCTACAGCTAGTTTTGAAAGGTCTTGTTGCACTGTGTTCCGTAGGTGACCACTATGAAATCGAGGTTCAGTTCAGGTCTCATCACATCGGGTGCTTCCCAGCCACCATGGCTTTTGAGTTCAAGCCGGACCCACTGGCCAAAGCGAAGCCTTTCTACATTGTGCGCTTCCTGGAGGCGGTGGCCAGGACAAAGCTGGCAGCGGACCTGGGACCAGTCGCACCATACAAGCCCTACCAGGCTTCAACATGCAAGCCAGTGGATACCATGGTAGAGGAGGGGGAGCCTCCTGAGAGGTAAAGGAAACAGGTGATTCTTGCAGCTTGCAGAGAGCGGCAGGCACATTGACCTGTCTCCAGTGTAGCACTGAGGTAGCTGTCAATTGCTCTGGGGCGGGCTGAGTGGAATAGGCAGAATGATGCACCCACGGCAATTCAAAGCTTCATCGTCATCCAGTTTTGTTTAAATCCAAACCTGCTTTAAAGAAACTGAATTGGGGATGAGACTAATGGCATTCCTGTACTGAATAGTCTAGTCGTTTTAGACCTTATATTTCACATCTTAGCTCTTTTGCACTCCAGTCTTATATCTTCAAATGTATTTCTTGTAATTTGAGAAATTCTTTAAGACTACCTTTTGTTTTGAGTAGTTAAAAAGGACAACAGAGTACTGCCACAGACTGATCTTTGTTCATCTGTTGTAGTTTTGTTGTGCAGCCACTGAAAATGGTGGTGAATTTAAAGGACTACAAATACCCCTTTTACCTGAAGGAGCTTGCGAAGGAAAGGCTGGAGGATTCTGGATATTTATCAGCTGCAGCACGAGAACAGCTCCCTTCAGTGAAGTAAGTACCTCATACAGCTACCTTCATTTCCCAGTACTGATTTAAGTGTGGCTGTTATGTACTTCCTTTTCCCCATTGCTAATTTAAGTGGGGCTGTGGCTGTCGTAGGAGGCCTTCAAGGTAACCATTTATAAATGAACCATGGTAGAGGAAGGATCACTTAACATCTAAGAGCTAAACTTGTTTGATTGTCTAAGAAGATATTCTTTCCTCAGCATTTACCCTAAACCACCTTTTGTACAGAATATGAAGACCGAACATTATGTGTGAAATGATACAAAGTAATAAAAGGGGGATTCTTATGACAGTGTTCTATAGGGTTCTACAGTGAATTGACCACAACCTATGCAACTGTGCCCTTTCAGAAGACCTTTCTTAAGTAGGGTGGTTGTGTACGTGGCCTGGCCTAAGCAGTGTTTCTCCAGGTCTCTGCTGGAGTCTCCTCTGACCTTCCAGAACTACACCAGACGCTTCCAGCTGCTGCTGCACCTAGAGGAGATCCAGATGGAAGTGGACATCAGGAAGTACGACATGCACAACCAAACAATGTCCAAGGACCGGAACAGCAAGAAGCTCCTCGTTCTGCAGGTAAACCAAGCCATCCTCTTCTGGGTCAGTGGGTGTCGGTGAAGACCTCATCGGTCCCAACGGAGTGACATGGTTTGCCACTGCTTTACAGGTCCCTGGCGTGGCAGAGAACAGACCCTCGGTCCTGAGAGGGGACTATCTAAATGTGTGCAAGACTGAGGACAAGAGCCAGCCCATCACGGTCTACAAGGGCTATGTTCACAGAGTGGAGCTGGAGAGTGTTAAACTGGGATTCTCCAAGAAGTAAGAAACCATATGCTGTCTTTTGCAGCAACTAATGAGTGTGCTTTTGTAGTTCATTTTAATACTGCTCCTGGCACACAGCTATGTCTGCCTGGTTTTCCCCTCAATAAGCTGTTCCTCACCTAAAGGAGGTTCAGTGCTTTCACAGCTAATACTGTAGCTTCAGTTATCCTGTTTACATTGAGTAAAATGTCAAGTAAGACAAGTGAGGTCTGCTCTCTGTCCCTCCCGCAGGCTGCTGCAGAACTTCATCAGCAACATGAAGTTCGACGTGGAGTTCACCATCAGCCGCTTGCCCCTGAAGCTGCAGCACCGGGCGGTGGAGCTGGCCGTCAAACACCACCTGGGGGAGGTGCTGTTCCCCACAGGCGCTGTCTCCAGAGACACGCCCCTCCCCACCGCCAAGCTCCAGCTCAGGTTCGCTAACGCAAACCGACACTGTCGAAGATTACCTCATGCGGAGCCCTCGTGCTGGTACAGAATAGCAAGACTTCGTTCTTGTATTCTGGAGGAGAGGCAACACATTCACTCAGGACAGGAGATGCAGTTAACTCTGCCGTAAAGCGAGAAACAGTAACATTTAGGGACTCCTTTCTACACGTATTTGACTATTGGCACATACACTCCACCACCAGTTCCTCCATTATCTTCTTGTTTTGACTGTCTAATGCAGCTGGTTCACTGGTGTCCTTGTGGTAAGGCGTGATGACCCAAAGAATACTTGCACAAGCAGTTAACTGTCATCCTCCTTCAGGGGAGGCCTCTTGCTGATTTCAGCATTGTATGCCATATTATACAACAGGGTGTGCAGTAAATTTCCATCAGCAACAACAACAGAGCTCATCAATATATAGTCCCATCCTACTGGTAGGATGCTCTAACACATTTTCATTCTACAGATCTTCATTGTTTCAAAACAATTTTACTTCCACAAACACAAAATGATAACTAAATTAGACTCGAAAAGGCTGGGTCACAACCGGACCATTAGCTTTAGACCATTAACTAATCTCAGCATGAAGTGGCATTAGACCAGATTCTAGTATCAGTGTGAAGTGGTCTTAGACCAGTTAGTCTCAGTATTGAGCCATCTTTTTAAGACAGACGGTGGTGTATCTGCCTCACACGCTCATGGTGGATTCACATGGTTGTAAATAAGCAAACCACTGGTTGAAACCAGAGGTTAGTGTATGTGTTTTAGTTAGTATAACTTAAATAACCGCATTCCCTGAAATTTTCAGAGAAACGCTGATACAGACCACAGATTGTACTAGAGGTCCTTCTCAATCCCAGACTCGTTTGTGTGTATGGTTGCGTCTCATCATAGCTGAAAGGATAAAAGATATATTATTTCAGGGCCTTGTGACCTTGTGACTCCCATTCATAATTTTCTTCATTATGATGTGTATGCCATAGTCTACCACTGTATCTCTGTAACTGAGGGTCTTGCAATTATTGATCCAGTCAAAAGCTGTGGTATGAGGGAGCATTGTATTGTTTGGATTGTATATTAGGCCTAATTGACCCAATGACTGGAGAGACTTTGAAGTGTCGAAGTTCAAAAAGGAAAAGAATGAGATTTGTTTGAGATTTGAAAACAAGGGTTGCATTTTTTGCATCTTGGATAGAAAGTGAGGAATGTTTCCTTTAAGCGACAGATTCTGGGCTATTGCCCAGGCTCACAGGATTACTCTTGTGAGTACTTGCATGATCTTGCTGGCAGTGACAGTGTGCCAGAAGAGGGCAGTCTTCCTTCTGGACCAAGTAAAACCAATGTCCTGGTGCGTTGATGGAAGGGCACTGCGCTGTAGAAGACACTCGGTTAGATCACATAAGGTCCGGGTACACTATATAGAAATGTAATCATCGCCATATAGTGAACTGACTCCAAATCCCTTGTATCCTCTTCAATCCTTGTTTGCGCAGATCATCCCTGTAGAAGAATAGGGAGTTCTCATTTGACATTCCTGGCTAATTTAAGGTTAAGCTAAATAGGTAGATGAAGAGATGCTCCTTGTTCTGCAGCTTGTTCGACAGGAAGCTGGAGAAGAACCCAGAGCAGCGGGCTGCAGTCCAGCACATCGTGTCTGGAGTGTCCAAGCCCGCTCCATACCTAGTGTTCGGGCCTCCCGGCACTGGAAAGACTGTCACCTTGGTTGAAGCCATCAAACAGGTCTGCGATTTCTGTTGTCTCGCCAAGCGTGTCAGAACGTATTGATTTTATGACAGGCGGCCTGTTTTGCATTGGCGTGGTCTCTGTGTCTGTATCTCCCTGTGTCCACTGTCTTCGTGTCTCATTATCTCACTGTGTCTCTCCTTTTCTCACTGTGTTTCACTGTCTTTTCCTCGCTCTGTCTCATGATGTATTTTTGTGTTTCGCTATGACTGTGTGCCTCACAATGTCTCTGCCTTTCTCTTTGTATGTCTGTGTCTCTTCCTCTGTTGTGAAATTAGAATGACTTCATGTTTCTAGCATGATTAAGTTATTTTTCTGTGTAATGAAGGCATGAGCGGCAGTGTAGCATAGTGGTTAAGGAGCAGGACTCGTGACCGAAAGGTTGCTCGTTCGATTCCCCACTGGGGCACTGCTGCTGTACCTTTGGGCAAGGTACTTAACCCACAATTGCCTCAGTAAAATATCAGCTGTATAAATGGACAACATTGTAAGTTGCTCTGGATAAGAGCGTCTGCTAAATGCCAGTAATAATAATAATAATAATGTTTCCGAACGCCCTTTGCCATGTTTATATATTCTAGCCTCTGTGTTTTGCACTGCTGACAGTTCCCGTAGACGTTGTGTAGCAGCACTGAACCTCCTCCTCACGGTGTCTGTGTCTCAGGTCCACAAAACCCAGCCCTCTGCCCACATCCTGGCCTGTGCCCCTTCCAACAGCGCCTCCGACCTGCTGTGTGAGCGCGTGCAGGAACACGTAGGCACCCATCTCCTGTACCGCATGTACGCCAGCAGCCGGGACCCCGGGACGGTGCCCAGCAGCCTGCGGGTGAGTGTCTGTCACACAGAGACTCTGCCCCTGAAGCCTGTGCTTATGGGACAGTATGACTGCAGAGGGATGGAGTTCCTGTGACAGGCACCTGGGGCGATACTCTGAAAATCCAACTGCTGTTTACAGTTCGCATTTAACATGTGTATGTAAGTAAAAATTGAAATAGTTATTGGTTGTGAGGGAGAAAGCCATTTGAAAATGACAGCTAAAAGTCTTCAGCTGGATGAACTCGCACATAAAGTCAGTGGCCCTTACAAAGTGGATTTATAACTGCCTGGTATGTCCAAACATTTTCCCTGGGTATGTGTTTTTTCTAGTAAAAACCACACTGTAGTTGCCTCTCAATATCTACACATTTGAAATAATGTTTAGAGGCTTGTTTTCCTGGAGATATAATCACAGTAAGGGAGGGGTTGTAGATGTAGAAATCCATACCAGAGGACACTTATTTTTAAATGAACCTCTTCAATTTGTTATTCTACAGAAGTGCTGCAACTGGGATGAGAGCCAGGACAGCTTTGTGTTCCCCTCCAAGGAGACTCTGATGGGCTACAAGATCATTGTTGCCACTGTAGTCACAGCTGGAAGGTAGGGCTGCAGCTGATACTACACAGTACTGTGCAAAAGCTACTGGCTTCAGCGGAGCCGTCACATGCCATCAATTGCTGACTCTTCTGAACCAATCAAAAGACATTGCTCTCCCGCGCAGAACACCATGATTGGTTCACGTCAGTGAGCGGCTGGCCGAGGTTCATGAAAGCTCGTTCTCCTGTTGCTCCAAGCCGCTCATGTCATCCGCTTGCAGGCTGGTGTCTGGAGGCCTCCCTCCCGGCCACTTCACCCACATCTTCGTGGATGAGGCGGGGCATGCCGTGGAGCCAGAATGCATCATCGGGATGGCGGGTGAGCAATCGAGAGGAATCTCTCGGGGCCATATCAGGGATTCACCAAGGAGGGAGCAACGCTGGACACAACAGAGAGAAGTGCCCCTCAGTCTGGCTGAGGAGGGGCCACCATTATAGTATTACAGGCTCTGCCCATTTCATTCACTCTTTGATGGATTGTCAGACTTTTTGCTGATGCATGGTGCAACCTATAAAACTGTTTTTTAGCATTTTTCAGGGATCTGTGTCACTTTAAAATGCAGTGAAAAACCAAATGAAACTGAAATTGAAATTCGTAACAGTAAAAGGGTAGAAAAACAGGACTAGCAGGTAGTAATGTGCCTAAGGGAGGTTGTGCAGTGTTTAAGTCCATGTGCACAGTAAGAGGCAGTCTTGGATATTAATCAGCAGGTAATTTTTTGATGGAGTGTTGACTTTTTCCTCACTATTCTATGGTTAACTAACCCTTTTAATTGGGAATACTGTTTATATGGCCATTATCAATCCATTCAGGAGGCACTAATGATATTGCAGAGGGAGGTTCAGGCTTCCCTAAGTAAGCACCGTGCAGCCCTGAATTCTCAATTAAAAGTATCAGTGAAGCATCAGTAATTCCTGGTGTGGTAATCTGCTGCCTGTTTCTCTCAGGACTGCTTAAGGCGGAGTCGGGGCAGCTGGTGCTGGCAGGAGACCCCAAACAGCTGGGACCCATACTGCGCTCGCCGCTGGCCATGCAGTACGGACTGGGTGAGAATGCAAAAAAAGCACTTCCTGTGTACCACAACCGTGAGGCTTCAGTCAACAGGTGCCGGCTTTTGAAGCCACTGATTGGCTGTGCACCAATCAGGGCAGAAGAGCGAGAAGAGCTAGGCAAAGTGCTGGCTAGTGTTCTCAGAGTGTCAAGTCGTGTGTTGTCTGCCAGGCTCAGGGTGAGGAGGGAAGGCTATTAGCACTCACAACACTGACACTGTGCCCAGACCTGACGTAGGGGCTCATGATAAGAGGCTCTGTGACTGCATGGCAGTGACATATTGATTTAATGCAACAGTGGGTTTGTGTCCCGGTCTGACTTGGCACTGTGGGAGCGTTTGGATTTTAAGGGAGTTGGTCCTCCAATGGCTCCAGCCAAGAGAGCTGATGTTTATGGGACAGGAAACCTGCCTAAGTGGGCAGTTGACGGTCGTCGGCGTAACGGACTCTCAGAGAATCGGAAAATTACAGTTTAAACATTGATAAAGTCTCGGGAGCTGCCAGAACGGAACGAACAAAAGCATGGAATTAACAGCTTAGATTTCATTACGGCCCGTATCCATTACAGGGCAATTAGTTGGTCCAAAATGAAAGATATCAGAGCACGGTAACCCAGTAGGCAGGGTCAATTTCTACTTTATTCACATTAACTTTCAGCTGGGCCATTTGCATAATAATTTGATACACGATACACGGCTTTGGGGGACAAAATTGCAATAGTTCGCTTAAGCGTCTAAATGAATAATTGCAGCATGCTATTCTGGATGGGCTAGGTGGGGAGCTGCACGTAAGGGAATCTGATTTTGACAACACCAGTATAACGCAGCACGTGCTGCATAGATAAACAGCAGATGAGATCCACAGAATTGGGATTATTCTCGCGGGTGAGCAGTGAATGCCAGTGAAGCGAGCCCTGTCTTTACTGCGTCTGTATCACAGTACCGGGGCACCCCTCCCCATCGCTGCAGGGCACCACCCTGTTTGACATCCGGAGGCATTTGATTGGTGAAAGATGTTTTGCAGGTGGTAGTTGTCATAGGAGCACGGGGGCGGTTATGTACAGTTGTTGATGGACGAGTAAATATGAGCTTGGAGGTTTTGTTCCACTTCTCCCTGTTGTACAGAGTGAGAGGCGCTTTTTCACAAGCACAGCCACGGCACTGTATAGTTGCACTCATTCGACCTTGCTGTGCGTATGAGAAATTTATTTGTATTCCTGGTCTACTCCCTAATATCAAAACCTTGTCACAACATCAGGATTACAGTATACAATCAATGCTTTTCAGCATGTTGACATCACCTGTTTAAAATGAAGGGAGGTCAAATATTTTATTATCCCAGTATTATTACATCCAATAAAAGCTTTGCAAGGTAGGGATTATTATATATAATAGCTTTTTTCCACTGTAGGCACAGGTCAGCACAAGAAAAAAGCTGGAGGCTGAAGTAAGTGGTCCGGCCTGGATCCTGCCCTACAGAGGAAAAGGGGTTTTACTGACTCCATGTAGGATTGCAGTGCAAGTTGCAGTGTTGTTAAATGCTTGAGGAAGCAAAAGACATGATCAGACAGCTCATCTGTACTGTACTGTGGTAGGGGCATTGAAAAACATTCAGGGTGTAATACTGAAATGAACACACATCAGATCTCCAAAGACCCCGGTTTTAGCATGTGGCTGAGTTGAAGTTGTTTGACTGTTTTCCTTTCTGAACTGTAGGCCTTTCTCTGCTGGAGAGGCTGATGCGGGACAATCCTATCTACCAAAGGGACGGGAAGAGTGGCCGCTTTAATGACCGCTTCGTCACCAAGCTGCTTCGCAACTACAGGTGACTTCAGGGTCCCGTGATCGGCCCTCCCCTTTCATCATTGCCAGCATGTGTGTGCGTTTTTGTGTGTGTTTATGCATATATTTGTGTCTGTCTGCGTGTGTGTGTGTATGTGTATCTGAGCTTACATCAACGACTCCATGGTGTGAGTCAGTCAGAGTGTTTGTTTATTTGGCCTGTTCTAAATTCTCAGAATAGGTATGTGCACAGGAGGGCGTTGTTGCACTTGTCTTTGTTTGCTGGTAATTTGGTAAAATGGCCGCACCCGTGGTTGAGATCCAAAGTGAGTTTTTTTCCGTATGCTGTACTGCCATTGTGTTAAGTATGTCTAGACACATACTGAATTTTCTTAAATGTAGTGACATATCTACCTATAATATACTGTTGGTTTTGTCAGTCTAAAGATGGTGAAGCCTCACCCATTACCGGTGTCAGGGCAGGGTAGGATAAAATGAGTCACTTTCTGTCTCTTCTCCCCAGATCACACCCAGCCATCCTCAAGATCCCCAATGAACTCTTCTATGACGGAGAGCTGCAGGTGTTTGCTGACAAGAACCTGCGAAACTCCTACTGCAACTGGGAACACCTGCCCAAGAAGGTGAGGGGGGTTGTCACACTCTCATACCCGTTTTGACTTGATGGAGCCGCCCTGAGCCCGGCCATGCTGGATCTGAGTTAGGCTTGGCTAACTCAGCTGGTTTCCCACTGTAGTGGCCAGACTATTATGAGTCATTCAGTTTGAGAAGAAGCAGAGATAGAGGAGAAAACAAGTAATTTTGTGGAGTTCTCAAGCTTTCGCATGACTAACAAATGTGAAAAATGAGCTGTAGTTAATTATATTTTGTATTACCCATTAATTTGCAGTTGGCAAGAATAAAGCCGCTCATGCTCTGCTATATTGATGGACACAGCTATCACACACCTGTATTACTAGACAGCAGAACAGTGAACGTTTGACAAGAACAAACATGTTACCGAGCAATTTGGGACAGGCGTGCGCTTTTGATTGCTTTTGTTCTACTAGTATTGTGTAATCTCTAGCTGTATCATCTTCCAGTCTCAGTCACGCTTCCTTTCTCATGGGGAATTGAAGGTTGCATGCGTCCATCCCTCCCTTTTTTCCTGTGGCAGATACGCCTCCTTCACCCCATGGATTAACCTGTCTGTACCCCTGCTCACAGCCATAGTCAGCCATGGCAGTGCTCTGTATTTACCGGTAGCTGGGTCAGGGCAGAGGCCTCTTTTGCTAGCTTTCCAGCCCGGGTGATATCTGATTAACACTCATTGAAGTCTGTGCTGCGAGGCAGTTCTCTGTATTCCGCATTTATCTGTAGCTACAAATTCAAGGCTGCATTTTTCTTACAGTCTGGGGGTATAATCCGTTATAATCCTGTCGCTATGGCAGTGAACAAATCGTTGCAGAACTGTCGCATGCTGCAGAATGTGCTTGCAGGGGCAGGCAGATGTTTTCTAATACCTGCCTTTGGTTGAGAGTGTGAACATTAAAGGCAAATGCTCCAGTATTCTCCACTGCAGGATTCTCTGCACTCAAAGGTCAGGATCACAGTGTTTATGAGTGGAAATAGCAATGGCTGGAGGCACAGTGTTGGATGTAATATTTGGCCTTTTGCCTGACTTGGTTCTCAGCCCTGTTTCTGGGGATTTGTGGTGTCATTTTTTGTTCAAATGACTTTTATTGAATTGATTTGGATAGTTTTTGCTGTTAATTTAATACCGGGCTGGGTTTCATATCTCTTGACAGTTGTTTGCTGAAAGGTCATTTGTGAAAGAAACGTTACTCCTGCTATTTTTGCTGGTTAAAAAAATAAGATGAACAATGATGGTCCAACTGTCTCAATAATTATAGTTGTTGAAGTCATTTTCTATGTCCGATGACAAGGTTTAATAATTTAATAATTTAATTATTAAATTATTAAACCTTAAATTCATGTTGGACAGTTAAGATAAATTCTAACCTTTGTTGTTTTACTGTCAAATAAAATCCAGGGAAGACAGCTGGTTGGTAGTTCTGTGGTTTTATATATCAGTCTTGGAAGGGCCACTGACTTACCATGTCATAAATTCTACTTCCCGCTTCAGATGAACTTTAAGCTTCCATGTGTACCAAATGATAACTGCAAGATAAAGTACTCATAGTTTTTCAGAGAGCAGTCGCAGTTAGTCTTGAATGAAGAGGTTAAATTAACAGTTGAGGTCTGAAGACAGATTTTTTTTTTTTACCTCCATATCTCCAAAAGTTCACCTTTGACAGCTCATTTATCATATCCACAAGTGTCATAACTGTACCAGAATTGCATAGCGCGCATATTTTGGGACTCCGGGTTGGTATTTTGGGTCAGCGATGGATACCTACCATGGTAGGGTTGACATCACCAAGCAACACGCCAGAGCTGGGCGATCGTACGGAAGGACGAAAGGTCATGTGGTAGAAAACACTGTGAACCGAATGGAATGCAGCTGTGTGTTTTTGACGCCCCCCTTCAGTTCGGAGGGGCCCCAGCAGTGGACTGCGCTGAGTGTGCCTGGCTGTTTGCAGGGCTTCCCGGTCATTTTCCATGGAGTGATGGGAAAGGATGAGCGCGAGGCGAACAGCCCCTCCTTCTTTAATGTGACTGAGATCCAGATTCTCATCGACTACCTCAAGAAGCTGCTGCAGACTCAGGGCAAGAAGGGCCTGGCCGTCTTATCCCCGAAGGACATCGGCATTATCGCCCCCTACAGGAAGCAGGTGAGGGTCGTGCTCTCCAAGAGGTCCAAGAGTTTTCTTGATGATTCTACTTGTGTAATAACTGTCAATGTTTGTGATCCAAACACACAGAGAAATGGTGGGTGCCACATTAGAATTCTTATCCAGTAGTTCTTTGTGGGATTCAAAGGCCGCTGTTTATGAAGCTGTTTGGACTGCACTATTTAAACTTTGAAACACTTTGCAGGTTTTGAATATGTATTCTCCTACATGCTTTGGTAAACTGTAAAAATAATTTCTTCAGCAGAAGAGATGCTAGTCAGAGATTATTTAATGCAAAATCTAAATGCATGAGAGATTGTGTTTTTCCTTGTAAAAACCTTGACTCCATTCTCTACAACATAATAGTATACAAGGCACAAAAGAATGATTCCTGCGCATCCTTCCACAAGGGGAAACTTTGCTCAGAGTTTCTTCCCCTAATTAAGGAGCTTGGCTTGTTATTTCACATTTTCAAGCCTCTCTGAGTTTTGTCATTAGTGCAGAAGTCTGAAACTCCTGTCTGGGTTACAGCCCAACACACTGAACCTTTTCCTCCTAACAGTGCTGGAGGAAAGAGGAGTTTAAATTTACATTCTGTGAATAAAATTGACTCTGAACAGCAAGGTGCAGATGCCTCTAACAGAACATGCCACAACGAAACTCGCTATCTTAATGCGATGAGTTGGACAAGCAGGACTCCTTTTACCAATGTCATGGATCATGAAAAAAGGCCCAATGGGCTGCAAGACTCTCGTCTATTGTATTGCTCTTTTTTCACAGGTGGAGAAAATCCAGAAAGCCATCAAAAGCGTCAAAGAGCTGAAGCAGCTGAAGGACATTGCTGAGCTGAAGGTGTGTCCCCACGCGTCCCCCTCTTCAGAGTGACGTCACCGTAAGCGCTGTCGCCGGAGATCCCGGGTTAAGCAGGCGCTCTGTTGCAGGTGGGCTCGGTGGAGGAGTTCCAGGGGCAGGAGCGCATGGTGGTCATGGTGTCGGCAGTGCGCAGCAGCATCAACTACGTCCGGATGGACCGGGACTTCAGCATCGGCTTCCTCACCAACGAGAAGGTACAGCCGACCCACCTCGCGTACGGAGAGGGATCTGTACATGGCAGCCGTCTCCCCCTTACAGAACTGAAGGTTATATAGTAACAGTGAAAAAATTTTCTCTATTTTTACTATTTTCCACATTTTAGAATATTAGTAAAGACATCAAACCTATGAAATAACACAAATGGAATTATGCTGTGACCAAAAACGTGTTAAGCAAATCAAAATTATCTTATACTTTAGATATAGCCAAAAAATATTTTTTAAAAATAATTTCAAGCATTCAAGTACAAGTGTTTTGATCAAAATGTCTTTGAATGCATGTTTCCCATTATCTTAATCAGGTGTGTCCACACTTTTGACTGGTACTGTAAGTCAGAGGCAATCTTTTAAAGATTTCCTTCTTAAGGGACTGTCACGGTAGAGCCGGGGCTGGCGGATGCAGAAATCCCAGAGTTCCCTGTTACCTTTCCCCCACAGCGGTTCAACGTGGCGGTAACCAGAGCCAAGGCCCTCCTGATTGTGGTGGGAAACCCTGTCATTCTCAACAAGGACCCCACCTGGGAACGGTACGAGCCAAGCCGCCGCGCAGTCATCCTCCCCAAGACCGAGGCAGTGAGAGCTGCCCGCCACCAGGTGGTGCTGTGGCCCCGTTTCTCTCTGATCCCCTAACGAAGCGGGAGGGTCTTAATGGAAAAAAGCCCCGATCCGCTCCTCCGGGCGCTCTGACCTTTCGCGCTTCGCTTCCCGGCTTTAGATTCATCCGCTACTGCGCGGAGGAGAAAGGGTACACCGGATTCGACTACGCCGACGCAGAGGGAGAGGAGGACGTGGTGATGCGCCTGGCTGCCCTCAGCATCCAAGTAGAGCCGGAAGGTAGGTGCTCAGCTGGGGGCTCGGGCATCTGTCTGTCACCACTCAGAGCTTTACAAGGTGTGTGCCTCTGCTGTGGAGCTCCAGTGCCTGTTTCTGTGGCGTTGTGTTTATTCTAGTTAGATTTTATAACAAGTAACAGCAAAGGAGAAAAACTATAGTATAGCAATAAATTTAATTAACACATTCACTGTACGTGCTCCAAGTACCTGAGTCGTTGAAAGTTGATTTTAATTTGCTGGCTGTTAAGCTTTCAGCTGTCTCAGTATTCTCAGAAGAAATTCTATGAAGAAAGATCTGCTGCTCAGAGATACAGTATGTACAGACAGCTCTGTTAGTGGAACTTCATGTCTGTAAAAGGTGCTTTCCTACTGACCATATTCACACCAAATTTAGTAGTAGAGTAAGACAGGTATTTTGCTGGAAGCCTGTTAGAAGGATGCAAGGGATTTTGCTCTTTTCACTGCAACTGCAAAACCCCTTTCACATCTAATTGTAGCAAATACCTGCATTTTGCCACTATGGAATTTGGAGAGAATGGGGTCACTGTAGGTTGTTTCTAGTCTTCTGTGTTCCAGTAGAGACCCGTATCTGTAAGTATGGCTTCTTGTGATTTCTTGCTGGCTTGTCATAGTAGGGACTGGGCTCCAGCAGACAAAAGCAGAGGTGGCAAGAGATGCAGTCAGTGTGTGAGAATGTGAGCTACACCCAGGTGGATTGCTGGCATCCCACACTACCAAAGTAGAGTCAGATCAGTGTGGTCCTACACATTGGCCAGTATGTTTTTCATACTTTCACAAATGGACAGTAAACCAGAGCAAGGCGGAATGGACCGGTTTCAGCTGTGATGTGGTCTCTTGTGTCCTGTCCTCCAGCGGAGCCTGAGGAGAGCGCTCTCCAGCAGTACCTGCATCCGCAGTGGAGGAATGAACAGTGACCCAGCACGGATCACGGATCAGAGCAAGATGGAACCACAGGGACAATCCAACAGCTCATCAATTAATCGATCTGTCTACCACTGAGTTGTCCTTATATAGCATTTGAATAGTAGATCGTTCAACCCCCTCAGCCGCATTATGGACAAACACGTACATGAAACAAGTTGCTATTAAAATAATTGTATTAATGGCAAATACAGCAATACAAACCTTTTACTAGTAGTCCCAAGTATTAAAAATAACAGATGACTTAATTTTTAACCCCACTGCACAGCTAGACACTACATAGTCAAAGTGCCTTTACCTGCATTTACAGTATAGTGATGCAAAATGACCTGTAGCAGAGCAATTTTGCATCTTACTTTGGGTCTCAAAAAATTTATTTTTAAACAGTTGAGTTGTGCTACACGTTCGTAAATGTCAAATTTTCTCCACAAGCAGTGCCTTAACTATGTATTTTAATCAGTTTAATGACAATCATATTTTTAAGGCTCCCTTATTCACTTCCTGATTTGTGGAATAGTAAATGCACCTTATCCTATGAAAAGCATGAAAAAGAAATGAAAATATAGGTTATACTGCAAAGGAGAAATTTGAAAGTCCTTTTCTTATCTGCCTTAAAAGGATCTCAATGCACTTTGGTGGGTTCCCATCAAATTTGTGACATTTTAAGTAATGTTAAAATTATTATAAACTTTGCTGCTTGGCTTTCCCTATACTTTGTGATTTTATTTGATGGCGAGATCATTTTATAAAGTATTTCATTGATGTATGCATCACTTACTAAAGAGCAAGGTCTACCTTCGTAATTACATGCTCATATTCATCCTGTAATTGCGAATAGAAAAAACCAGTGTAATTAATCATTCCTTAAAAACACAAAAGGTAGTCAGAAAACCACTGAATGGGAGATATTTTAAATCTGCTTTAAAGGGAAAGCAGAAAGACAGTTCATTAAAAAATGCATTCAGTGCTTTTCTGTCAGTGATTTAAAGCTCTCTTACCTCAATGTTAGGTGAAGGCTGTATGTGGTTAGACAGAGGCATACTTATTGCAAGTGGTAACCAAAAGTCATCTCAAACTAAACATCATCTCACACTAATTTTCCTCTGATAGGGCTATTAATGTATTAACTAGAATGCATGTATTTTTTGGAGATTTGTATTTACAGCTCTGCATTGGAATAGAAATTGGATAAATTATTTTTGGAAAGTTCTTAATATTTTTGTCATTGAGCACAATTCAAATGTCATGATCCCTTATCTGCCAGGTATTTTACCCGATTCCTAAAAATGACAGTACTTACTATATTCAGTATTAGCTTCTTAAAGAGAGTAACAGGTTTGAATGAAATATGTATTGTGTTCCATTGAAGTTGCAACAGAACATAAGAACATATTGTGATGAGAACAGGCCAGTTGGCCCAACTAAGCTCACCGTTACAATTAAAGAGTATCCAAAACTGCATCAAGTCTGGACTTGAACACAGAAAGGGTCTCTGCTTCAACTACATGACCTGACAACCTATTCCACGTATTGATAACCCTTTGTGTAAAATAATGCTTCCTTATATCAGTGCAGAACTAGTTTTCATTTATGTCCCCTTGTTCTACAGACTGAACTCACCCTAAAAATGTATTGTAGTTAACCTTATTGAGTCCTTTAATAAATTTAAAAACCTCTATTAAATCACCCCTAAGTCTCCTCTCGCTAAGCCTAAATTGGTTAAGTAACTTGAGTCTTTCCTCATAGCTTTTATATTTCATGCCAGGAACTAATTTAGTTGCCCTTCTTTGAACTTTTTCAAGAACCTCAATATCTTTCTTATAGTGCGGTGCCCAGAACTGCACACAATATTCCAAGTGAGGTCTGACTAAAGCATTGTATACAACCTCCTTAGATTTATTATCAATACATTGGCTATACATCCCAGCATCCTGTTGGCCTTTTTTACTGCTACAGCACACTGCCTAGATCCTGTTAAGCTTGGGTCAACTATTACTCCCGTCTTTTTCAAATTGAGCACATTGTAGTGTTTTCCCCTCCACAAAGTAGTCTTGTCTAAGGTTCTTATTTCCCACATGCAAGACTTTACATTTAGCTAAATTGAATGTCATCTGCCAGGTATCTGCCCGCTTTTGGATGCTGTTTAGGTCTTCCTGTATTACCTTAGTTGATTCTATACTGTTGGCTAGACCCCCTAGTTTTGTATCATCTGCAAATTTTACTGTTTTACTACTAACCTCTGCAACAAGATCATTTATGTATATAAGGAATAACAAACAAGCCATCAAGTACTCAAAGATGTCTAACATTTTCAATAAAGCAGTAAATGAAGTGTGGTTTAATGTGTTGTTCATAAGCTGCTGCCAAAAGCCTGTGTGAAATATGAGCTTTTTTGCATCCCTTTATGTTTTTGTCCTTAGTACATATTTAGGAAAGGACATTTTAATGGGCTGTTGATACAATGATAAATCAGACAGTTAAAAATTGTGTTCTGGATGCACACCAACATTGGAAAGAGCAATATTATTGTGGCTGAACTTGTCTGGTGCCATCTAGTGGTGAAAGGGATGCACTGCTGTTATTTCAGGGGAGCCACTCACCCGGCCAAGTCTATCAGAGAATGAGTGACACTACCATGTTGAAAGGTTCTTCGTCGCAGCCAAAAAGAAACGCATTATGCGATCCCATTTCAAAAATAGTTTATTAACATCAGTCATGTTCACTGAAGTCAAGCATTCACGACACTGTTCCTGTTTAACAAAGCATTATTACAGTCTGCTTCCATATAAATCTTGATTATGTGAGCTCTTTTTAATTAATTTTAGAAGAGGGGGGAAAATTACAGAAAATACCACGACATTGAACAGTTGTTCCCTCAAAAGTAGAGTGGCAGTGGGGTGCCTGGAACTGCAGAGACTATGTTTCATCCATGCAGATAATGACAGATTGACAGATATAAAACACCACACACAGGCTGGGTTTGTGGTGTGTCAGACATTAAAGGGACTCACACACAACACAGTCAACAGTACACATGCTCCACTGATGTCTGGGCTGTTCACCTTCATGTGGTCCAGGATGTGGTTCCATCAGGCTCTTAGATGGGATGACTTTACATGTTCAGGTGGCAGTCTTTTTGGGTGAGCTTATATTGTGTAGGTCTTGTGCGCGTACTGTGTGCTTTCATCACAAAGGCACCACTCAACAGCAATCCATCCAGTAATTCACCCGTTTCCCAGAAATGAAGTGCCCAGCTGTAGTCTTTATGACTGTCATTCCACTAGACCTCAACGCATCCAGGTTTCCACTGTTTACCACAGCAGTCCTTGTGTGCTTTAAGAGTGTGAATGTCAGGTTGATGAATGGATATAGTGTCTTGGCAATGAAGTCAAATATCTGCTAGTAAGGTAAGATGACCTAATAAAAATCTAACAAAGTTTTCATTCTGTACAATGATTCTTTATTTTAAAAAAGGAAAACTTCAGACAGGTAAAAAGAAGAGACCACAAATACTGTCTCTGATCCACTGTCTGCTGAAAACAATACCTGCTTTTGTAGCAATCACAGCAACAAATAGAACTTTTCTGGATGAAATACTATTTCTGTAAGGGTTGCTATTCCTCTCCTGTCATGTCCTTTATGGCCTGAAGAGGGCAGGACTCTCACTTTAGCCTTGATCTTAATGAATGCTGATAGCCGTAAACAAATAACTTAAGATCAAATTTAAATTGCCACCCTAAATTTTTGACTCCCCTGTTGGCCTTGTGGAACGCTTCTGGTACAGGGCACTGGCTCCATAAGTTTTGTTTTTTCTATACATCATATGCAGAATGGCAATTGTGTATGGAGCATTTTGGTTAAAGCAGTACTAATAGATCTATCCATCATATGTGTGTAATTGTAGAAAGCAGATGAAACAGGAGAAAGCAAATATTCAGGCAAAGTGTGCAGGCAGTTAGTGCCTTTTCAAATAATGCTACCAAAACCATTTCAAAGGCTGAGCTGCACATATGCAGCACCTGCCTAAAGTGGGTCCTCCTCCATGCCTGCATTCACACACTTCTGTTTCACAATACAATGCAGCAATTTCACTTTGACTCGTTAACTCTGTGCTACCAGTTCAGACACTATCAGATGGACACTGCAAGAGCAGATAATGGTGGTCTGAACTGACAGAGGTGCACAAAATAACTGGAATACTTTCAAGTGTCCGCAGAGTGGTTTCAATAGGCTTGTTTAGAAAGATGCCAAACATGGGAGGATATCCGCAGAGTAAATGTTGACTGTCCTCGCGTGCGTCTCTTACACACACAGCTCTTAGTGCTTCCTGGGTGAACGCTCTGTCTGTTCTGGTTTCTGTCAAGCAGCACACGTTGCACAGAGCATGCACACATTTACAGAATGACACTAGGTACCACAACGGAAAGACAGGAAGACATTCAGGAAAAGCACAATGCAAGTAATGTTTAAAGAGACTCACAGCCTGAGCACCGGCTGCTTAGAATACCTCCAGACTGCAAGACACACCCATAATTCCATACATTCTGATGGATGACAGGCCTGCACATCCCCACTGGTGTGATGTCAGTGCAAGGAAAAAAAAAAAAACACTTGGGCCTCTATTCAATCTAACCACAATGGGCTTTATTCCTAACTGAGTAATTCATTTCCGCAAATGTTACCTTTTTTCCTTTCTCAAACGGTTTGTTTCAGTAAACACCAAAGAGGAAAAGAGACAATGAGAGACAATGAAAAGAGTTAATGTTTTACACAAAGATAAGGACAAAGTGCATTGCACATAGATGGAATAGAGGCCTTATTTACCACCTTCTGTTGGGAATGGCCAGAATAAAAAAGATGTGCACAGTTCATGTGCTTACCTGTAAAATGTAAAATCAACGAAACAATCAGAAGACTACACAAACTACCGGAAAGGACGTTTGAGTACATGTCCATAAAGTACTCCCAACATACTTTAGTATCACCAGTAAGCCCTGCCTTTTTAAGTTCATAAACAGTTGACACAGCCAAGGGTGTGAATGGTGATGATATGTTTGGAAGGCAAGGAGGACCAGGGTAGGTCTGAGTGTTTCCTGCCCCACTGGAGACCTGTAGTGGTCTCCTCGATCGGTAGATAAACACTAGGGATTGTCAGGCCTTAGCCCGAGCCAAGGCCTGTGCACTGGCAGCCTTTGAAACGAGGAGTTTCGTCACACCGAACAGCCTGAGCATTTACATGCAGCCATAACGTCGAGTTTAAAGAGTCTTTCTTCACTTCTGCTGGAGAAAACCTTTCACTTGACTGCGGAAAAACCTCCTCAGACCTCACTGCAGGCACTGTCTGAATCGGTTTCTCTGCTCTGAGAGGGGGGGAAAAAAAAACTCCTCCCTGAAAATGACCTTCTAACTCTGAACAGCAATCCTGTCATTCTTAAAAGAAAGGGCAGTGCAATTATCTCCTGTTGATGATGACTGCTCAGCCTGGCAGGCAACTTTCAGAATCCACCTCAAGCAGAACGCTCAGATGGTTGAGTGTCTGAGCTCGCAGCTGTGGACGCACAGTGCTGGGCTGCAGAAGCTGGGCTCTCTGCTCTACAGGGACACTAAAGGTATGCGGGTCACCCATCACTCACTCTGGGAAGGCACTGAAAGCAGAGACGGGCAAGTGAGGCTTCGTCAACCCCACAGGGTGAAGGGGAGGCTGCTACCATGTGCTATCGGTGACTTTATGCTATAGAGAGCGGTCTTTTGATGGGTTTTGTTTGAGACAGCACGCGGTAGCTCCACCCATTCTGAGGTTATGAAACTTCGCTAACTGAAAGCCACCCAAGGGGCCTCTCTGCAGACCTGGGAGAGCAGCCCGGCAGGAGCCTTAGACCGGGAGAACTTGTTCTACCTTCCCCAGATCTGTGGACACCTTTACCTCCTTTAATGTGCTGGGGAGTCGCTTTACCTGAAGTTGTCCAAACCTGATCCTGCAGGGCATTGTCCAGGATCTCCAGCGTGTTTTAAATGAACCACATCATTAGAACTAGGAGCACTGGTTGAATCTTTTCAATTAAGGCAGTAATTAGTTAAATTACTCCTGTGCCCCCCCTCTCAAAAAAAAGACTAACATTGGACACCCCTGGATAAAACTGTTCAAATCAGAGTGTGGAGCGGCCCCCTCTTTCAATCTACCTTCTGATGTGCTCATGTCTTTCGGGTCAGGATTCGCCATTTGCTCATGTATGAATACGCTGTGAAAGACATTAATGACACTGTGGATGGATACTGCCATCAGAGTGGCAGAGCAGCGCTGGGTGGGGTTTCAGGAGCGCTTGTCTCACAGCAGGTACTCCTCCCCAGACAAGCAGAGGCCCTGCGATTGCTTGGCTTGACTTTGGGAGCCAGGGGGACGAGGCCGTGCTGGGCCCCCCCAGCAACAGCCCATTTTCTCTCCTCATTACCAGCCCAGGCCGCTGGCAGGGGGAGTCTGTCATCACCAGAGAAAATGGGCCGAATCAGCGTGGCCTCACAGCTGACCGCCCCTCTTCATGCTGACCCAAAGGAGCCTTTTAAGGGGAGGAGTGGGACCAGGATCATCACACAAAACCATAACAGAGACAGAGGCAACTCTTGGCAATTCATTTTCACCCTGGCACCCTAGTTTTGACAGAGCTGAGTTTTAGGAGGGTCATTCTGCCCTCTGTCCATGTGTAGACATGATAAAGCAGCCAATCTATGATACCACGGTGGGGAAGGGGGAGACCAAGATAAGTGTATTCATACACATACATACATTTATTATCTTTTCATAATTGTACAAATAGGAAGATATGCTGGTGAAAAACAACATAAAAAAGACCCATAGTGCCAAAAAAGGGAAGAGAAAAAAAGGCCGGTTAAAATGTCAGCTTTGAACCTGTGTCGCAGCCCAGTCTTTCCTTGATCAATGCGTGTTGGTGATTTTTTCCGATTCCCCGCTTATATGCGTGAAATGTAAGATACAGTACAAAGATGGCGTTTGGTGAGGGCAGCTCCTCCTTTTGCTTTCAGTTGTCACCCAACGTCGACCTGCGCCTCTCTCACAACAGCAGGCACCCGCCTCTCTTCTTGCGCTTGCGGACCTGCAGCGCCGCCCTGGTGGCCATCTCGAACACCTCCCGCACACCATCCTTGGTCTTTGCGGAGCACTCCAGGTAGCCGAACGCGCTGATCCGGTTGGCCATGTCCCGGCCCTCCTCTGGCTTCACTGGGTCCTGGCAGAGGACACACAGACAGGCCGAGTCCTATCACTCCACTGTCCAAACTACAACTTACTGCTAAGCAGGAAGGAGGGCTAAAGGCTAACATAGGTTTCCCGTGGTCTCATTCAGTGTGTAGTGAGGCTAAAAGAAAGTCTGACTCTTTTGTAGTCTCACTATTAAGCCTCACTTGTGACTTTCCCATGCCCCTGAGCCAAGGCAAGACAGCAGGGCAAAGGGCAGTATTATTTGACAATGCAATTACATGTTTTCTGCACTTTTGAACTGAATTGGGAACCAAGGTCGCCATTTCTTCCTAGGTGGCGGCAAGTTCGTTGTCTGGTTAGCTAGCTATCTGTCTCATTCATTTTTCAGTCTGCAGGCCTGCTTAGTGGAGCCTTACTAGATGTGGAACTGCATTTCTGTACACTTTAGATCCTGTGCACTTGGATGTTAACCTGTGGTGGAACATTATTCTCTTTCCTTGTGGCCACACCTCCAGCGCTGAGGGGTGAGGTCACACCCACTGCCATACTAACTGCCCTGAACAGCGCGGTCAGAGCTGAAATGTGAACGCTGCTGTCGGGTGATCTTCATGCCATTCAAATCAAAATAATGGGTGTACAGAGCCAGTGAGTACAGTGGGCCTTAATTCCTTTTCTTTTAAACCTGCCATGTTAAATACAGCCCCCTCCCCCCAAAGCTGGATACAGCTGACTGTGTCATTACTCACAGTAATGAGAAAGAGGCCGTAAAGCACAGTACCGGGAGACATCCATCACTGTGTAGCTAACTCAGGTGGAGGTGGCAATTCAACATGATGCCCAGGAGCACGTCAGCTTGTGCGTTTGGGCGCTTTGATAAACATTTTACTCTGCATCTTGAGCGCATAAAACTGACGTTTTTTTCACATTCAACTGATACATACGTCACTGGCGAGACATTCCATTTACTACCAAGGACAAGTAGTGGCCGCACTGAAACCATTGGTATGCATCTCTCATTCTCCTGTTTGTTTGCATTTCTCATTTCCTCTTTACTCAACAGTATGTCGCAGAGGGGTTTCCGAGTGGCTTAGCTGGCACTTATCAGGAGTGCTGGCTGAGCCCTACCACCCAGGTTTAAAACCAGCCAATAATGCCCAGGAGCTCAGAGTGGCAGAACACACTAGCTTTGTTCTGCTAGGGACAGGGTGGGTAGGTTGGCTGGGGTCTCCTCATCTCATCATTCCCAGGCACCCTTCAAGTCATCAAGTGCCTACAAGTTTCTTGCATGCCATCTGTGGAGAAGCCTATCTTCCAGTTGGCACTCACACTTCACTGCAGTGCACTGTGGGACTTGAAGTGCGAAAGAGCCCTTGCCTGTGTGAGCATATCGGAGGACTGCAAACGCTTTGCCTGAGCGCTTCTGCATGACTGCAGAGGTTGTCATGGCGAGGCGAGCCTAATGTACGATGGGGATTCCAAACAGCGTTAAATATAGGGAAAAGGCATATTTAAAAAAAAATTTAAAAAAGAAAGAATGAACTTGAACTGGAGTAGAACTCCCATGAACGATAATATAATTAATATTATAATATTAACATGATAGAGGGCACACATAGTGCTGCGGATAGGGTTGAGATCCTACACTCAGGCACTAATCCAAGATCAGCATTCACCTTTAACACAATAAAATGAGGCCTCAGGACTACATGTGGGGCAGCTGATCCAGGAAAAGCTACTGAGGACAAGTAGATGTGAGAGACAGTAGAGTACAGTACTGTACCTGCTTCATCTTGGCAAGCTCCCTGCGTGTGTGTTCATCATTCCGCAGGTCCTTCTTGTTCCCCACTAGAATGATTGGGACGTTGGGGCAGAAATGCTTCACCTCAGGGGTCCACTTCTCTGGAATGTTCTCTACACATTAATAAAATGATCCACATTAACTGTGATGACAATAAGCAACTGTAGGAAGGCTACATACATGCAATATGGTTTTAGCATGGTATGCAGTATGGTATTATGCATGGTTTTGGCTTTAGTGTAGTGCAGCTCGGTGACGCCACTTCATGGAGTACACACAAGAGCTGGATTAATCTCTGCTCGAGGGTTCTGGGTCTTTTCTGCACCGAGCTTGTCAGAAGCTGTGACTTGTGGTTTGTTGTCTTACCAATAGTCAATTAAAGAGATTACATTTGACCCACAGGTATTTACTGAAGACAGGAACCTTGCTCAAAGCATGCCTACCAGGGAGGTAGATCTTGCCATTTCCTGGTTACAAGTTAAGATCCTTCACCACAACTCCCCCCGGTTTTTATATTAACATCCCTCACTAAAACTCCACAGCTGCCATTAGACACATTTTCTGTGCTGCCAAAAAGAGTGCAAACATTGCTCTGAAATAGACTTTAGTAAAAAAATATTATGAGAGCTGTGAATGGATGCTTTTTCTCATTAACTTGATTACCATGCAGTTTCACAATTATAATGTGATTCACCTACTTATCGGCAGATTCCAGGGACTTGACGCGACACTCATTACAGAAAATGTAGAGAAAATTTAAACTTCACTAAGAGAGTTCAACAGTTATGAGAATAATGGTGATGTGTCACAGTCTGCCACCTACACACCCTCAAATGAGCCAGCAGCTGTCTGATATCATGAGAGCTCATGATATCATAGCTTTTCTTCAGGAACATACAACTTATTCTATGATTATTGTTGAAGCTGAATTTAAGTCTCCCATTTTAAAATGGTGACTGTCACAGAAGCACAGGAGGGATTCCTATTGGTTTATACAAGGGAAGCAGAGTAAACAATTGAGACTTAAACCTCCACAAAGAACTCAGCTGGAACGTGTTTGTAAAAGTAGTAAACAGTAGGTGATATACACAGTAGCTGGGGATTAAGACAAATATTGAGACTTGAAGCCTAACAATTTTTTCCCCAAATGCATGTTTTGGAAGATTGTGCCAGTTTAGATGATCACAGTCTAAACCGTAGCACATGAGGTAGACAGACCCTTCAATGGTAAACCTATTTGGCACAAGGAACTTTAAAAGCCTGCTACGTTACTGCTGCTGTGAGATGTTTGTATCAGTCACCGTTAACCCACTTAGTACTGAAGATGAATTCTATGTGACAGACAGACATGCCTACTAAACAATCTTAAACACACTTTAATCATGGTGTGGTACATCAGCAAGGCACTGGTAAGTTGTGTTTGTGTGCCGTGGTGCCAGGCCTACCTAAACTGTCGGGGCTGTCGATGGAAAAGCACATGAGGATGACGTCTGTGTCGGGGTAGGACAGCGGTCGCAGCCGGTCGTAGTCCTCCTGGCCCGCCGTGTCCCAAAGCGCCAGCTCCACCTGTGACACGCCACGGAATGGGGGGTTAGTCTGACATGCAAGAGAAGCTGATATGTGCACAGTCCACCAATCAAACAGCACACTCCCTTCCTCTAGCATTCTTGTATTTCCAGTTCAGTTGTGAGCAAACAGTAGCACACCGCACACCCATAGGAGCCAGGTATAAGGGTGGTGCTCCAGACAAACGAATGCTTCTGACCAAACCGGCACTGTGCCGGAACGTTGCCTCTCATCATGTTCAATAAAGGGAAATTGGAGGGCAAGAGAGCGTGCGACTGTCATCTTCATTTCCATTATCAGTCCAGTGCCAGTATCAATGTTATTCAGCCGTCGAGACTGCGACTGCGGAGAGACGCTGGAAATGAAGAAAAACAAGCGGGGGAGGGAGGGACTGATATTGATGGAGTTGATCCAGCCAAAATTCCTTCTAAGTTTTAGATGGTAACTCTGAGTGAACTGCTCCAGCATAAAACACAGCACTAAGACACACAGGCTGGACACACACAGTGACAACCACTGTAGTCTACTGTACATAGCGGCGGTCAGCAGCAGATGGCTCCCCTCAACAGTGTGAACAGGGCGCTGTAATGAGGGCCCATAAAGCAGCTGCGCGCATTCCGAGAGGAAGTAGTCATGTCTTTAATGCACGGCTAATTGGCAACACGTGAGCGTGCTCAGTGCTGACGGGTGCTCATCCCGGCCGCAGACGCCACCGGCCACTGGTCAGCTGAGGTAGTACGGTAATTGAGCTGGATAAGCAGATGCAAGATAGCTCTGGGAAATAAAAGCCTGAAGTCCCCAGGCAAATAAACAGTGGGTTTGGGTGCTCAAGCATTCGAAGTGACACAGGACAAGAAAAGAAACATAAAACGAGGCAGATCTAGTGAGCGGCTCTCGTCCTGAGGGACCACACTGCTTTCTGCTTTTACTGCTAGGCATCTCTCAAGAGACTCAGGAACAAGGACAGGACTTAAGACTCATCCAATAAAACATCTAAGTCAATTGACTGATCAGCAGATTAGGCAGAGTAAAAGCACAGGCCTTCTGGCCTTGCGGAGCCGTGCTCCACAGATGTAGCATCCGCTTCTAAACAGCGCGGTTTGCCAAAGGTGAGCTGCGCCCACTGCTAGTTCTGTGGCCGTGCAGCTGAAGCCACACGCACTGGCCGTACCTCTAACGGAAGTAGCCATCGTTCACCACTCCCAAAATAGAAGCCCGCAGAACGGCTTTGCGGCACAAAGGGAGGCGACAAACTCCTTACATGAGCAAAACACACAAGTCTGTCCCTCCGGGTGGACTACTTAGGCGTTTGGGAGGAAAAAGCTGGTGGAAAAAAAAAACAGCTGCTAAATTTAGAAGCAGCTTTGCCCACAGAGGGAGACACAGGGAGAGGAAAGAGTGGCCCTGAGGGGTGGAGGATTTCGGTTTGGGCACTGTTTTGCACCGTTTTGCTTTGTCTCCCGATCTTATCTGTTGCTCCTCAGCCAGGGAAACTGTGGGAGCCCGTAGCCTGGGATACGGAGATTGGATGCTGGCACGGAGACCCAGCACCCATCCTGACCAGCCCCAGGGTGCTGCACTCTGGATTTTCTTTTGGACAGCCAACGCACTCCCCTCCCAGAACAGGAAATAAGCCCTTCTTTATGAGACCAAGTCCAAAAGGGAGCATGGGGATTCCCATGGTCCCGGTCCTTGCAGGAAGCCACTGAACACGGCCATTTCCTGTTTCAAGAGGCACTGATCCTACAGGCTGCAAGTAAACACACTTCAATGAAACCCCCCTCACACAATCTCTCCATCATGCTGGGTGGGAGGAGACTTTGTGCTAAATCTCTCAACACTAAAATTCAGAGGCCTTCTTACAACAGACATGTGACCAGTCTTACAATGGATTTGAACAGAATCCAAGGATAATACTGGTGATATAATACAAGGCTTACTCTATAGTTAGTGAATGAACACATCTATATACATCTATATTGTAGCCGTTGGGCTATAAATACATTTCTGTCAGATGCACTAAAATACACACAAAAACTGATGCTGACGACAGAGCAAGACTCCCATTTTGTTTCCCCATCTCGTCATTTTAGTCACAGCTTCCTTCGATTAACGAAACAAGGGCTGTTTACACTTAGAAGCGGGCTGCTTGCCTTTGTAATAGGTGGGCCTTTGTTTGCTGTTCTGAGATTGGACGCCTGCACTTGTTTGCTTACGCTCGGAGCGTGGGCTGACATGGTCTGGTTTTTCCACATATTCTTCGTATCTTTTCATCCTGTGCTCGGACTCACAGAACAGGACTGGGGCTTTTAAGCATGCCAGGAATGCTGCTGTTTAACTGAAACAACATGAATGAGGTTTTGCCCCGCCATAGTTTCACTGATTAACGTGGTGTTTGTACAGTGCCCTGCATGAAGCGTTACATGGACTCTGTGGCTTTGTGGTTAGCATGCAGCTCCTGAGGTTGACTCAGTGAGGCTGTGGGGTTCAAGCTCCAGCAGAGAGACATGAACGGTCACCTCTCTGACTGAAAACGCCCCCGGGGAAACAGCCCTCTGGCAAACTGGCACCCTGACCGGCCAGGTTACATCACTGAAACTGGGATTAGCTCCAACACTGTGCTTCCATTGTAGAGAGCTTTCAGACCATTACATAAAGGGCATTTCATAAAATAAATAGCTTAAGTTACAGAAATGCTGACAGTTCTTGAAAAAATTTCCACAACTAACAAAAAGCAATTATTTGGGAAGAATTTTCACCCCCATAGTGGGCACCTAGAAGTCAAAGACCTGCATTGTAATTACTAAAACAATGTTCCCAAAAGACTGCTGACCTGATGCCCTCAATGTACTTATTTTTTACATACCTCACTTTGTGTAGTGACGTGAGAGTTGCTTAGTCATGTTAGGTTCCTGAGTCATGTTTCCAGACATTACCCAAGATCATTTCACTGACTATTTTTCAGGAATCCTTGAGAATTTGGTTTCCCTCAATTAGTGGAACTTGGCTGGATAATGTCCATTTTGAGGCTGCTTATTTAGACAGCTTCAGCAATGGACAAATAACAGAAACTATACCTGTGTAAATATTTTAATTTAATTAATTGCTACTCAAAGTACATGCCAGTAAATTACCGGGAAACAGTATAAAATGTTCATCCAGGTGTGACATGTTACCTCAGTTAGGATTTAAGATAAAAAGTTTCTTTGGGGATGTCAGGAGGACAAGTGTTGTGTGAATACGGTTTAAAATGCGAAAGACACACAGCTCTTGTTGAGCCCCATGCTTTGTGTGGAAGTGTTACACTGCGCTCCCACCTGTTTACCGTCCACCTCGATGTCGGCGATGTAGTTCTCGAACACCGTGGGCACGTAGACCTCGGGGAACTGGTCTTTGCTGAAGACGATGAGCAGGCAGGTCTTCCCGCACGCTCCATCCCCCACGATCACCAGCTTCTTCCGGATGGCTGCCATCACTGGGTAGGACACACAGGGTGACCAGGAACCACGTAAGTACAGTTTGTATGAGTGACGGACACACATGTTATCTGGGCACTTGGAAGTCTTGGAGAAAATCTTTCTAGTGCCAGAAGACAGACAAAGACCATAAACCAAAGGCTGAGGCACAAGTATATACGATATGGCATTGGCTTTAACCATAATGTATTACTTGATAAAAATATATATAAACATTTCATAAAAAATACACTTTTAAGTTTTAAAGGCCATGAAAAATGTCTAACGAGCATGGGAATTTGGGGGGTTTGTCAAGGAGGGTAATCTTAGGCTCTTTTTCAGACCCCACCCCCTTCCTCTCCTACTCTCGCTTCTGGAAACATGGAAAAGCCGGAGCTGGAAACGATAATGCCGGTAGTTCTACATGCTCATGACATAAATGGCCCGACAACACATTTACAAAAAAGATTTGAGGGCTGCAGTTTCTCCAGCCTCTCATGTGTCTGTAACAGTGTCTCCACACAGACCACCCACTCCCACTGCCGTGCTGTGTGAGCCAGGCCACCCCGGGACAGATGCTGACAATGGCCCTTTCTGTGAGTTCAGCGAACTCGCTCCTCGCCAGACTTGGCTCAGAGTCTCTCATTGTTCGAAAGGCTTCAGACTCGCAGTGCGGCCGGACGCACACGGAACGCCGAGCGCTGCCAGGAGGAGTGGTGCCGAGAGCGGGGCGCAGAGTAAATAAGGATCTGGTTGCAATGCGTCTCGGCTGCCCCCGCTGCGCCTGCACGGACCTGCCTGCCCCCCCCCCCAGCGGCACGGTCCCCCCGGCGTTCTTCCGACACCCTGCATCCCCCGCCGAGAGGGACACGGGCAACGAGAATGCATCTGTTCTGGCCATCATCACCTGCTACGGGTCTGGATAACCAAGATGCACTCTGCAGACAAGCTCAAACACAGTAATACAAGTGCCGGGCTCTTTGAGGATTCACTATAGTTACTGTATGTGTGCATACAGGGGCACTGCTGGTTACAGTACTGTACAGACATCTGAGAGGGGCATGGGCTCAAATCCAGGGTGAGGACACTGCTTTTACCTTTGTCCAGGACACTTCAAATCCAGCTGCATAAATGGTTTGGAAAATGTGCATGATGTACAGTAAAGCATAGTGCTAAGGAGCAGGACTTGTAACCGAAAGGTTGCTGGTTTGATTTCTTGCTGGGGCACTGCTGTTGTATCCTTGGGCAAGGTGCTTAACACACAGTTGCCTCAGTAAATATCTAGCTGTATAAATGTAACAACTGTAACTTATGCAAGTTGCTCTGGACAAGAGCGTCTTCTAAATGGCAATAATGTAATGTAACGTAATGTAAGATTTTAATTTTCAGTCACCCTGGATGAGATTATTTGCTCAGCAGATGCTGAAAGAATACTGCTATACTGCGATAGTGATAATGACTGGTGCTGACTGTAAGGGCATGTTGACTCCACTGCTGTGCGTCAGCTGGCTAACAGTTTCACAGCTACTGTCGTGGGGACACAGAGGACCAGGGGAAGTGGAGCAAGGCCACCACACTGATAAAAATACTCCACAAACTGGGTCAAGTTCACATCCCTCTGGTACAAGGACCTTTAGAAGCATGTACAGGAAAAAAAGTACTGCTTCTGTACACTGAGTGGTGATGTGCCAGCTAGGGTCTATATATAAACTGCTCACACTTCAGCAGCTCAAGGAATAGTTTGAAGCAATAGACTGACGGTAGTTACACTGAGGAAGGTCATCTCAGACAGAAGGGGACATGGTGTACCTTTCAGATTTAAAGCAGCTGCTAGATCGCGCACTGCTAAAAAGTGCCATATCCCTTAAAACAAAACCAAAGGAACCATTTCTTACTCTCAGGATCACTTTCTCACCCTGGTGCCATTTCTCTTCCTCACCTCTTTCTGCACATTCACGATGAAAACCCATTTACTTGTGTTCACATTTGGGTCACCTATACATTGCCCTCAGAGCAACTTCCATTCCACACATACCACACTGACAATCTGCTGCAGTGTGAGCTGAAGCAAAGGATTCAGACAGCGTTCTGACTGAAGGGGGTGCGCTGTAGTCACACCTGATGGAAAAATAAGGCAGTCCAATAAGTGTGATTAAGGAAAAAATTGGACAGCTACACCCCTCTTTCTCGAGAGCAGGGACATGTTCCACAGAATAAGAGGCAGGATCCCATTTCTATTCATCATGGCGTCACAACGTGTGAAGGCTTTCATTCCACTCAAAGGCAGCATTTCTTCAGTAAATGCTCGGACTGCCTTCCTTTTAAAACCTAATCAGATCCGAATCTCACCCTTAATGACTTGACCAAAATGGAAATGAGCTCTTGCAATTCCAATTATTGACAGAATGAGATGAGAATGTGTCGGGCTGTGGATGAAAGTGCTGTTCTTACTGCACCATCCGTCTTCCCCTCTGAAGCCCTTCTTTGCGGCGCTGCTTCTCTCTGATCAGGTTGATGAAATGACAGTTTAAAACGGGAGGTCTCGTGAGATCTCGGTGCTTTTACACACGGCTCGCGCCATGCCCAGTCACTGTGACTGATGCATAGACAGTATAAAGACGTTGATTATTTTGTTCAGACACACTTCCAGTCGGGGCCACGCTCAAGGGCACACCTCTCTGTGCTGGGCTAGACGGATCAATGGGACTATTTCAGGGCACACTCAGTGCAGAAAAGGTTTACTTAAAACAACACTTGACACTTCGTGCAAAAACATAATTCATGAAATAGGATAGCAGTGTGCAGCGACTTGGGTGGGGAGGGGGGGATTATAGAGAGTTACAGGTTCAAATCCCAACTGGGGTTGCCACTGCTGTTGCACCGTTTGGCAAGGTAACATTGTTTCAGCAGAATATCCAACTGTATAAATACATGTCATTAACGTACAACGTAATCTGTATATCACAGCTACAGGTACATGCTAAAAAAAGATTGGTAAAAATAATTGCATGCACAGGGCTGTGTGTGAGGCATTTCCATTTTGCTGTAGTCTGGTGGGTGACCAAAGCAGTTCCTCATTACTGACCACCTGTCACTTTGTGCTTACAGGCCAAAAGGTGGCTTGTGTTGTCCTGCAGTTTCCTCAGCTTGATTAACTCAGCATTTCTCACCTCACTGCTTGCCACGGCTTCTACAGATATACACAAAAAAAGCTAACAAACAAGCAACGGAGCTGATGGGAACGCTGTCAGAACAGCCCAGGGCAGAGAGTGAGCGTGAGCCCATTTTCACCAGTGTATTTTGATGTTTAGAAGATACGACTCAGTGGTACATAACTCCTCTTCGTGAGGGATAAGGTAGAACAGAAACCAACTCATCTGGTCAAAGTAATCAAGCAGACAGCGGACAGGAAGTGACTTCACCAGGTTTATCAGGTGGAAATCAGTAGCTAAATTGAGGGACTTTTAGGACTGAGATGGTATTTTCCCACCCCTTCTGTAACCCTCAGAATCAGAAGTCCATCTGCTGATAGAAGGCACTTAGGGAGAGAAGGCACCCAGGGAAAGTATCTTGTTGGACAGAAGTATTTTCAAAGCAGCCATGACTCTGTGCACTTGGTGCCTCCAACTAAATACTTTCTCCACGGTTATTTTTCAAATACTGTTTCCAGAATATGTCAAGTCAGTTTCAAGCTCCAGTCAGATACATGTTCAAAGATTAGTGAAAGGGAAACTCATTTCTCCAGAGAACAGCCTTTGGTGTCTTTTAAAGCTACATTGACCCAGATGCCACCACAAAGCAGATATGGCTATGTGTTACTGAGCCCTGGAATGACAGCAACAGCATGTGACACAGCTTCTGTAGGACCACTGAGAATAAGTCAACACAGGGCAATTTTATTGTATTTTTTTGTTTGCTCTTCTAACAGGGGGAAATGTTTTCTAGTTTTCACCAGCTGGGGAATGCTCAAATTTTATAGTGTCTGTCCTTCCTGTTCAGCAAAGGGTTTGTTTCCTGATTACATATAAACCTGCGGTAATGTTCCTTTGTTGCAGACAACTGATATCAAAATTCATATCCTCCAAGTTAAATTTTTAACTGACTCAAGTAAATTTCATTCTAGATGCCAAGTTTTATACCTGGTATTGAATAGACAACCAATGTAATTACAACAGTTCAATGGCAAAATACAGCACATGGGTGGGGAAAAGACAAATTCAATTCAGGTGAAAGTTGCACATTAAATCAGCTTTCCACATAAAAATGGGGACAGCCGCCACCACAAAGCCATCAATTGGTTTAAACAACGATTTATTTCACAGAGGATAGGGGAATTCAAAATGTCAGGCGCAATTCCCACTGCAAGACAAGTTTGCTTGGCAGGGATTTGAAGATTGAGAGGCTGAAGGTATTGGGGTGCCCAACAACAGACTGACAGAAATGATGCTGTCAAGATAAAGAATTGTTCTCTTCATAAGAGTTCACGGTGGCTGACTTCACAGCTTGGGTATATCTACTGCCTCTGCAAAGAAAGGGGGGCTCGCTCTATTCCTTAGTTAAGGGCCCCAACAAGATAAAACCAAGGGAAAGGACTGGTTTGACTAATATTATAAACCAGTCTGCTAAGGGTCAACAACTTGGTATACACTTGGTTTGGCTAAATAAACTCTTCTTTTTCAAACACTTACTGACTCAAGGAAACTTCAAATTAAGCGCAAAACCCACCAAAACATACATATTGAACCATTTTGAAATGAACCTCTTGGTGTCTGTTAAGCGAGGAAGACAGTGTAAGTAAATGTATCTGTGTGTGTTGACAGAAGAATGTAAGAAGGCTGTCACTGAGGGACTGGGAGAACACTGTGCCTCAGAGCGTCACTCTCTGAACCCAAACAATGACCTTCCTGTGCTGGGGAGAGCTGCCTGTCCGTTTGTTCAGTCCTCGATGCAGCAGCAGCAGCAGAGCGCTAATCCACCCAAACCTACCACTGCCCATACCTTCACAGGATTACACAGAGGGGACTCGCAGCATGGAACTGACTGGTCCGGAGAAACCAACTTAGCATGGGGTGTGAAGAGGTATGACCTTCAGATGAATTCACGAGAGA
Source organism: Megalops atlanticus (assembly GCA_019176425.1). NCBI lineage: Eukaryota > Metazoa > Chordata > Actinopteri > Elopiformes > Megalopidae > Megalops > Megalops atlanticus. Next base: position 16,703,143 of record CM032879.1, read on the forward strand.
TCTAAATTTTACCACCACTTCAAAAAGAATTCACATTTTAAACTACATTTAAAATTCACATACATCTCAGAGATTTTCCAATGATTGCTAAAAATGATTTAGCTTGGCAAGGATCACGTCAACACTGATGTGTGGGATGGTGCATTTTCCAACAGTGTAACGTTTTCCAAGCCCGGCAATGCAGGCTAGCTCCGTATTGTTTTGCAAGTTCACTTAACTCCTAATTAGTTGGTAGTTTCAGCTTCCCATTCTCATCTGGCATCGTAAAAACCATGAACAAGGGCGGGACTATTGCGCACTTGTGGTCTCAGCCCTGTGTTTAGCACTGACGCTTGTTCATGTGTGGATGGTGGTGTCCTTGTTTGTTTACTGGCTCATGTTGTTGTTGGATGCACTTTATGCTTGACTTTGTGAGTCATAAGATCATCTGCTGGATATTAAAAAATGTAAATTCAGTTAAATGCACTTGGAAGTGTACCATAGTGGTTAAGGAGCAGGACTCCTGACCGAAAGGTTGCCGGTTTGATTCCCTACTGGGGCACTGCTGTTGTACCTTTGGGCAAGGTACTTAACCCACAATTGCCTCAGTAAATATCCAGCTGTATAAATGGATAACATTGTAAAAAAGTGCAACCTATGTAAGTCGCTCTGGATAAGAGCGTCTGCTAAATGCCAGTAATGTAATGTAATGTGCTCTTGTACGTCACTGAATAAGAAGCGACTGCTGCATGTCAAAAATGTAAATCTAAATGTATTGCAGAGTGAACCCTCAACAGTAACTTGCAGTTACAGAGCACTCTTGAAGCAAGAGTGAAGAGTAACGTGTCATCCGCTATATAATTCTACCCTATTAACCACCTATCATTACCAGTGATGTCCCCACACAGTACTGTGGTGGAGACGGCAGCCCTGTAGCGTCACCTGTTGTTCAGCAAAGCACACAGTCAGACACAAGGCTGTCTGTGATGCCCACCCTTGCGCTCTTGAGCCCTGTCCCTGTCTGGAGGACTCTCCCCACAGGCACTTGACAGAGTGGTTTGGCATACGATGCAATAAAGCTGACCTGAAAATGACTGGATTCGTCCCCTGGTGGGGAGGTGATTGCTTTCGGCGCCACTGTATTCTCTGGCCAGAGAGCTGTAAATGGGTGCCCCACTTCAAAAAGATGGGCTTGGACTCATAATGAAACACTAGTCTGTTAATATCTGATGACTGCTGGGCGGCTCATTCTGTTTTTCCGTTACTGGGAAACAGAAACGTCACGCCCGTGAGCTCTTCCTAAACGTGTCCCCAGAGAGGATGACTCCTCTGTGTGGTCTACTGGCTCAAGTATGCACACTTAACGAACGCCCCGAAATCCCAGGGAACGCTGCGGACTTCCCACAATTCCCCTGGGCTACTGGCAGCCATCCTGAGCTGGATTTGGCCAGAGCTGCGTGCGAGAAAATACAATAGTTCAAACTGCACCCTGATGAAAAACAGAGGTCCCTTTCCTCATACAAGTTTTTGAGATATGCTTTTCATCTTCTGATAAAAACATGTGACATGAAATCAAAAATAGAATCCATCTGGCCCAGAGCTGCTCATCCTGCTGTATTTGGGGCTATAACCCGCAGAGATCATCATCATCAGTCCCAAAGAGAGGGCTCAGAATTCACATCTTTGTTACTGTACTGCAGAGCAATGTGGCCTACTCATTGTGGAGCCAGGCTTGTAAACCAAAGGTTGCTGATTCAAAGCAGGCCATTGCCTTAGCACCCTTCAGCAATGCACTGCATTTAACCCAAATGGCTTCAGTGGACCATCCAGTTACATAAAAGAACCATATGTAGCATGAAAGTCTATGCTGTCATGGATTAAGGGCATCTCTGAGGACAATAAAGGACAATAAATAATGCAGATTTGCCAAATATGGTAGCTGCTGCATCTCCATCAGACAAATTCTATAGACGGATGCCAACAGTTGACATGGCCACTGTGCGTGCTGTGAGTATTTGTTTTGTTCAATGCCGTTAACGGGGCTGCTGTACATAACAGCCTTTGTAGATCCATTGAGGAGTGACAACCAAAGGTCCCAAGGCAGCACTGTAGTGTGGTAAAGCTCACTTCCATACCAATGGACAATTTTTATAGATTTAAAAAAAGGCACTCCATTATAGTAGCACATGGCGTACAGAACCTATTTCTATTCATCACAGCCTTGCAATGAGTCTACTCAGGAGACAGTAGCAGAAGCAAGACGTTTCACCCCGCAGAGGCCAATGAAGCAGGAAAATACCATGAGGCGGAGCTCAATGAATGATAAACTTGTGCCCTCTGCCTGAACAGCGGCAGAATGTCTCCCTGAAAGCACTGCGCACCGCTGCGCCATAGTGGCAGGAATCACGCCAGAGGCTGAGATGCTGTCAGCTGGAGTCACCTGACCGAGACCTGTCTGTCCTCACCGCCTTCCTGTGCCAACTTCAGCAATATCCACTACTATGTGTTCGCTTAGCATGTTGTTCAGAAAAGAGTTCTTATTTCCCTCTCAAAACGTTCCCTTCGTTTCCATGCAATCTGTGGATTACGAAACAATTTAATCTTTTGCCGCTCTTTAGATATGATGACCCTGACCTTCGAATCGGAGAAACTAAGTTAACGTGCACGCAAATTCACCATGAGGATCTGGGCTGGTCTGAACAAACTCAGATAAAAATAAAAGCATCCAGTGGAGATATAATCACATGCACAAAAAAAAATGACGGAAATAAAGCTGGTTCCGAGAGATAAGAATTACAGGCATTCTTGCCCTCCTAAATTCAGCTTAAATATAAAAACAAGTACCAGGAGTTACAATGTCATGAATAAACTAATTAACTAAACCTTTTCAATAAATAAGAAATGAACTTCGATTCATCACAGTATTCATATGAGAGCTGTCAGACAGTGGATGTGGATACTTGCTCGGCTTTGAGCCTGGTTTATGCCTGTAGTGGCTGGTGAACACGTTTCGAATGCTCATCCGTTTTCAATCTATGCATGAAGAAAGCAAGGGCCAAGAAGACATGGTTTTGTTCATTAAATCATGAGGGAGAAATTCATCAACAACAGGCAACAAAGAGACTTGTCCAGTTATACTTCTCAGCCATTGAAACAACATGTCCTTTCGTAAACATCTTGTATGCCAGTGTTGCACATGGATTGCTGCATGGATTCCTGATTACAAACAATAGCCTCCAATCTCCACTTATTAATTGCAATCATCCTAAAAGGTCATCAATTACTTTGCAAAATTAACAGATTTTGATGTGATTTAGTGATTATGAGCGTATATGAGGAGGGGTCATTAAGGCACAAAGTGCTTCCCAGAATCAATCAAGAGAGTGGAGTTATGAAAACAGAAACATTTATAACAAAATTATAGCAGGGTCAAAAGGAACTGTGACATAGCTTTCAGAGCACAGGTACAGAAGCCATTGTTTTGACACGTTCTGTGTCCTTCACTTCAGAGTGCCTTACTCCCTGTTGCAGCATGCTGCCACAGGGGGTAGGGACAGTTCTGTAGGGGAATGGAGGCCGAGCTAAAAGGAATGGCCCCCACCCCTTTCCTGGGGAAGGAGGGAATGGAGAGGGCTCCGTTTGTGACCAAATGCACTGGTACCACGACCATCCTCTCCTGCTCTAAGTTTCCTGTGAGCTGGGCCGGGGGGAATTACACAACTTGCGCTGGAAGGCAGGGGGGTTTCCTTTTTGGATCCCCTGTTCCCTTTCCCCACTGCACGAAAAATACTGTAGATGAGTCATTGAAAGACTTTTGCAGCAGAATAAAGGCAGGATGAATAGGAGTCATTCGGAGTCACAACTCAGTGACTAAGAGAATTTGCTTGGTAAAAAAAAAAAAAACAAAAGCAACAAAATGTAACGGAACTCAACCTCTTTCAAACACAGAAAAACTGAAGCTGGGCATGTGTGCGTGCAAGTGGGCATGTGAGCATTTCACCCTTGCTGTCATCCTGATTTAAGACAAAAATGGACAGCGTGCTTCCTGATTGTGTTTCTGGTCACTCTGGAAGGGGAAGGAAAAAACAGGCACCCTGACCTGCGACCATCTACGCATGCAGCTGTGACGGCTGTTCCAATTCATACCTCACTGCGTGATTGGAGCACTGACACAAAGGAAAGAAGGTGGCTCACCTGCACTTTGAGCAGGGCCGGGTGGGAACATGTGCGTGAGTGAGACTGGCCCCTCTCAGTCCACAGTGCCCTGACCCTTCCGACACATGGCCACTTAAGTCTACTCTACGAAAAGCACGAGACCCTTCTCAGCCCGGCACACGATTTTCAGGGCTCCCTGTGAAGGCTAGGACGTGGAAGGGAAAAAGGCGCAGGGGAATATATTGTAGCTGTCAGAGCATATCTGCGAAATGGGATAAAGTTCACCCAGGCCCTGGCAGCAGCCTTTAGGTAAGGGTGGGGCCAAGAGTGATTCACCGTGCAACATGTCACCGTGTCATGATTGTGCTCGAGGGTGCGTACGTGACTCTCACTAAAGTTTGTCCCCCTTGTTCAGGTAATACACTTCAAAGAGGACTTACGGGATCTCCTGCAAACAAATATCGGTTCAAAATATTGTTATGATTAATGACACAAAAATATGTGTATACATTTGCATCCAAGGAGGAGCTTGGACTTGTTTTGCAAGATACCTGTAACATTAGAATCTGGCTGGAAGTTTTGGGTGGATACAGATTTTGGAAACATGATTCTGACATATATGGCCACAAAAACACAGGTGGCCTTTAACACTGTGACTAGAAACAATTTCATTTTTAAATTTACAATATTCATAAGCAGGGCATACACACAGACACTATATGTCAGCAACAAGTGTTCTTGTCTGCACTAACATACCACCCTTTGCACTGTACTCCTACCATACTGTCCTGTAAAGTATTAATATACTGCTGTGCCCTTAGTAACTTACAAGTCCTTGGCAAGTGCAATTAAAACAGAACCCTGTCAGTAAACCAAAGCTGTCCTGGCAAATTTGAGCCGGCTTGCACTCTGATTTACTTAATGGGGTTTATGTAACTGTTGTAAAATCGTGTTACAGAATGTTAATTACAATGGCCTAATGACCTGGAAAATACAAGTGATTTTACATACAAGTTTATGGTCTTTTACTGCAAACAAACCATTTCTGAGGCAATACATTATCTTATTCCTCATCTGTGAGACTGGGGTAAAGGGCTTGAAATCCTTAAGCAGATTCTATGTAAAGCTCAAAATTTACACAGAACTTCATCACAAGTATTAGCATTAGCACCGGTAAATCTCTTTTTCCCTAGTTACAGCAGTTCAGCACTTTCCTAAATGACTGCCTTACCACTAAAATGGGTTTACAACAAAAAGAGTTTGAGGACATGCTTATTTAAGAAAAAAAAAAAAGTAATCATAGGATTACATTACTGTGACAGATGGTAGCTAGAGCTTTATAGTGTAGTAGCATTTATAATCTCTTCTTGAGGCCCTTTGAATGCTAATAATTAAGAGTCACAAGACTTAATCTAATTATTCGTAAGAGTGGCAAGAAAAATCAGCTGGAGACACAAGGTCAAAGTGCATCGATTGTGTAGCAACAGACTGAGGTTTTCCACAGAACAAGTGCAAAGAAAGCTGCCGAAGAGAACAAGACAAGCCCAGAGCGGTTCCTCGGCTGGAAGAGCTTTGCTGTGTGCACATCGCTTTCCCATTTTAGATCCACCCTCGTTAGCATATCTTGGGGGTTCCCCAGGCTGCTGTACAGCATGAGACCATTAAGTTCCATGTAGCTCCTAATCTCTGCATAACCATGGCACTTCACACTGAAGTAATAAATCAAATGAGAAGCCCTGTGCAGGGGCAGAGGCGGTGTGTGTTCTCACAGTGCCCTAACAGGTAAGACATGGCCGTGACTCCGAAGGAAAACAGCCTTCAGTTCCACAGGCCAAACTGCACTGGGAGCAGCTTCATCAATACACTTCCTGAAGAACAAGATGGGAATGGGGGGGCTTACCCAATCAAAGCATACTGTGGGTTTTGTTGAATATCACAACTGTAATACTGTTGCTGCAGCCACCCTTCAATGACAAGCAGTATCTAAAACTGTTAAGTGTCTGGACCAAAAAAGAATTAACCTCACCTTTGATGAGAAATCCATGAAAAATGATAATGGTGAGGTTGACTATTAATCTGTCTCCAGAGATCTGCATGTGTGCCCTTTAATGTGGGCGGCAGGGTGAAAGAGGTGAAGAGCAAAGCGTTGTGGCAGTTGCCTGGGCTGTGCTGATCCCAACAGGAAGGCCATGGTGACCGTTCACGGCGCGCTGCAGATTGAGATCTCCCTGTCTGTGGGCCGGCACCTGATGACTCACTGTGGCCTTTGCTCCACTGTGGCTGCTCGACGGGCCCAATCAAAAGAGTCTGGATGCTTTTTTAATCTCCGTGTCTATCAACGATGGTGGGCCGTGTGGAAGTGCATTCCTTTTCCGCAAACGGAAGTGACAGAGTGAATCATGCCGAGGTTTCTCTGGAGGGAACCAAAAGCCTGCATTCATAATAGTAAACTACCAAACTTCTGACTGATTTATTACAGTGTTTTCGACAAACATACTGAGAGACTATAGTTAAAGCATTTCTCTATGCAATGTTAAAATGTATGTTACAACAAACAGAAGCGCTATGGCCAACTTCCAGGTCACATGAAACGCTTTGAGCTACCAATGTAGCTATATCCACTGAGCTGCCGATGGAAGGGGGCACAGAGTCAAAACAGGACCACAGATGTTCCAGCACCGACTCTGACGGTGCGCACAGCTCCTGCCTTCCTCCTTTGGCCTTACAAGTCCATCGGAGGACCGCTGGCCTATATGCTTGACCTCCGTTCTGTTCCTCGGCGCACGGTTTCCGTTTCACACAAACAGCGGGTTGCCATCACAATCCAAGTAAACACTTTAAACCGACTTAATTAAATGAGTAGTCATGCGGTTCGCGAATAGCCTGCATTTGCAAATGCAGCGCTGCGTGATGATATAAATACCAGCAGACCCCTAAATGTTACAGCGCACCGGCGCTCATTAGGAGCTCTCGGAGCTCTCGCCCCGGCCTCAGAGCACCTCCACAGGGCGGCGGAGGTGCGCTTCCGAACTCCGCTGGCACCCGACCTACTTCCATCAAGCAGACGGGCGAGGGACGTGGCCTAATTAAGAGCTCGGCGCCCGTCCATGTTTGCTCCAGTATTCCGCAAGCACATCTTGATCGCAATCCCATTTCACGGCGAAGTCAGGGGGAATGAGTCAACGCTCTAGATCTCCTGCCAATCCGCGGCCGCAAATTATAGACAACCGATATAATATGCAGTGGGTGTTAACTCCTGCTTTGGAAACGCCGTGACCTTGGGAGTTGAGTCAGACTCCTCCTGAATTCACCTGTGGAAAAAAAAGACGGACTCTACCGATGGTCGTTGCGCGAGCCGTAGCAGCGCTTCTGCAGATGGTGATATTTCGAAAGAATTATCGATTTAGTCACTTTTGACAGAGCTGCTAAAATGGGAATGAAACACAGCTGTGTTTTGGTTAATTATAGAAACATCTTTATGCAACCAAAAAGATACTGGTTTTTTTCTGGTCTGTGAAAATGTATGTTCCTCTTTGATGCCTGGCTGTTAAAGTGACATATCACGGCATTTAAAGAAAAATACTGTAAAAATTTTGTGCAAAATGACAACTTTTCACAGCATAAACCAAGTAAAACCCAACTGCTTGATCTGTATTAATGAGTTTGGACAACAATCACTTTTGAGGACATTTGATCACATTTATTTTCCCCTGCCAAATGAACTGATGACTCAGGCCTGGAGGAAAACATGCTTTCTTCAGAGGTCAGCCACTGGTACTGTGAGGACTTTCTGGGAAGAACTGGGAAAAATAAGTGAGGAATTTGGAAATATAAGGATTGTGAGGATTTATATTTCTGAGGACCTGGGAAACATCAGTCCCATCGCCATAAAAACACTCTCATTCACTATCACTGGCTCACATATGGACACACAAACTAAGGATGTTTCCTTAGATTATTGTCCGAAACAGGGGGATGTCTTGGGATGGACAGCAATCTCTCCTCCTTAAGACCGGTGGTGCCTTTCTTTAATTTCCACTTCATCTGATTGGGTACTTTTATTATTTCATCTGATCAGGCCCAGTGCCCTGGTGGTCAATTTGACCATGTGTTGACAGCTTTCAGTGACTAATGAGTGCCTCTCAATCAGACTGCACAATCATACACACACGCACCTGAAAAATCTGGTTAATACAAAAGCACAGCTATTGACGTGACTGAGACTTTAAGTAAAATGAAATCTTTTAGAATTTAAGGGTGCTTTTCTGTGACAATTTTGTCAACATTGGACAAAAAACATAAACTTTACTCAAAACTTTGTAATACTACCTCCCTGACTCAGTGGACCACTAACAGTGAAGCAGGACAGCAAAACGATATGCAATGGCGAACATTTGCATCAGTATTAACCAGCACACCTACCTAAAGTCAACTTAGTTTACTTCCTAACTGTGTAGCTAGGCAGGCAGAAAGCCAAAATGATGTTATATAACTTGCAACTACATAATGTGAGATCTAGCTTGAGAGCTAACTAGTAACCGTGCTTCACAATCACAAACAATGTTTTGACTGACTAAGCTATTTTCTCACACTAAAACCACCATTTCTCTCTAGCCAACTAGTAGATGCGTTTCGAGCTGGTCCATAAGAAAACTAATCAACTGAAGCTGGGAACAGTCCCATCATTTTTTAATTTTTCTACCAACAGTGTAGGGACAACAAACAGACCGATGAAGGAAAGCAGCTCTGCTAGTGAGAAACACGACAGAGTGCAAAGATGTGTAAATCAAACAAAGGAAAGAGATGTATTAGTATTTAGTTAGCTAATTCATCAGATATAAGATAGCTTTAATAAATGACAGATCTCTCTGTGACAGCTGAAGCCCAATTACCCAAATGCAAGACACAGAACTCCAGTTCCCAAATCTCTAATCCATAGAGCTATCCCCTTTAGCCCAGAAGCTAGGGAGTACATAGGCCAGGTTCACAGGGTTGAAATGTGAGTAATTGCACTTTCCTGTAATTTTGCTTCTTCCTGGTGTGGTTTCCTGCACTGTGGGTTGATTACAGCTCCCTCATTTTGTTGTGCAAAGTGGGTTGAAAAATAGTCCAACCTAAACCCTGTACTGGTTCAGATAAGAAACTGTGGATACAGTCATTTCTGAGTTTCAGCGACAGTGGAGTGCCTGCCCTGCACAAATGTCTCTAAACCCCCAAAAAAACTGTTGTTTTTCTTGTATTCTAAATATGCATGGTGAGGTTATCGAAGGGATTAAAATGTCTACTGATATCATTAGTTTAACTACCAACTTAAATAAAACTCCATGAAACTTGAATCAACATATCACTTAATTCATGCAACGTAACATACACAGATTAAAAACTGTCTTCCAAATTTTAGTCTTGCCGTTCCTCCAGTTTTCTACAAACATTTTGCTTTCCCAAGTTGGACATTAACAGCATTCACGTGGCTGCACCCCATAAGGTGTCACCATTTTTTTTAAACTTTTTGCCCAAGTTCCCCACTATGCCCCAGAGACTGTTTTCTAAAGCACATTCTCCACTAACATCACTATGTTTTGAGAATTTTGCTTTAAATATAGGTGCTTGTACTATATTGGCACATTGGCCACAGCAAAATTAGCAACATTTAATATCATGAGCCCCAACTAGTGAACCAAACCAAACAGCATTTTTCAACTGCTCAACTGGCCAGCTCAGCGATTAGTTTCCTTATATCAATTACCATCAGTAAAATACGTCAAGCTCCTACTCCATCTTAAATTACCCAGTTAAATTGGTCCAAAGGAATGCTGTAGCATAATAGGACTTTATCCAGCAGTGACTGTAAGGTGCAATAGCAAGTGATGCTTAATTTGCTATGTACTTAATGCTATGGTGTGACTTCTACACTTATTTTCTAGTATCCCAACATCTGCATGTGAGATGTTTATAGGTTCTTTTGAGTTATTAGTATTTTGATTTAGTAATGTTTATGTGAACCATAAGGTAAATTATGTAAGATGTGTAACAAGTTGCTGCTATTCTTAAATTAGCATTGTTTTCTGTTAAACTACTACTGCACATATTTCTGCTTTGTCGTTATACATTTTTCCATTGCTCATTTTACATGAAGGCCTGTTTGGAATGTGTCATGTCCTTTGTGAGCACTTCCCTGAACTCTACCTTCTTCACCCTCCGAAATGCCAGAGGTATCTGGTTAGTCATGTGACTCAGCCTATCAACCGCGTGTTTTAGGCTTGGGTAAAACACCGTGTACAAAGTTCAATCTCTTGTGAAATAACCAGAATCTAGACAATAAAGAGCTTAAACTTTGTGTAACTTTTTTTGGTGGAACAGAAATTCTTACGAAAACTGAAAGTTACGAGAACTAGATTTACACTTCACGGTAGTGTTTGTATGGAAACAGTACACAAAATGAGTTCATTTATACCCGTTTCACAACCAGCTATTACATTAAGCCGCAATTAAGCTATGTTACTGAGAACTCTTAGTACTGTCACATTAGTCAACATCATAAAACCTAATTATACGGCAAAACGTGCGGTTGCAGTCGCAAGCTAACGCGGTATGAGGGTGTGGTTATCTAGCGCCACAATTCCCAAAGGCCCCTTGTGCATTTGCTTTTTTAGGACAGCACCTCTAGATGCGCCACAAAGCAAAACTTCCCACGCCCGCCGAAGATGCGGAAAGGTCTGTTAAGTAAGCCGTGAGTTTCGGCGAGCGATTCACTGTTTGAGAGTGATACATGAAAGGACAGACACTCATTTCTCTTCCAGTCAGACAGGTTCTCTCCAAGTAACACATAACTTACTCGACACCGCGAACATTCATCATCAGCGTGTTGCACATTTTACCGCTGTCGTTAATTACTTATGATTAGCCTGCTTGGTAGGCAGCTGGCAAGCTAGCGGGGTTACACTAAGAACAACAAATAAGACCAGGTAACAACAGCTAATGTTAGCTATTTTAAGAACAGAAATTAAGGATTTTTTCTAGCTAATGTTAATGACATCACACCCAAGCTCAAGCGACACATTCAAGTCTGCGGTTATCTATAGTCTAGCTAGCCCGTTTATAACGTTGCCAAGCGAGCTAAAATGTGACAAGATTCAGTTCAGTCAACGTTTAAGGTCAGCTAACCAAGGTATTTAAGCCGGTAGACTCAATGGTAAGCAACTCTATTCATTTAGCCATCTGAGCAGCTACGGGCGTTGAGAATCAATACTGCTAAGTATGCCAGCCCTTTTACTACACCTAACGATGAGCACAACAGCTCACGTAACCCTGCTGAATTTAAACGACCTAGTTATCACACTTAACGTTAACGCTTAGCTAGCTAAACGCCCAAAGTTTCAAATTCTACCTAGCTATCTTACCCGCTAACTTTCATGCATGTAACACAGCTAGACTAGCAAGGAAATTCTATCCTCGATGAAAAAAAGTATTTTTCAAAACGCTAGAGTATTTCTGCGTTCATAAACCCAACATCACATAAGTTTTAAATGATGTTTTACAATGTATCGTTGGCTAAGATAGCTAACTTTGCCATCCCCGTAGGGTTGTTACAGCTGACCACCAAGAAAACAGGTGTTTGGAATACAGGGAGGGAACTAGCTCGCTAGCTACCCAGCCACACAAAATAGCTATAACTGTAAGAAACGTACATATTAGGGTTGCAAGTTAACAATTCACAATATTCGATTAGCTCTGTGTTAGAAAACATATATCGTTAGCTAGTATATCGAAAGACCGTGGCGTCTCAAGTTGTTGACTGCCAAACTAGCTGACTGGCTAGCTAATTGCTTGTTCATGAGCCACCACCTACTTTCCTCCAAGCAAAGACCCCGTACCTGTGCGAATACGCACAAAGAGCGGCTATCCCGACTTCACGAGACAGCAAAACATGTCAACTTTAGCGACAGGAACGTAGCTTACCTCTGACCGCTGTTGTGCTTTTAACCCGACTCTCCCTGCCTTGGCTGGTGTCACCCCTTGCTGCAGTGTGTTTAAGTGAATGTATTGCTAAGGAACGGGGCTGACACGCCTAAGCCCCTCCCCACGGAGGAGAAGGATATTTTCCGATCAATCCATTGGCTGGAGGGGGAGGTGCAGCCGTTGGAGTAATTCGAATCTCCTCCCATCCGCGGTTAAAAAATAATGACATCATTGGGAAAGGAGTCGTGGAGTGAAGAGATCCGTTGGGTAGCAGCGGGATGCTGGGGAAGGGGCGTTTGAGGTCGAAAAATTCTGAGCTGCATTGATTTTTTTCTTTATGATAGGAGTATAATTTTAAGAAGCTGTTGTCCGTGAATGTTCTTGAAAAAATATAATTTATTCCTCCTGATATTCATTGGTGCGCATAATAGCATCACGAACAATCACTTGGGAAATGGTTAATTTGTCTTTCTTACAAATGAGCCGTTTAATGGTCCTTTAATGTAACCACCAACAGAGTATGACACAGTTTATTCGTTTGATTATCTAACATAGGCCTACATATTATTTCTTCGATACTTTTATTTGAAGAACTATGAAATACAAACTGAACTAACAAAAATAGCATGAAAGTAAGGTGATCTGATGTTCCTCTACAGTTCTGTCAACTGTAATCTACTGTATGTAAATAATAATAATTTCCCTCTGACCTCATTCTTTAGCTAATATATGCAAAAATGTCCTGCGCGGTTGAAATTCATGTTACACATTCTTGAACTTGGGGGAAGCAGACTAACTCCATGAAAGGGTCTGAGTTAATGTTTTTTTTGTTGTTATGTAAATTTGCTTTCATAACGTTGACAATAAATGTCAGGAAAGTCATGTTATTATTTCAAGAAGGAGTGATTCTGAGGAAAGATTGGAGCCTACACAAAGAGTAGTAAAGTTACACTCTGGGCATTTCGACAGGTAAATGCCCTTCCCTTCTCATCGCAGAATTATTTGCTCGCAAAAATAGCCGTTGGTTTTCTGGTTTCAAGTTCAGAGTGCGCGTAAAATAACGCTCTAGTAGTTATTATGAATGTAGTCTATCACAGTTCTGTCACTAAGACATACATTTGACAGACTCACTTACAATGTAATGTAGCTGGTGTTACAATTAAAATTTGACCTATACTGTATGTACAATCGGAATTTTAATCTTAAATTCTCCGAATAAAGCCAATACGTATTTAAAAACCAATCCCCAGTGACTTCCCTCTGTGAGAATGTTGCTGGTCCTTTACTAGAATACTTGCTTGCATGCACAACTTTGAGTGATCAATTACTCAAAGTTTATAAGAAAATAGTCCTCTGTACAACGATTAAAAAACAAGCTATCCCCTTCATCTGTTGAGATATTGCACAACAATATTCATAATAACCTCTCAGTGGCAGTGGCTGGAAGTCAAACAACTTCCTGGATCTACTGAGCTTGGGCTACAGTTGCTTTGCACTTAATAAATAAGTGGTTTATAAAGTAGTTGTTGTAAAGAGATTTTCCAACTCTTGGAATGTGATTACAGCAGTAGTGCCATGACCTAAAATGTAAATGTAAAACAAAATTATGTAATAACCATGAAAAAGGGTTTTATATTTGGGTCCTAAACAACCAGAACCTTGTATAGTTCTTGGGCAGGTTGATTTAGGTACAGTCACTGAGGTATAGGCAACCCACAGGATAACAGAATGCTTGTAGAAAGCAACACATATTTAGTAAAACTCAAAGGAGTGAGATTAACATTATGACAATACCTTTATCTACCTTTTAATGTCTAGTGCATAACTGTCCATGTCTTGGTATCACACTGTACCACAGTTGGTACAGACATAGATGTTTTCAAAAAAAAAAAAGTACAAGAAGGGCAACAAGATCAAACCCAGACATCAAACTTACGAGAGAAGGCTAAGACACGTCTATGGTCGAAGCAAACATACACTTGCAGGGATTTAATCAAGGGTTCTAAAAATGTAAAACAGATCAATGACATTAATTACAGATGCTCAGTTCTGTAAGCTGAACAAGAGGTCATAGATGTTAAATATTCCTCTATTTTTCTCAGACAGTTATGAATGTACTACTTCTCTTACCAGAACTCGCAGCCGAATCGGAGACACTTCGGTTGGTCAGTGACACAGTACTCAATGTGCTGTGTGACTACCAGCAAGATGAGGAGTCTAGATGGGCTGAACATCTTGTTCTCATCTTGAAACTTAATTTTCATCTCATTATGAAAGAGCCAATCAGAGTTCACCACTATGTGCAGATGAGTGATATCTTAGATCTTGGTCATTGGCTACATCATAAAGCCAGCAATGATGAATCAAGCAATTAAATAAAAAGATTGTTCATGAATATATCTCATGTTGGGAAATGTTATGTGGTTTGCATGCTGTAGTATATGTACATTAGCTGAAATGGAAACAGCCTTAATTTATCACTAATAAAATTTTCAACCCTGTACCCACCAAAATCAAAATAGTCAGAAGAAAATTGTAATTGTTGAATTAAACAGTTAGACATGAATTACACAAAGGCCTGACTGTTCACAGCTTCACAGTAACAAAAACATTTTTTGTCAAAAAAGATTTATTTTTAATTTTCTTTTCTGCTACACACTGTATATGCTACAGGTTTGATAGTTAAATATCAAATTATAATTTGCTAAAAATTTACACTGTACAGATACACAATGCTCGTGACAGCTGTCAAACGAATGATGCAGCCATGAAACAAATTTGTTTTCAAATGCAATGGTTAGTCTCCCTGAAAATGAAGAGCACGGAAAAATAAAACAGCAAGAGGAAACACACAATCACATTTTAAAGGGATGCCTAGTCTCCTCTCTGCAGGAATAAAATCATGACAGATACAGGCCTTGCCACAAACAACAAATCTTCATACCTCAAGCACAGTAAGGCAGCCTTTTGTGGCATGTTACAATGCCGTTCCTTCCGAAAGTTAACCTTTACCTTGATGAAAAGCAAACTATAGAGGGCCGCAGCATGTTCACACTGAAGCAGACCTTGGTCCAGACCGATGAGCATACTGATAAAATGTTCAAAGTGGCCGCAGGCAAATGTGCCACATCACACAATGAAAGCGTCTGGCTGGGCAGTTCTGCTTGTGGATGATACAGTACCACGCCGATCGCTACAACTGCGATTGCTATTCAGAGAAGCATGTTGCCATTGTAATGCTCCAGAGGGTGCGTGTATAATCACATGACCATGGTTTTTGTGGCAACAAATTGTACTTGTGAGTGCTTCTACCGTATTAGGTGACTTAACTTCTTAGAATGTGCTTTAGTCACCATTGCCATTAGAGTGGGAAAAAAACATGAATCTG
This sequence comes from Megalops atlanticus, assembly GCA_019176425.1. Classification (NCBI taxonomy): domain Eukaryota; kingdom Metazoa; phylum Chordata; class Actinopteri; order Elopiformes; family Megalopidae; genus Megalops; species Megalops atlanticus. Next base: position 16,718,624 of record CM032879.1, read on the forward strand.
CCTTAAAACTGGGAAGGATGAACAATGTTTATATATAATTATTAGTCATCACCCTTTGATGAGAAAACACTGGGTAATGCAGTCCCTAGATACACAGAGACTTCGGTTTATTTGTATGGACAGGTTGCTAATTAGCTGATGATGCTGAGTGAATTTTGGCTGTGGAATTCTTTATTGCCCAAAAAGTTAAGTTTGTCTACCAGGCTACAAAAATATGTTTGGAGGGTTACAATGCCTATTCCTTCTATATTTACCTGTCTTTAACACAGGTGATTCTTGGTATTTATTTAAATAGACTGTGAAAATCTAACCTAAATGAATGGTTTTGCTGTTTTTCTAAGGTAAGGTGCATTACATGTTCATATTCTTAAAGGGACATTCCCTGTAATCATCTACTGTCATTGGGCTTTAATTTTTTTCAATATGAACAGGCAATTCAGTAATTTGCTGTTGCATGGAATCATTTGGGCAAGAGGATTCTTACTCTCTGCGAGAGGTGATGTTCATTAATCTGATCAGTTTGTATTTGGACGGCATACTCACAGCTAATGCATACTTCAGAAATGAATACTGAAATCCTCCAAACAGGATAAACATTCTGTGACAACATCTCAAGGAGGAAAAGAAAGAAAACACTCTTCATCATTTTCTTTGAGAGATGGACTTCTCCAAGGTGTCTTAAAGTGCTTAGATTATACAGCTTTCTCTCTTTCTTACTCTCTTTCTTTCTTACAGTTATCTTTCTTACTATCAGATCCATTGATACACTGGGTAGTTGTTACAGAACCAATTCAGTTTAAGTATCTTGTCCAAATACTTAACACCATTCTGGTTTCACACATATGTCCCACCTGGGAACTGGACTCCCTTGGCCCTCAAACCATCAATCTGGTTCCCTTGTTTTCAGAAATGCAAGAGGTGAGGCACAAAACCCATGAATACAACTCTGGTCATGATGTCATAAAAGGGAACCTGCACTGCATGCTGGGAAGTCCTGGCAGGCACCACTTTGTGTGGAATTCCCCTGTATTTTACTGGACTACTGGCAAAATCCAGTGACTGACAGCTGAATCAGAAAGACTGAGGGCTGGAAAGTTCAGAGATTTCTCATGGCAAATGAATGCACCAAGCAGGAATTGCGAAAATGACGTGCATGGATGGAGAAATGATGTCATCTAACGACTGCAACAGGAGTAATAACATGATGAGGGTGGGGATCTGGCGGATGGCAAGAGGGATGCTCTCATTTGAGGCATCCCTTTGAGAATGATATTATCCCCCCTCACCCCACAGGCTGGGGGAGAAGGTGGTGGGGAGGAGAGGGGAGGACAGGGGAGGGGCCTGGGTTGTGTTGCAGAGGGGTCCTCAGACTCTGATCCAGCCAACAGGGCCTGTCATGTCTCCAGCTTCTGTCCCGCCAGGGGGATCACGAATACTGTGATGTCATCCCCAGAACCTAGCCGGTCGTTTGGCAGGCGCCACCCACGCTCCTTCAGGACTCCCCGTGACCTCATTAGCAGGTCCTGTGCAGCCAGTGTGTACCTGTATTGGTGGAGACAAGAGAGAGGCAAGAGAGGTGCAGAAGAACCACCCATTAACTTTCCACATTAAAATTTGTGTCCAGAACCCTTGTTATAACTTGATTTTTTGTCAGATCAGACCAATATGTTTAGTAAATGAAGATATGCCTAGCTCCTGAATGCTTAATTAAACAGAGCATCATAATATGAGCATTTCTTTCTGAAGTGGCTGTCACCTGTACTATCTGTCTCCCCATACTATGCTAGCTTTGTGTTAGGTAAGTGGTAACTATGTAAATTGCGACATCTAGTGGTCATATTGATGAAGTGGGTCTCTATTCTTGAGGCTTTCTCGCTGTTCCCTAAATACAATATATGAATCACACAACTTTAAGGTGTGTAAATAATCTACCTTCCAACAATAATATCATGTGTATCACTAACTGGTCTAATCATACAAATATGAACACTTATTAATTTGCACCATCTTCTGATCCCTGATGGACACTAATATAACAGTAACTAATGGCTTTATCCTCAGAACTGCTTAGTTGTAAACAGATTAATTTATGATGACTCATTTCACAAAAAACTGACATGGAAATTACCACAGTCAGTTACTTCATAATTCAAACCATCATTCTAATTTTCATGATGTGATTAAGTCACAAATTGGCAGTTGCCTGTCTTTGACAGAATCATGGATATTTTTAGAGTATTATCTATAATACTGACAGAGTATCAGAGTAGTATATAATTACATTAAATGACTGTGTCAGCTTTCATAGTTTCAGATGTTTCATTGCCAACTTTCTGCCAGACAAAAATTAGACCCACTTACAAAATACACCATACAACATAATTTTCTGCCATTTCACTCTGGTAATTACTTTGCTGGCAACACATCTAAATGTATGTGTGAAATATGAATGACCAATTCAAATGCCTCACTGTGTATTCTAATAACAAGGATGAAAAGCATAATATTGATTAGTTATTAAAACAAACCGTACAACATTTTGAGAACCTTTGACCCACAGAAACCAAGATTGACTCGCCTACATTAGAGGCTGGCCAGCTGGAGACTTACCTCATGGGGTCATTCGGCTCACAGCATGACAGAAAGCCTGTTACCGCATCAGCCACCTCCCTGTCAGTGGTGACATCCCACAATCCATCTGTGCCCATGACCATGACATCATCAGGGCCATGCTTGTAATCTTCCAGGTTGTATACTTTCACCTGTTGGGGGAGAGCGATGGGAATGAGATGGGGGGCAGGACGGGGGTGTGGTGGTAGGGTAGTAAAACAAATATGAGCAGTAATCAAGTGCCCTCAAAAATACATGGCAAATATTCATTAGAACATCATGATTTTTGTCAGTGATTTTCTATTCAGATGAGATGCAGCAAAAGTGACTGCTGAAGAGATTATTGAACATTAACTGCATCTGCCTTCTTGATGAATGAGAGGCACTGCAGTGATGGTCACAATGTTGTGATGAAACATGTTGAATGGCAAACCTTTGAGGTCACTCAGAGAAACATCTGTGCAATATACATCTCTCATCAGACATCAGTTCTGGGGCCATATGTAGCAATCTTTGTGTACAACTTGCCGTAGGAACATGCGTACACACAATCTCACGATTTGTGTACGGAGGTTTTTTGTCAGAGTTATCACACACCACGTACGCCTGATTGTCTTCATAAATCTGAGCATAAATCAAATCAGCGTGAGATCATGTGCACATGAACGCGCTTAACATGCACTCCCACAATTGTTCTTATATGGACTGAGACACGCCTTTAATTCATCAAATTAGCATACTAAAGATCCCAGGTAAATCTGAGTGAAATGCAGAGATTGATGTTGAGGATCAATGGCAGGACGTAAGAAAAGAAATTATTTGGACATGGAGATAGAGGTGATGGTTGATGAGGTGGAGAGGAGAAAAAATGTCCTTTCTGGAGGCCAGAGTAGCGGCATTTCAAATCAACAGAAAAATGCGAAGTGGCTCAAAGTGGTGACTGCTATGAATGCAGTTTCACCAGAGGTGCGTACGGTGGAGGAGAAGAAAAAGAAGTGGTCGGATTTTAAACCTGAGTGCCCTCGCGCCATTTAAGGAATCAGAGCACTCGGAACGTAGGTCTACAAGACGCAAAATAATAGAATTTATGAATGATTCTAACCACTGAGAGATGACTGCTAAAATTAACAAAATAATAGCCAACAATGTCAGGGTCATTAAGTAAAAAAACAAAGATAATCAGATCATTTTGTCTGTCTTTCTGCTAATGCCATGCAGCTCTCGCTCTATCTCTCTCCCTCTCTTGTTGACCGAGGTGTGTCGTTTCCAATGAGTATTCCAACGTTTCCAAGATTTTTTTTGTTTGTGCTATTTTTCTGTAGGGTACATAAAACTTAAACTAACTTAAACTTAAACTTAAACCCCCTTTTGCCCCCTCGTGGCGCCGGGTGCGGACACACTGGTCCTGTGTGCGCTTATTCGTTTTTGGCCTCTCTTTTAATACTGGCTTCCCCACTGCTGTGAAATAAATGTATTATTTGATTTTGAAACAGTAGTCTTGTGTTGTTGTTATTTAGCCTTTCAGAGGCTATTGCATGGTTAAATCAATGAATTGCAGTAAACCTACCACTAGACCAATTTTAGGTGGTGACCTGGCAATCTGCCCCAAATATTCCTATTTCATATAATGGCCATGACGCACAAACGCATGGATAAGGTAAGGTAGCGAATTGTTTGCATGTAGTCAAAACGCCACTATATTGCCACCCCCAGAATGAAAAAAATGCAGAAATAGGCAATAGCAGGATGATAATCTACTGTTTTACTATATAAAAAGATTTTCCCCCTCGTCATTTTTAACTGCCCCCTCAGTCACTTCATCCTGGCGCCAGGACCTGGCTTGATAACACTTATCAATGATTGACACAAGACCCATTTACTTGCATCACCGTTAGTTCCTCTTGGTGTCGCCAATCTGCAAATTACAAATTTTATGCGTATGCCACCTCGAGACCATGCGCAGAGGTACGTGTGTTTTCCCGGGAAGTATCTTTTCATAAATACCGTTTTATGTGTAGAAAAGTGCTCTGGACGATTTTAGTGTGTACGCGCCGTTGATACATGTGGCCCCTGGTGACGTGACAACCCAAAGTGAGTAGTATATCACAGCCTCGCAAGCTAGAAGGACCTATTTCTTTCGGCAAAGCTGGGTAAATTCTGAAGAGTACAGTCATGTGTTAATTCCTGGTTCCACACGAGGCTCTAGAAGAGTTAATGATGTCAGAGGTGGTGGTCACAGGCACTTCCTGTGCTGTGGGCTCACCTCTGGGCAGCAGGAGAGGAAGGGTTTGATGTGGATGTTGGAGTTGTACACCTTCAGGTCATGGTCCCCTAGGCCTCGTGTCACTCCAATTGTGGCCATCACCCGAGCCTGCACACGCACACACACACACACACACACGCACACGCACACAAACACGCACACGCACATGCACACACACGCGCGCGCACACACACACACACACACACACACAGTGATGCAGGTTAGTGCATGGTGTGCTTGCTGCCCTTATGATCTGACTCCTACAAAATCCACTCATAAAGGATTAGCCCCAATCCCTTCACAAGAAAAAAGATTGTATGATTCTAAAATTTTCTTTCGGTTAGCATCTGGTTCACACTGTAGAAACACTGGGTGAGCTGGCTTCCTTTCCATAGAACAACTCCAATGTAACAATTATGAGCTGTTAGCAGAATGAGACTCATTACATCCTGTGGCTCTTCATGGCTGCACATGTCCATCTTTGCCAAAGTATCAGTTTGACAGGGCTTTCTTTCCTGGCTTTCCTTTCTGACCCAGCCAGCAGTGTAGCTCGGATCTGCTCCAACTTCTTGTCTTAATTACTTGCTCAACCTACTCATTAACTAAATATGACATTATTCACATTCCCAATTATGAGTGAAACCCAAAATAGTGTAACCCGCTTAATATTTCCATTGCTGTACAGCCAAATATGAAGATATCAGGGAAGCTGTGATATTCATCAGTTTTGTTTTGCTTTGTGGGCTTTAGCACTGCCACCAGTGACGGCATGGAACTAATGACTTGGCACTTCACATTCAATCCTTTTTGAAAGCATGGATAAGTAAATTAAGTGTATGACCTCTGTACAATTATACAGTGAGGTAATTGACAGGGATGAAATGAGGTAATTGACAGGGATGAAATTAAATAAAGGTACTTTTTTGCCTTCTCCATATATCAAGGGGAACTTGAGGTCCTCTTCTACAATCGTCTTGTAAGCCCTGGAATAGAGGACATTTAATGATGAAAGAAACCTAGAGGCATAACAGAAGGTGGAATCAGCTTTAGCTCTTTCTCAGAATAAAACACTGTGGCCCACATCTGTTTATGGGGAAGGGTGAGGGGAAGTGGACAACGCCCTTGCGTCAGACAGACGCACTTCACAAACACTATTAGTAATTACATGACACCTTACCATGCAAAGGATGGATACATGCCGTTTTACAATAATCATCTTTGATAACATCAAAATGTACATAGTATCCCAAAAAAGGAAGCATGCATGCACACACAAACACACACACACACACGCATAAAAGCGCTCGCAAATGAGTCTTTCCACAAACATGTACGGATGCGCATGGGCAAACGAGCAGGCGTGCACGCATACATGCACTCACAGAACATGCACACACACCACACATGCACATACACACACAGCGCACATACAAACATGCATGCACCCTCTATAATCACAGTGCACAAACTGGGGCGCGCTTACCAGCCGGCCATGGTGTGATCCCTGAAGAGCATTTTCTTTCCCAGCTCCTTGTGCTGGATCCTGCGTGGGAACTCAATGTGTGTGAATTCATTCCCCAGGAGCTCCGGTCTAAGGAAGCCCTGAAGGGACACACACATACAGCAGGGGTGCGAATTTCGGTTAATGTCAACACACACACCAGGAACTTTACAAACTGCTTCTTCCAAACAGATGATTCAGAGCTTCACTTAAGATTGTGGTAAGAGTACATGAAAAATCATGAGTCACTACTTTTCCATACAAAGTAAAGAGGAGTCACTGCTGGGTAAGCAGTGTTAGGCGTGTTTTATAAACTGGTGCAACATTACAGTCATTTCCCTCTGATGAGTCTTTTAAATCTTCACTGAGCAGCAGGCCAAACCATTACATAACTTCATTGGCATTTAGCAGACCCTCTTATCCTTACACGGGTTATAATTTTTTACATGTTACCCATTTATACAGCTAGATTTTTACAGAGGCAATTCTGGGTTAAGAACCCTGACCAAGAGTACAACAGCAGCAGCAGTGTCCCAGCAGGGACTCAAACCGGCAACCTTTCAGTTATGAGTCCTGCTCCGTACCCCTATGCTACACTGCCGCCCCAGTGCTAGCAGAAGCGTCTGGGTTCGACAGCAGGACTGTGCATGTTAGAAACCACATTCTTCCCTTCTGCCCTTACAAGATACTGCAGGCGCCGTCTCTCTGACTCAGGCGTGAACTCGCTGGACATGGGGATGACCTCGTCATTACGGATGATGATGGCTCTGTGGGGACAGACAAGGGACCAATGAGGACAGACAGCTCAGCCTGATGATGCTGGGACACTTCAGGGCACTGAGGGAAATTCCCCACAAAGTTCACTTGAAGCTGATTCGCCACAGTTGTACTTTCAAACGAACACAAGGCTTGGGTCAGAACTGGTTTCAGATGGTTTCACTTCTCTATGCTACTTCTTTGCTGCACTTTGTTTCTCTTGCCTTTTACCTGCAGCAGAAGTATTCCAGACAATATGTGGGTATTATGCAGAACACAGAAGCTGTGTACTGTACATGGTGTGCTCTTGCTTTCCCTGTTTTATCTGGGGTTTTCACCACTTAACTGCAACAGAAACAGAGCACTGTAAAAAATTTGCTATGCCTACTAGCAGTAGGAACTGTCCCTTTAGAATCAAGCAAAACATACCAGGCAGGCAGCTGAAGTAGAAGCAAAAATGTCACTTCAGCAGATCAAGGTCTGGTGCCCTTTTCAAGTGATTTGTTTTTAGTTGTTCCTGAATGTGTCCATTTTCACAATTATCTCCACGATTTTGAAGGACCAGAATCATAAGTGAACCAAGCTTAGTTCAAATGATCCAAAACCATTAATAAAGGTCAGGGTCAGCATGGGTTTCACAAATGACTCCAAACGACCCAAAATACACTTAAAACAATATTTGGTGCGAAAGTGCCCTTAGCAATATATATGGGTGGTGTTGCAGTACAAACATTGGACAGTAGAGTAGAGTATATGATGATCATAGACAGACAGTACAGTACAGCCTTTTAACAATTTACACCATGGACAAGACTGTTTAAGGCAAAGAGATTTCATTGTCACTTTTAGTATTCTGCAGAGTCTTCTATTTTTAAAGGCCTAAAGGTTGTTTGAATGACAAAATAAAACCCCAGAGAAAGTTTCTGGTTGGACAATAGCACTTTGCTGTCGACTCAATATGCATTAGGCTCAGTAACATTTATTTAAACACTTTTCTTGAGATTCATTTTTCAGTGTGTCTTGAAAGCTGTTGTAATGGTGCACCCAGGTGAAGGTGCAGGTCTCTTACCTGCTGTCTCCTGCATTAGCCACGTAGAGTTTCCCCATTAGATGAACTGCAGCCAGGGCACAGCACCCCCCAGAAATGCTGTAGGAGGCCTTCTCCTTCTCTATGAGATCATCCTACCAAAAGCAGACAGAGCAGGAAACACACCCAACAGTTCTGTCATGATTGGTTAATAAGAACTTCCCATCTGGCTTTGCCCCTTGTGGTTGTCACGCGATTAGCTATGCTCTCTGCTTGCTTACTGAGTATTGGTATTCTGCACTTGAATCTTCTGATACTCTGTAAACCACATTTAGGAAGGCCAAATAAGAAACAGATCTGTAGATTTCTTTGAAGATGATGAGACCATAGATGCTTATATTTGGTGTATCATTGTTCATATAGTTGGATATTTTACTGAAGTTATAAAAATTACTAGCTTGTGGGCACCACAGCAGTGTTCTACCTGAGATTCAAATCAGTCATGTTTTGATTTTAAGTGCAGGTCTCTTATCACAACTACAGAGACCTTAACTGCTCAGAAACTGATGAAAACAGCAGAGTAAGTGGAACAACATGCTTATGAGGCATATCTGTTGATGTGGGAAATTTAAAGCTCTCTTAAGTTACTTTAAATAGTAAAGTCTCTTATTATGTGCTTCATCATGGTCTCCCAAGTGATCTGCAAAATACTGGAAAGGTGTGGGACCCGCTTCTAGGCAAAAAAAAAAAGCAGGTACCGATTTGGAAATGGAGACTGGATATTCGATTATTTGACTATTGGACCATGAAAGCACAGATGGATTACTTAGACTGGACCATGAAAGCACAGATTGATTACTTTGATCAATATTCAAATGCTTGCTAATTAACGAAAAATGGAGAAAATTTTATGACTTCTAGTCAGCATTCATGAGGAAAAGACTAAGAAGACGAGATACAACAAAACAGATAATCATTTGATATCATTCATTTTCCTTGTGAATGAATCCAGATGTCTTCGTTGCATCATTTAAAGACTGAGAACGGGAGTTTCGTACAGAGTTTTGGTGTAGAAAACACAGAGTTTGGTTATTCCAACACTTGATCCTTGGAGCCACAAAAACATTCCAATGCCAGAACAATCGTAATGCAACAATCGCAATCCCTAGAAACATTACATTACATCATTATTTACATTACATAATTACATTATTACATTACATTACATAACATGTATGTAATGCAATGTAGAAGCACAGAGCTCGTGTGTTGTGACAAGCGGTTACCATTTGCTTGAAGGCGTTTTCGATGGTTCCCATCACCAGGCTCTCCAGGCTGATCACCTTCTCCATGTGGAAGCGTGCCGCCGGGTCCACAGGCGAGTCGGGGTCCTCCTCGACGGCCGCGCCCTTCTTCACCTCCAGCTGGTACGGGCTGCCGTTCTTGGTGAGGCAGATGGGCGGCGCGGCGTCCGGGTTCTCCAGCAGGTGGGCGATGTCGCACAGCCGGTCCCGGATCAGCCGGTGCAGGAGCTTGGAGGCCATGATGGCGGCGCCGGAGCCCGCGTGCCCGTCGAACACGCCCCAGAAGTGCAGCGGGATCCCGGTACCGTCCTAGAAGGGGAACACACGCCCTCTCACTCACGCGGCTAACGCGCTCGCCTGTGTCGCGACACCTGGAAACCCTGGAACTGGAGCCAGGGATTCAAACTCTCTCAGCGCCGTCTCAGCTGTCAGAAACTATGCCGAAACACAACACACTGTGATTGTGTATTATTGATATGTAGTATTGTGATGTATTTTGTATTCTGTGCTCTCGTGACTGATGTGTCGTAGTATACTTGGCTTCTGTTGCCTAGTCAGATTGCACAAGTTAACTTGTGGTAGGGGTTGAATGGTGTTATTACATTACATTACATTAAATTACATCATGTAGCAGACACTCTTACCCAGAGTGACTTCCAAAGAAGTGCATCACTATGCTATTGCGAAGTATTACAAGAGGTCAGTAAGATACTGAGTTAAGTGCTAAAGTAGTGTAAAGTGCTTTTAAAAAAAAATAGGGATAGATAGGATGAATAGAGGTAGATGGAGAGGAAGGTAGACTAGAGATACAGCTTGAAAACATGAGTTTTCAGTTTTCTCTTGAACGTGCCCAGGGAGTCTGTTGTCTGAACCTCAGCAGGAAGCTCATTCCACCAGTGTGGAGCCAGTACTGAGAAGAGGCAGGTTCGAGAGATGATTCCCTTGTATTTCGGGACACAGAGGTGACCTGAGGTAGCAGAGCGCAGCACTCTGGCTGGCTTTTAGGCCTTGATCATGTACTGCTTGTGTTATGCTCACACTCACTGGTCTGGGAGTGTCGTTAGCCTTGTCTGACACTGTTGCTCATTTAACTTGAATGGATAGACTTATGTTCTATTGTAGCGGAAGTCAGACTGGGTAAAAGCGTCTGCTAAATGCATGTAATGTAATGGAATGATTTCCTTAGGCCTGTGGTCTGAGGAGTCAGGGTTTTCCAGCACAGCTTGCCTGCCCTGAACTTCCACTGCATGGACTAAAGCAGGAGTTTCATTCCTTACTTCCTCAGAGTTATGACTCTGCCTGTCATTGAAATAAATGAGCTAATGAATGCGTTATGGAAGTACCAAGAAAATGTGACCTGCTTAATTTTATTCTTCAAAGTTTAATAGCGCACAGATAAAGCAAACCATCAGACATAGACAGCAGTGGCTGGAAGGGGAGACGGGTCTCTGTGAGAAGAGATACACGTCGGCGGGACACAGCACTACTGGTCTTAGACAGCATATGGACTTTCTCACTGGCATTTGAAACCCTCTTAAGGGTAGAAAGGTTGAGGCTAACTGGGGTTCAGAGGACAGTCAATCAGAATATTTCCATCTGGGACTGGGGATGATGAGCACCCATTTTCACACACAGGAGAGATGAATAGAGTAAAGTCACTGAAACTGTAGTCTGTGGGCATGTGAGTGTCTATAAAACAGAGAGATGTGATGTGCTAGATGTTGTGTGGCAGTTTTGTAGTGGAAAATTATATTTCTCTGTACTATGTCATTCTATGTCACTTCATGATGGGAAGGGCCTGTAGCCTGTCAACGTCAGTGATCTGTCTTTTAAAATGACAGCTCTTTTCCAAAACTTGACCATACACACATTTATACAATATGTGTGTGTGTGTGTGTGTGTGTGTGTGTGTGTGTGTGTGTGTGTGTGTGTGTGTGTGTGTGTGTGTGTGTGTGTGTGTGTGTGTGTGTGTGTGTGTGTGTGTGTGTGTGCATGTGTGTGCATGCATGTGTTCCTGAATCTTGATAAAGTTCAAGGTGGTTCAAGGTCATCAAAACCCAGATGCACAATCTTTTTTTGGATTGGGAAGCGGGTGGGTATAACAGAATGAGAGAGATCTCCTGTGTTGTTGCTGCAGGATTGATCCATTGTCATACACATACCAAAGAGCGAGCGAGATAAGTATCTCCTTTCATGCACGGCCTTTGTGAGTCACAAGAGGGCGCTTTGAAGCGGCCTTTTCAATCCCCAGCTGCGCCTGTCAGCGGCAGAGGAACTGATTTAGATAAGGATGCAACCCCTGATACAAAGCACGCGCTGAGTGGGTGTTTTAAAGCGCCATTACGTTGCGCAAGTGAGGCCCGCTGACAAGATTTCCACTTGAGATTTCAATGTGGCCCCGAGGCCTCCTTCCACACAGATGCGCAGAATGGCACCCGAACCAGGGAAGGGGAGGGGCCGGCCGGCTGGGCTCGGGCAGGGCGTTCCTGGGTCCTGGTGACACAGAGCAGCAGGCTGTTATGGCAGAGGAACATCTGTCCGCCTGCCACCGGGCTAAAACCAGAGCGGCGTATTAACGGATGATGTAATTGATTTAAGGATGGAGTGGCGGGGGGGAGGGGGGCTCGTGGATGGGCGGAGAGGGGTCACTGTGGTATCGACTGTGCAGTGTAAATACAGAGCAGGATCACAGATTTGGCTCGGGAGTGAGGCGCTGGCATTGTCCAGCTGGGAGCGCGTGCTGTTGAGGGAAAAGCCGCAAAGCTGTTTCTCAACGAGGAAAGACAACGAAGATCTTTGCAGAAAAGTGACAAGCCCCTCCCCCCCCCCAATCTTAATCATCTTTCAGCACAATTTGCATTTTGACTATGATCTTGACTTGAAATTGTGGCCATTACTATAGCATTGTTTTTCAGGGTAAAGAACCACCCTGGGATTACACCCCTCCACCCTTCTCGAGACTCCGCAGCTCTCCTCACGCCGGTTCCAGCACATCTAACAGATGTTTAGCAATACAAAGATGATAATCTGGAGTGATAATCTGGTCAAGTGCAATGCCACATAATACGAGCGGTGCCCTGGAAAAGCTTGATCACGCCCCATTTTTACATCTTTTCAATTAATCCCGCTATGGTGTCACAGAGAGCATGGTGATGACTCTGAGAAGAGGGTACACAAATCTCCTCTTCACAGGATTCCACTATTCACTCATGTATGACACTTTAAAGGGTGTCACCCTTTTTAAATTCAATGCTGTTCTGTACCTTTATTGCAGCCCGTATACTCAGAAGCTCCTCATGTGCTTTGATGTTTAAGAAATCCCTAGCTAAAGCCCAGAATGCATTGCTGCACTTCTCCCTTTCTCTAAGGATTGTGAAAACCACAGGTGCAAATCATGGTTACCAAATCATGTTAACAAATGGTTCTTGATCATTTAAGCATGTAAATATAGACTCCAAACGTTACGATGCATAGTCATATAGTTGGTATAGTCTATATTCTGAGCTGGTTTGTGTCTTAATATGTGTAATTTGCATTTTCTACATGTTCATTTTACTTCCATATTTCCATTCCTTATCGGTTTTAACAGTGCACTCTATTTTAACTGAGATCTGAAGTGATAACAACATTTAACAACAGCAAATGTTTCAGGGCAGCCATGTGTGTATCCTTAACAGGCATATATGGAGACTATAAAAAACCCTGTCATGCTGCAGGCGGTTCAAAAATCAAGTGCCCATTCGTCACTCTTGCATCAGAGAGGGGACACGCTGTGCTGATGTCAGACCATGAAAATCTTCTGGAAGGACATGGAGATGCTGTCATTACAATATCTAATTTTAGGTTTTCTGTGAAATTACCCTTTAATTTTGCTTTATTCAACATTATGTGTTTTACTAGGGTTCTGCAGAAAACTACTTTTGATTACGAAGGCTTATACAACTGACAAAAAGTCAAACTGCATATTTAAATATGCAATACAAACAGTGCATCGGCATATATATGGGATATATAAAATATGCAGAACACACATAGAACTGTGAGCAGGACTCAGAGATTAGAGGTTCTTACTATAAATATCACTGAATTACACAATAGCCATGAACTGCACAGCTGAACATCTGAACTGACCAATGTGATGAAAAGATCTGTGAAAATGGGCCACAAACTAATTAACAGCAAGCATTTTGGCAAAAAGCCATGTTATGAAACAGGGGTCATTTCTGATTGCTTACTTGTCCATTAAAATGGCATGCTAGGATAAGAGAAAAAACATTAACCCACTACACGTGACCTGACATTTGGTTTAACCACTATGCGGGCAGATGCTTGCTGGCAAGTTCATTAAATGACTAAATGGGGCTCCAACCTAACATGAAACACAGCAGACTACAGTCCCAAACTTAACCCTAGGCTCAACAATGAGGTGGTGTGGCTTGAATGGTCTGAGAAGGGGATGGGGAACTTTTTCTCACTGCAGGAAGGGCCTATCTCCTCTGGAGTCTGGACAGGAGAGTGGCAGTCTTTAGGCCAGACCTCCTCTCTTACCCCATTGTCCTCCAGCAGGGTGGAGTTGCGCTGCTTGCCGCTGTTCTTCTTCACATACAGCAGCTCACAGCTGGCCTGGTCTTCGTTCAGCATGCTCTTTCCAGCATTGATGACTCTGTTGAGGTGGAGGACCAAGGGACATAGTTATAAATATTAGTAATAATACTTAATGGTTCATTCGTTAGACTTCAGACTGCCACCAATTTTTTGGTGTCATTGTAATTTTCTCATGACAATACTGTGTTATTGCATTATGGAACATATTTAAGACTTTATGGTTGAGACTATCTCGATGAAAATGAAATAGCAACCCCCTCAGCAAGAAGCTGTCTAATTTGTGGCTTCTAGACTTAAATCCTTGGGACTCTGTTTGCTAATGAACCACATAACATACAACAGTTTCCTTTTCTGTACAAGGATATTTTACAGAGTGAAAATGAGGAAGTGTTGTATGTAGTTACATTTCTGCAATGGAATGAATGTCTTAAAAAGGCACAGTTTTGAGCCAAACAGACAAGAAACTGACAACTCCCACCTCGAACACCCCCCCCCACCTGAAACATAACATCTACCCAGCCTACCAGCTCAATAAGACACTTTTCTGTGGGAAATACTGCTTTGCTAAGTACCCTCACTCCCTGCAGCTACCTGCCGGTGCTTGAATGTATGTTCTTCTCTCTGGTGTTACAAATTGCAGACATTTTCTGAAATTGGTAGTCATTTCGAGCACAATGGCTCTTGAAAGGCACTTACAGTTGTTAAATGAGAAAATAAAACCCAGCATTTACAGCCCTGCCTTGTAAGGGGTCCTGTCTTTGCCTGTGTGACCAGTGCCTCCAATCAAATACCCCTCCTAAGGTGCATGTCCAGACACATAATGGGGCATTTTTTTCCAGAAAATTGAAAATGAATTTCAGTCCCCAGTTACATTACTGTAAGATGAATGTATTTTTTCAGAGAGCTTTTCTGCTTCCCACCCTCCCAGTTCCTGCTACCGTCTTTCCTCATGGTGTTTGTGGTTGCGCCTTCTCTGAATAACGTGGGAACAGAGTTGCCCTGGTCTGTGATTTTCACAGAAATGGACCTTCACTGCGCAACCCCTGCAGTCAGCACCCAGCTCCCAGACATATGACATCACCATCACAGCTGCAGCAGCCAAAGAAATTCATTGTTGCAATATCCTTTTCAGATCTGGCTGAAAATTCATAGAATAGTGGATCCACATATGAGCTATGTAAGTTCAACTGTAGCAAGTAATTGAGGATGGGAGAAAATACACACCAGTAATGCTACACACATGATAAAGATAATGCAAAATATGACAATATTATATATTAGTATATATTGCTATAATATATAACATGAATAACAATAATAACTATCAAACCGTAATACTAGCTGTCCCTGAGATTGCTTTCTGAGAAATTTTACAATATAGTGTTCTAACCATTAAAATTTGCATACACATAACCAGTCAGACAGGTGTTCAATAACATTCTCTGGCGTGACTGCTTTCAAGCAGGACATCAGTGCTGTTACAGACTTTTTTAAATTACAGTATCGTGAGCTATCATTACTATTAGAGTTATAGTGTGACAGGGTTTTTACCCCAATGATGGAGAACCACAAAGGGCTAGACTAGGGTGTTAGAGCAGTTTCGCAGAGAAACCAAGGAACAACAGACACCCATTAAACCATACCTGGCATCACATTTCTGTGATGTCACTATGTTGTGGGATAATATCAACATAACAACCAGCTGCAATACAGAATTTGCTGTGACTAAACAACACTAAAATTGGTAGTAAGTCTGAATGACCCTCTCAGTGGCTCCCTGAAAAACCTACAGTACCTTTGTTTACCACTAGATGGCAAAAAAGAGAACTAGCTGAAGCCACTAGACAGTGCCTGCTCAGCACCTGTTAAAACTGTAATCATTATTGGGTTAAAATTCTCCTTGTTTTAATGAACAGCCTGACAGCAACTCTGATATTAGACCCACTCTACCATGAAGTAGAAAAAGCCACAGCATCCAAATCTGGATTATAAAAAAGCCATCTACGTTCTAATCAGCTGAGAGCAGTAAGCTGGCCCTGGGGGAGGGGGGTGCATTAGTGCTAATGACATGGAAAAAATGAAAAGTAGCTGGCCGTTAAGGCCAGAATATACAGCCTGCAAGCATTAGGCCGGCGAGCAGCTTGTTACTGATGCCTCTTTTGTAGTGGATAGAGTAATAGTACGCTGTTTGGTGAGTAAGCTATGACATGCGAACCCTTGATGCACCGTGGGGAATGATGCTCAAAGTCAAATGTGCTTGCATTGCATTACAATTCATTAGAATGTATGCCAAAATGTAAGGTAGACCATCTGCTTTAAGGCAGAATTGCATCATCCTAGTACTGCACCCATCCTCCTAGAGAACATTCCTATGGGAAGAAAAAGACACTTAGCCTGAACTGTCATGGCAGATTTACTGCTACCGGCCTGCAACCAAGCATTTGCATGGTCAGGTATGTGTCTCTTATTAAGCTGTGTAGAAGGACTAGGGTTACATCATTTCTGAGATGTTCGTGAGAGAAAGGTGTGTAGATTCTATTCACGACCTGCATCTGATATGTGGGCCATTGATCTCTCAGTTTACTGGCTGCTCTCTGATTTATATTTCCTGCTTGGGATGGACAAGAAAGCTGTGTCTGTGGGGGACCTTCCCAGCACATACAATACTGTTCGCACCATGTCACTGTAACATTGCAGCAACATGACAGGGTAAAATGTTGTAGCCGAGACTCCGAGATGAATATACAATATATCTTGGTAACACACCCAGCTGAATTAAAAGGTTAAATTAACCTAATGGTTAGTATCTCTGCAGCAAAATAAAATTTACTTTGTCCTGTGTAGGTGTTCCAGTCAACGACAAATAATACCTGAATAAAACTTCATTTTAAAACTACATTTGTCCTGTTTGGTGAGGAGAGATCCATTAAAAATGGCTGACACTGACTACAGTGTGACCTCAAGAAGTAAGCCCTGTTCAAATTCAACTATTTTTCCACCTAACAGGAGGCTGAAAAAACAAAACAAAAATGAAAAAACAGCAATGTCTGGTTCTCAGCTGTGACGCACCTGTTTCTCAGGGCAACAGTTGGAGATGCATGTGACTGAGAGAAGTCTTTCATTAAACGGGAATCTGCTAGTTTGAGAGACCTGCAACCTCTTCAGGGGGTTTCAGAAGAGGAACCCTCAAGTTACCCATTTCCTCTTCTGCAAACTCAAATGGCTCTACGAAGAACTGGACAGCTACTGCCGCATAGTTCTAACTTCTCATGCAAAAAATACGTCAGCTAAACAAGATATCCAGAATATAAGCAACATGTTACTTTTTTACAACTTGCACAATGAAATACATCACATGGGCACTTCCGTATTGAAAATCCTATGCAAATATGGTGGAATCGATATTTATATTACATATTCTATTGTGCAATATGTGGGAGTACATGGAAATAATCAATATATTTTCTGAGAAATGCAGTTTCGGTTTTCAACATTTAACATTTATTCCTTAAATTCATCATTTTAATGATTTTCTCATTTTTATTTATTATTACAGACACATTACGTTTTCATAGAGGGCCCCTGCTAATTTTGCTAATTTTAACATTAAATAATGTTAAAGGATGCGCTCACAACCACTCAAAAATAATTCAAAAAAGTAAATATCAAAATTCTGTTTGCTTAGTACTATTTGTCCTTTCCCCAAATTTAGGTCTAATTGAAAACTGATGGATCAGTCTGTTTGACTGCACAGCAGGAAACCCTTATCTGAAAATCTGGTTTGTCTAGAGAGCCTGACAGTAAATAATTCCTTTTCCAAAGCCTTTGTGTTTATGTGTGTGAGTGTGCATGTGTGTCTTGCATGAGTGTATGTATGTGTATGTGTCTGTGTTTGTGAGTTAAAGCGTGCATGTGGTAGCCGTCTGTGAGTGCAATATGACCGCAGAGCAGTTACTTGGTAGTGAGCATTCACCCCACATTGCAACAGCCTCCTCCCTCTTGGCGACATCACTTCCTGTGTCTGATGCCCTCGAGGTTTCCTGTTAGGCCCTGTCTCGTGAACTGCACGATATTATTGCTGAAGGGAAGCTCGTGAATGTGTGCCTGGACAGCCTTATATGGTGGCTTACTGTAACTATGCTTCAGTTTCAGGCTCACATTGCACATGTTTACTGTATAACTGAGATACAGCTCAAATGGCCTGGATTTATTAACCACAAAAGAACTAGAATGCCACTGCTTCTGTCTGCATTGTTAACTTGCGTTTTTCAGTGCAGCACCAGGCACATTGTAAACTTATGCAGTGGGATTTTTGCTACAGGAACTGAAGTAAAGTGTTTTGGCCAAGGGTGCAAGAGCTGCCCCATCTGGGTTTGAAACCAGCAATCATCCTATCCAGAATCCACTGTATGTCATCATCATACTGCATGTGCACTGAGGGTTTCTGACCTACAGTCAGGGTTTAACTACCGAGCAGTAGACTGTACCTGAGGCCCATATCACGTTACGGCTAATTGAGCCAGCAGAGGCAGACAGTAACTGACCCTCCACATAATTGACTGATTGCAGTGCTCAAGAATGGGCTGAATGTGGAGAGCCAAGGTCTATGAGGTCATCTTTTGGGTCTAGCACACACTCCTCCATGGCAACTCCGATGTAACTGCTGAGATTGGGAGAGGGAAGATGTGAATGGTTTCGATACGGATGCTCTGATATAAATTACAGGTTGTCAGGTGAGCTGTGTTACTGGAGCACCATTTTTTAAGGAAACAAATGGTACATGAAAGAGGAACTAGGGACATGCCAACACAAGGCAAGAGACAGCCTGTTCACACTGCTGATTTATGCAATTAGACCTGATATACAATAAAAACGTGAAAAAGTCTAGTCTTTCGCAAGCCGCAGGCCTACACATGAATGTGCCTTGATCAAAGTTAACTGGAGTTTCGAGAGAGCTCGTTCAGGCCTGTCACTTCAATCTCACAGAGACTGTGTGATGACTCCACATATTCGTGACTGTGACTTCCTTATTATTGTTACACATTTAGGTGGAATGGCTGCGACTGTGGCTTCAGGGTCTATGTGCCAGGAGCAGTGGAGGGTTGAGATTCAGTTATTATTGTGGCCTTCTATTGAGCAGGAAACTAGCATGATTGAAAAATCATGTTATTGATGTTTTGATATGGTGGGCTGCTTTGTCAAAATATATATATATTTAAAAACACACACAAGTACAAATTGTCCTCTAAAGACGGATCGCCCGGTATGCACACCTGTGCTATTTTCAGCCAGCCTCCTAGAGATGACTCATCAGTTCAGCTAGAATGCTTTCACCTGATTTGCAACAATGAAAAGTGGTAAACAGAGAAAGCTCATTCAGAAAAGCTCGGGGCGCTGAATGCCCAATGACATCACAGGCAAATCCTTGCCACAGCGACACTGCCTGGACTGGGACCAGGTGGCTCCAGATGGCTCTGGGTCACCCTGCTCTCCGGCACGCACACGTCACACCGGGTCCCGCGGTGAATCTGCTGACTGCAGCAGACTGGACGCAGCCTCACGCACGACGGAGGGTCGATGAGCGAGGAAGCGCATTCCGACCCGGCGGAACACAACCTGCTTCATCGCTCTCCAAGCGGAGAAGCAGCAGCGTTTCAAAACACAGAGACCTCCATATGCCATATCGCGCCATATGAACCACTGACAACCGTCGCTCGTAACGATCTCCACATCAAACACAAACTCACAGAGTGAGGAAGATCAAACAGAGTTAATCACGGTGAAAGGTTATTCAAAAAAGTTTACATAGTTTCTTGCAAAAAGAAACCAAAATAAACCAAAAAAAAGATCATAAAGCTTTGGAAAAAAGTGAAAAATAAGAGAGACCTAATCTGGTGTGTGCCGTGGGTGGTTTTCATTCTGATTTCAGTTATCATGCACAATCTTAGTCACACACCAAGAAAACGACAAGCAAGACTATATATATTCAGTTTTACAGCAGTGCAGCAGTCCAAAATTACACTTCTTCCAGCGTTCAGCACTGCTAATAGATTTATCAGAGAAGACATACACGTATCCTTCAAACTTGCTGTGCACATACTGCCCTCTTACTGTCCTTAGCTCTACCCTAATTTCCTTCAGTCTTAAATTAATTCCAAAGTCCAGTTATACATAGTTTCCCTCCAGTTTCTAGATTTATCAACTGTGTTGTGAGGAAGGACTTAGTCACAGATTCCATTGCGAACTTACTCGTGTTTACAGCTCTGCAATATAGCCCTGATTAATGTACTCTGTAGAGTATTTCAATAACATGATACAGGGCAGCTCTTTGTGATGAGTGACAGCATACCAACGGAGAGCCCAGTAACAGCTCCTAGATGAAGGTACGTACTTGAGTATGAGAGGTGACAGACTCCCATGTCTAAGAAACCAGCTTCCCCACTGCACTGTCCCTGCAACTCACATCTCCTCTGACTCAGTCCGCACCTCCCTGCATGACTCAGCACTTTTTCAATCTTTCCTCTAGGCTTGAGAGGGGGGGGGGGGGGGTTTGGAATAATGGTACGACCCGCAGATGACTTCAGCTATTGATTTTCTCACTGGTGTAGCAGATTGTGCTCACCCCGCTCGCCTCTCACAAAGCTCTTTTTTTTTACAGAATCAGCCAGGCGGCAGAATCTGTCCTCATCGCACAAATTTAATTATGCCTCAGGCTGCAGGTAGCCTATGCTGAGCGTCATTCCAGAACTGCGATGTCCTAAAGGCCATTGCAGAATGTACGAGGAAAGATTACGCCATGTGGATGTTCCTGCAAAATGTTAATGTTACATAACTGTGATGACTGTTTTGCAGTATTAAGGCTTCAACAACTTCATAATCCTGTATTCTGACCTTGCTGTCAGGAGAAGAACATGAATGCCCAATTCATTGTTCACTTGTAGTTGCTTAGCAGACGCTCTTATCCAGAGCAGCTTACACAAGTTACAGTTCTTACATGTTATCCAGTTATATAGCTGGATATTTACTTCAGAAATTCTGGGTTAAGTACCTTGTATAAGTGGTACAACAGCAGTGCTGTGGTGGGGAATCAAACCAGTACATATGACACATATATGGTATGAAACCATAACCATAATCGATATTAGAATAATTCATTAATTATTCAATGCATTGTGCCAAGTGTAAAGGTTGTAAATACACGTCAAGAGATGAAAACATACTGAGTTCTCCTGACCATTGGCAATCTGCGAAAAATGACAATACAAATACAAGAATATAAATTATAAAATACAAATACAGTACAAATGTGAAAAACCTTGCAAATGACAAACTATACACCATTACATAGACCTAGAATTACCAGGACATACCATTACTTAGATCTTATTTTTTGTAGCAAACATATAAAAAAATAAACTCTCTGTGATGTACATTTGTGAGCCAAAAAGCATTTGTGCTTCTGTGAAATCAGAAGTTGATGATGAATTTTTGATTAATTTTCTTGCACATTTTTCTCAACCATGAATTTATCCCAGAGGGCATCTTTAAACAAAAGTGGAAATATCATTAGCAATTTATCTGTCTGAAATCTGTCTGAAATCCTCTAAGACTATGGTTCTATAAGACCAGGTCACATTTCCCTGGCTTCAGCATCTGGGGCTGCATGAATACATCTAGTAGTATTTTACAGAATACAGTGCAGCCATTAATCAGTTGGCCTTGGTCTATGCTCACATAAAGCATGGAGCTTTGGCATCCAAGGTAAGCATAATTTGTGCAGAATACAATATTTTCAGCTCTAATATTCACACAGGCAGCTTCAGCTGAAGCCATTTGTACACGGCAAGAAAAATGTCTCTTCCTCTATTTACGCCCCTGCTGATCGGTGACATCGCTTGGATGGAAATGTTTTGAATTCTGACTACAGAGCCTTGATAAAGAAAGTACTTTTATTCTGGAATGCACAGCACAGACAACCTGACTGCTTGATTTGAGAACAGTCTTCAGGCCAATGTAGATTCTCTCGATCGTCCTGGACACTCGACTGACCAAACCATCCAACCACGTGCCTTGTCGCCACGACCCAGCACTCACTCTCTTTCCTCAGCCAGTCTGCCAGATCTCTGCCTCTCAGAAAGCGGCAGACCCTTTGTACCTCGGAGGGAAATGAAACATTCTGAGATCCTAAGGTCCACCAGGACCAGTGGGCGTGCGGTCTGTAAGAGGCTGCTCACACAGTTTTATCGATCAGAAAATGAGACCAATCCAGAATGCGTCCGCAATAAAAATACACTGCAGCATAAAGGCCTTCTGGTGGCAAGTGCAACATTTGTCATGGATCACTTGCTTTCTCATTAAAGATGAATGATGTTTAGTTGATTCACTGCGGCCTTCTGCTCTTTAAATGACAGCTGTTCCCCTCCACCCGTAAACACTGCCATGTATTTTTCTGACCTGGTTCCTGATTCCCAGCCCTGATTTGCGAGACCTGTTGCCTGTCAACTTTTCTGCCAACATGGCTGTAAAAACACTGCCCTGGAGCTACACGATGGAGGAAGTGCTTATTTTAATGTTCCTATGATTAGAATAGACTCACCACTGACTGGCTGTCAGAACCCCGCCATTCCCCATACCTCCATCAGTTTACTAACTCTGTGACCATGTATATGGAGTTAAAGGATTGTTACACTCCTACCAGCACAGAAGAGAACTTCTTTTGCTCTTGCTGGGATGTTGTTCCTCACTGTGAGGGAGAGGCCTATTAAATACAGAGCTCTGGGAAAGAAACCTGACATGCAAAGACAATACTGCTCATTTCTTATGCCAGCATAAAGGTGTACCATACACTTCAAATACAAGGGTGAAATGGGGCCTTTACATACAGGCATCAAATCCCATGTCTAGTTCTTTGCCATTACCGCATGTGTCGGATCTCAAATATGAAATCTGAAACCGGCTGCGGAGGATGAATTTGTGCTCCACCCTTGGGTTTGGAACTACACCACATGCATGCCTCCAGGAGCTCAGACAGAGAACAGAGCATGGTTTCAAACACAGAGATATGGCCACCATTTCATCCAAAAAGCTGACTTGTGTTCAGTGATTACCTTCATGCTGAAACTAACACTTGCAGATAAAGTTAGGCCTCTGAACCACAATGGAGAAACCCAACTTCCATGTAGTGACAATGAATAAATGCAAGGGAAGAAATGGTGTTTGTCTGAAGAGGTTGCAAATGCATTGAGGTACAGGCCACCATAGTCTGTGTGGTCTTTTACCATTTCATTACCAATCATCACCTTTGAGCCAAATATAAAGTCAATAAATGTCCACCCTTTGTAATTCAGTGGTTTCTCCTTTTTCTTCTTTATGTTTGCTTTGCCTTTTCAAACGCTGCTGATTTTTTTTTACCCTACCCTGTATGTTGTGACATGCTGTGGTTCTTGGTTACATTTACATACAGTACATTGATACTGATCTCTTTACCATGGCTTTGCCTAAGAATATGCATTTTGAATAATGAAAAAAACTAGCTCTGTGTTAGTGGAGACAGAATACTGAGTTCCTGTCTCCTTCCATCTCTCCCTTCTACCTCTGGGATCTTCCTATAGTGCTCTCCAATCAGAAATGCCCATCTCCTAAATTATTCAAAGCCTATAATATGAATAATAAACTGCTTAAAGTAACTCAAACCGCATGCAAGTGTTGCTAACCTTTTTTCACATGCAGTGGCGTGGCAGTTGGGCTATGTAGCATTAGTATTGCGTGGAAAGGAGCTTTGCACATGTGACTCACAGACGATTTCATGTGGATAAAATATCAATAATACATAGCAATGAAAAAAGGAAAATGCTTAACTATGTTATTTACATTTACTCCACAGCTCATGGAATTGACCGAATATTACAAACTCAAGTCGAACAAAATAAAGTCAATGCAAACAAGATATTCATTCTTCATTATTATTTCAGTTGGTAGGGCTTGAGTTTGTTGTCCTCTAAAATAATAAGCATGAAGTTCAGACCATACTAAAACTGGCTTCTCCTATCTGTTCCTCAGTGAGCCTTTGGCTTTCAATACATAGCTGAATCATCAAGCATAATAAGGAAACTGTGTTGCACACACATCAACTAGTATAACTAGCTATATACGACAAAAGTTGTGACATTTTAGGTCCTTTTAGGGTGTACCCATTGTGATAGCGACCATTTGTAATACAAGTACAAGTTAATATCTTTGATTCTTTCCGCCTTTTGTTAGATTGCTGTTATTTCTATTGTTTAGCTTTACTGCGTATATACACCCAAGCAGCAAGCGGCACGGGTCGGAGTCGCAGCGTTTGATTACTGACTACGGACGTCATCGTCGCACCACTACAGGGGTACGACATTCAAGCATTCCCAATGAATGTAACCCCACGACAGCAACCTGCATATCTGGTCATACGTCAAACTTTCAGACGTATGTTTACACCAGTCTGGTGTAAACAATGGCCTCCTGTTTCCAAACGTAAAATATGCTGAAATTATACAGAAGAACACAGACGTTTACGTCCACTGAATAAGCAATCACAGGCTCTGCGCTCTAGACATCAGACCCCTGCCAACTGCGTCGCACAGCATCCGTATTTTCGGAATTATAATTTCAAAGCAAAATAAGACACACTGCGCTATTCGAGGTAAACAAAATGCAACACGCTACCATAAGCGGATGCCGTCATAGCAGCGAATGCAGCAAAGACCAGATACGTTTTAAGAATTCGTATCCACGTAGAAATGCATATTTTTATACCGCAACTCACTCTGCGTATCCCGTCCGCCAGGGTAGCCGACTGTCCCGTTTCAATGTGAGCACCGGTCTCGATGCGTGCTCTGTCGAATACTGCAGTAGCTCCGGGGTAAGGTCCAAGAACTCCGGGCGAGAGTACGCGAACCGAGGAGGCAGACCGTCCGAACCGCTGTTCTGTGCGTTGCCTGACCCATGCTGGTGGTGGCCGTGCGGTATCATGCCGCCGACCAGCGTGGACATTGCATTTTTCACTTTACTGATCATTCTGCTACAATGAAACGAATCTGAGGCTTCCTGCGCGTTTCATACATTAATACTTCGGCGAGAACTAAATAAACTACCCGAGACGAAGAGCAATGCAGGAAGCGATCGCTCCTGACCCCATGTGACGTTTGACAGACAACGTTTTCCTCTTGTAGAAAAAAAACACTCTCCTAGCACAGTATGTCGTCAGAGTCGCATCAAACGTTGTATTTATGAGATCAGAAAATGTTCGTCAGTGTGTTTTATCAGTATCTTATTATCTGCTTTTAGCTATTCATTAAAGCTAGATTTAGTGATATCGTGCATCTGATAGATATGTACACCCAAATATCGGATATGGGTGTAATAGTTAAGGTCATACGCAGAATACCATGCATTTGTGAATTTATTACTGTGCGTGTTATGTGTTAAATCTATATCGTTTCCTGTTGCAGTACTAACTCGGTATATCTTACTGTATTTCTGTTGCGCAGAATAACTCATTTGAAATCCTTCTTAAATATATTTGACCTTTACAAACAAACTGTTGTGGGTACGCGCACTTTAATGAGTTCTACCATTATTACTACATTACATATTTTTATTTTGATTAATCAATAGCCGTACGGTATAGCCGTATTAGTTCAATGAATTAACCGCAAAATTTGAATGTAACTGTGTCTTAATTTCCTTTCCTAGTTTCCTTTGTTATACTCTTAAAGCTATGCCCGTGTTCCATATAAAAATATAATCTCCAGATTGGAAGGAACAATAAAAATATGAATTCAGTATACGAATTCAATCTTACTGCTTTGAGTGATGTAGGTACCTGAAACGAGGAAATAGCTTCTTCATGAATAATCTGAAAAGACATATCTTGCTTTAACTAAAACGATACAGTATATAAAATAGGATAGATGTCTGACAGAGCATGATGTTTGAGAAGTGATTGACCAGAGTCTTATTGGCTACAGATGGATCAAGACAGGCTGCACAACAATGTCACTAATGTATTGCTTCAGCATTGACTGAAGGGTGAAACGCTAGCCATTTTTAATCTATGTGTTTTAATTTACCAATGTCATCATATCAGATATTGCTACATCCGCATTTCACTCATAATCTGAAGCAGGCCTCCTGCGTTAGTTGTCATGCAATTCATCATTCGTAACTCATAAACTCAATATGAGAACAACATAATGGACATTGGTCCGTGATCAGCCTAGTTTTTCAGTTCGAGTTTCATTTGTTTATTGTGTTGAGTTTTAAAAAAAATCAAACCATAGCATTTACTTGCAGAGAAAATAATGAATGAATACCTGTCTCTAAGGCGCAATAATTGTGCTTGAATGGCTCTTTGATTTAAGGTTAAAGCCTGCCATCTAGTGCCATGTTTGAGGAAGTGCCGCCTTGCGTTACCACTGTCCCGTGAACCGTAGAAATTATGAGCATTTATGACCTCAATTGGATCTTAATAGGAATATTTTACAATATATTGCGCCACTTATTTGCAGGAATGATCTTCCTTCATCGTACTTCTATAATAATTAATACTGAGAGCGTTATTACTACCTTTTCACATATCAGGTATCAGATAACACGCTTATCTCTTTCAGTTAATACATATGCACAGGGTTGGTCTCCCAACACATGGATGTGCAGAGTGAAGCTGAAAAGAAAAGACAAGAGAAAGCACCATTGACGGAAGACGAAAGGATTGATAATTATTAACAGGGGGGACATATTCTTATTTTGTTGAAGCTTTACGTGCTCAATGTGCTTGTCCCTCCCGCTGTCTTGATTTCATATATGTTATCATTATCGTACCTATGGTCAACCGGTTCTGACTTTATCAATCAGAAGCATCAACAACACCTGTAAGTATTATCATTAAAAATACTTTTCTTGTCTGTGGGTTTCAAAAGTAGACAAATTCAAACTCCTAGAAGAGGAAAAGAAACATGACGGGGCAAAACCGACTGCTGTATCTTATAACAAGCGTCCTCGTGTCCCCGATAAACTCACCTGGGAACAAAACTTGCTGTGGAACAGGGCTCAGTGAACGTGTTTTTCTAACTTCAAAAACTGACGGCAGGATTTCAAAATTCATTGTTAAAATTTCCTGCGGCTATTAGCCCATCTAGATTATTCTCAGCGAATCTATTTGTTGCATTAAACACCTGCATCCTCTCAACACTGTTGCTTCGCACACGCATTATTAATATTCATGAACGTTTATTACTTTCGAGATTACACTTGTCTCTTATCTCGCAGCTTTCTATGAATTATTCATGTTGGAAAAAATACGCGCAGGCGAATGAAACGCTGCCTGTACTGTTTCGAAACAACAATTCATGACGTACAGAAAGGGCGACCCTTTCTCCTCTGATATATAGATTTAATAACGGAGGGTATGGAAGGGGACAAAGTCAATAGCCTACTGTCTCGCACTGATACTGTTAGAGGTGAGTTTCAGGACAGCTGAATGTGCTTTTGGCTTTGGTTCTCTTCAGTGAGTTAGAAATGAAAATAAATAATCTTCCCATTAATAATTTAACCCACAAGATCATATGGTTTCCTAGTTCCTCTATGCTGACTGCTTAATGATCAGTCTGATCGTACATGAGTTATAATCGTTATTGTCGCATAGTGCACAATTGGTCACTGTCAAACGGTTCTGGAATATCAAAAACATTACCTTTCACAGTACACGTATATATACTATGCACAATACACTGTGAATGTCGAATCTGACAAACGTAAAGTGCACAAAGTCAATATTAATATGTCTACATTCAGTGTATCTGGGGGACAGAGTACAATGTGCGATGAAACGGATCCACTGGTACGAACAAAGCCAGTACAATAAGACACGAAGCAGCTGCTGGATTTTCACCGATTTTATAGTTTTAACATTCAACAACAAAATCATGTATAGGCTGTCTCTGAATCAGTGTTGACGCAATGTCAAGCAGATTACAACGTTATTAATGTACTCTTACTTCAACATTGCATTCCGCAATTTTCATTAATACCCATCACCGCTAGAGGGGGCCGACATGAGGGAGCAGCATAACTGTTGGTCTCTGGACAACATGCGTTGTAATTGTAGCTTTCCACGCTCCCATATCCATCACTCCTTTGTTTATTAAGTTACGTTGTTCCAGGAATGCAGATATGCCTGAGAATCCAGAGAAAGTACCAGAGGCATTTTTTACCATTACGTTTTATGTTTAAACGTTTTCCTGTTTAAAATGTTGCTAAATATTATTACGCCTAGTGGCAGCCGGGATTCCTCCAAAGGGAATCCATAAAAATAAATTCTGTTCTGTTCTGTTGTGCAGGTCTAATTCAATATAATTATAACATAGTCTGCCCTTAAACTTTGAATAACACAGTTAGGCAAGTGCTACTTTTCCATTCACAAAGCAGCCGCCAAAAGAAAAAAGTTACACAAAACTAATTTGTTATTCTTTAACTGAGTCGAGGATAGTGTGCTTCACTTTTCATTAATATAAAATCAGGCCCTAAAACATCATGAGCATTTAATTTTTGATGGTATTCATGCATCTGGTTATTTTCTGTTTCTGTGATTCTATAATTCTATTTAATTTCATGTAGATGTTGAATAGTGTTGGAACTGATGTTAGCTGATTGAGCACCGGGCTTTGGAAATGTTGTCACTGATATGAATTACTTTATTACAGCTTTTTAGTTTGATAATTGCATGCTCCATGTGATTGCTGTTTCTTTTTCAGATAATGCCTTTTTACCATTTCATACCAAGCATTCATTCATTAGTTTGACATTTCTTGTGGAATTGAGATGGTAGGTATGCAGACTGCCAAGTTACAGGTTGGTAGGGCATACCATTTGCTTGACCAGCTAGCTCTTTTGTTAACTCACTAATCAGCCAGTTAGGTAATTATGTGACCAAAAATAGACAAGACATTGATTAATATACCAGATGGTGGTTAAGGTCGGAAAACCCCACAAATTTAACAAAACAAAATTTAGATTAGTAAAATTAAATATATGCTTGTGGAAGAGTGCGAGTATGTCACAATCTGATTAGGTGATGTCTGACAGTTCTGGAGGTGGCAAATAAATGATAGGAATCTGTGGAATTCAAGCTAAAATAAAAAGATTATCCGAAAATCTCTGCATTGGACATGTATTATAGTTGTCCATTCAGAGACGTAACTGCGTTCGTCAGAAATAAAACTGCAGATTTTTTTCTTTGTATTACAAGTTCTTGTCACAACTAGTTTCCGTACCATGAACCTTACCGCTAGTTTGGTAGACAGCCATGTCCCAGATTCCTGTACTACGCCATCGCCAACAGAGAGCGTTCCTCACTCGTGCTCATTCACTCTTCCGAGTTTAATTCAAGTCCCAGGTGAAAACAATAAAATGGAGACTCCCCCTGACCACTGTCCATATTTATATTGCAGTACATCTGAATCTGAGATCATGGCGCCAGACGAATCCAATGAAAGTGGCATATGGAATTCTACTGAGAGGGAGAAAACAAGAAGGGAAATGTAGGTAATCAGATATTCCTGGATGACATTTTCACACACAGTTATTCCTCTTTCTTAAAAGCTTGGTGGAAAGCATAGTGGAAGGCCCATGTGGTAAAATATTAAATTCAAAATATAAGTTTTAAGAAATATTGTGTCTGTCACGGTGAAGGGCACATGCGAACACACACACACACACACACACACACACACACACACACACACACACACACACACACACACACACACACACACACACACACACACACACACAGCGTACCTGAGATGAAAGCTTGGTTGTCACAAGATGAGTTTCATTTTGGAAATATTTTCAGTACCACAAATAGTGGACAGCTCCTCAGGGGACCTGTTTAAGTAGATTCTCCAACAGGGAGTATCACCATATGTGTCAATATATCGACAAGATATTCATCTTAACATTAAATGATCTGCTTTTGCCATTGTGGGAGTGGTCTCATTATAGGCCTAGCCTGTTATATAAAATATTGTAAATGGGACATTCCTGTGTTTATCCAGTTTTTATACCTCCTGTATAAATGGTCTGCCATGAAAATAGTTGAAATCAGAATGAAGCAGTTACACTAAATGATTTCAGCCATGTCACCTCACACAAACAACATCAGTCCCCTGGTGAAGTGATTGTTGAGTCCAAGGACAACTGCCCTATTGCAGTTGGTTGTTATTTTGTATATCCAACCAAACACATTCCCTGGGTTTACTCAAGTGATCCTTCACAGAACTTCAGCTTTTTGCTTAGAGGAATTCAAAGGATGCACTGAGGCCAAAAGCTTATCCTAATTAAAGGATACAGCTGGCACAGAGATGTGTTTTCAGAGAGCAAATAAGCTTTGATTTGAATCAATGAGAGAAATTGTTTAGGAAACCTTGTTTGCGGGAACCTGGGGCTGATGCTGTAGCCAGTAAGTCTGGCTAATCCAATTAGTCTCCAGCCTTACTCTTTGTTGAATATGAAGCAAAGTATTGTACATCTGCGTATCAATCAGTGAAATTAAATAAAAATAAAAATAAATTTTTCCTGCTGGAACATGTTTAATATGCATGTGCTAACAACCTTAATGAAAATAATGAGATAGTTCTGTGTTCCTATATGTATTTTTGTCTTGCACTGTCAATTTAGTCTTGCATTGCATACGTGAAAATTATGATAGGAAGAAATGTGAATTGAATTAATAAAGTACAACACAATGATTCTGTGTTAAAAATCAATGTTGTAAGCTTTTATATAATTATCTCTCAGTTCTATATGGTCTTATTTAACCATCCATTTTTACAAGTACACAACACAATATGTTAATATCTGACACTACAATCAGCACATTTCTGGAAATCATTTGAGGATTGTGCTCTTTTTACATGTATGGTTTTAAGTATAGTTTTAATTAAACAGATATATTTTTAATAATCTAAAATTAATGCTTTAGCCCCTTTTCAAAATATGAGGACATAACCAAATAGTATGTATTCAGCTAGGCAACAGAGCTAAGTAATGAAGCAGACTAATGCAGGTTTGAGGTCATTTTAAATTCATGCATAACTCCAGTGTCCCCTGGCATTAATTTCTGAAGAGTTCTAAACACTAAAGTTGCAAGACTGAAGAACATACTCAAAGTGTTTTTCTGTATAATAATTTTGCATTTGCTGAGGATTACTGTATTTTAAAAAGTGTAGTTACAATCACATTAAAAACAGAAAAAGGAAATACTCTGACAAAGTAATAGCTCAAGCCATATATGACAGATTTAAAGCATTTATGGGCCCCTTGTAATCTCAGCACAAGGAAAGGTGCAGGTATTGAGAACATTGTAAATTAAATAAATGTACTGGCTGCCTCAAGTGATTTGTCAATGACTATGCAAACTGCAGTGTCAAAATAATGCAATGCACGTTTATGAAAAAGGTAATGTTGTTAATATTTAAACTTCAGCACTATAAGCAGAAATTGAATTTTGGGAAATGAAATGAATTTTAAGGTGGCAAGGGCAGAGACAGAGAAAGAGAGAGAGAGAGACGGGGGGGTAGCAAGCAATCTGATATCTCCGCTCTTTGTCAAGGAAACAAATTCACCTGTCGTTCACTGTGTTTCCAGTTTAATGTACGACAGCTCCTGGATTACACATTTGTACCCAGTGGATCGATCATGTTGACACCCGAATAAAGAACCATGTATCAAACCAGAGATTAAATCTTCAACTTTCACAGAAGCTGCGGTTAGCCGGAGAGCAGTTCGTCTTATGGAGGGAAAAAATATAAGCCGTGGATACATCTTTCTTTTCAATTGGGTAAAATCTCTCTATTTTTCAATTAGCGAACCCTGGTCCAATCTCATGGCCACTGATCTGTCTGAAATGATTTCATCTCATGAATGGAGGTCCACAAAATGCACGCGACATGCACCGATGGCCTGAGTTTGCTTGTACATTTCAGACTGAGCCGTCTGAGGACATCAGGTGTTACTGATTGCTGTCATACTGATAAACAGCCAGTCTGACTCCATGCTTCTCTCATGTGCAGTAGAGTGTTGCTGTAGGACACATGTAGGGCATATCCAAGAGGAACAGAGAATTGAACCCACTTGTCAAGCAAATAACAAGATACACACCTGATTTAAAGGACAGTCAGCAGTCTTAATTTTACTTGTTAGATAAATAGATAAATAGATGTTATGGTAGAGAGGAATTGTATGTTAGGAAGAGAATTGTAATTTATCAAGCGTCTTGTGAGCTAATACTTCGGGTAGATTTTTGTACCATGTAATTTTTACAAGTTCTCTTGATTGACTGGATATGTGGGCAGGGTGGACAAAGCAGAGGATGCACTGGCAGTCATTCCCACCTCTCTATGTCCAATGTCCTTTGCTAAATTGAAAGCTGTTTACTGCAATCATGAGCTGCTTCATGCTTGGAAAAAATAGGTTAAACCAGAAAGCACTTCATCAGTTACTAGTTGTGTAAATAAGCATACTAAATCTGCCCCCCCCCCACTTCTCTCTCACCCTGTCTCTGTCTCTCTCCATCCACACAGATGAAATCAATCCCTTAATTGCACATCTTCCTTTCTTATTTTATAAAACTATACATGTTTTCATTTTTTTTTTCCCCAAGATCAGTTGTGAACAGTCTCTGTAGACAATATAATTTCTTTCATCTTATTAGAATACATCTGTGGCATGATACTCTGACTGTCAGCTCACCTGAAGTAAGAGAGAAGTGATCTTTTAAAAATGTTCCACACGGCCCCTCAGATTCCCGATGTAAAAAAGACCTTCCCAGCTCCTCCTGCAAAGGTCCAGACTTGCTGAGGAGCACAGTGATCTGGCTGATCATGCCATTTGCTTGGACTAAAACCACCTGAGCCTTGATTTAACTTTAAGTAAATCAAGTAAGTAACTTGCGGTGGATTGGAAAAAATGAAACATAAGCGGCTGGCGATAGTTATATTAATGACCTTTGTAAAGAAAAAAAATGTGTAAAATCATTGAGATATGGAGTAGCTGCATATGTTCATGTTTTGAGCTTCATGTCTTCAAATACTGCATTACCCTTGGCATTAGAACCCCATCTCCTTCAGGGGTAAAACAGGGAACATTTAAGACAAAGGGCTACATTCTGGTAACTCTACTATTAATGCAATCAGAATGAGGATGACATCTTTCAATGTGGTAGTGTCAGGGCTCAGGCAAGGACACAGGCGCGGACCACAGGAACTTCAGGTTCCAAGCAGGTTTATTGAGATCGCCAGGCAAATCGCGAATCAAAAACAGGCAAGGTCGAACACAGGCAGGCAGTCCGTGGACGAAACCAGGGTCGGGAACAGGAGCAGGCAGGGTCAGGAACCAGGCAGGCAGGCGATCAGGCAATCAGGGCAAGGCGGCAGGCAGGAACAAGGTCGGAACACAGGCGAGGTCGAGAAACGGAAAGCAAACAGGTACAAACACACTGCAACGAACTAGCAAACAAGACAGAGACAAGCAGGGTAGATATAGGGCTGGGCTGATGAGATGATGGGAAGCAGGTGTGCAGGCAGGCAGGTGGAAATGATCAGGTGGGCGGAGACAGGGTGGAGAGTGGGGCAGGGCTGGAACACAAGGAAAAACAACAAACAAAAGCACATGGACCAAAATGACAGCTGGGGAGAAAACAAAAAACAACAGCTAGGGGACTAGAGTACTGACAGGTAGATATTTTCATTTTTCTCAGTCAATCATGGAGCTTCTTACCTGCATGCTTAATGAAAGGGTGCCTAGACCTAAACTCTCATCCAATCAGCAGCTTGCTTTTTGTACAGTCACCAAGCTGCCATGTCAAATTAGCTGAGCCAGGTCTGTCTTCACATATCTCTTTAGTTATTTATTTAACCTTTATTTAACCATGTTGCATAAGTAAGTATGTTATTTGAGAACTGGTCCTCACTTTCAGTAATGACGCTGCAAGGGGTCTGGTATCATGGCATAAACAAAAGAATGCGATGTCATAGAGATACAAGAGTACAAAACAAATAAATATGTACAAATGTTAATCAGCTGACCTTTGACCTCATACATAAAAACAAAATAAAGAGATAAACTGAGTTTTTGCATTTCAGTCCGTGTTGTGCCTCATTCACGTTGTTAGCTGCTGAAAACTGCAAGACTGTGCAGACAGTTTGAACCCCTGTGTGATGAGCTCACTTGATTTCAAATTTTGAGTGCTAAAGGAAACATTCAACAGATCTTCCTGATAAGAAGGGTTTTACTCCATAGGATCTACAAATTAGCAAAGGTCAAGGAATAAGATGTGTTGGGTGCAACAAGGCCAGATTTGTTAATGAACAAAGACGGTGATGGTATGTTTTAAAAGTGGCCCCAGTCATGCATCTTACTGCAAAATTCCGGGGGATGTCCAGTGTCCTAACAGTTGGTCATTGTCTGCAAAATGACCATACTGGGTGACTGTGCTGTGACTTCTGATGTAAAGATGATGGTGAGTATTATTATTATTATTATTATTATTATTATTGTTGCTGTTGTTGTTGTTAAATGACAATGCACATTGAATACAGATTCCATGATACTTTTAAATGACAATTTTTCTCTCTCAAACCCATGATGGGTAAATAGCATAAATTTGAATTTGTTGGGATCTAATGAAATGGCAGGATTTAAGATAAAAAGGCCTGCTGAATTTTGTCAAAGTTAAGCTGTAGGTTGTGCCTTACTGAGATGAGGGAGGAACCAAATGAATACGAAATTGTATCTGCATAGAGTTTAATCAAAGAGCTACCTGTTTCTTGCATTATTGAAACTGATTGTAATTTCAGCAAAAAAGTTTTGGATGAAACACACTTTACATCATTAGAGAAGTAATTGTGAAACCAGACAAAGTATTTACTCATAAAACCAATTTTTACACATCATGTTTAACAGAAAAGAATGATCAATGGTATTAAATGCCTTGGCTACTTCTACGAAAATACCCACACAAATGGGCTTATTGCTGAGAACAGATATAATTGAATAATATTCAGAACTTTCAGGGTGGCGGTAATACACCCGTGTCTGGGGTGAGAGCCAGACTGTCTGAGAGAACGTTATTATCAGGAAATGAGTGAGGTGTTTATTTATTATTTTCATAAAGAGAAACTAAACAAAATATTGAGAGGGACTGCTGATAGGAACTGCCCACAAGACATGAGGTCATTTCAGGCCAGTTTCACTCGCGTCTCCTCGGGTACAGTCAGTGCAGTAAGTCAGAGCTGTTTCTTCAGCCTTTACAATGAATTTCCTGCATCAGCTGTGACGAGGGCTAAGATCAGGCACAAATTATTCCTTTTTAACTATTTAAATTATACCATTTAAATAGTTTGCATGGCTATTGTACTAGCTGAATGTAATGAGAGTTTCAACACCTATATATTAACCCCTTCTCTTTCCCCTTTGTAGTCTGCCAATCAACAAAGCAAAAATAACTGTTTTTTCCTGCAAAAGAAGGAAATGTATGTACACATGCATACACCTGCAAGACAAAGGTTTAGCAAGAGTAACTGGACTGCCATTTCAAAACAGATTCGTACACAGAAATGATTTCATGCAACAGTTCAACTGCTAGTGCAATAAATCACCACAAAGATTAGGCAGATGTGAATTGGCCAAGTGCTGTGTTTCTCCGGTTTAAGTCGTAGGCAGACAGCTACAAAGCCTAAGGAAGCTTCATTGCCTTCAGTCTGTCCTCCCATTTCAACGTCTGTCAGCTTTAAGCAAATACCCTAAATCTAATACCTGGAAATACTGTAAAGTCCTGTCAGTACAGCCCTGTGTTGCTGAAAGGTGCCAAGACAGAAGAAAGAAACTTTTTGCATCATGTCACTGGTGTCACTGCATTTGGAGATCTAAAGACCAGCTAACCCAATACGAGTCCTCATTGTGCCAATATTGCATCACTTCCCATTAGAGACTTATTGTCGACTCCAATGTTCTTGGTGTCACTCACTTGAAAAGTTCTCAAGTGGTGTCTTTGTGAAGTAAAGTAAATGGAAGTGCCATTAGTCAGAAAGCACCCAGGCTGAAGTGTGGGCCATTAGTTTGCCATAATCTCTTACTGGAGACCTGACAGTGATTGCTGAGGTTATTGCCAAATAAAGCTTGTTGCTGCAGGCCTAATGACTTTCTTATAGCACTTCTGTGATCCAACAAAAAAGCAAGTGAAAGACTGGATCAAAGTCAGTTGTCCTGTTGAATTAAAGAGCACTAATTCCAGCCAGCTCTGAATTATTGATGCTTGGCTGTAGCCTGGAGACCATTATGGCTCTTTTGTTTACCAATACCTTCCTGTTTTAATCTTCCCCCATGCAGTTGGAGCCTGGGTCCAAACAGAGTAACAGAGTGATGGACAATAAACTGCTGTGCCCTCCCAAGGAAAGCTTGCAGCAGGGCCTGGACAACCAAAATAACTTTCCTGTTTGAAGGACAGCTCTCACCATATTCTTATGGGTCATAACAATAAGTGTACAGTGTCATTGTACATAAAATCACAGAAAATCTCAAGATTCTCATTGCATAATCATCTCGTTGTTTTCAAGATGGCAGTAACACCAGGACATTACAGCTCAGAATCACCCCAAATTGAGTTGGTCAGCGGAAGAGAGTAGAGTAAGCCCTATTTATATGTACTGACCAGCTTGGCACATCCCAGAATGTTTTGGATGTACTACATATGATTTCTGTCTAAACACTGTGTGAGCATGTGTGTGTGTGCATGTGGGCGCACACATGTGTGTCCTAGTGAGAGAGGAAGTAAGAGTGCAGCGTGCATGTTAGACCGATTCCATTAGCCACACTGAACTGTGGATCGACAGCCCCAGTAGACCTATACTGTTTTATGTAACCTTTAGCCACAGATGGACATCAAATGTCTACTTCTTTTGCACCCTACCTCTCCCATGGTGATAAACAAGAGCAAACAGTGTAACCACTTGCTGAGTAAGTTGATCTTCTCATGCCTCATGAACACTTTCACATACTTGGGTGATTCTGTGGGAAAATGAAAGCCAGAGAATGTGCTTGGCTGGGAATCCTAACAATGTACCAATCAGCCTTATGGTCGCCAGTAACTTGGGATGTGTACTTAGTGAGTCAAACTAAACACCTCCCTGAGGTTAATTTTCAAGCACATTTTTTCTTGTTTCTTTCTCTTAACTTTCAAATGACAATTACATATACACATCAACTACTGATATTTTTAGGATGAGGTGTCATTTAAAAGCATGTGTCTGTGTATTAGGGAGATCCTCTGTTTATTTCTTGCCTTGCAGACACACTCATAACTATACAGCAGCACGATACATCTGGTATTCAAACATACACCCTTTTGGTTACCAGGCATGCTCTCTAATCACTCACATGGCAGTGCTTCTCACAAGTATGACACGTTTTGATCCCTTTTATGGTTCTCGCCTTTGCCTGTCGAATTTTTCCACACCGCCTTGAATGGAATTTGAAAAATCTTGACCTTTCTGCCCCCCTCAGCAGAGCCACAGTAGCGCTGTTAAGTAAGGTCACTTCTACGTCTCAGCTTATCAGCATTAAACCGGGTATAGCATTATTGTCCTTTAGGTGGATAAGAGGCTTTTTGCGCTGTGCTGCCACGCGTGGCTGCTGGACCTATGCACAGCAGTGGTGTGTGGAAACTCTTCTCTTACCAGAGGAGAGCCTTGGCTCTGTAGGACTCCGCTTAGATCTCTGTGTCAGCCCTGGAGAGTGGCGAAAATAAAACATTCAAATTGCAACATCCTCCACTGCAGATCATTGTTGCGCTGGACATAAAGAGAGGCTACACATTCTATCACTGTTGGGTTTCTGTGTTCCTGTATGTGTTAGTCCATCTCTCTGATGTGGGGACTCACAGCAGCAAAGAGATAGCCACAGGTTTTGCTCGTCATGGCATTCGCCTGTGGCTCCTCAACTAACTGTTCTGACATTGGCGTCATGTGATTGCATGAATTTTTTTGTACAAAATGCCCCAGCTGTCAGATACATACAGTTGTCATGTGCTGTTGTAACACAGACTTTTTTCCTCTGTCTTGTAAGGCTATTTTAAACACCACACCGGTCAGACCACTGTCTTTTGAAAGATAGCAAGTGAAATGGAGCATAAATAATCTACACTTATAATGAAGAGAATCTGCCTTATTAAAACAGTGCTTAAATACTCTGAGCAAAGACAGAAAAAGAGAGAAGAGAGAGAAAAGTTGCCCCCAAAAATGGGGGTGCTTTGTGGCTGGCAGAGGTGTGACAAGGGACACATCTTATCACAAGATATTAGAAGCCATAAGCAAATGTTTCAATACTGTCAGATAAATTCAGAAAGCTCTCAACAGTCTGTGCCAAATAAATCTCCACAGGTGTATTTCACAGGTAGCCTTCATTCCCTCGTCAAACTGCTACCACCATCAACAGGACCCCCAAACACAAACACACACACACCCAGTGCTAGACATTCAAAATTAATTACACCATAGCAAACAGCTTTGGAGAACCCCCAGGAACACTTATTGAATCTATCTGGTATTTTCTTTTCCATAAAGGTAACATATACCTCTGAAAAGCACTTGGGAAAATATTGCTGCAGGCTTGCCTCCTTGATTTATGGCTTTTGAATACAGATTCAAGTGCCTTTATCTAATTACAAAAAAAAACAGTCAATGTTTCCAGGAAAGGGGGGCGGGCGAGAGAAAGAGGGATGGAGAGAAAGAGAGAGACAGAGTTTCTGACCCATCTCATGAAGGTAACTTCGACACTCTGGTTGGCTTTGCTTCATCATATCACCGCGGAGAGCGCAACATCCAATGTAAAGCTTTTTCTATTGTAGCAAACTTTACAAACCCACAGCCAGTAAGCCATTTTAAAGAAACAGCCCCCTCACTGCTGTGTTGCCCGATCGTTATTATAATTGTGTACAAGAATAAAAAAGAATGGGCCGATGTGTTTACTTTTATATTTACTGTTGAGCAAACCTCACAATATTAAAACTAAGCTATGTGCTAGACAGTAACATTTGTTAATGAGGTTCAAATCTATTCATACACTACACACAGATGCGTTCGTTTCAATCTCGGTCAAGGAAGTGACTGCTATTTACTTTGAAGTGCTTAATTACTTCAGATGTAACGGAAGTTGAAACTATGATTTAATCATCCACTGGGTTTAACGTTTCAGTGTGTTGTCCATAACATCAAAGCGACGCCTGCTGTAAACGTCCTCATTACTGAATGTAATCATAACCCCCCACCGTACACAAATAAACAGCAAATTAGCCATCTTTGTTCCCATATTGTCACGTTGCGAGGTATCATGTTATTAAATATTAATATATTAAGCTCATATTTTGTTTTGTTCACTTAATTAGCTCTTTATTTCATCAGACGTGTACCCAATTGCAAATGCCGTGATAAAATCAAACTGTGCAAAGACTGCACCACTAGGTGGCACTAAGTCACTGTATAGTTGACTTTGCGTTCACCCGTCTCCGGAGAAGTGAAGCGACACTCGAAATTTAACATCTTTGTGGTTCAGACCTTCTCTCCCGTCCCAAGCACAGTGCAACGGACGAGGTATCGCCAGCGCGGCGTCTTCAAGGCAAGTCTGAGAGGAAGATCGGTGGCTTCAAAACCAAAAAAAGGAATATTGAGAGGATATAGTTATGATTTCACCATAGGCACTGGTTTTTAAAACAACGTGCTAATGGATCTCATATTTGAAGTTTTAAACCTTTTGGCTGCGGGGAAGTACTAGCGGCGTATCTTCAAGGAACTTTGCCAGGCCAATCACCACTTCGGCCGGGCGGAAAGAAACACTGCACAGTCAAATTCAGACTACACACCACGCAAGTGTTTCGCTTTTGGGCAACGAGGCTAAAGTGAACATCTTCAAGATATCCCCAGGGGATGTGTGCCGCGAGAGCATTTTCGTGCAAAGGAAATGATACTTCACTAATATTCCTGTCGCTTTCTTTTTGACAATGGAGAGCAAATGAAAGGGCCATTTTCGCTGGATTAAGCTGCTCACCTAACAGGTACGCTTTATGACCTATTCTGATACTCTTTCATAAATCCAACACTTTCCTTGACAGATGCAATCGTACATAGTACTGTCACTTAACTGAATATCCCTGGTCTTTGGGGTGTTCTTTCCGCTGAATCAAATTAGGTGGGCTAATACAACTGAATATAGACACATACATAATGATGACTACAACAGGAATTAGAACATAATAATGACTACATCAGAAATTATTCCAATCTTGTATAAATGTAAGACAAAAGACGGCGCTCGTTCTTCATACAAAATATGTTCAGTTAATCTGTGCTCCAGATATATAAGTTGTTCTGCACAAAGATACGCATAGAGGTGAGAGCTGTGTTTGCATTACGTGGTATGCCGTATCAGCGTAATCAGAAAAGCTTTAAATATACACCGCGCGTTTAGCAATGTGGGTAGGCTATAAACTTGTCACTTTAATATGGCATTCTTGGCAAGGTGTTGTTTATAGCATAAAGTATCCACATAGTTAAGTATGCTACAATGTTTTAATACAGGTGCTAACCGGTCTTATGTGTTGCACATGCAATGTGTTGCATTTTTGTATTTACCAGTATGGAAACGTGTATATGACCACTTACAATGTGCTAATCCATTTTAGTTTGGGGAAATAAATCCGGGCGCAGAAGTGTGAGGAGCGCTGTGTGCGTGCGCGCGCGCGTGTCAGTTTGCGTGCATGTGTAAGGGCGGGGGAACTTCGTGGCGAGAATACAATGCTACGAATCATGTATTGATCGTGCCGTAGCCTATACATTCTATACGTGACAGTTCCACTTGATGACATTGGGGAATACATTATACTGGTATTTCAAAACTTTGAAACGCGAAACAATTGTTGGCAACTCATTAAGTAATTTTGCAAATAATAAAAGAAAATCGAAAAATGAACGCGCAGTAATATAGCATTGATCACCCATCAGAATAATTATGATTGCCCCAAACACAATCATCCCTATGCAAAGAAAGGAGAAAGCAAAATGACATTTCCCAGTGAGAAAATATCCCGTTGTACAGTAACTCAGACTGATTGGGTCTCAAATGGCGTACAGAATTATAGTATGTTTAAATGCAGAGGTGCAGGTTTACACAGAAGTGAATATGATAGGGCAAGACTGTGTCTTATGGTACCCGAACAATTCAGCTCAGTGTTTTTTGACGTTTCTGTTCGGTCAGTCTAGCATATTGGTATGATCAGGTTTACATGTAATAGGCCTATAGTAATGTTTTTGTGTATTTAAGACTAATTATAACAATGACATATATACCGACCTCGACAAAAAGGGCGTCGATTCAGTTTCATTAACCAGATAAGATTGGGGAACTTCATCGGGGAAGTGGAATGGGCAGCTGTATTTTTTCCCCCTCATTTATCTGTTATTTGTTGCCATCGAACTTGTTATTGAACACATTTTCAACTGAAACACATTTTTTTTTGCCAATGAAAGCAAACAAAATGCCTCCGACATTTACAAAAATAGGATTTTTTAATAGCACAGCGTTCTCAGAGATCTCAGATATTGACATCAAATTTCCTCTGATTTTTCTCACGACGTGAAAAGTTAATTAGTTAGTTAATTTGTTTGGTTAGTGGAGGATATCACGACGATGATTGAGCTCATAGTTATATAATCATGCTATAATTATTTCATATGAATTTACAAAATCATGATTTTGTAAATCCACAGAGTATATAATGTATTAATTCAAATTCTGACCGTCCTGGATGTATTATTGTTCATGTGTTAACGGATGGTCTATATTTACCTGATGGGTGGTGCTGTTAACATCACCACTTGCATTATGATCATTATGAATCCCACACAGACAAGACAGTTCACACAACTGTTATGCTGTCATTAAGTGTGTGACAAAGGAGGGCCCCCCACAGAAGAATGTGAGAAATCGTGGTTATTTATTTTTTAGCGAGATGGAGTGACAAGCTAAAGATTCTAGTTTACACATTAATCTTTCCTGCAGTTTTGTCTCATCTTGAGCACTTCAAATTAGATACTTTGCCTGAGGGTTAAACAGCACTAACTAAGTTGGTGTTTGAATTTGCATCCTCCTGGTTCATTCCACAGTCCAGTCCCTGTGAACAGGTAGATTCCAAACTGTCCTCAGGGTGGGGAGAAGGGGTAGCTCTTTGGACACCCAAACCTGCGTGTGCAGATGTGCAATACAGTTACATTATGCTTCTTATTTCCTCAGCACATGCCGTTATCTCAGGCTGACTTCCCTATCTTACATTTTACCCACTGGGCATTTCTACACTTGGATATATCTTCTGAAACCATTCAGGCTAAATGCTTCCCTCAAAAGTGCAACGCCAGTCTCCCCACCGAGGGCTGAAACCTGCAGTCTAGCGGCTGCAAGCCCAGTTCCTGGCTCAGTAAAGTGAAGTCCACATGTATACGCAGAAACAAAGCTGTGTGTGTGTGAGGTGGGTCTGATTTAGGTCTGTGCACAATATTAGAAGGAATAAAAGGTTATGTGGGCTGCTGCTGGCACTTCAGTCTGAAATCACAGCTGTTTGTGGTGAATGAGTCATGCCATTGAGCTCCCTTCTGTTAGGCGAGGTGTCTTTATTTTAGCCCATAGCAAGCAACACAATCATGTACTGTAATGAAAGAATCAAATCAAATCTCTCAGGCCCGTTAGTGTGCTCTTAATTCTAGCAAATTATAAACAACGTGGAAGACGTGCAGAAGACGGCTTTGTTATTTTGAGGATCCGACACTTGACGTGAGTTGTGCTGATGCGTGGTCCATTACTGATGTATGCTAGAAGTGAGTCATGGTAAGAGAACCAGTCAAAATCACTAACAATGAAAAAACAGCATTGAAAGAAAATGATTGGCCATCTTTCCTTCCAGAGTTTCTGGAGGTGTGGGTGGAGTGCACTGTGGGGCTTCTGCGCTGTGCATGATGGTGCAGCAGACTGGACGATGATGGACTGGATAATTCTTTCCTCTCAAAGGCTGTAATGCAATTTCTCTTTGGCAAATCACTTCAAGAGCTCCACCACAGTAATTCTCTGACAGAAAGAGAGGTCTGGCGGGGACGTAGCACGGGGAGCGGTAATTCTGTTTGGGAACTTGAATAATGAGGTTCCCTTAGATAGGAACCAGTCCAAGCTCCTCACCTTGTCAGTTGGATCTCCGTCATCACTCCTCCTCTCGTCCCACGTTCCATCCCTTCTGTGTCCCCCCTGTTTTCTCGTGAGGGCCCTGGCTGCGGGGCGGACTTGAAGCCTCCCGCTGTAGGCTTCAGGCCACAGGCTGTAGTGCTTGAAGCTTAGCTGAACAACTGACGCCACCGTGGTGATAGTTCCAGGTCTGGAGGCAGCGGAGGGCCCCAACCCCAACGCAAATGGACTTGTTTTCCTGTTTCTAAAGGGCATGGATAGCAGGGTTGACAACTGCAAATGCTGCACACACAACAGCCCGCGGCTAAAGGTGGCTGGCAACGAGGGCTCCAGCTCCACCCCCCCCCCACCACCAAATCGACCTTCTGTCCTCTGCCCTTTGCCTCCATGTTCTGCATGATGCGCCGTACTGTTTTTTTTTTTGCGATTAACAGCATCATTGCATTTGTAGCTGGCGGGATTGTGCCTGTGCCTGCCTCACGGCTCCCTCTCTATGCTCCGCCATGATTAATTGGG
This sequence comes from Megalops atlanticus, assembly GCA_019176425.1. NCBI lineage: Eukaryota > Metazoa > Chordata > Actinopteri > Elopiformes > Megalopidae > Megalops > Megalops atlanticus. Next base: position 16,762,516 of record CM032879.1, read on the forward strand.
TCCTGGCGAGCATCGGGGCATAGCTGTAGATCTCCTCTCTCACATCAGTGACAAGTGACCTATTATGTTGTTATATTGATGGCTGACGCCGCCTGTATCCAAGGGTGCTGCGTGAATTTTATTACGTTGGGTTATTTGTGGGGGCTGACAGTGCGGTGAGAAGGTCAGGCTGGGATTGTTTGGGTGTTTGATGGGTGAATCTCTGCCACTGCCTCTCCTTCGGGAAGATTCTCCGGGCGGCCAAGACGCTGTGGAACAACTGCGGTTAGCAAGAAAAAAATGTGGTTTATGCACATTTCAGACCACATACAATCATTGCGTTGCATCGAACCAAACAGACACTCAGCCCTATCAACCCTGGAACCAATTACATGGTGTTGGAGGTTATATCTGGGCTTTACAGAAATGATTTCATTTGCCATTCAGAGAGACCCCCATCTTCTGTGTCTCCAATTCTCAACAGATTAGTTGAGAATTGTTTATTGATTCAGGTTGTTGCACGGTGTCAGGTGTAGCCAGCATGCACAAGGGCGATTGGAGTCCACATGACACACTGTCCAGATGACCAGTGGCTGTTTTATTCCCCATGTCTGGGGTGGAGACAAAAAAGGGGAACACGGAAACATGCACAAATAGTCCCAACCAGAATAGCTACAAAATGGGAGCGAGGGGAACCCACACAACACCTTCATCCATTCAGAAGGTGCAGAAGGCTGTGTCTGTTTATCCAGTCTAAACCAGGCAACTGGCAGGGCCCTCGTCTCATAGAAAGTGAGCACAGCTGCACCCTGTCCGTGAGTGAGGCGACCGCTGTCCAGGGTCCTGAATTAGCCATGCACTTCAGGAGTGCAGACCGTGGCTGAGACTCAAGGGCCAGCCCTCTTGCTTGATGTACCTTCTCAGTACTTGAGGCACTGGCAACCTACAGGATGTAACACGGAGAGTACACAGTGTACATACAAATGCCACAGTCAGCGCAAACACGCTGTTTAGAGGCACAATCACCAAATCAGTCCGGAAAGGCGGCAGTGACCCGACGTGTTAACACAGTGGAAAACATTACGGCAGGGATCACATACACCCGCTAATTCCCTGTATGAATAATTCAGAGGCAAACCCCGAGGTGTCTCACATGACGTGTCGGAGACTCTGTTGAGCAGGGAACATGCTAAAGCACTTATTAGAGGTGCATCTCATTGATTATGATGAACCTTAACGATGCAACGCAGCCCTGTGTTCAGGTGCTGGCTTTCAGTTGTGCCGGGACTGTGTCTCACAGGCGTTATTAACCACCTTGTCGGACCCCCCGAAGAACCGTGCGCTCATGACAAACCTATTAATAACACATGTAACCAACCCCCCCCACCCTCCTCCTTTCAATTAGCCCTTTGTCATGCCCTTTAGGACCCTGAGATATGACTGTGGAACATAAGAGGCTCCTCTGCAGCTCCGTAATGACCGCCCAATTGGCAATTCATCAGCAGCAATGTGGTGACAAGTGACTTTTACGCCCTCGTAAATAGGCCCATTGTTATAGTGGTACAGCAGCCCAGGAGAGGAGATAAGGGGGGGTGAGATGACATTTGACTGGACGCTGTCAGCACATCGGGCCCGTTGTGGTGATTAGCACCTCACCTGAAACCGAAATGAAATGCACCATGATTGTTTTATTGATTCAACGTTTTACCCTTCCCCCTGTCAGTATGTCTATCATGTTAAAGGATGTCCAGGAATTTCCTGCGGCAATACGTTAACAACCAGCAATAGGGTTAAACTGTTCATAGGCTGGTGTTAAAGCCTAACTGTAAAGAATAACACACTGCCAAATAAATGGTTAGTTACTTTTGAAACAGTGCCATCTGTTGGCCATGAGGTTTCAATTTCAGTTTGAGCTTAGATACGGATTTCATCTTGATAGCTTTTGAGGCAGTTTTGTCTAGTAGATGTAAAAGATGTTTGTGTACAAGTATAAATGTGAAACACTTTAGAGCCCTTCCTCAGCTGTGTATGTCACACCTGCATTGTGTTCTGGGGACCCAGAGTAACCCAGAGTATTCCCAAGGAGGGAATAAACATTTCAGGCAGGGATCAAAACGGCTTCAACAGATGAAACCAAATTTACAGCCGTACGCTAGTCAAGCCGCGTCTTTTATAGGGAACAGACTTTTTAAAATCCCACCCTGTCCCCAGACACTTCTGTTGGCTGCCACTGAAATAGACACGGTGTTTCATCGGCTTTTCCTTTCACACGGAAGATTAGGCCCTGTAGCTGAGAGAGGAGGCGAGGTGGAGGGGGAGGTTTGGGGTAGAATTCAGGGGTGGGAAATAGAGGGTGACCGTTGCTCCCTTGTTGCACACACATGTATGCAAGCACATATTTCTGTGTGCACGCTTTTGTGTGTGTGTGTGTATGTGTGTGTTTGTGGCTGTGTGTGTGCATACATGCTGATGTGTGTGTATATGTGTACATGCTGGTGTGTGCCTGTACGTACATGCGGATGTACGTGCCCGTGCGTGCCTGTGTTTGTGTGTGTATGTATGTGTATGTGTGTGTGTGTGTGTGTGGGTGTGTGCGTATGGTTTTGTGCATATTAGTATGTGCGCATGTGCATTAATGTGTAATAGTAGATGGCTCTATGGCTCTGCTCTGATTACAGCCCTGTTGTTAATGGACATGTTCCAGAGCAGGACTGGGTAAGAGACCACCAGGTGACCACAGTGCAGCGGAGAGGGCAGCTAGTGCTCAGGTTACTAATCAGCACTGCACCCGGCTAACAAGCTGCCGCAGAAATGTGGGGAATATTTATTCCCAGAGATGAGCAGCTCTCTTGAAGGAGGTCACCAGGGGCAGCAGCAATAATTACAGGCATTCAGTGAGAAACTAGAAAGTGGAGACTCATGTGCCCTCTGTCACCTCCCTGCTACACACACACACACACACACACACACACACACACACACACACACACACACACACTGCTAGCCCATACTGCAGATGTCCAGTATGACTGTGGCCACCTGGGTGCTTTTCCAAAGCTGGAATAATGAAAACAAGGAATGGGCGTAAAGTGAAACCCTTTGGTTTGCCTGGAAGAATATGGAGCCCTGTGCTGTCAACAGAACACAATAGGAGATCCAGGCTTCAGAACAGCTCATAAATGCACAATGGGGCTGCCCTCCGGCTGCTTTCCTGCATCTCGCTGTCCCCTCTCCCATCCTCTCTCTGTTTTTCTTTCTCTGCCTCCATCCCTCCCTGTCTTCCTCTGTGCCTCTGCCTCCCCTCTGGCTCTCTCTCTCTCTCTCTGCATCTCCTTCTCCTTCTGTGTCTGTCTTTTCCCCCCTCCCTGCCTCTGACACACACCTAGCTTTGCTTTTTTGAGCACGTGTGATTTTGCCTCTCTTTGTTCTCATCCTCCGGTATCCATCTGAATACCTTCAGCATCTCGCTCTCCAAGGTGATGGAGAGACTTCCGCTGAAGAGAGCACTTCTCATGACTCTGATGGAAGCTGGTGGTGTGCATGTAGATTTGTGTGGTCTATTGACCTTTTATTTCACTGTTCAAAGTGCTTTTCGTCTGTGTGCAGCTGTGCCGATCACACAGAAGAATTTCCATATAAATGGAACAAGAGGAGGCTTATGTCCAAACAAACAGGGGAAATGGACAGGCCATATTAAACTTTGCATTAGACTGAGATATTTTTAAGAGATCTGTGATGGGATGAGTGACCAATGGTGCTGCTACTTGCACGTGACTCTTTCATTGCCACTCTCAGTATTACAGTATCAGTATCAGTTGTTTTCATAAGAATCAGTATGTTAATTGTTATATATATATTCAATCCGTATCTCCAGTCTATCTTCCATTCAATCTATTTCTATCCATCCTATCTATCCCTATTTTCAAAAAAAGCACTCTACACTAGTTTAGCTTAACTCAGTATCTTACTGACCTCTTGTAATACCTTGTGATAACTCTTAGCATAGTGATTCACTTATTTGGATGTCGCTCTGGGTAAGAGCATTTGCTGTCCATTGGTTGAACATTTTTACCTTGTCTATGCATGTTATTTACTGCTGGTTTGTATCTCTTGGTTTTATTGTTAACAGTTGTCATTATACATGTAATTACTGTAATGAGTGGCACATTTGCTTGTTACTTCTTTGTCAACAGAAGAAGGTGCAAAAAAACAACCTCCCTCCTATCATGATGGAAGGAAGACAGCTGATGCTAGAGTTATATCAGTGTTTTGATTTGTTTTAATGAAGAGGGAGGGGTCTTATTTTTTCCTGTCAAATCTGAACTCAAATCCCTTGTGGCTGACTTCAGCCTCTTTTTATGCCAATGTTTAATAACTGTGTGGTTGCCTTTGGTTTTTAAGACACCTCAAATAAGTGGAGAGGAGACGCAAAAATATTTGAAGTCACTTATCAAGCCTTTTAAAAAACTGTGGACATCAAAGTTCTTCGTTCAAAGTGCATCAAAAGAAACCTGTCACTCATTGTATTGTATCGTGCAATGTCCTCGAAATTGTAGCACGGTGTGTAGGTGGTAGAAGTGAGACACAGATATAAGGATACTGTTGTTGTGCCATGTCTTCATCAAACTGAAATGAATGGCAGCTCTAAGTCGTCAGCACTTATCTAACACTGCAGATTTCGTGAGCCAAGCAGAGACCCTGGTCCACTGTGACTTACATTTCATCCATTCATGAAGCTGGATATGTACTGATGATGTGCCTGTGCTGTGCCGTGTGGGAATCAGATCAGCAAACCTCTGGTGTTAAGCACAGCTCTACGGCCTCCAGTCCACACACCGCTGCTTCATAGTTTTTTTCATTGTATTTACTTTTATGGAAAAATCCTTAGTTTTGGAGAGAGTTCCTAAAATGCTATTAAAAAGACAGGAGGTCAAATTATGGTTTAGGTGTAAGATGGCATAAACCACCTTTGCAGGGTGTAGTTTAAGACTGACCAGGCTTCCATACTGTGTAACAAAGATAAAGGCATGCACCGTTGTAGTCAGTTACATGTTCTGTGTTGCTCCTGCTGTCGCCATGCCAGCTTTCTTACTTCTACACACAGAAAGCATTGTTAGAAGTCTATAAAATTCTTTGCTATTTCTGTCCTAATAAGGTAGAAATCCAGCAGTGTTCATAGAGCAGTGAAGTACAGTTCTTTGTGACAGCTGATGCACAGTCATGCTATGAACAGAAACAAGCAAAAAATTCATAAACTGTATCATACATCAGCATCTGTTGAAATGCTCTTTGTTGCCTGATTGATAAACTAAGACAACAATGCCATGCTAATGAAGACATGTATGCTTTATTGAGGCCTTACAGAGATACACATCATGTCAGTTTGAACTGCAGATTGAATGTGCTGGTGGCTTTGTAAAATGTGCAGTGATCAGATCCAGACTCCATGTAACATGTGTATCAGTGCTGCTCCTCAATTATATTTAGACTTGATATTTGAGGAGGCATGGCAACTGTGCGTTAGCACATGGGTTTTGCTCTGCCACTCAGCCTCCGTTAAGTCTGTCAGCTAAGTTCCTTGTTGCTCTGGGTAATGACTGTGTGGCGCGTTACATGAGAGATGACATCCCCCTAGTAGGAACCAGGGGATCAGGCTGTGATCGGGATCTTACCTTTGTAATGTCAGTGAGGGGGTATTCTGTTTGAGTAGTTGTTACAATTTTATTATTAGCCACATCTAATGGACTCTTATGTTGGGCCATTGGCTAATTTGGCCTTAAACTGTACTGGTGGCTGCTCCTGGAAGAAGTTATTGCTGTACCTTTTTTTTATCACTGTCACCATATAAACAGCGTGTGCTTCTGGGTGCTACATTTTAGTTCTGGATGAAGTGGGTTAACCCCCTCTCACTGTAAAGGGCTCTGAGACCCCTGGATGAATGTTTAGATGCACAAATCTACTACCACATCATCTGAATTCGCCTGAAGTCCACTGCAAATGTGGCAATAAATGTTATAAATGTTTGAAAATGAAACCAGCCTTAACATCAGTTGGGCTGGCTTCATTAAGGGATCAAAACGAATAAACATTGAGAGTTTTTATCATTTTTCCGGTCACAGGCCACCACTGCTCCATGCCTCACATGTCTGATCTGCTCGCCACAGTTTTTTTTTTTTTTTTTGTTTGTTTTATATATCTGATGAGTCTGGCTTTGAGACAACACCTCAGCAACTCTGTGGCCCAGAGTCATAGATAAGATGGCTGAAGTGACATTTTGTTCTCTTCACCATCTCTCCCACCTCTCCAAGGTGACTGATTCCTTTTGGGGTTTTGGGTATATACAACCACAGTGAGGAGGTAGACAGAGGTTTAGAGAGGGGTGAGAGAGAAAGAGGCGGGGGGAAGAAGTGCTGTAAGGGAGAGGAGAAAGAGAGGAGGAGAGAGACTGAGGAAGAGAGAGAGATGAGGCTTCCCTTGTCATGTGAGCGAGACTGTCAACTTATTCTCTCTCCCAGACCTCCCTTTGTCAAGAACCAACCAGTATAGCATTAGATTAGTACGGCTCTAGATTACCTATGTTGTAAATGTATGTAGCATGCTACACCATGCTGCTGTCCAAAACTACATGCTTTTGTGAACAGTATATGACCTGATTTCAAAGTGTTGAAATCTCAGCTTTAGTTGAGATCATTAGCCACAATAACATGCAGCTGAAGGTTGTGTAACAGAGAGAGAGACACACGTGTGATTTGTCCCTTGTCTACAGCAGACCTGAATGTCACATTTAATAGTCCTTGAACTCAGAGGCCATTGATTTCATCTGGCTTTGTATTGCTTTTCAATACTATTATCAGTGTATTGGTTCTGAGGTTGACCTTTTAACACAGAGGGTAGATAGGGGAGTCATGAAGCCATGGTTTGGGAGTGACTGGAAGTGGTGTCAATGAGGTGACTGGAAAGCAGCTCCTCTAGGTGGTGCCTTGAGTCAGGTGGAGGAAACACACTTTATCTCCTCTAGCAAGCGGAACACTGTCTGTCCTTCCACATGCCCTGGATTTTTTTTGAGGTGCTTCATTTCAGAGTCTCGACACACGAGCCACTTCTTACCAGCAGACTATAATTAGTTGCGTTATGAGGATATTTTTAAGGGCACTCTAAGTCCCGGCGTGTGACTGCTAAACCCCTCCGTTCCTGATTCATTTAAACTTTGAACACGTCGGCTTGTTATTAACGTCCTGGCCCCTTCCTGCCCCTCCGAGGCCCCTTGCGCCCTGCGGAGAGTGTGCCCCAGCGTCCCTGCAGTCTTCCAGGTCTCATTAATGCAGGCCACAGTCCTGCCGGAGGCATAATGCACTGTCTCTCTCTCTCTCTCTTGCCTGTTACATAGACCTGTACCGTTCTTCAGTTTTTTTTTTATTCAAATGGTCAAATGGTGGTTTGGAAGAGGCATTACATCAGACTGCTGCAGTTCGCCTGTGTTGTAAAGTCTATTTTCAGTTGGCCCTGAAGGGGGGAGGAGCTGTGTGAAGCAAGCTGGGGTGAGGAGGGTGTGCGTTTGTGTGTGTGTGTGCGTGCGTGTGTGTGTGCCTGTATGTGTGTGTAATCGGGCCGGTGAAGGTGGTGGAGAGCTCATGAAGGTGTGGGTTGAGAGGTGCGAGTGAAAAAGAACGAGTGAAAAAGAGGGGGTATTTTTTGATACGCTGTTCCATTACCACTCTTCATTCCGTCTCTCCTGAGCCTGGTCCAGCATTCAGCCTCTGTAAAAATTGCACTCTTCTGAAGTTAATGGTTCCTAGAATGGTTCCCGGAGGACCGTAAACCCAGGGGAAATGTCTGAGTAGATGTGGTAAGCACTTGATGAACATCACAGAAAGGGCAATCCACTTAGCGTGGGCTTGTTAGGTTACTTTTGGTGCCTTATAGCAGGTGCATTTGGATCAAAGAGAGAAGACAAATGACGAGATAGGATAAGGAAGGAACTGATTAGAGAAAATGAAGCCTCTGGCACTTTTTGGACTCAGGGTGTGTTGAATATAACTATTATTTTGGTGGTGACTGTCACATTAGCTACTGCCCTTTAACATATGAATAGGTTGATCATAGAGATCCAGTAGTTTAGGAATTCACCATATGAACACATTTCTCTATATGACAGTTTTATTTTGACTACAGATACCCTGAAACATTTCAGGTGCTTTAGGTGCATCATCAATGTCCTAACTGGTATTCAAACCTGCTAATATCTGGTTACAAGCGAAAGCTTCTGTGTGAAAACTGATGATGAAGCTGTCAAACAGGGTGCAAAGTGATGAGCTTTTTGCACAGATGTGTTTCTTTATGTATCTGAATGAACCCCATTCTGAAACTTTGCCAGCTCTAAGCCACATGAAGCCTACCCAGACTCTGTGGCTTGAAGTAACTGATGCACAACTACACACCGCTGGACAGGATGCCAGTCTGTCAGTGGGTCATTACCCATAATCCATCTGTGAATGCCAAATTGAGAGAGGCAGTAGACAGAAACTATAGTCTTGGCGTGACTCAGCGGGGGGCCTGAACCCTCAACCTTCCGGGTTTAGAGGAGGCAGTCCAGGGCCAAAGTGGCTAAACCGGAACACCATGCAGGGACTCAATTCAGAAAAAATACAGAGGCAATTACTGTGTCTCCCACGCAAGCTGACAAAGTAACTGCAAGTGAGTCAAGTACAAAAAAAAGAAACAAATAAATAAATGTAATAAATAGAGGCAGGAGTGGTGACTGCTTCCGTGTGGGGGTGTGTGAGATGCCTGGACACTCTCGCAGAAGCCTCCTGATTAATGAGGCGTGTGGACTTATTTCTCTCATTAAAGGTGGCCCTGATTCAGCGGCATCGCGCCTCTGCATCTTCCCACCGCTATTTTTGGTGGATTCGCACCGCAGCTGTTAAAAAATCACATTCCAAGGGCTCGGGACAACGCTTTGCGGGCTGCTTGCGGTACGTGATATTTAAAGGGGTGGCATCCTGCTTGGCTTGTGAACAGAGGGTTGAGAGTTTCAATATGGAGTGATACAGTGCTGTTGCACTGTTGTGTTGGGTGTTTGTACTGACATGACTGAGCAAAAACGTATTGAAATAAATGACAGTACTGCACTCTGTAGGGGTGTTAGACTTCCTCACACAGGCCACCAATTATGTAGGGGACATAAGGGGGACTTTGGACATTTGGTTCCTGCCGCACTTATATAGAGCTACTTCAAACGCTTTAGTCCATGTGGGTGTACAGTTCAGTCACTGGTGGAAAACGTATGCCTCCAACTGCTGCACAATCAAAGACCTGAGAATCTCCAGTAAACTCTGGGTGGCCCCATTGGAGCTCACTTTTAAGGCGCCAGGTGTTTGTCTGAAATCAAGAGCAGTGTCACAAAGTCCATTTATAAATGGCATGGGGTTTTATGGCCTGATAAGGGTGAGGGGTCATGCAGAGCCCAATTGTCTCCTTACCAGATGTCTGGGGCCGTATACATTTTGAACATGCCAGGAGTAAGCATTGTAATAACTTGGTTTTGGTTACAAATATGTGTCCATATCACCTACTACTCCCATTGTGAAAGTTTACTCTTCAATAGTGGATTTGCACAAAAAAGGGTGTCCTTAAAGTTTTGCACTTGAGGATTCCTCACGAAACTATGTGATGAAATTTGCAACTTCGACTAGAGAAAGGGCACAGTATGGTCACAGGTTCAAATCCTGGTGCAGCATCCTTGCTCTAGGTGGGTAATAACTCCAGTAGCAGTTAAGCGACAAGGCAAAGTTAGGGAATGCAATCCATTCTTATTCCAAGGCCTCTCTGAGTAAGAGCGAGTGTTATCTCAGAATAAGTATTTATATCAGCCCCCCTTGAACTGTTCACATTATTTCAACAACCTTCAGCGCAATATGTGGAGGAAGGTCTCATTACATGGAGAATGAGTGTACACTGCTTAAATAACCCACACTGCACAGCCAGCAGAATTTCAAGCAGTTGTTTTCCCATTAAATATAATTAGAAATTAGAATCTTGTGGCTCAGTGTTAATTCGTGGAAGCAAGACCAAATGAAAGTTCAGTGTTTCCCTCAGAAAGGTGTGCGACTCATCCATTAAATGGTGTCAGTGTCTGGTCAACATGTGCTTAAATCCCCGTGTGTACTAAGATAAAAAGGCTTTGATTGTGTGAACCTGTTCTCGATGGGTCATATCCTTCTCTAAATGCAGTTTTCATCATATTTCAACTATTAAATTTCACTCTCAGTTTTTGTGTGTGAGGCCATTTTGCATCTTTGTGTTTGATCCTTCTGGCACTATTTTCATACTGTTTCATACTGGGCTGTAGATTTTATTAAAATGAATTGAAATATTCAATTTACTCCCCCATAAATGAAATAAATGCATCTATCTATCTATCTGTCTATTTATCTATCTATATGGAGAACTACCTGCTTGTGTATGCCACCTTTGTGAAATGCAGATGAATGGTTAGAGTGGGGGTGTTTTGGGGTTCTTGGGTGAATGGGGAAGTCAGAGAAGCTGAGGAAAAGGAGACTCTGAGCCAGGCTGCAGACACGCCCATTCATCACTCTGCCTGCAAAAATAAACAGGTCGGGATGAAGTGCTCTCTTTATGGATGGCAGGCCTGGCGAGATGGTGTCAGCGTTGGGATTTCTGGAAAAGCTCAGATCAGGGCCCTCGGTTTCCCATAGTCAGACAGCTTAAGTGAGGCTGACTGAATGAGCCTTCCAGAACTGTTTACCCCATACTGAGCCTTGAGAGACGCAACAGGCTGACAGCTATTTCGTCTAAAGCGGCAGGATTACAGGAATTTGGGAGAGGAGTTGGCACTGGGAGGAATGGAATGTGTATTCTAAATCAGCGATCTATGGTGAAGTTTTTTGCTTCAATGTTTGTCTTACAGAAGTGTCAGCCTTTGTAGTGGTCAGGCCTAAATCCTAGTGTTTTGCTGGATGGAGCAGAGAAGGTGGAGGGGATCGGGGGGAGACGGACCCCAGAATGCATTATCAGACCCTGACATTTGGCTCCCAGATTGGCAGGAACAGTGGCAGCTGGTGTAGTGCCACACTCAACTGGAGTGCTGGTGCAGAGATTAGCCCCACCCTTGTTGGCAGGCCTGCCGGCGGGTCGATGTCCCAGTTCCGGGGGCCACTTTGAAGCAATGTGACGATGCGGTGGATGCAGATGACTCCTTGAAAGTCTGATGAGTCACCGCAGGTTAAAGAACTGGCCTGTCGATCTACCGTCTCAGCCGGTGGCATGAAAATCAACACTTGCAAATCTGCTAATACACATTCATGCACTGTGCCTGTTTGTGTGTGCCTTAGACGTGAGCTGTGGCTAAAGCACAGAGACACGCACAGGTGGTGGTAATCTATTTTATCGTACGTTCCCTCGCACTCTGTTCGCTTGCTGTCTGAATGCCTCCCATTCAGGGATCAATTTGTGAAAAGAAATGGATGAACTTACAAAGGCAGTGCTTTTCACTCCAGCTGTACAGCTGTGCAGGGTCTTTTTTTTACTGTGTCCCCCTTTTTCAAGAGGAGGACTGTCACCAGCACTGGAATGAGAAATGATGTATTAGTATGTATTATGTATTACTAGTGTATTATCAGTGCACTGTTGAGTATCATGGGACCAGTCTGAGTGAGAATTAGTTATATTTTGTGATGTTTTCATCCTCATAGAGACATTCAAGACATTCATAGACATTCAAAACTTGACCTTGCACAGATGTGCACATGTCAAAAGTAAAGGGATTTATATGTAAGGGCCTTCAACTGATATTTAATTGCAAGGTTGTATGTTTACTTTTTCAAACCCTTCTGAAATATTTACATTATGATTACATTTACATTGCATTTGATGATTTGCTTTGGTTTTGGCTGACTTTAGCTCTGTGGGCAAGATCTGTCCTCATATTTTCCCCTCCAAGTTATTTTGTCAAATATTGTGTAAATATTTATGTTATGTGATTACACAAATGTTTAATCATGAGGTAAATGATTTCATATTGGACTGGTCTAGTCCTATGGGCTACATTTTGACGTAGCCAAAACATCCAGCTTGAGGCTAAGTCAGATATTTGGGAACCACAATAGGTAAAAAAAAACATGTTGAAAGAAATGTCATGAAAGCATAATTTTTAGCTGATATTCTGCCTCTTGTTCCCCCTGGAATTTTTCTAAATGGGTGCTAGAAAAAATAGAGCTGTTTTTAAATTCTTATCTGAAATATCCAAAAGCCTATTGAAAATCATGCCTCATTTTCCTGCGCTCTGCCCATGCTTTGAATACAAAACATCACCTTTATCACAAATGCCTCATTGGTCTGTCCTTAATTACAAGTATAATGTGTCTGACAGTCTGAAACAATGGGCAGAGGTGCAGCATCGAAAAACGGCCCCAGGCGAGACTGTCAGAGGGTTATCTGTTTATAATGGAAACATTCCTTTTGGGGATAGGGCTTGTATGACATTCTGAGACATCCACAGTTGGTGTCTCTCAATACAGTGCGCGGGTTGACATTCCCCATGTAATTAGGCTTAATCAAATGTTTATTATTCCCAAACTGCTTGCGAGCTCCCGCCTCGGCTCTCTATGGCTGTTTAAAATTAGCCCTGTGCTCTAATCACCATGTCCAAGGGGGTGAGATTTCTGAGTTTTCAATCAACGACAGTGAGCAAATCAGTGGGAGTTTGGGATAATTGCCTCCTCCCTCACACCTTGCAGACATACACACACACACACACACACACACACACACACACACACACACACACACACACACACACTCATTCACACACACACACCCACAACACATAATGTACTCACAAAAAAACACATACACATGCAAACAAATACTTACACATATATAACTACACATATGCAAACACACAAGCAGACATGCAAACACATACTCATATGCACACACACATACACATACTCACACAAACACACACAGACACACAAATGCAGACTAACACACATGTACACACGTGCACATGCGGTATACACACATACATACACTCACACGAAAACCACACCGCCATGTACAAGATCAGAAAAAAATCTGACAGACAGCTCAGTAATGAAAAGTCAATTTGTGGCTCAGCAGACCTTGACTTGGGGACTGGCCTTGTGTGCTTGGAGACTCCTGATAGCTTTCGGAACATGGTAACCCAAGCACTGTAGTGTAGCAGGGACCACTGGGAAATGGGTCTCTCTGAGCTGGCAGAATCACGTCAACAGTGCCCCTCTAGAGCAGTGCCCTCAAATCTAACCTAGCATCGATTGAAACAGATCAAATTCATCAACAGAGCTGTGATTTCATAGATCAAGCTGTGGAGGTGCAGCTGTATTGATTTGATTGCAAAAAAATTATGCATGTAATCCAATAATATTATAGGGTGTTGCATTTCATTGGAGAAAAAAAAAACCCTCATGTTTGTCTGTAGCAAATTTTAAATCTGGCTTGTTTTTCCAAAAGCAAGACACAAGGTTGAAATTGATATTTTAGTAGCTGTGCTATCAGAAAGAGTTTGAAAATATAATTGCTGCTATAAACTGTTCAGTGTGCAGTTTATGATATGAAGGTTGCAGGTTATGGCTTTGCTTAAATAACACTCCCACTCCTGATGCCAAGCCTGCTATTTCAAGCTGTCTCACTTTGAACAGAGGCCCACGAGAGGTGACACAAGAAATCCACGGTTTGCAATCCCAGCTGTGTGCGTGTTGTCGCTAGTCTTTGGGATACCCTTGAAAGTGTCTGCCTTACACACAAAATTGGGAAAACGGAGAGGAACGACAGGGACTCATCTGCGCCAGGTAGCACTCCGTAACAAAAACACAACATTTCTTCTTCTGATAATTATGGCATTTTGTTGTCCTTTTTTTCCAGCTGGTTCAGCTCACAGCGTGATCGCAAAACCCATTTTCTCTTTTTTTTTGCGCAGGAAACTCACGAGCGCTGCCTGGGCGATGAATCTCCTCCAGTTAATTAGATGCAGGGGAAATGGAGACCGTGGAAACAATAAAGGGGGGATAAAGTGGTGGAAGAGGGAAAAGGAGTGTGAGGGGAGGGGGGGGGCTCCTGAGGGGAGGGACAGCTGTTGGGGCGGATTTGCCGAGCCACTTTCCGCTGCTCGGCAGCAGACAGAAGGGGGGAGAGCGTGCCAATTCATTAAGCAGCTCCGCAAGGAGGCCTCGCACCGCGCGCCCGCTCAAACCGAGTGTTGAAGCAGCGTCAAACTATTTCGCCACTTCCCCGCTATATCGGGAACATCATTGCACCTCGCCGTGCGCACGGGGTTTAACTGATTGGCTGCCAGGCTGCCGCCGCGGAGAGGAGAGGCTCGATCGCTCATCCGAGCCGTTTCGGCCTGAGTCTCTCCAGCAGTGTATGGTAAATTGTTATACCCAGTAGCAAACCGAAATGCAAGGCTCTGACTATTATGCTGTTTCTTTGTTTATTCTTTTCGTGCCTCTATTTGAACTTGTGATTACAGCTGTGAGCCTTGTGCCTACTAAATCTCTAATAGAAAAATTCATATTTATTTTGATTAATCATTGCTCCCTACCGTGCACAATGTCATGCTCTTCCATTTATGCATAGCAATGCACTGCATTTGACTTAGACTTTTCTGGTGCAGACCAATGCACGACCGATGGACCAGCAGCACGATTCCCCCAACATGAGCCCAACCACACACCGCTGGGATGTTCTGGAGTGCCATGTGCATTGCACGGACCACATCGCTGCATGCAGTAATTCCTGCAGAGCGAACTACGAGCGCCCAGAGAGAAATAAACACTTTTGTGACGCCACATTGGGTGTGAACATTCCCAGTAGTGAATGTAGGAATATTGATAAGATACTGAATTTGTTCATTGAAAAGTGTCATTTCACTTTCCTTGATTTTGATGTGGGGTTTGAAAATGAAATTCATCTATCACAAGTAACTTCATATGCAGTTTTGTACTAATTCATATCTCATAGTATATTTATGTTTACTATGTTTAGTACATATTAGCATCCATGCTAAAGTTGCACTAAATTGCAGTGCTGTTGGCCAGGCTTAGCATTTGAAAAGATTTAGTGTTTCTAAAAAGAACAGTAAGATCTGTTCAAAGAACAGCAAACCTTAAAAGAACAGGAAGATCTGTTCTTTCTTGAGGAGAGAGGAGTCCTCTGATCATGGCCTTGCTGATCACGTCTGAACAGCTCAGCAGGCAGGAATTTGGAGCTGTCTGGGTCCGAGTTAATTGGATCTCCTCCTTCTGACAGATTTAAACCTTCACATTTTTTCCAAGACAGGACAAGAAATGGTGTGTTTTTTTTTCAACAGAACAAAAACACATTTCAAACTCCATACTACACGTCTCCATATTTGAAAATTCATTTGAATGCCTTGTTTTCATCCTTTTTCTGTAAATGGAGGAGACTAAAACAAGATGGAAAATGAAAGGTCAGTCACACAATCATCCCTATTTTCCTGCGGTTTATCTGCCTGTTCCGCTTGAAGAAAAACTAAAGAGAAATGAAGCTTATTCCTTTCAGCAAGGTGTGCCTTGGAAATTGATAAGAGAGCAGCAGACCGTCGTGAATGGGCGAACTGCATCTGTGCAGTGGCCTGCCATGTCAGACATGAATTTCAGACCAGAGTCGTGCACCTCGAGCACGCTGCCTGTCCGCCTCATTCATCTGTGCGGCATGATTTCGGTATCGGTTAAGAACAGAAAACAAGCCTCGGGCACAACCCAACGCAGATGCATTCTGATTTGGCATATCAGGAGAAAGTTTCTCCTTTCATGTCCACAACCCTCTAGGTCTTATTCAGAATGACCTGCTTTGAGGGACTGGATATTATGTTTTAATGTTGGAGATGGAACCATTGTGCTACCATCTCCCATAAGACACAGTAAGGTCAATGCGAGCATTGACTTGGCAGAAAGGTGATCCATCTGAATGAAGGCGGGACTTTTGATAGATACAGGTCTGCAGCTAATTAAATTTGATGATCACCAAGATCTCAGTTAACTCATACAATCTTAGGTAGCATTAATAGAAGTGAAGTTGCCTTTGTTTTGGTGTGCTCGGAAAATTCTTATTTTCTGTTACACCCTGTAACAACTGTCTGTTACCATGGTTCCAGCTATCTGTTACAGGTCAGGCAGTGCTCTGTGTGGTCCGCACACCTAACATCCTTACTATCCATATCAGAAAAGAAAGACAGAATTTGTTTTAAACCTCTTAGAAAGTATGGTGATACTGTTCAGCAGGTATTTTCGTTTTGCGTCTGTTCACAAACAGCATTATTCTTATTCTATCTTGTGCTTGTTACAATCCAGGTTTTGGTAAGAAAATGTGACAGTGTCATCCAGCATATTATGCCTCTGTGCTTATCAGTGGCAGCTGTATGCGTAGACATTCGCAGAGAGAGCGCGGAAATTGCAAACATCCAAATGAAACTGTCCCACTGAATGCTAATGATTTATCCCCTCTCAGACGAATATACTGAATTCTGCTGAACCACAGCACGCCTCCCCATGCCTTCTTCCCCTCAGCTCCACTCTCCAGCATTCCATTTATATTGGAGGGGACCCTGTTGGTGGTTAGAAGTGTGCTAGTGTTCCCTACCTGGAGATTAAGACTGGCGCGACAGAGACCGCTGAATGGATTCAATTTTCTTTTTCTTTCTTTTTTTTTTTTTTTTTTACAATGGCTTTGACTCATTATTCAAAACACTGTGTTGGCACATTATTCAAAACTCTGCTAAAGTGCAAAAATTTAACACAGAGAGCCAAATCACTCGCTCCGGCATCAAATACCAGTAACCACTGCAAAATGCAAGTACTGGGTTAAAATGTGATATATGAATAATGAAAAACCAAATAACAAATACAGTTTGAAACATGCACCAATTATAATAGTGTAATAAAAAGTAATTTCATAATGACATACACTAAATAATAGCTGTATAAACTCAGTATTTATCAATCATTATGCAAATGCTTCAAAATTATTCTAAATTATTATGAACAAAAGAATGATAGTAATACAAGTAATTATATGTTTTTAAAGTAGTGTAATTGCTTGCATAATGCTGTGCATTACAGTGTGTCAATCATTATGGATTATGGATTGTGCCTCTGTTTTCTATGTGAGCACACATTCTCTTCAACAGCTTATTTCATATCCTCACTGGCATGGTATTGGGAAAAAAACTCCTGGCACTGCTGTTCAATGCCGTACAGAAGAGCAACACACATCAATACTGCAATAATGTAATACACTTTCAACAACACATCAATACTACATGTGCAGTTCCTTTATTGTATACTTCACTTCCCAGTTCTTAGTGTGACATAGTCTTATCATAGAGCTGCAGTTGACATCAGATTTGGTTGGTCAACCTCTCCACATAATGCGGCAAGCCTCTTATTAGGTTGCGACCATATAATCTCTGCACACAATGTCAGATCACTCTTTATGACATGGTCAGTTTCTGTTGCTGTAATGTCATTTGAGGTGGTTGCATGTCTTTGCTGTCCTTAACCACATTCTTTACCATCATCATAGCCATGACCTCGATCATGACCCTGTCCACATCCAACATCATCTACTTGCTCCATGTTGTCACAATCTGCTTTCTCCTGTCAGCGTTTTCTGTAGTGGTGTGGTGGTTATCAGTTGTGGTACCATGCACCCTCACATAGACAAGGGCATAATTGTCAACATGTTACATTAATTGATAATTGTTAATACATTAATACTGCATGAGTACTAGTTTACATTTCAACACTGTCCTTAAATGATAGTGGTAGCAGTGATGATGGTAGTGTTTAGAAAACAGTGAGTAAGTGATAAATAGTTTTTCATTTTGTATGTAAATATGATATTATGTGTCTGAATTCTGTCACGTGACTTCCCTCTTGTGAGTGGTTTTACACACAAGACAAGTGTTTTGAAAAGTAAGTCACAGCCATTGTAAAAAAAAAAAAAGCTGTAAATGTCAGTATTCAAATTTCCTTTGCGAAGCCACACTGTGAATCACATTAAGAATCAGATTAGGAATCATTTTACGGCACTAACACATCCCTGTAGATCAAATCTACTTTTGCTTTCTGCTCATTAAACCAGGCTTGGATTACAAGTCTGCTGATTAGAAATCTGACAGAGATCACAAATGCACACAATATTCTCCTTTATCCCCTGCACCCAACTGTAGTATGTGCCCATTCTGAAAATCTGTGGTTATATCGGGATATATTGGGACACGATGGGTCTATAGCAATTATTAGAGAATTTTTCATGAGTCATATCTCTGACAGGCACAGAATTATGCATGCAAACATGCTCTGAGCCCAGCTAAGTCACAACTAATTGCCTGCGATGGACAAGGTCTCTGAACTCTGAAGTTAAGATGAAGAAATAACTGCACAGAAAAAACTTCCATATTTAAACTATAAATGATTATTATTGCAAAATACAAATAACATTTAATATAAATGATCAAATTATTTAGTAGATGAATCAAAAACAAACAACAAATGGAATCTAGCTGAAAATTCAGGCTAACTTAAAACCATATTTAAATCATTAAGATCATCATCATTAAGAAGGAAGATCTGAAATAAAACATGGCATTACAGTCATGTAAATAAGAAAGACTTGCTTTCTGAAATATACTAAAGAAAGTACATATATTACCCTAACTTAAAGTATCAAACAGTACATTATTATACCTCTACAGGAGTTGCTGTATCCACGTGCAACTTACACAGCTCACAACTGCAATATTTTTCATTTACACAGCTATGTAACTGCTGAAGAGATTCAGGTTAAACACACTGCTCAAGGGTACAACAGCAGTGCCCCAGGGGACTTGAATCTGCAACCTTTTGGGTTGGCGCCGTTCCCTAGCTGCTAATTAGCACTGCCACCCTGCTGCAGACTACCTGTGGCAAGCCTCTTATTAGATTTACTACACTTAGGGATTTGTTTTTAAAACTGTATGTGCTGCCCTGTGCTGCCTCAGAAATGTAGGCTGTTGTATTGTGCTTTTGTTATCAATACTGTGCTCTTGTGTGTTCTCATGTTCTGCATTAGGGCATCTGCTAAGTGCAGAAATATTACTACATATTTATTACACTATTACTACAGATTTTTTTTCTTCTTCTTATTCTATTTCTTATTATTATAAATACTAATAGTATTATTATTACTACTACTACTACTAGTACTACTTCTACTACTACTAATAATAGTAGTAATAATAATGGTGATAAAGTCATGACATTAGTTCAAAAAATGTGTGATGATAACTCCATTAGAGCGGTGCTTTTGCTTCAGCATGCTTCATTTACTTCATTTACCCTCATCCTTTTTCCTACTCTCATCTTGTCACGGTGGAGGTGGAACCTGCTTCTGTCACTGGTGTCCAAAAACGGATTAATGGCAGCTCCGCCCAGATGCTGCCACCATCCCCTGATTTGGGTCTGTCAGCCCCCCCCAGACATGTCATCCCCGTCTGTGTTCCAGAACTGTGGTTAATCTCGCCCGCTTACAGGGGTTTACGTTGAAAGGGCGAGCGCTGAGCGGGGCTCCATCTGACCCGCGAGCCGGGTGAGCCCTCGCTCCCATCCGGTCCCACAGCCGTGATTACAGGAATTAGGGATAATGCGCCCGCCTGCTGGAGCCCTCTCAGGGGCTCGCAGCTCTCAGCGTTCTCTCGTGCAGCTCGGGCACAGGCGCTCACAGACAAACTGCAGTTCAAATTCAGCGGCGTTGGCGGGGGGTGACATCTGAAGCCTCTTCAGCATCGTGGACAGCTCCCCCCCCCGAAGGGCCAGCAGCTGATGTAATACTGTAACGAGGGACGGCTGGCCGAGGCAGGCCCAGCAGCTACCGAAGCGTGTGATTCACACTGACTGGGTTAGTCCCGTTGTAAGGCCCAGCAGATTTAACGACTGTAATGTGGAATTAGATAGTCTTTAACCTAATAAAATGTCGCAAATGCGCCGGAGTTGACTGGATTGCTTTGGTTTGCTCTAGGATTTGGCCGCACTCCAGGGATTGATTTCATGAACAGTTTCCTTTTGGGCTCGTCCCGCTGTGATGTGGATTTCTGCTGGCCGCTTGGTGGGATCCTCTCTGTGATTCTGACTTGGCTGGCTGGAGCCATGGTGGCCCCATGTAGTAGCTCATGCAAAATCTGTTGCAGTAGTGGGCTCTCCCCACCCTAGGGATTAAGCTATGAATTACTATAAATGCACATTTCCTGTGAATGAGGAAGTAGTTTACCCAGTAGTGTAGCCAGGTTGTTCACATTGATATAAGTCTTACCCCCCCATGCATCTTTGGTCATTTCTGTAATGGTCCACTCAGGATTTTGTAGTATGGGTCCTGGAAAGGCAGCATCCTCTGGGAACACAGGTCTGTGAGCCAGCGTTCTAAAATGGAACATGGAAAACAGGAAATGCAGAATACCTTTCCTTCAGGGTCAGCTGTCACAGGCTTCCAGGGAGTGACGTTACAAAGTGCAGATCACCCATGCGCAAAACCCTCTGCTCGAGCAGAGTTAGCAACATACAGGAGGCTCAGGTAGAGGACCTGAGGACAAAAAAAGACAGACAACCAGGAGCATTTATCTTTAAATAAATACAAAAAAACCACATTTTTTCCACTATGGCAGCTGCTCAGTTCTGTTTTAATTTTGGCATTTCAGCAGGCTGCTGTATTGATTCCTGCTTCCTTGCTCATTATCACAGTGGCATATGGGGGAGTTGGAGCCATCTGCAGACGCTGTTATTTATCAAAGCGTTTGTTTTGAGAGGATCACAGGCGGGCATGAGACAGAGGCGGAGAGCGTGTCCGCTGCGACTATCTCCTACATGTGTTTCACAGGGGTGGCAGCCAGGAAACGAACACCCTCTGCAGTCAGAGATACAGGTTCTGTTCCTCCTCCATCTGCATCACACTGGTCTGCATTTGTATGCTGCCATGACAGATAAGAGGAGGAAAAAGAACAAGAAGATGATAATGATGACAATAATGGTGATGGTGATGATTATGATGATGATGACGGTGATGATGATGATGATGACGGTGATGATGATGATAATGACAAGGGTGATGATAAGGAGTGCTTTTTTCAGTATATACTGTGATCGCTGCTCCTCTTCAAGGACTTGTTGGCATTAAGGAATTCAGTGGGAAATGTCAAAAGGAGAGTTCACGGTTTTGTTTATAGTCTTGCTTATTGGAAAGGCCCAACCTGGTCTTGACTGAGACTGAGATGGAGACCAGGAAGGCATTGAGGCATAGCTGTGATATTACTATTAAGAAGGTGTTACACTACAGAGAAGACAGGTGTTAAACCTCTGAATTGGTCATCCATGCTGTTTAATGTACATACATCAGGGGCTACTCATAGCAAGCAAAGAACCAGTAGGGTTGCCTTCTGGCTAACATTGTCTTGGTCTTAGCTGAAAACTTTTGTTCTGACACGCATTGTGACATGAAATTGCCTTGTGTGCTGTGTGTAAATCCAGTTTGTGTTTAACTATTGAGAAGTGTAAAAGCTCCTGCCTGGAACCATTTGATATCCCCATCCTGAACAACTGCAGAAAATATCAAAATCAAATCATAAACACAACTTCAAGTGATGAACTGGAGAGTGGATTTTGCGCAGTTAGCCTATTAGCATTGAAGCACTTTCAGGTCTTGAAGAGAGGGAGAGGACAGCTACCAGCTACTATCAGCATTGCAGATGCACAGAAACAAACTAAAGGAAAGGAGACACAGACACAGTGGCACTTTGGTGGGTATCTTCAGAGATACCTGAATCATACCCCTGTGCATGATCTGTAATATATCATCTGAAGCTCAAAAACTGTAGGCTGACCTTAACTATGTCTTGCACACTTAATGAACAAATTTTTAAATGTCACATACCCTTGTGCCATTGGCTGCTGTTTACCACAACAGCAGAGCGGGTGAGTCAGTATCACTCAGTAGGCTTAGATAAAGAAAGTTTTGCTTATCAGAGCTAATTACCACTCAGAATAGTCATATCATATGAGAGGCACAGCTCGGTGTCACAAGGACAGGATGTGAACAGAGCAGTGGCTCATTTATCGACCGCAACACCGCGCCTGGGGTAGGTGTAACCCGAACCCCGGCCGTCAGAAACCTGCCATCTTTGCCGCGTCCGTGGGAATCTGACGAGCGCACCAGAAAGGAATCCGCGTGCTCTGGAATTTTACTGTGCCGTTAACAGTTCATTTGACACTGTAATTAAGAGTATCAGCTGGAGAAGAATTAATCAATCACCTTCCTCCGGGAGAGGGAAGGTGACCTTGAGGGGACTTGGATTGGGGGGTGGAGTTCTGTCTGACAGCAGGCCAGGCTGCGGAGCGTACAGCTCACTGCCGTAGCCCAAATTTGAGGGGGGACGGACTGCTCCCTCTCTCCTGCTGCAGCTGGTGACGGTAGCTTTACTGCACATCTGGAGCCCAGTGGCTTTCATCGGTGGGTCTGAAGCCATTCGTATTCTCCCGTATTCTTCCCTGTCCTAGGCAAACACGTGCGGTAGAAATGTGGTTGTCAGTTTTCAGAATGCAGAAAGAAGAATGTAGTTTTCAAACGAAAGGCTGGGGTGTATAGACAAGGCGTGCAGCACAGTGATTAATTAGTGATGCTGAGAGAGTTGGAGGTAGGCGGAGTGGGAATGGAATGAGACAGGGAGAAGGACAGAAAGCAGGGGGAAAAGAGAGACAGAGACAGAGAGACCGACAGACACAGAAACAGGAAAACAGTGAGAGACACGCAGAGGCAGCCCCTGAGGCTATGCTCTGTATTCTCTGACATATAACTGATGATGCAAGGT
Source organism: Megalops atlanticus (assembly GCA_019176425.1). NCBI lineage: Eukaryota > Metazoa > Chordata > Actinopteri > Elopiformes > Megalopidae > Megalops > Megalops atlanticus. The sequence continues at coordinate 16,785,413 of CM032879.1, forward strand.
TATGCTCAATGCTCATTGCCACCGGGAGGCAGCTGGCAGACATATACCCACCCCAGGCATCCTGCAAGGGGTTAACTGACAATTACGAGGTATTAATGGAATGTCAGGAGCGTTGCATGTTTGTTAAATATTGATGGGATTTTAAATGTCCTTCCTGTTTTGTCTGCCCCACAGGGCAGGACAGATCCACGCATACAGATACTACAGCTAGCTGACTAGTGCAGAGTTTAAAAGAAAAACATACATCTTTGCCAGTGGAAACAGCTCATTCTTTTTTCATTAAGTGACAGCAGACTTGCAGCATTTCTTCTACAACATGTCTGCATGGCTTGTGGATGGGAACGTTTCAGCTTAAAAACACAATGATGAGAGAGCTGTCACAGAGTTGATCAGCGGATATGTCTAAGGCGTCTGTTCTGAACCTCATATGGTTATGGAGCTTTAGAACCACTCCCTCAACCCAGGATGTGAGATGCATATTGCATAACACATCAAATGATAGATCTTGACGGAAGGCCTCTTTTAAAGCACGGGAAAGGCTTCGTTTTGGAATCGCAGAGAGCAGGCTGATCCCAGAACAGCAGTAAGCTTGCCATCATCCCCTCAGTGTCTCCCTATTTTCAGCACTCGGCATTCATAAAAGCCATTCTAAGTTTCTAATGCACAGTTAAATTCAAATGATTACTTTCATGGCATACCTCGCCCTCCCACTTAGCCAGCTATGGGCCAATAAATAAATACTAAGTAAAATTCCCACATGCAATTTTGTGTGCAGTCACACACACACACACACACACACACACACACACACACACACACACACACAAAAAAAAATACACACCAAAAAAAAAAAAAGGAAGGGGAGGGTGGGGGGATTGTCGCTCATTTATACTTTAAATTAGCTCAAATAAGCTTGCCGACGCGTGCCCTGAGAACACAAACAGAAATAAGGCTCACAGCAGGGAAGATGCAGAGAAGCGGTATGGAACTAAATCTCCCAAAGCGGCTCTTAGAGGGGAATTCAGCAAGCCTGTCAGAGGGAATGAGGCAGGCCACGGTTTGACGCGGAGAGATTCCTTTTCCGGCTCTGGCCTCAGTCGCCCCCTCTCTGAGCGCGTGCGGGCTCCCCGGTCTCTGCCACGAGAGGCATCGCGCTGCGAAAGGGGAGCACGCAACCCGAGAGGATCTTCTGGGCCTGAGTGGAATTGCGCGTGCGAGCCAGTGAAACTCTTGGGCCTTGGCTCAGGGTTTCCTCTCTGCGTCATCCGGGCACTAGTTGTTTTTTTGTGTGGCTGAGAATTGTTTGTCAAGTTGGTAGGCTGCTTGTTTTGACAGTAAGGTTTTTATGAAAATCCCTCTAAACACAGTACCTCCTAATCTGGTCACACATTGGAAGGGAACCATGCTCAATGTGAGCGTAAGTCAGTGAATAGTCATGAAAACGGTCCCAAAGCTCCAACCCTTTGGAAGCTACACTGTGGAAGACAGGCCCCTCACTTTAACAGGTAGGGGCACCATGTTATGATAGGGTGAGAACGTGCCCAAATTAATCTGCTGTCAGTTTTAGCTTTGCTGCGTGCCCCCCTTCAGACTCTCTGGTGGTCTCTGAATCAGCCAGCAGCTCTTCATGCTCTGCTGGATAATGCAGGCTGTGAATGAGCAGAACTGTCCCCCCCCAATGTACTGTCCTCCCTTATCCCCCCAATGGTTGTGCTTCCCCAGTCCCGTAACAGAGAGTAGAGTTTGTCTATAATGCATGGCTGTATGCAAAATCACTTCGCCACAGAAAGAAGCAAATGGAGGAAGACCCCTCTCTGCTTTCCGTGTAAATAATTTAGGAGGCACCAGGCTGAAAAGTTCAAAGCCTGCCACAGATTGGCAAGGAAGCAGAGCAGCAGTTCAGGAGCTGGCCAGAAGGACGTGGGTTCAAATCCCAGCCGTGAGCAAGGTACATCTCCACAATCGCTTCAGTAAATATCAGGCTGTAAAGTAAAAAGAGGTCATGTGTGATCTGGTATTATGGTTGGCTTGTAGACTGAGCATTATTTACGGTTTGTCATTTAAGAAGCTAATTGGTTCACAGGGGGGTTTAATGTCCAAACAAGCCCTTGTTCATTGGCTGCTCTCATTTGCTGCCAAATTTATTAGTGTGGCAGTCTCTAAAAATACTTGCTAAAAGAGGTGGAAAATCAAGAATGGATCTCTCCTTTGAGAACAGGGAGATGCTTTCTCATGTAATATTTAATTCAGAAACAGCTTGGATAGGCAAAAGAGTTCTGCCAGTCGCTTTTGTAAATTGCCAGCTCAAGACGGGCACAGGGAGACACTTTTCGCTAAATCATGCGCCAAGGCTCAGAAACATTAAGCTTAGCCATTCCCCTTCAATTTTGGTTCTCTGAGAGTGAACCATGGAATTTAGACCTAAGGTGACAATTTCATCTGTGTGCTACAATAACGCCTGTCTCTTTATTTTTTTTGTGCAGATTCTGCAGTGGCAACACAGCAATTTTTTAAAAGCTATTAAAGCCCTCAATCACTTAAAGACAGGGTCCAGACTTTATGCTTTTTTGATACTGGATTGATTTTGCTTTATAGCAACAGCCTGAGTTCTCTGCTTCACCAAACACATTCGCCTGACACGTGGAAATAAACCCAGAGGATCCACTTTGAATCACTTTGATCTTATTGCAGCTTATGTCCAGCTCACACTTTCAAATTCCCTGCCCAATTTTCAGTATTTATTCAGTGAAAACAGTCCCCAGAATAATTTCATTTAATACTGTACGTTAGCCATGTTTTCACAAATACATCTCTGTCCACTATATGCATTTTTCTAAAAAAAAAAAAAAAATCCACAGCGCTGGATCTGAACAGACAGAATTTTTTATCTGAGTGCTAGTAGGATTTTACGTAACATCCATGGCAATAGCTGGACACACAGAACTCATGGCTCACTGTTAAAAAAGGATCACTTAAATTGGTCAGTACAAGATGAGCACATGAGTACTGTTTAAATTAGTAAATTCTATGCAACTGCAAAGGAGTTCTGTGTCAAGGCAGTGGGAGTACACAGCTTTGGTTTGGAGTTAAGTGGAGCTGTTACTGCTTGAATAGGAGGCAAGTTGGGCCTTGGGTTTTTGTTATTGTTAAGGGCAGGAAGAGATTTACTCAGATAAGCTGTAAAAAGCATAAATCTGTGGCCCTCCATGCAATGGTACTTGTGTATTAAAATAGCAATTTATGTAATATGTCATATGGTTACAATGCAATCATACTCTTAAAGTGAATTGCATGCTTGGTTACACTTCACAGCCCAGGATAAATGGGAAGGGTATTTAAAAATGTGGTAATATTGCAATGTTACATTGCAGTTACCTGTATGTCTTACCAAAGTGTGTGGCTCATTACACAGACATACAGTAGAAGCCAAGATTATACTTTGAGTGACAGTAAGAATCACTTGAATCAACCAATACAACAAGAGAACAAGTGATAAAAAGGCTGCCAACTAAGATGTGACACTGAGCTGACCCAGGGTCAGCGAAAGGGGCACCGAGGACCTGAACCTTTGAATCTTCCAGACTCTCAGAGAGCTGCGAGCCAAAAGCAATCCAATAAACAAACACAATAACAGAAAGAATTTGGATATTTCTCTCGAGAGCCTTTCAAAGGAAATCGTTTCAATGCAAAACATGCCCGATGAGAGAGGGATGAGCCATGAACGCAGGGGGCGCAAACTGAAGCGCGTGGAGCGCGGTCGGAGATGGGCCCAAGCTCCGCGACGCGGAAGGCCTGGGTGAGATTGAGTTGACCTGCGCTGTCCTCCGTCTCCGGCGGGAGCAGAGGTTTTCAGCGCGGGCCGGCTGATATCGGCTTCCGCAAAGCAAGCTGTCACAGCGTCTCCCTCCAGCTGCTTGGTGCCTGGCAGGGAAGGGCCAATGGAGTCACACTCTGCCCTGGTCATCAGGTTCACGCACTTCTTGTTTGCGTCTCAACTTCAGACGACTTCCCCTGTGAGATGTCTGGGGCTAAAGGTGGAGGGTCATTCTTTTGCCTTTTTTCCATTTTTTTCAAATAAACCAAAAACATATCCTCATTACCTGTGTAGAGTTGTTGCGGGAGGGTGGGATTTTGCTCACATCTCTGTGAGCAGCTACATATTGCTAACTGGCACTTCTGGAAATCTGCTGTGAAGGTGCTGTCTCTATCGTCCTGTCAGCAGAGTACAGCCTGATATAACTGATCGAATGCCAAATGGCACACTTTCTGGCTGCCGTGTGAGTCTTCCCTGCACACTTTGGGGTGGAGGCCAAATTTAGACCTGCAGGCTCTTCTGCTGGTGTCTTGACACCACGCTTTTTTAAGCAGCAAAGAACAACGTGAAATATTGCGGTACCCTTCTTTATTGCTGCCACCACACTTTCTGTGACTGTGGTAGGCTTAGATTGGCTTAATCATACAGAATTCACCCAAGGCTGCAATTAATCTGCCACAGTTAAAAGGCACGGGTCCCACTCCCCGAGCCGCGGCGCCTCTCCCCTCAACAGCTGTGATCCGGAGCGAGGCCACATAATCCCCGTTCCTACATCTAGGCCAGAGAAAAAATATTTATTCTTCAACTTAGTTTGCAAAGCTCAGTGTCAAAAGTCATCTGTGTCTATGGAAGTACACCTTTTCACAATATTCACGGTGTGAAACCGTGAATGACACAAGGCTTCAGGGTGTTATATTACATGTTTACTGAGTGATATGAGAGTCCAAAATCAGTCATCAAATCTAATAAGACCAGGGCTTGTACATTGTGACATGGTTACTACGAACCTTGCCACTTAGTTTTTGCTGTTGCACATCTAACTACTGAGGTAGTGCTGGTTTGAAGAAATGCATTCAGATTTCTGGTGGTTGCCTCAATAGTGAATTGAAATTCAGAGTAATCTGGTAGTGTGCTGTGACAGCAGTCTCTTGCTGGTGCATCCAGTGCTTCAGGATGTCCCTGAGTGGGTTGTGTGTCTGATTGTACTTTGTCTGCTTCAGGGAGGGAAGTAATGGAGTTGGCTTCCGAGAGGCTCCGGCATGCAGCCACAAACCTGTGTGGGATGCTGGGCGTCGCTGACGTAAGTCAGAAACTCGGAAAGCTGAGAGAATCACAGTGGAAGTCTGGACAGTGGACCGCGATGATCTGCTGCAGTCTGTCACCAGACTCAGTGCTTGGGTCTTTAGGTGCCGGTCGTCCCTGTTGCAGCATGCAGTGCGTTACTCAGCTGATAATGCAACACTCCTCGCTAAGGTTTGTAAGGATGCTCTGTGTCCTGCCTTAGATGGAGCCCCACCTGTACTGAGACCAGCCACAAGAGCCAAATGAATCTGTTTTCCTTCCATGTAGCCATACTGCCATCTAAGTGTGACCTGAGGTGTCCGCTGTTGGATGGAACAAAATGTCTTTAACTATTTCGTCCTCCCCAAAGCAGAAAACGAACGTCAAGGACAAAAGTGCATGGACTTCAACGGTAAAATCTACGTGGAGAGCATGAGAAGCGGAGCTTACTCCTGGTGGTACGCCACGCATTATTTCCGCAATGTCAACCGCAGCAGGCAGAAGCAAATGCGTGCCAGCTGCGGCATGAGTGATGCGGTAGTTCATCTCCAACGATGATCTGTCGGGTTTTTCAAAGACAGTCATGGCTTTTTCAAAATGCGCTTGCTCACTGTTCAGCCAATTCTTTTTGCATTGGCAAACAAAGCTGTTTTCTGCAATTTTTTGCACACATCTTTTTGCAGTGTTTCCGGGCTTTAGTTTATTTATTTATTAATTTATTATTTTTGATTTTAGTTTATCTGGCTTCATGCTGTCGCTCAACAGGACTTTAGAACACAAAATCCTTTTTTTTTTGGCTACCATATGGAAAAAAACAGTTACTGGTCAGGTTTTTCTTAATTATTCTCAGGAACACTTGTAAATTCAAGAACTGCCATTTCAGATTTGCTAACATTTTTTGTGTTTTGTTTACATATATCCGATGGAATTAGGTGGATAGTTTTAGACATTTCTCCATGCTAAAAAAAAAACAAATCTGGACAATAGCCAATCACACACTTTCAGATGTTAAAAAGGTTCCTTTGTGGTTACCAACACTGAGCTAGATTTTCTGTTCATTTTAAAACACAAAAGACTGTTAGGCTAAATGTATGCTCTACAGATTTCAACCATGTGAATGTGGGCCATTGTGTGTTAGTCCTTCAGTTGCATCAGTTGGAGCCTGACTGCACCACAGTGCAACCTCACTCACCTGCACATGCACGTGCTCTGTTGGAGTCTCTGAGACGATCCTGCACTCTCCCCCAACGTCTGGCCAATGCCAGTGCCTTTCCACGCTCTCGCCACGAGTCCCGCGAACACCCAAGGACCTCATTAGCGCACCCTCCTGTCCCCTCACACTGACAACGCTGACTCCTTTGCCACATGCTGTGGCCATTAAAAGCCTACTGCAGACTCCACTCCCAGCCCCCCAAGTGTAACAGATGTCTGAAGTCACAGACACACACACACACACACACATCTAGGTGGGCATGTACTGGAGCCTCACATGTCAGATAAAAAAGCCCAGAGGAACATGTGCAGTAATACCTTCCCTGTCACCACCTTGGCTTCACAGAAGCTACTCAGGAGGGCCAGATGGACACCTCTTGCCCCCCCTTGGAGTTTAGGTACTTCCTGTGACTGGATATTCAGATGACTCTGCCACCTCGGGCGTACTCTAATGTGAAAGAAAGAAAAGTTTGACACATGGGACAAAAATAAATAGGTCTCAGGCATGTCTCCATCTGTAAGAAAATGGATTCCAAAGGGACTAATTAGACGAGTGTAGCAGGCCGGCATGCTCCTCTGAAACCTGGCCTCCGTGCCAGCAAATGAGCGCGAGTGCATTCTTACGTTGCTGAGTCACTTAAATTGGCTTGAGCATCTCAACTCAGCAGCCTTTTGGGCCGAACGTGTGCTTTCCCGTTGTTATTAATGAAACATTAATAACGGAGACAATATATTTACTTTTACATTTTAAATGTGTTTGTTCACGGCACGTTTCAAAAGGCACCGATGAACAGCCATCTGGAGATAACTGATTGGAGATGACTTAACAGCAACAGTTAATCCTAAATTTAGAATGCACCAAAGTCTGAGGAGGATCAGGATAAAATCAATACCATAAAACGAAACACCCACACCAAGTCTTTTTCTTAAAGGGGTGAGTAAATCTCTTATTAAGTCAGAAAATTTGAAAAAGATTGCGTATCAGTTTCCCTCAGGGTTCTTTGTAGATGTAATAGACAGAGGACAATTACAAGCGGCTCTGTACCCTCACTGATCATAGTAGCGTTTCTTCATGCATTAGTATGTGTTTTCATGTTTAGAAGTGGTGGAAAAGTAATTTCTGAAGTGAGGCTCATTTATTAATACTTATCCATGCGTCAGGAGAGCTAATCAGCACTTATTAACCATGGCATCGCTTCATCGGAGCTAACATTATGTAGCATGACAATAAAAGCTAATAGGCAGAGTAAGTGTGTGTTGCTTAGGGGCCTGACAAGTTATTTACAGCCGCTTGCTTTTCTGTTTCTTTTGCCCTCAAACTGAAACCCCCCAGCTTTGCCTGCCCAGCTGCATGCTTGGATTGTCTGCAACATTCCCTGCTGCCCAAGGCCTTAAGTCGTGTCTTATGTTAATCAATACGTGCGGGCTTTCAGGGTTATGGAACATCAAAGCCCACCGTTGCTACAGAGTCCGCGGCGTGGCGGCCCCGTCAAGAGCTGCGCCCTTGCCGATTTTCCTCCCCTCCCCGTGCCGGATTCTCCCGCCGCAGATATCTGCAGTCCCAGAGCTCCTGAGTGATCCTCACTGTGAGGGGCTAATTGCCTTGACTGACGAGCCACAGACCCAGATCAGCGTTCCCTGTGTCAGAGTTGGCAGCCTCCCGACTAATTCTATTATTGGAGGGAGCTGCAGCTTACACTCTTCCCCAGAGATCTTCCCTTTATCCCCCAGCAGACTCAAAGGCATCTGTACTGGATTTTTTCCCTCACAGCCACACCTGTACTGCGTCTTTACTCACAAACAAAATGGGTATTAGAATGTACTCACAATTATTGACTAATGTGAACCAATCAAGACACTTTCTCTTCGCTAGCAAATCACTGTGATTGGTTCAAACCACCACTTCCTTGAAAGCATGTTATGGCACCACTTATTGAGGAGTTCATGAAGTTTTTCATTCATAACAAATCATTGGCTGCATTACTTAACAGAATAATAGCATTGGAATTCCCAGAAAACAGTGGGGAAGAACGGAAAAGCAGAAACTTACACTGACGCATGCCCACACAGGGGGCTCGCATGCTGTTATTTTGGCAGAAAACAGAGTGGGCTCCCTTCAGTTCTCAGCTGGGCGCTGTCACAAAGCAGGTGCTGGAGAGCCTCCCCTCAGGTCCAAGAGGGGTGCTGTCATGTTCTTTTGTGATTTCGGAGGCACGAGGAGATGCTCTTCCTCTGACTGTGGCTTTGCCTTGCAGAATGCGGGTCGGAGACCTACAGAACGTGTGCAAATGGGTGCTGCTCCTTACCCTCTGCCTGGCGTCTCTCTGGGGACGGCTAACGCTGGCGTCATCGCATAGGAGCCACATTGGTGAGTAAAAGGTCGAAGGTCCCCAGCATAATGAGGTGATTGAAAATGTTCAGCTTGGGTATAACTGCATTTATTGTCTGATTTATAGAGATGTGTAGACATAATGTCTTTAATATATTTGCAAGTACCCAGAAAATTTGGTTCATGGAGAGCATTGTTGCTAAATACTTGGATGGCAGGTTACAGGGTGCCAGGTTACTGGCTGGTAGGGAATACCTCATATCTTTGTAGCACTGGGTTAGTTGGGGTCTTTTTAGCGTTTCCTACATCAATAACCACAATGACCCTGATGTCTTATTCATGACAGATATTGACTTCTGTGCCATCCTCATTTAGGCATACATAATTTGGGTGCCATCTCATAAAGCCACACAATAAATGGCTAAATGCTGAAATACCTTGGACTGACATTCAGGCAAGTGCTAGATGTGTTCATTGTAGTTAGCTGAAAGAGGCTTTCTGCCCTTGGGAGAAAATAGGTGACATCAAGGTTGTGCTACAAAAAGCTCCATTTAAAGATTACAATTATAATGTTAATTTAGCAATATAACCTTTACATAGTGAATTTCTAATATACATCCCCTGTATATTGCCTTGAATGTCAGCTAAGGTACCATCAGGTATCAGGATTAAAAAGCTGAACATCTTCAATCATCTTCAATTTGGTATTCACAGCTGCAGCCTACTATCACCTACTGGGTTAAAAAAAGAGGTTGTAAGCCAGCAGCCAACTAATTAACTAATTTAGCTAAATCTAATTACCAGTGGGTGCACTAACATCTCACTAACCAGCTAGCTACAACTTTTCCTAGAATGCTAGCCAGTTTGCTTGCTCTAATGTGCTATTACACTTGTTGGCTAGATTGGTAGGTAGTCATCTAGCTAAGTTGGCAAGTCACTCTTTTTTGAAAAATGTAATTCAGGCTCTTAAAATGGCAAAGTAAACTATGTGTCACTCATGCTACCACTCAGTGCTGAAAGAATCTGGAAATGGGAGATTTGTTGCTTTAAAACCATGTCCTTAGGCACTGAAATGCTTTGTGCTATGCTGTATTTTTCCACTTCACAATGCAAGTAATTCTAACTCACCATCAGTATGTAGGGCTGTTGGTCCTCACTATAAATCCTGCCTTATTACAAAAACGGACATTCTGATTAAATTAAACCCTAGTTTAAACACAAAACAAAAGCTTTTCTGACAAGGTTTACTGGAGGATGTAGTATTCCAAAGCAGCCCAGCGTTGATGTAGCATTTTGATTGCTATTTTTTAATTTAACATCTGGTTATATAATTTCTTGCCTGTGTCATGCTGTTTATGTTGCAAGGTGGAAGTTGCTGATGGGGGGTGGGAATTGTGTTTGTCCACTGAATGCTCGCAGGTTAGGACACTGCATTTGACAGCAAAGTTAAACATGTTCAGAATCATCTTGTACCGCTTGGAATTCAGGAGAAATGTGAAAACAGGAGTGTGGGGTGGGGGGTCAGTAAATTGAATTTGGGGCCTCTTCCCCCGGAGCGCACCTGCCACAAAGTCAGCACCGCAGCCTTTGACGAGGAGTCGGCTCCCCCCCTCTCTCTTTTTAACCACAGGAGGAATCTCTCCCTTTGTAGTGCTCAGCCTGCTTTGAAAAGCTCTTTGCAAACGCTGGAGCAGTGAGCAGCGATGGCGGGGGAAGCGTTTAATTTGCGAGAAAGGGGAGGACTTCCGATCAGTCACAATGGCAAAGTTTGTACCAATTAATATTCCAGGTGAAGCCACAAGGGTGATTCAGTTAAAATCGATTTCACAGAGCAACACTGTGAAGCAGACAGTACCCGCTGCACTGGTGCTACAGCAGCTGTTTCAGTTACACTACTCCCACAGTAGAGGTGTACCTGCAGCTGCTGTAATAAGATTCTTCCCACAGGGCAAGGGTTGATTGATAACAATGAACTGAACTGCAATCAGTAGGCACTGAGACTGAATCAATTGCCAAAACAGACAGGTCAATCACCTTTACTTCACATAGAGTTAGCGCCCATAGCCTTGGAACATACCAGCCCAGTAAATGCACCTCTATATCCATTTAAATGCAACATTTTGGGGACCCCAGTGCAACTACTGACCCCACCTGAGCAGAGGTTAAAGCATGATGATCACTGTAACCCTGAGAAAATGTGTCATGATACCACTGAGGAAGGGAAGGGAGGGGGTGGGGAATTAACCACCTTAAAATTGTACTATGTGCCACCTTGAGCAAGTGTTCTCTTTCTTAAGGAAAAGCCTACCATTTTAATGGCAGTTGCACAGATCTACAAGTGGATGGTTGCTGCACAGGTCCGCAAGTCTTCATGTTACTGTAACCAATATTTGTAAGGCTTAACAGAAGAATAAAGAGATAACTGCAGGACTGGTTCTGGGGTGGGTCCTTGTGTTTTATTCCACATGAAGATGATGCATCACACATCATACAGACTACATTCAGATCAGGGTTGTAACAATACATTGACACAACTGTGTTGATATTGTGTATGAAAATCGATCCATACCGCTAACCTTTTTGGTTATTTATTTTTATTCATATTGATGCAGCAATTTTGATGAAAGTAGCGTGCTTGCGCGAATCCTATTTATCTTTGAGCATTGAGTGTTATTTCAATGGCATATAATGGGCCAATGCCTAGATACTCTACATTTCTTTAAATCACAGAATAATTTCAAGGTTATGGTGAATCATGTTGTATTGATGTGCTCTCCAATACAAATCATGGATGACTGAATTTTTTTCTTTCTGAGAAAATGACCTGAGACTTTTGGTCCAACCAGCGATCGCACGGTGTCCTGTTCCCCCTCACTCCTGGTTTGAGCATCCTTTCCTCACGACTGCACACATCGCACACCCGAACAAGCTGCATTCAGTGTAAAAATGCACCAACATGTAAATATTAATGACAGCTGACAGAGAAACAGCTCCTGAATCCATTCCACGGAGCTGACCCCCCGCCACCCGGCATACCCAAGAACTGGAGCAGTATCACTGTTCGGATGAAAATGTCAGCTGGCATGGAAGTGACATCTTGGCCTTACTTCTGGAGATTGTGTGGGCCTGCATAGCAGTGAAAATGTCAGCCCGCTATGGTTGTTGTTCCCATAATGTGAGCAGTATTGTTTTTTTCCAACAGTCTGTTTCTTTATCTCCTAAAGGTAGTTCTCTGTCAAAGTCAGTGAAATAGCCTTCTCGGATGCTGCCCTGTAAAGAAGAAGAAAACAATACTACAGTTCATATACTCAGCAGTGCATATTAGTCAATCCGTTATGAACTGGGTGGCAACAAGGGCTAAGAATCTAAGAAGTAGAGTGCTGCTGAATCCAGATTCATGTGTATGTCAAAATGTTATTAAATTGTGTTATTACAGAATAATTCCCCAAACTATTATTCATGATATTCTTTGTCAGTGGCAGCATGATGGTTCATTAGTTATGAATAATAAACAGTAGAGTTTTGATTTTGTATAACTTTAATTAACTAATTGTTTATTCATTACTACTGCTCTCATTACTGCTCTCAGTTACTACAGATTGTATTCATTTTTTAACCCTTCTGTTGTCCTGGGGTCATAATGACCCAAAATCATATTCAAACCTAAGAAAATGATATAAAACATTAATCTAAGTACATGGCCTCCTATGTAGCCTCCTAAAATGACCCCAAAAAAGGAAATTTGGCGATTGAAAAAAATCATTTTCAGTGTAGCTGCCACAAAAAAGTAACGCCTATTGTCTTAGGGTCAATATGACCCAAGATAACTTTTGATATTGAATCTTTATGAGCAGCTCTGTCTAACTCAGAGTGCCACAAACTCATCAAGTCCTTCCTCATACTCATAAATACCTGGTACTAGGCCCATTTCAAAGATATTAGCATGCATGCTAGTTTAGCATGCTAGGTTGCTAGTAGTACACAATTTCCATGCTTTTTCATACTGTATTCCATACTGTATCAAAACCACTGATGCTCCCTGACCTCTAATGATTGACTTGACATTTTACACATGCTCAACTATTAGCAGCAAGAAAAAGATGTGCCCAAACACCAGAGCAAAAGGTGCGTGATGTCATCTTTGCACAGGGTCTGATAATAAAACCCCAATGATCTGCCAGAGATGACATATCTGTAAAACACATGCTTACAACATTTGCCAGTCATGTGTTTGAGATAACACCTCATGATTTTTCTACACACTGTCAACACACTGTATAATAAGAGAGACTGCATGTAAAAAACTACAAAAAAATACAATAAAAAACCACCCCCTCCCCCCCAAACTTTACCAAACTATCCCTTTACCCTACCTACGCATATCTACCCCAATACAGAGCAGGCACCTTGTCAAGGTGGGGTAGCTTGAGTGATCATTTGGGCTGTACTGAAAGGGGCTGTACCAGTCCCTGTGAGGTCCAACCATATCAGGAAGGCCAAAGGTGAGAGATTAGACTAAGACCAGCCCTTTTTTGTTTTTTGTTCATTTGAATTAGTGTATGTTTGGATTATATGGATGTTGGAAAGAGCAGTAACTCAAAGATTTTGTAATCAGTCTTGAAATCAACTTGTTTTGGTTGAAACAAAAAAAGAGAAAATTCCAATTCATATACTTCCTTTGGGCAGTTTAGATGTATTCATGGTAATATTACAGAACCACAACCTCCTTGACTTAGTTTAAATATGTCTGTAGATTGTCTCATTGGCATTCATAAGTTTATAGCTTTATCTTATCTCTCTTACAAAATTTGAACATTCAGATATTATAGTTGGCTACTTAAGGGGGCTATAGACTTAATTTATGTTGATTTCTAGTTCATAAATATCAGAATCTATTACATCTTAAAAGGCTAAGTGTTGTATTTTGGGGAATTTTATGACAATTTTACCTATATCCAAAACATTTTTCATGCTTTTGCAGTGCATGGGACCTTTGGGGGGCACTAGAGAGTTAACAAAACAGCTGATGTTGTTTATGACTATTTGGCTGTATTCTACACTTATAGCTGTAACATTGTGCCTAATTTCACATTTGTATTCAAAGGTTTAGTTGAGTTATGAGATAAATTGGACCCCGGGTCATAGTGAACCAAAGGTAATAGGTGTTAGTATTTCTTAAGACAATAGGAGGGTTAATGGAAGTATCTATTCATTCATGATATACATTTTATATCCATACATACTTACCTCCTTTTTGTGTGGGAGAAAGTCTGTCCAGATTCAAATAGTATATCAAACAGGCTGCTCTAATTAAACAACAACAAAAGAGCTTTACTGCAAAAAACATATTTGGAGGATGTGATTTTCAGATGTCTGTAAGAACATTCCATTTATTGCAGTACTTGCACTGAAGGTTTATTTTCAAAATGAATGGTCTCCATCTTGTTTGTTTCCAAATAAACATGATATGCAAATACTGCTGTACATCTGAAGACCTCTGAAGGTGAAATATATATGTACAAAAATATAATGTTTATGAACAAATGGTCATTATTAGTAATTACATGCCATTATGTTTTGGGTACTGTTATTGCTTCTGCTTTTACATTCCAAAGCAAATTCAAAAACTTAACAGCAAATCATTGATTTAAAGCACATAAGTATGTATTTTTAATTTCATCAATACCCACTAATAAATTAGACAGTTTTGACACCAGAACTTTTCTTTTCACAGTTCACATCAAAAGCAATATATGAGGCAAGCATATATGGTCTTTCATAAGAGAATTAGACAAGTTGCCAGATCTTGTCACATAACTGAGTATGCCACAATTTAGATTTAGTGCCACCTCTGGCCAGTGCTGGCACTACGCATGCCTCTCAAGTGGATTTGCCCCATTTCCTAGAACTTTTCATCGCACATACTTCAGCAGATGGCGTGGACTATACATGTGCCAGCATCCCTTGTGTACCATTAAATATGCATGAATGTTGGGAGGCCCCGAAGACATGCCTCAGGGTAAAATGAATGATTTCCTTACTCATGTATGGTAAGGAGTTGTGATGTGCACTGCAACATATGTGTGAATGGAATTCTGAGCTAAGCCTGTTTTTAAAATGAAATGAAAGGGAAAAACATAAAGGAAAGGCCTAATTTTCACATGGTGATAGACTTTTTAATGCAGTCTTGCCGACTCCCTCTGAGACGTTGTTTCATGGAAGATTTTAGTTTTAGAAATGCTTTATGTTGCTAAATGTCTCGGAAAAGGGCCACACTTCATGAAAAGACGGATTACTGGATAACTGAAAAAATGGAGCCCTTACATTTTACTGTTTTTACTGTGCACCATCCTTCTATGTGTCTTCTCAGTGAATTTGTTATCACTTATCATTAGCAATTTTCACCTAATCTAGCATAGACAGCCTCATTTAGCAGAACCAGCATGTGACATCTTTAAATGGAGCAAGGCAGTGAGTATAAAAAGCTTCTGGACAAAAAGTACAAAGTGAATTGCACTTAAGACTGTCATTTGCCTGTGTTGGCTGCTATTTCCTTTAAAACACCATCATATGATTTTCTGCATGTATTTAACTCACCATGTCCACCTGAGATTTCAGTAACCCAAAGCCCAGAGTTGAATATATATAGCTACAGTAGGCATCTACCTAAGATTTAAAAACAGAGGACCAAGTGACACAATATAATTTAGGAAAAATTGGGTAGAATAGTACTTGTTCAGTTTGTGTAAGGTAATACGGTTGAAATTGTTCAGTGAAACTTGGCTTTACTTTGATGTCAATAATTATGGAGCCAGGCCGACTTCAGAAAGTGTTTTTTTTCTGACTTACACAGAATAAGAGCTTTGTATGTGTTGTGTTTTTGTTCACTAAAAGCATTTTCTGTGGTTATATAATTTTATTGGTACTATGCAGAATGTTTTTGGTTAAAATGATATTATGCATATCAGGACAATAATGTAGTACAGTTTTACATGTTATTATCAATTTAGCTGGACAATTAACAATTTAGCTATCTGGCTGAAAATGAAATAAACAGTAAGCTAGCTACTGTAGATAGCAACCAAGAGTAAATCATTGTTAACATTAATGCTAGATAGGAAGCTGGCTAGCAATCTTGGTCAGTTTTCACACTTATTAGCTAGTTTGCAAGGTCAGTCAGTTTTCAGTATTTTTCTGTGGCTTGCTTGCTGGCTAGTAAGCAAACTGCCTGGAAGTAAAATGAGCGAACTATTTTCTAAAATACATTACTATCTAATGGCTTTACTCCCGATTTGTAAAACAAAATAACCACAGTGGGTTTAGAATTTGATGTAAGATTAACAGGGACTACAATGATACTTTACATGTTGAGTCCTTAAGTTTAAAGTGAACTAAAATAATGACTGAAACCTTGGGAGTGAGGCTTCAAGGATTAAACTGCTGGGATGAACCTGAATGTCTATGTTGGCTTGTAAGCAAAATCTGTCAGTTTGGAACAAAAGTCATCGTTTTAAAAGACTGTTTCAGAATTGGAACTCTGAGCAGTCATCCTTGCAGCCACAAACCCAGCCTCACATTATTCTCATATTTCCCCTAGAGATATTTGGAGATGTAGATAGAGAGTTGTCGGCTGATGGCGGAGTGACGGTGTGACATTTGGCGAGCAGGTTGGTGACACGATGAGGGATAGAGATACAGGTGGGAATACAAAGCGTTTCCCACAGCTGGTAGAAAGTGGGAGTCCTAAGGTTCTGTCCTTGGGGTCAGGTAAAAATAAGAGCCATTGGAAACGGAGGACCGTGGAAATGTCATACATTTTCTATGAGCAGAGACCTTTTTATTCCTTTGTGAGATATCGGTCTCTCTGTACTTTACATTGACAGCTGTATCCCTGCACTGTTGAGACTGAGGAACTATGGGGAAACAGGTACTTGTGAATAGTCATTTGTGGTATGATCTGCTGCCCAGGTCTGATTATAATCACTATCGTGTGATGAATTGTTGAAAAAATATCTTAAGAACATTTTTTAGAGCTTATTCAGCAATGACTGTTGTCAGGATTGGGTTACAATGCATCACAAGCACACACTTTTTTCTGTTTTTTTTTGTTTTTTTTCTTTGATTAGATATTTACTGCTCATGCCATTGTGCAGCTAGGGGCAGCCTCCCTTCCAGGTAAACTCAGAAAGGTGAATTGATGACCGGAAGAAAGGGAGAAGAAAAACTTAGAGGCAACTTTAAACTTAATGGGGAAGCTGATGTCTATTGCTTTTGTGCAGTCAAGATTGGGAGACCAGTAGTTTGCACTGGTTGGGGCTGACAAAGATGTTTATTGTTTTGACACTGATAGACAGCGCTTGTTTGGGGCCTACGGTGACCGTGGTGGTAGGTTGTTTTGTTAAGTTGTAGTGTTGCTGGGACTGGCAAGACAGCATTTTGGAGACACCTGTTTGCCTTCAGGTCCATGAGGTCACGAGCTGGACTGTGCCATGGTTTTAATACAAAAAACTGAACAAACCAGAGGACAGAGCTGGCTCATGAGGAGTTCCACAGTGTTGGTTAGTCAGGAAATCCATCTTGGCTATCTTGCTTTGGGAGGTCTGCCTTGTGCCACTTTTGGAGTTTGTTTGTTTGTTTTATATATACTCAAACAACACCCAATTAGGTTTGTCTGGCTATTTCCTGTACTGTTGTTTAGCGTCATTTATTTTCGAGCCAGGGACTAAACTCTCAAATCCTCAATCCCCACAACCAGTCCTGCTGCTGTGGAAGTTTTAAACGGTATGAAAGGAATTAGGGTCTTTCTCTTGCAGAATGTGGAAGTCCTGGTCCTTAAGTAAAGTGATGAGGATGTTCTTGCCTTTCAGCACCAGAATCAAAGAGTTCTGTTCCTGTTGTAGATAAATGAACATATTTCTCTTGTAGTAGTGGCACAGAGGCACTTTGTTCTTGTAAAGCAAAAATAAGGGAATTCTGTTCTGGTGGTGAGAAAATGATGGGGTTCTTTTCCTGTGGTAGAAACCTGAGGAGGTCCTCTTCCAGAAAGCTACCCCAGCACTGTACTAATGTTCCTGAAGTGAATTAAATGAATAATTCCCATTTACATGACTGAATATGATTGATAATTTGGACATGGGCAATCACTGATAATGATGAAAAAGAAGATGGCCATGTAATAGCTACTGGTGGAGTTTCAGTTCACTTCATCACTTCACTGTGTAGCATATCATGTAATTGATGCTCAGTGTTCAATGTGCCACACTAGAGCAGGGCAAATCAACATGTAATCTGCTGTTTTCTCAGATGTTCCAGTTGTTTTCTTTCTGAATCAGTTCTTTCATTTTGCATTTAGTTCAGTGATCTCACAGATTTCAGCATACACTACTGGTTTTTGGTGACATCTTGAGGAAGCAGCATCTGAAATGGAAGCGCCCACTCACTGTAAGAATGTTTTACACCTAGTGAGCAAAGAAGTCCACTGAAGTGTTTGGGGCCTGTACCCGTTCAAGAAAAACAACAAATCAATAAACATTTTTAGCTATATGCTGTGTACACCATAATGTTTGTTTGGGTAACTATAAAAATATAGTTAATACAAATGCTTTATAGCGTCTGCTTTTTACCTACTCAGACAGACATGAAGTAACAGGAAGAACAGCTTGGAGTTGGGGGGTCTGCAGTAGGTATCACCTTCCCCAGATAAAGACAGCCCACACTGCCCCGCTATGAAATTAACAACATTGAAGTATGTATCCATATGTAGGTATGTGTCTCCCAGATTACAACTGGTCCTGTACACCTGAATATTGGATACCAGTATCTTTTGATGGTTCAAAACATCCTCATAATGAAACTCAAAGGAAGTACTGTGTTTCACTGGGGGGATGTCTCCCTGGTTGAGCAAAGATGACTAGAGGCTCATTCACGGTCACAAAGTGACTCTAGGTGCACTTTAAATAATGCCACACAAGTCTGCCCTCCTCATACAGTATGTTTTTTCTTAGATTAGAGGAATACTGAATTGGTGGGCAGTTGTACAGTAAGCTTTGATCTTTCTACTTATCATAATATTACAGCAAGCCATGCGGACTCACTTGGGAAGGTAAAACATGCAGGACCAGAGATCAAGAGGAAAAGTGAAAACAGAATAACTGTCAGCACGGCTTGGAAATCTGTCATGATGTATTGTGAAAATCCGGTTACGAGTTATATTGGTCTTTACATAATGCAAGTTAAACAAAACATTAAATACTATAATATACTAATCTGCTCTTTCAAATTAATCCGTCTTTAATGGTAATTTCTCATCCAGGGTTGTAATAAACAGGAAATTTCATATTCATTTCTGACATTATTTTCAAAGCTGTAACACTGTGCTTAAAATAGCATACATTTTTCCCCTGTTCTATACTATATTTGAGCATGTATCTCTGATTCCACATTCACAGAATTCTGCTCATTTTGGGACACTATTGATAGCATTTAAAACAAGATTGAGAGATTCTGTGAAAGAGACTGTCCACGGTAAGGTGCCCTTTTTTCACTAGCATGTCCCTCCCAGTTTTACACAGCATGCTCAAGAGCACAAGCAATGGTGCATTCACGGCTTTCCCTTTTTAACAACCACAAAGGCCCAGGCGGTGGACCGCATACAGTGGAGTTAACGTATGTTTTCAGCCAGGTGGGCGTACCCTGAGGGATCCAATGGTATAGCCATCTGCCCGCAGGCTTGGGAGTTGGAAAAAGTGCATCGGGGGCAGGATGAGTCACGCGAGTGTGCTGGTTTGCAGCAGACAATGTGAGGCAGGGAAGCGAAATGCACGGAAAGACACTCTGAAGGATGACACTGAGTGTTGATGTTACCGTGGTCCTCTCTGAACTGGCTCTTGTTTAGCAAAAACCTGCCATGATCCATCACATTAGGTGCATCCATCTTTCTATGAGCAGACGGAGGATAATAAGGGTTAAGAGAAGTCCATCATTCTTTTCTTACAAGCAGTCTACCCCCTTCCCCCCCACACCACCACCCAGGTATCCAGAGTTTAAAGAAGTGTTGGGTTTTCATTTTCATTAAGATCTGGCCCCCGTAATGATTCATAATGATGGAAGCAATTAGCAGGGAAGTGCTGACAGTGTGGTGGTAATTGGGGCTGCAACCACATACAGCCGGCCTTCAGTCAGGCAACTACAACCCATTTAAATTTATGGAAGGATCCCCTTGTTAATGGGGCAGCCTTCACTGATGCCATGCAACAGTACGTTACTCCTCTGATCATCCGCCACTCTAGACAGGACCCATCTTTCTCATTGCTGGCAGCAGGAAGTGAACCACACTGATTGGGAGAGTGCAGGCAGTGTTGTCTCTTGTGGTCCTGGCAACAGATTGGGGTTTTCTTGAGCTGTTATAAGCAGTAAGCTGACTGGTGGCTAGCTCTCCAGCCAATTTTATGATTCTTTGCAGTTATGAGCATGGGTCTGAGCTGGCTAATCAGAGGATAAATCAAAGTTAAGCACTTCACAGTGTAATCAGCCATAGAGCAGATATTACTCCAGAAATGTACTTTTCTGATCTTTTTCTACTGGTATATTGGCTTCCACCTTCATTAAGAAATTCAGTACCTCAATTAAGCAACTAATGGTTGAATGCATCCATATCACACAGCGCAAACTCAAATGTTCAAGTAATTAAATATGCTGCCTCTGGTACGGTGCGTGAATGTGGCCATTGTTTTGGCATTTCTGTGCTTTCCTGTTGTGTGTGTTGTGTGCCTACACAGCTACAGTCATCTGTTTTTGACCATTTTTATGCACTCCCTCATTCAGTGTCCTTGGATTCCCAGGAGCTCTCCTGTTTATGGATGATGTCAGTATGATGGTGGTACAAGGGAATCCAGGCCACTTCTCGCTAGATGACACCAGCTGGCCTGGGCATGCTCTGTCTAGCATTCCTCTCCAGATCTGATTTGGCTGCGCAGCTCAAACATGACAAACATGCCTTTCGACACTGACACCATCATTCTGCCCTCAATATCACTCATTCTCACCACGCTCAACGTTTCTAGGGTCAGTCTGGAGGTTATTGGAATGCATGGCGATGTGTGTATTGTTTTTATATCTCAAAGTTAAAGCACAGGGTTTAAAGAGCTTTACATCCCCAGTAATTGAGTGCTAATAATGTCTGAAAGTATTGCAGGGAATTTAAAAATGTCCACTATGCGAGTTAATGCATTTCATTGCTGTTGTAACTGTTGCTGATTGAGATTTCTTAGTCATATAATAAAAGACAGCTTCCTTATAAGGATCAATAAAGGATGTCCTGCATTTCATTTCTCTCCTGTGCACACAGCACAGCATTGCTCCATACTCTTACAAAAAAATAAATGCTGTGCTAGAAAATATGATTAATTGGATGCTATTTTGTTTCAGTAACAATAAGTGATTGCATGCTTCTCTACACAGGTCATGGATGCGGTGATGCTGAAGTTTAGGATGGGACGTCTGAGAGCACCATCATTTTACGCTTGTTAAAGTCTACTCGAGTGGTATACTAGAACAATATAACAATATTGTGTTGATCTTCTGCAATTATGGGTTATGACATGAACAATTTTGTGAAGATGAAATTGCTCTTTAGATGAACTGGCCTGATTCATTTACAAAAGAATTGACAAGGATTCTGTGTAGAGGCACCAGGTTGCAAATAAGCTTATTCAAGAAGCAATGTTGGAGGGGGGGGGTTCATCAGTATCTATCATTGAAAAACTTTTTCAAAGTTAGAAAAAACTCATGAACAAATGAAAAACAGACATGGCTACAGAGCCTTTTAGGGAGTGCAGGGAGATGAGGTCTTGTTGACTTGATTGAGGCAGGAGTATGTAGCATAGAATTGAATTCATCACAAGTGGATAGGCTACCACCTGTGTGCTGTGCAGAATGCCATGACCTTGAAAAACTGGGGAATGTTTTATGTTTTTGCATGCTGGCCAGTGCACCACACATAAAAACAGCAAAGGAGGATAAAATATACCAAAGCAGTTTAAAAAAACCAAGCCATAAACTAGAAATCAGACTTGCCAGAGTTACTACAGAACCAACCCACAGAAACAACCACACCCCGGTTTTAAACCCTGTTGATTCACTGTGTAACAAATTTTTACTTTTTTTTGTTCCTGGGTAGTAAGTGTAATTTCCTAATTGCTTATGCCTAAAAAGTATAGAAAATGGCTATTATTCCCTTCAAACCTTGCTTTTGTGACCAGGACAGTGATATTTTGAAATTTACCTATTTTCAATGATTTGATCAGAGATCTTGGTCTCACAAAGTCCAATGCCGAGCCTTTGACATTTAGGCTCAAGCAGTGGAACTTGTTAGATGAAAGTGTGCAAGACGCTGATCAGAGGAAGCATCACCTAGCTTTTTCCAGCTTCTTCACCCGTCAAGATGGGCTCTGCTTCTGCCACAATGTGACCAGTCTGGTCGAGGCAATCGGAATCGCCTGTAACCCGAACGTGGCGCCTCTTCATTGACAGCTCATCCAGGAGCCTCAAAGCTGTGTTGCTCTTTAACGGGAACAAGTACCTGTCTCTTTCCCTGGCTCACTTGGTGCACCTCAAAGAGGAATACAACAGCGTCAAGACCTTGCTAAATGCCTTGAAGTATGATGAGTACGGCTGGGAGGTCATCGGAGACTTCAAAATGGTGGCATTCCTGATGGGTCTCCAAGGCGGTTTTACCAAGTTTCCCTGCTCTCTTTGCCTTTGGGATAGTAGGGACACCATAGGTACTGGCCACAGCGGACCGAGTTCTCTGTGGGGAGGAAAAATGTCAAGTGGGAACCACTGGTGGACCCCAGGAAGGTGTTGATGCCACCACTGCACATAAAATTGGGCCTTATAAAACAATTTGTCACAGCTCTAGATAAGGAGTCTGCAGCCTTCAAGTACCTTCAAGACTTCTTCCTTAAGCTGTCTGAGGCAAAGGTCAAGGCAGGTGTCTTCGTCGGACCACAGATAAAGAAGATCCTGGAGTGCAAGGAATTCCCCAAGAAGGTCACTAGGAAGGAGAAAGCAGCTTGGGACAGGTTTGTCGCAGTGGTTCGGGGCTTCCTGGGCAATCACAAGGCCGAGAACTATGTGGAGCTGGTTGAAACTCTGGTGAAGAACTACAGCAAAATGGGCTGCAGGATGTCCCTCAAAGTCCATATCCTTGATGCACATCTTGATAAATTCAAGGAGAACATGGGAGCATACTCGGAGGAGCAAGGCTCCTGGATATACTGGACTATGACTGCCGCTACCAAGAAGTGTATAACGAGAACATGATGGGAGATTATATTTGGTTGCTGATTCGTGAAAGTTATTTACAGTATAATCGTAAATCTCGAAAAACTACTCACTTCTAAATCTTTTGTGGTCACTTTTGTATAACTTTAGTATAAATACATGTTAATTTTGATTCATATGTTGTTTTTTTCTGACTTTATGTGAATGAAAATGTGCAAATTTGCCCATTTTCCCATTGGAAATAAGTAAATTTCAAAATATCACTGTCGTGGTCACAAAAGCAAAGTTTGAAGAGAATAATAAGGCCATTTTCTATACTTTTTAAGCATAAGCAATTGGGAAATAACACTTACTTCCAAGGAACAAAAATTGTGTTACATTGTGTTATATAGGTGACGCTTGCTAACCAATGCTTGGTTTGACGTATCTGTCTCAGGTGGACAAATTGGTAAACAAGATTGAAGATGAAGTTGGCAAAATGAGTTGACAAAGCTGCAAATGAAGCTTATGAACAAACTTATGAACAAACAATCACCTCACACATACACATGATGAAAATATATACAATTTGCAATGGCAGAATATTTTGGGGGGGTGGGATTCAGTTTAGTTTAACACTGGTGAAGGCTCCTCCTTCACACATAGACTTTATGCATGAACAGTAGGGGAACAGTTTGCTGTGTTAGTGGAGTAGAAGGAGTGACTGGGCTATTAGCGGAGTGCTGGATGAAATTTTTTTGTTTCAAGGATGTTTATTATATTGCAGTTTCAGTGGGCAGCAGAGTTGGAAGCCCTTAGACGTCTAGTCATTGTCTTATTCACACTCCAGTACACTGGGTGGCAGTATGCGTGTTCTGAGCTGATTTATGCTTGCTGTTAAATATATCACAGAAAAAGAGTATAAGTCCAAAGAATTGTAATATTAATGACAGTAAACCTTTGACATTAAGTATGAGACAAACAAGGAAATACTGATGGCAAGAAAACAGAGCACTAGAAATCATTATATATAATCTAATATAAGCTGAGCAGGCATTGTTGTGTGTGAGCTTGTTTAAAATTAATCAGCCAGTAGCAGGAAATGATGCTACATAAGGTTAAAACCATAAATGAAGCCAAAGGAATGGCAAAGCACTGAGTCCATGGAGGATTGTCCAGTGTACAGCTTACAAGACCTGACAGGGTGGAGAGAAAATGAAAACAAAGGGTTCATAATACACAATATAATATATAATAATGCATTTATAGTATATAACACAATATAAATGTGGAAAGATGGAAGAAAAAGGGGAAGATAAGGGAAAACATAATTGGTGAGAGTCATCGTAAGAAAAATACTGTCCACATGCTCCTTGAAAGTCACCTGAAATCAGCTGATGTCACCTTTAAAACAGACACACATTGTAGAATTATGAATTAGCAAATTGTTCACACAGGAGAGCAATCTAGTGTATCATTACTGAGAAGTGTAAATGTATCATACACAGAGGTTATTCACTAGCAGGTAAATTACTCTTGGGTAATGCAGTGTTAATATATTTCAGGCTATTAACAATTATATAATTAATTATCCGCCTCTGGTCTCTTCTGTGGTCCCAGAAGCATTTCTCTGTGGTTGGTTAAGTGGAGCACATGGCATTATATTTATGTCATAAAACCAGGTAATGTGAGCTCATATTCATGTTCAAGGGAAAAGGATATTTATTCAATTGCAGCTAAAAGTTCAGGGGGGGGGGTCTTTAAGAAGATAAAGCACATGGTTAATAGCTTTGGAAGACAGGTAAAGTCTGTAAGCATCTGATGATCTTTTCCAAGTGTATATTTGGAATAACCCAGTTTCCCAACCAAAGTGAGTAACCCTTACAGTGCCTACTACGTCCAAGCTTTTTCCTGGGTTTTGTTTTCTCATAGAAAATCTCTTGGCGGCTTTTAAATAGTTATACTTTTAGGGACACCCTTGTGTTGGTTTGCTCAGGGCTTGAAAAGGAAAAGCGCTATGAGGCCACTTTTGTGGTGAATTTTGCAACGCATTCTGTCAGGTCCACTCCACACGAGGCAGCCCACACTTTAACTCAGAAGAGGGTTATTGATGGCTCCCTGCGACAGAACCAACGCATCCCCGCTAATTTATTCCAGAGCCCTTCCAGCTGGGCCCCCCAATAACATTTGCCCCCACTTTCATTTCCAATTGATGTGTGTGTGTCTTCGGGATGGGAGGTAAATGATGACAGAGTTTCCAAGGCAGCACGAGATTTTTCTGCTCGCCTCTGCCCCCAGGACATAATAACTTTGGAGGCCATTAACTTATAAGGGGTGCTAGACTCCTTCAGGGATGATAATCGATCCATCAATAGCACCTGAGCAACTCACACACACACACATGCGCGCGCGCACACGTAGAGGAGGCAGGGAGATGTATCACACCGACAAGCCCTTCATTTACCCAGCAGGCCCATACATCCAGGACCAGTGGGGCCCGGCCATCTGCTTCCCCCGTTTTTCTCAAATGGCATCTCCACCAAGGCCTTCAGAGAGAGAGGGAGGGGGGGAATGATAGACAGAGACTGTAGAGGTAGGAATGTGCATGCAAAATATATTGCACAGTTCAACTAAATGGAAATTAATAATAGCAGCCAGTCTATAGAATTTTGAGGGAAATGCGGTTTATGTTTATACAAATACATATTTATACAAACCAGAGCATATACAATGGTAGGGCCGCATAAGCAGGTGTGTGCATTTGTAAGGTTTATTGATATTACTCATATAGTCTGAGAAATTCATCCTGCACTGCAGTTGATAACTCTGTTGGAATAACAGGGAGTGTAATTTAAAGTCATTATAGAGACACTCTTGTTCCTTATTTTTATCTATTTACAGCGGGGAAGCTTGGGAGCAGAACGAGACGAATGGCAGTGATTATGTTATTATGAGATGGTAATCTACTGTGGAAGGGAACCCGTCTTATTTTCTGAATACAGGCGTTTTCATTTTCTTGTCATTTTTCCCGAAAACGTGTTGTTCAGAGAACAGTTCACAAGCACTCTGTCTCAGCTTTTTCTTCTCCGCAGTCTCGAATCCTTGGCACGCTTGTGAATTTAATTTTAATTTCAGTCATGGAGGTGGACATCTCCAGACCGATGAGTCAGTCTTGCTGTGTAAAGTGATTTAATTAAACGCAGATCCGCCGAGATTTGTTGCAAGCTCCTTTGGATGCTGTGGCCTAAAAACAATGGATCCTTTGTTTGAATAAGTTTGGCTGCAGCAACCTGGAATTCTTACTCATTATGCTGTTGTTGGCTCTGATCTTTGCGTGTGACACTGGTGTTAGAGTGGGAGAGCTTGGCAGTGCCCTCAGTAGGCAGGTGGCTGTACTGCACTAAAGCCGCTCAGATCAATGAATCTTACTTTGTTCTAATCATTCTGCTCCTCTGCCTCATTGCTGCCGTCCTTGTATCTCAGCCAATAACCTGGTAGCACCCTTCCCTCTTCATCTGATTAAAAATTCACATTCCTTCACACCTGCAGGCAGGCTGCCCCCCCCACACACACACAAACACAAACAGCTGCTGTTAGACTAGCAACATGGAAACACGTCCTCATTTATTCACATCTGCAGCAAAAAAGTACGTCTCCTATAAGGGAGCATGAAGAATGATGGAATCTGGGTTGCTTCTGTTCTGTACGTTTGTATTAATTGGTTTTGTTAATTCATGTCTTGTTTTTCACTTCTCTTCCTGGAGTCTTAGCAGTGTCTTCATGCATGCAAAAAAACCTGCCAGCAGACACAACACTGAGGGCCAGATTCAATGTACCCACAATGCACTTTGTCCTGAACTTTGAGTGATGAATTTTAGCTGGCATTACATTTCCTCTTTTAGTACATCACAACTTTCAGCAGTTGCTGAAATTAATGAACACTGTTTTGCAAGCAAACAGTGAAAAATATGATAATAAATGTATGCTTTAATTCTTCCCTCAAGGTTAAGGGCAAAATAACACTGTGCTGTGATTGAATTTGGCTTGACATTTAGACACAGTTATGATGTGAATTAGTTGTGTTGCTATCTCTCTTTATGCAATTCAGGAGTGCCCAACCTTCAATAGCATCTTCTCATCATTTATTCATGCATGTTTCCATTATGTGCCCTTTTTTGTGGTTTTTATCGCTGCTGTGGTCTGGACCTTTGCCCACACGTTTCTGTTTTCTCTGCACTGGTCCTGCACCTACATGACTTGACTACAGTAGCCAACACCATGCATTGAAAGAGATGAGAGCTCAGGGCTTTGTTTTCCTTTCTGTTCATAAATCTTTGATGTGCAAATCCATACCTGAGAGCTGTGCTTGAATGAAACTCACAGCTCTGCCGTTTGCCATTACATTCCACTGTAATCTACTGTACGGTGCGTTACAGTGCAGCTGCTGTCGAAATGTCTGCACTCGGTGACATTTGCAAGCTGATTTTTCCCAAGCAGAGCAAATGTGTTCGCATTGACATGTCTTGAGTTCAGGTGATTCCCTGGAAACACATTAACCAGGGAAAGCTGGCTGGCTAGCTGTAGATGCATTAGGGAAATACACCAGCCTAGTTTTCCTGGGGTTTATTTTTCATGTGTATTTTCATTGTACATTTTCAATCAAGGAAACACGCAGGCTGTTTTAAGTTCCAGAAATGACAACTGTATAGGAAAAGTAATGATATCTGTCAGAGAACAGCTTTACAAAAGGCTTCCTACAAGAAAGCTATTCTTAAGCAAGATATCCCTTGTCAGAACTTATCTTTTAGCGATTATTAATGTCAGAGGAAGCTCTTTGGACAATTTGTGTTATTTGTATTTGCAACATAATCCATTACAATAAACATGTCCAGAACACGACCTAATGCTCATCTGAAGTTGTTCTGTTCATAGTAACATTTCAGACTCCTGTTTCATGATACATTGCCACGCCTCATCAATCTGTTTCAGTGTATTTCAGTTCGGTTTCCAGAATCCAGATGGCGGAGTTCTGCCTTCAAATCACATCAAATTACCAGCTGCCTTACGTATGAATCCGCCTGTGTAATGTCGTGGTTAATGAGAAGCTTTGATGCTTCCTCCACACCTGCTCAAAAACCCTTTCAGACGTGTTGTCATTACGCACTGCGCACTGAAGTCGAGCTGCATCAAAGGTGCTGCATCAGTAGGAACCAAGATGGTGGACGTTCAGCATCCTTCACAGAAAGTTCTCTCCCTGCCACTGTTGAACTCAAAGATCTATCAGTAGAGATGCGGCGAATCAGGAGAGACTGCAGTGAGTGCATTCCGAGAGTGTTTATCTTGCTGTGCACTGGTTATGAAGCTCTGGCACAAGATGCACATCAGATGGTCTCTCTTCTCGGCTTTTACCATGGACCTTTTTTAGGCTGACACTATTTAGAGTTCGCTTCCATGTCACTTGTATTTCTGCACTTTCCTGGTCCCAGCTGAGGTTTAATTGCCATACAGCGTTTTCCATCAACTCTGTCACAGCTAGCATTGTGAAAAAAGGTTCAGAAAGAAAAAAATGTTGTGAGAAATCAAGCTCTGTCAGTGCTTTGTAATATGGCGTGCGCTGTGTTTCATCAGAGACCACACTTCATACACCATAATTTTCACAGTAGCTGATATTTGGAGCGAGCTCAAAGGAATAGTTTTGGAAGCTGTTGTTTTCGTCAATATGGCGCCTAACAATTTAAACAAAAATATGAGAGAAACTCAAAGAATGCACATTTGTGGCTATGCGTCAAAGTCTAAACTAAATTAAAGGAAAGTTCAGGCATCAAATATTCCCTTTTTGTATCATATAGTGCATTCTGTGCTATGTTTTTTCAGAGTAGCCTTTGCTCTTACAGGAAATGGCGTGCTTTTGAATATGTTAGATGTCTCTATCCATCTGCATACATTAAATAGACATGGATTAAAGGCTTCTAGAAACTAACAGCATTTGACATGTGCAGGGTCTGTTGGGTCAGGCAGCAGTGTAGCATAGTGGTTAAAGCACAGGACTCGTGAGCGAGTGGTTGCTGGTTTGGTTCCCTGCTGGGGCACTGGGGCAATTTACAAAAAAAAAAAAACTGAGAGTTCCACTAGCATTTAGTAACATGTCAACCTTAAATTGGTTTGTTTTGGTTAAGCATTTACATCCACAACAACAACACAACAAGGATAAAAATAGTAGTGGTATTACTATTATTATGGTAGCTATTGAAAAATTGCAGGTTATTATAAGGACTTAGTTCAGTCTTAGTGGTCATTTTTAAGGTACCCATACAGTATGTTAAAGTTGTATGAAGCAATTGTATTTGCATTTGTTTAGAAAATTTGCTTTCAGGCCATAAGTATTGTACCACTGAAGAGTGAACAGGCTTTGATTGTGGTTGTTTAAATGAATTATTTTATGCTATTTAATTTGTTGTTGGTTGACGTGTGTACAACTTGTTTAAGGAATCCTCATTCGGAGACGATAACGCAATCTAATCAAATCCAATACTTATTAGTAGCTGCATTTTTAACATGTATATACATTTTGATCATGAAGATACTGCATTACTCAGTCATTTAACAGATTATAACTGTTTCACAATGTGTGCAACATTACAGTATATTAACATGCATCATATCATTCAGAAATACAATATAAATTATGAAATCAAAACTTCAAACTCATAAAAATTATTTCTTCAAAACTGCAAGGGATAGAAACCAAAGGGAAATTTCATTTCATAGTTTATTTTCACAATGGGTAAATAGTACAATCAGATTGTTCTAATTTAAATGCAAATATCAGGGGGGATGGTTGCAATATGCAGCAATAAAAAAGGCCCATCCTGAATATGATGTGAAATATAACAAACAGAGGTAAGGATTTTCAGCATCAGTTACAGTCAGCTTGTCTGATACTGGAATGTATCAAACAGCATCTTATTCAAAAAAAGAATATGAATCAGAAAAACTGTAACTAAAGGTTAGAGACAAGCCAAACAGCATATACAGTACATTCTGGGGGGAAAAGGATGTGAGTTTTCAGCAGTGCGATTTAAGTCCAATAAAATGAACCAATAAAATGAAAGTCTATCCGCGTTAGATTGAGTGGAAGGATATGGTATACCAAAGCATACAATTACCCTTATTGCGCTATTTATAATAAAGTATCAAATTCTAAATATAAAGAATACAAATTACATGTATCAAAGTCTGGATATTTCAGGAAAAATCTTTTTTTTATTTCTTCCTTGGTCATTTTGCATATATAACTGTAGAATGACAAAAGACAGTGTTGTGTACAGATTATTTAGGTCATGCTGAGACAATTACCCACAAATGTTTGGATTTTGACATGTCTCCGATAGGCGACGATGACGATGTGTGTTACTTGAAGTAACAAAGCTTGGTGCCAACAACTTCTCAGCCTACAGCTATGCACCTTTATCCACAAAGTTTTTGGAGGTGTTCTCACAAAGCTTGTTTTTTTTTTTTTTTTTAAATGCTGAATCAGCAAGGAAGCTAGCGAAATTCAGTAATCTCTTGTGCTTGGAAACGCTGACTGGGCTGCCATGCTTGTGTCATTGTGCACAGCGAGAGGGCATTTCACTATACAGATCCCTGTGAGCCTCCAGTAGGCACAGAGGAGCTGGGTGGCTTCTGTTGTGTAATGAAAGATGTTATTGTTCAATACTGGCAAGCAGAGAAAACTGGATTTTACATTTTTCCACAAATCTATTGGATTTTTCTTCTTCATCGCTGGAGCAAGTACAGTGTCTGAGCATTCCAGGATGATTTTGCTCTTGAAAAAATGTCGGGTCCTCAGTAAAGGGACATTGTGCCATTGTGCCATATCTGAAACATGCACACATGTTGAACCAAGTGTGCTATATGTTTCCTGACACAGTCTCAAAAGAACCATCTACCTGCTGTTAGGCCTGTATTGCTGTGCTTCTTTGACTCCCTCCCCGGGTATGTGTAGTCTTTTCCTGTTCTCTCAAGCTCAGCAGACCCAGGAGTGCTTTACAATGCAGATTATGCAAGAGGTGCTTATCAATCACCGATCGAAGGATGTGATTGTGCAGAGGAGTGCTCCGCTGTAGGGGCATCGATTCCTGCGGCTGTCCAGAACTGAGCCGGGTTCTCTCATTAGTGCCGGCACTCTCTGCGCCTCCAGTCCAGTCACGAGGGAGATGCGTCTAACTGATGACAATCTAAGTGGTTTTAATTGAAAAGTATTGATCCTGAGTTTTGTCAGCCGTCTGCCGTGCTCATGCATTGAGTACAGGACATGGACTTAAAAGCCAACTTCCTCCATCACATCAGCATGGCATTCGTGTTGGTTACTTTCCCAGTGGTGACACACTGTTTTGCATCTTGCACACCTCAGAACCCATCAATAAAGCTGAAGGGATCAAGGTCAAGCGACATGGCCAAACGGATATTACATTACATTATTATCATTTAGCAGACGCTCTTATCCAGAGTGACATACATAGGTTACATTTGTTGCATGTTATCCATTTGTACAGCTTATTTACTGGGCAATTGTGGGTTGGGTACCTTTCCCAAGGGTTCCACAGCAGTGTCCCAGCGGGGAGTTGAACCAGCAACCTTTCAGTTACGAGCCCAGCTGCTTACCACAATGCTACGCTGCCACTGGACGATCCCAGCGTACACTGCTTCAAGCACATGCTCCCCATTCGTATTTCCACCCGGTTCATGGGTTTTGCATTGCTGAATATGATGAGACACTGAGACATGAGACATTCAAGGCCTGGCCATAGTCAGTGGAGGAGCCGGGTTGGTAAAGACATGCCTCCTCTCATTGCTCGCCATGCATCTGTACATCATGTTCCCCTTCTCTGCTCTCTCTGTAAAGCCCGGCACACTTGACTGGGTTGGGCCGGTGTGCCCAGGCACTCAGGGGAGTCAAATTCGTTCCAATAACACAGCAGTGGGTGGAGCTCTACTGGCATCACAGGTCCGCTTCTGAACAGCTAGAGGCAGCACCTCAAACCCCTCAGAGACCGAGAACAGCACGGCCGTGACGCAGGGGGTGGTGCAACTGCTAACATGCCCAATTTATCTGGGGTTTGAGGTGCTGGGTGCGTGATGCAGCAAACAGCGTTTGTGTTGTCAGTTCCCAGGTCCTGTCTGCAGGCAGCACTGTTATTTCCAGCCACAGACTCTTTCTTCTCGTTCTTCTTTCTTCTTCCTCTCTCATATTCTACTGGAGCTCTATTACCATCATAGGCCTTTGCCTGCCACAAAGGAGCGCATTTTTCATGCCTACCAACCGCCTTTCAAATACCTGTCATGTTCTTCAGAAATGATGTATGCATTGAAAATGTGCATAAATACTGCCATGGGGTGTAAACTGTAAGTCGGAGTTAAGAGGCCCTCTGTGACTGGGGAATGTTAATGCAATGATTTGTGGGATATCATGAACTAATTGCTGAATCAGTATTCAAATACATTCTTATATCCACCACATTGTTGCTATTCAGATTGTATGCATATGTGTGGTTTCTAAATGCACTGCAGTCAAGGCGAAAAGGCCTGGCTTATTCAGAGTTACATTATCATTAGGTTTAAGTGCAGAAATGAGGGAAAAGTATCTGCAGGTCCAAGGCTTGAGACTAAGCACAAGAAAAACAGAAAGTGCTCGTATGACACACTTCACAGCTTAACATTTTTTTCTCTCTCTTTTCCTATGTGCTTCAGAAACATTTATTAATGATGAGTTCATTCTACCATTCTGTAAAATAAGGCTATTCGTTTTCCCTGACATCTGGCATGCAATATCTCCAGCATAGAACAAACAGCTTGTTTGCCTGAAAAAAAGTGTTTTCCACACATATTTAATTAACAGCATCAGCTTATGTTATGAATATACCTGATCCTCGCCAAGTGGGAAGCTATAGCGAGAAAAGAAAAAATTATGACAAGATGAAGGAGTGGCATATGTTACTTAACTCTGACAGTATATAATTTTCACATGCTCAAGCCAGCTCCAGCAGCAACACCGAGAGCTATTTGAAGATGATCTTAAATTGAGATACTAACAGTTGAGTGTACTTTTGAAGCCCATACTCAATTAATCTATGTTAAAGTAGAGGTTAGCAAATGCATCTTTATTTAAAACAAAAAAGTTGGAAATTTCCATTTGAAACATACAAACTTCTGAAACTAACTTTCTCACTAAAGCATATGCGATGTCTGTGATTATATTTTCCACATTATTCTGCATTATCAAGAGCATGCTGTCTGAGTCTAACTTCATCGTTGACCAAGCTTTTGATGGAGCCTGAATAGGGTATTTTGTAATTTGAAGTAAAAGGCTTTTAATGTTGTAGATTCACTTTAGATTAGCTTTTTGGATTGCTACCTAAAGGAGAGAGGGGGTGCATTTTTCAATCTATTTGAAACTTAAGTTCCCAAATTGAAAATCCATAAGGATGTAATCAAAGCTTATCTAGGGAGAATACCAAAACTCTGTATGCCGTTTTTCATCCCGTCCATTGGTATTATGTATAAATGCAGGCTCACATTAGTTATCGATTGCTTTATTTGGGGAAACATCTCACTATATTTTATGATTCTTAGTAATTGTATAAGGAAAATGTCATTAATGAAGATACATTAATATATCATCCTGGATTTAAGAGGATTCAAGTTAAAAGTTAAAAAAGTGCATTATGTTTTTTTCTTTGCCACATAGTAATATACCCAACAACAGAGATCATACTTGATCAGATTTGATAAAAGGATTTTTTTGGCTATTGAGGATTTTTCTAAAATTTGTTTTACATCCCTTTAGTTCACACTTATATTAACATGTACAGTTTTTATGTGGGGAAGTGTACCTGCGTTATGGATACTTTTACAGAAATGCAGATGACCACATCTATATTTTTAATGAGATCCCAGTGATGTAGAACTGAGTCTCTCTCACTCCATCTCTCCTACACATGCATGTACACAACACACACACACAAATAGCAATTAATTTAGGAACTGCACTCATATTTAAAATTACATCATTTGTTCTTTTATATACAATATTTCTATTTCAAGACACAATAGAGGATTTTTTAAATATCATTTTGGAATGGATCTTGTTTTCTCCATGTTGTTTCGGGTGGTAGTAATAAAGACACAGCAGTTCAGGAGATTTGTCTTCCCTGAATCTTAATGGCATGGGAAGCAATGCACAGAGACAGAACTGCGCTGCATTTGTTCCTGGTCCTGTAGGAAGTCTGCTGTCGTGCTTGTTCAGCAGAGAAGTCTTGAGGATAAGGCTTCAGAGTCTTCACATAAGGCTGTTGAGAATAAAGCCCTGGGGGGAAAATGTTTAGGTGGACGAACCAATCGCACACCAAGGTATATTCATAAAGCCATGGCACATCCAAAATTTTTCCTTTTCTACATGCTAGCATGTGTGCCTTTCAAAGGGCAGTCCATTCTTTGGACATGTTTTTAAATGAGCCCAGTTGACTATCTACATACTTGTGGACACTCAACCCAAGGGAGCAGTCAATCGTTTTAAAGGTTCTGAAGTACTGGACCAAGATCTTAAAAGCACCATCAGTCACATCATTCATCCTCACTTAAATAGTGAATCATGAAAAAAGCCCAAGGACATCAAATTCATATAAACCACCAGCGTAATTACATCAGTCAGCACAGATAAGTGGTTGCATCGCTTTAGAACTTGGTCCCTGACAGCCATGAAAAAAGAGGCTTTAATTTGACACACATTACTCTTTCTCTTCCCAGTACATGTCAAAGCGGGGACCTGTGAAGTCATTGCTGCCCATCGCTGCTGCAACAAGAACAAGATTGAGGAGAGGTCTCAGACCGTCAAATGCTCCTGTTTCCCTGGGCAGGTTGCCGGGACAACGAGAGCTGCCCCTTCCTGTGTGGATGGTAAGACTTGCCTCTGCCCATGAAGACACTGGTCAAAACTGAACTGAAGCTACTCCAAACCCAAGGCTAAAAATGATGTAATTCCAAGTGGTTCATAAAAAGTTTTATTTAATCATTGATTTATATTATGATTGATTTATATTATGTAGCTCTTCTAAACAAACCCTTGAAAAGGAGAGCAATGCTGGTCTATAGTCTTTGGTCTGTAGTCCTCTGATAGCTCCCTAGTTAAATGTTTAATACAGTAAGTTTAAAAATAATATTTCCATGACACATTCTTACCATTAAGTATTCTCATATTTTATTCAAAAATTCAAAGTTACATAATACAAATAAAATCTTGTTTATCTAATAATCTTTTTTTCAAGATGCGAAGTATTCAAACTGTAATCATCTTCCCTTGAGGTCAAAGTTGATGTGCTGTAGTTAATTTTGAATGCTGGTTGAATATTTTGAGCAAACATTTTAAACTTGACATTTTTTCACTTTTTTTGACACATTCCTCATCATTAATGTTTTTTTTTCACAAGTGGAGGAAATGAAATTGGAAATAATTGAAGTGAGTGTTTAACTATGAATGCATTAGTTGGAGTTTTGGAGGAGCAAGGTGAGCATGCACATTTAAACAGCATGTCACATCCAGCCAGTGGACAGGCACATGGATTCTTATCTGATTTCATTCAGCTCACAGCCTTCAGCTGGATGTGAGCTGATTTGTCAAGCATGACTCCCCCCCACCCCCCACCACCTAGTCTTGACACCATGTGACCCCTGACCTCAGCCCTGGCGTTCCCAGTCCTGTTTTTTCTTCATTCCTGGGAGAAAGCTCATCAGCTCAGACATTGACATTTGACAAATAGCCAAGGACAAGAATGAAAGCATGCTGACATGGGCCACATCTGACTTACAAGTGTGCCCTCGTTGCACTTCAGTGGTTTCATATAAAAACAGATCTTTCTTAACAGGTGGTGCAGTGGTGAATAAAACTGGTCAGGTTGTCAGGACCAGGTTTTATTTAAAAAAAAAAAAAAAAAAGCCTTGAACTGCTGGTCTTCCCTTCCGAGACTGAAATATGGACATTTGTAATGTTTGTATTACCAGGACTATGGTAATATGTCCTGTCCCACTCTCCTCTGCAGCCTCAATAGTGGCCCAGAAATGGTGGTGTCAGATGCACCCCTGTATGGATGGAGAAGAGTGCAAAGTGCTGCCAGATCTCAAAGGATGGAGCTGCAGCACAGGCAACAAAGTCAAGACAACCAAGGTGGGTGCAAGCTCTCCTCAGTGGGCAAAGCAACACGTTAAAGAGGCTGTGTATGTCACACTCATAAATGCCAGAGCAGGTGTCAGGTGGGAGAGGCAAATAGTGATTCCATTTGGTTTGAAATGTGCTCCAGTTCTTTTCATTAAATGCCTCATTTTTTTACCAAAAAAAAGGTTTTGCGGAGATTGCAGAACCCCGCTTGTGTGTAAAATTGACCCCTGCTCATACGTTCCGCGGCTCTGGAGTTGCAAATCCACAGCTCTCGTTTGAAATTGCCACTTAACAAACCTGCATGCCGTGTAACCGTAGGACCGGCGGTGTTTCCCTCTGATAACACTGCGGGTCAGGCTTGAGCTCTCCAACCTCTTATATAAGAGGAAAAAAATGCATTTTTCCGAACGGCCAAAGTGAGAGCAGTCACTCTCCTTGCTTCATAGTGTAGCGAGGGCCCAAGACCTACTGCTGTGTCCCACTTTCATTTGGCGTGGAGCTGAGAAAACAGGCTTTGGCTGAGTCTTGCCTTTTACAAATCTGAAAAGTCTTGGATCCCACATCAAAACACTCATTGGAAAAAAAGGAACAACAAGCAGCTAACAGAGCTATGATGGTAAATATTTTAACAGCCTCTACATGCAGCAATTAAATGATACTGGTAAAGAATATAATTTTAAAATCCCTGCCACCTCCTGGCCCCTAGTATGACACACTGTGCCCCAAGCCATGGGTCACCCTGGCTGTTGAACTCCACACACACACAAACACACACACACACACACACACACACACACACACACACACACACCACACACACACACCTGTGCATGAGCTCTTCCTGTATCATTCATGGTGCAAGAGGCTGCCCATGTCAGACCTTTTGTTTCACCGAGGTTAATAATACATAGCGCCTCTTCACCAGCAGACAGAACAAGAGGCCAGGTTAGGAAGGGTGGGGCAGGGGTTCAGGTGGATAGGTAGCCATGGTTTGATTTGAAATTCTCGGTGCAGTGCTCCTTGCCCATGCGTATGGCTCAGGAACACCATGAACCTGTGGCTCTTTCAGCGGAGCAGTCAGTCAGTCAGTCAGGACCCAGGCTTCCCGGTTAGCACGCAGGAGGTGTACTGCTGCTCACGAGCTTCATCATTCTGCAAGCAACCTGCTTGGGGCCATAGTGGAAGGCTTGTGTCGGGAGAGTACCATGCATTTTATGGCTATGTGCCCTGGTCTGGGTTTTCTAGGATTCCTTTCCCTACTCAGGACCAGATCAAGCGCAGATAAGATAAGTCAACAAATACACACACATAGCAGGCAAGAGGGCATATGGTCTACCACCATAAATACCCCAAAATCAGTGACCACAG
Organism: Megalops atlanticus; assembly: GCA_019176425.1. Taxonomy (NCBI): domain Eukaryota; kingdom Metazoa; phylum Chordata; class Actinopteri; order Elopiformes; family Megalopidae; genus Megalops; species Megalops atlanticus. The sequence continues at coordinate 16,822,889 of CM032879.1, forward strand.
CTGCAGGGGGTTGCCTTCTCCCCCCCCTTCTCCCCTTCCTGAGCACAATCAGCGTGTGTGTGTGTGTGTGTGTGTGTGTGTGTGTGTTTCTTTATGTGTACCTGTACGTTCGGATCATTTACCCTTTTGTACCCCACAGTAATTGTACTCTCATGTCATGGAAAAATGTGGAAAACCCAATGTTGTGTGATAACACATGTATTTCTCAATATAGCAGCAAAACCACCATTTTACCAGTTCCTCCCAGCTAATTCTCTCCTCTCAACCCATGCCTATTAATGTTTGGTGTCATTGCGATGCTCATGAAGAGCTGAATGCAAAGATGAGGATCTTGAAAATATATCTGGTATATCCAGATGTTTGGATCGAAAGGACAAAATTAAGTCCTGGAGAAACTTCCAGGCACTCCCCAACCATAAAATTAATCATGCGTGGGTCAGGGAGGTGGAGAGAACTTCTTCTTAAGTCAGGCCTAGAACAGGCCTCTCGCTCAGTTTCGCTTTGGCTCAGTCTTTTGTCGTTGATCAGTTCCTTGCCTACGCTCAGTCATCCGTTCAGTCATCCAGTCCGTGGCTCAGTTTATCCTGCAACTTTTTGCATGTGTTCTTTTGGAGTTTTGCTGCTATTGTGAGTGGTTCCTGTATTCTTCCTTGGAAGAGGTAAACAATTGGCTTGGGTAATTTTCTCTGCACGCATTCATTCACCATTCTGTGATCCATCCATGTTCTTGTTTTGTTAACGTCTGTATGTAATTTAGTGTCTGTTATGGTAGTGGACCAGGTCTGTAGCCCAGACTTTGAATTTTGTCTTGTCTTAGTGTAACTGCTTAATAAACCTTTTTAATTTATTTCAGTTGTGGCTCTATATTTCTGGCAAAGGTTGATCCACCAGACTGCTCATCTCCTATCAACGAATTCGGTTATTTAATTGATAATTAAGATCTTTGATAATAATTATTAAATTAAATCATTTTTATTATTATTTTACATGTTGGTTAAGTGAGGAGTTTTAGTAATTGACGTCATTTGTGTCCGGTATTCAGAGTGCGGACGATAAACAAGGGCGTTAATTTCTAAGACCGCTGGGTTCAGACCATTGAAGTTTTATTAAATCCTCACTTCCCCGACATATTGGAGGTCCCACCGAGATAGGTATTGAGCAGACTGCGGTAAACTACGTCAGAATTATTATCTTTTTGGAAAGATTATTTAGGCCATTTTAGGACAAGAAATGGACGGATCATACGGTAGTGAAATGTGTGAGGTACCAGCCACTGTTATCTCACCTAAGGTTGCGGCAGAACCCTGCTCAGAGTGCCCCAAATTTGAGCGGGAAAGGAAGAGGATTTTAGATACGTATCCAGGCCTTGAGGAAACGCTGGAATACCTGGATAAGCTCAGCAGAACACAATTTAGGACCCTGCGTATGGTGGCAAGCTGGCACTCGGATGGCCTTCCGCTGCTCAAGCAGTTCGCTGCAATGACACTCGAGCCCTACCTCTGGCTTCACCCACGGGAGCATGGATCACACTGCCAGAAAAGGAAAGTATTGGGCGACGAGGACAGTCACCCCTATCTTCCCTGGAGCTTTGAAGGCATGCAGATGCGGGATTTATGGGACGATGTGCTGTCTTTGGCAGTGGAAGCTCGTGAGCAAGTTAAACCTACGCCAATTTGGGCTATAGAAAAACACTCGCCAAGCTTTGAAACGATTGCGCCAGAACAAAGGGACTGCACCCCACCATCAACTGAGGACATCACGCCCCAAGTCACCCCCGCACGGGCAGAGGATCCTTTTCTGCCCCGCCTTAGGCTGCTTTCTCCCCTTGAGGATGTGGGAGAGCTGCAAGCGGCTGACGCAGAAGGAGGGGAAGACTCTGTGGAACCTGCTGAAGCACAACCCCACACAGAGTACACTCCTCCACCCTCTGTGTGCTCACCCTCTCCCCTTGGAGACTCAGAGACTTTGCAGACCTCTGTTCAAGCAGGAGAGGAGATTCCTGTGTGTCTGGTGGCACCACCCCCCACGGAAGAAACTGTCTCGTCCTCTCTGAGCTTGCCTCCACCCCCCGCAGGCTCAGAAGAACTGTTGCCCACTGACCAGGCCAGGGTAGAGAGCTGCGCAGGCTTGGCTGAGCCCGGCACACAGGACATCATCGTGCCAACTCCCTCAGCTCCACAAACACCCGGAGAGGGAGGTTTACGGACTGAAATACCTCACCCCACTGTTACAGGGGAGTTGCCGAGAGGAGGTTCGGAGGAATCCAGGCTGGAAGGCTGTACAGGCCTAGGGACTGAGAGGGCCACAGTGTTATTGCCCAAAGGCACTACCCCCAACAGGACCAACCTCTGGGAGCGGCGAAGCATGGCCAAAGTAGAGAGGGGACTCCTGAGAGAGCCTCGTTCACCTCTCAGAACCACAAAGGGACCCTGTTCCAAACGGCCACGGGAACAGGCCCCCAGCCGTTTTACGACACCTCCAGCTCCACTCTCAGCAGCCAGGCAAGGTGAACGCTGCCCAGCTCCTATCATGCTCCACTCCCCACCCCTTAATTCACGCACCTGGAGGTTGTTTGCACTCCCGTTATCTCCCAGGTCACGGGGGCAATCTCAGTCACGAAGCGTGAGGTGGTGGGGCAGCGTGACTGGAGCCATACAAGGACAGGGATCATCAGCGCGTCTGCCCACGGAACAGGAAAACACACCACAAACTGAAAATGCTGGCACTGGGACACTAAGTACGTGGTTAATGGGGATCTACGTGCGGAGAAAGCCACAGGACAGGCTTCTGGCTGCCCCCCAGGTGTGTTGATGTCTGCTTCCGGACCTCCAAGGCCAAAGTCTGCCAGTGATCGCACTGGGGCCTTGGAGAGAAGACAGGCTATACTTCCCCTTCTCCTCATCACCACCCACCTTTACCATTCTGGACTATGGCCTTTCAAGTCCTCTGCTCTGAATACAATCCCCCTCACAGACTGTTGCCGATACCATGGACATGCCTGCCCAAGGGATGTCAAAATTATTCCTGGACCGGCAACTTGGTGAACTGCGGAGCCAGTTCAGAAAGTTCCCCTTTATGAAAAGGATAACCCTAGGTACACGCAGGGTAATCCTTGAGGATTTTCCCAAGCAGGACTTGAGGTGTCCTGCGGGCCGGGTGCATGACACCCCTCTTCTGAAGTAAATACCTACCTACCAACGGTTCTCTCCTGCCACACCCTGACTGACACCCAAACAGAGCAAGGTCACCGGATCCAGGGCTCACAACTGGGAGCGGCCATGCAGGACTTTAGGAGTCCCACCCGACTGAAGGAGCCAAAAGGGCCCACAACAGGGAATTCGGCGCTACCCACTCGGCGGCTGAGATCGTGACTGCAACTTGCCATGACCGGGTGGTCAACTTTTTCTGTCAAAGGAGACAGAACCCCTGCACGCGGTGCAGATTGGGCAGGAACATTGTTGGGCATAGGTGGATGTTAGGCTGTTAAATAACGGCAATGATAATTAAAAAAAAAAAAAAAAAAACACAGCATCGTACCTGAGAGGGACCAGGGAACTTTTCATTTCTTTCATGCCAGTCCAGAGGAATCGACAGTAGGAAGCATAGACTGTCAAGTACCAGAACTGCAACAGTACGGAACCACAGAGGTGTCCTGGGGAGAATTTGTTTGGTTACATCTGCCAAGCAGCAGATAACATGCATTGGACTTGAACAGACAGCATGGTCAGGACATGGTTTAAGAAGGGACATTTTATAGCCTTTTTGTCTTTGTTTCAATCTCTTCTTCTTTAATGCCTTACATTGTGTGTATTTATGTACTTGTTGCATTTTGTGCCTTCCCCATGAATGCATGTTCTGTTATATTTTGAAGGATGAATTACTGACAGGGGTGGTAATTAATCCTTCAAAGAGAGGGAATGTCGGGAGAGTACCATGCATTTTATGGCTATGTGCCCTGGTCTGGGTTTTCTAGGATTCCTTTCCCTACTCAGGACCAGATCAAGCGCAGATAAGATAAGTCAACAAATACACACACATAGCAGGCAAGAGGGCATATGGTCTACCACCATAAATACCCCAAAATCAGTGACCACAGCTGCAGGGGGTTGCCTTCTCCCCCCCCTTCTCCCCTTCCTGAGCACAATCAGCGTGTGTGTGTGTGTGTGTGTGTGTGTTTCTTTATGTGTACCTGTACGTTCGGATCATTTACCCTTTTGTACCCCACAGTAATTGTACTCTCATGTCATGGAAAAATGTGGAAAACCCAATGTTGTGTGATAACACATGTATTTCTCAATATAGCAGCAAAACCACCATTTTACCAGTTCCTCCCAGCTAACTCTCTCCTCTCAACCCATGCCTATTAATGTTTGGTGTCATTGCGATGCTCATGAAGAGCTGAATGCAAAGATGAGGATCTTGAAAATATATCTGGTATATCCAGATGTTTGGATCGAAAGGACAAAATTAAGTCCTGGAGAAACTTCCAGGCACTCCCCAACCATAAAATTAATCATGCGTGGGTCAGGGAGGTGGAGAGAACTTCTTCTTAAGTCAGGCCTAGAACAGGCCTCTCGCTCAGTTTCGCTTTGGCTCAGTCTTTTGTCGTTGATCAGTTCCTTGCCTACGCTCAGTCATCCGTTCAGTCATCCAGTCCGTGGCTCAGTTTATCCTGCAACTTTTTGCATGTGTTCTTTTGGAGTTTTGCTGCTATTGTGAGTGGTTCCTGTATTCTTCCTTGGAAGAGGTAAACAATTGGCTTGGGTAATTTTCTCTGCACGCATTCATTCACCATTCTGTGATCCATCCATGTTCTTGTTTTGTTAACGTCTGTATGTAATTTAGTGTCTGTTATGGTAGTGGACCAGGTCTGTAGCCCAGACTTTGAATTTTGTCTTGTCTTAGTGTAACTGCTTAATAAACCTTTTTAATTTATTCCAGTTGTGGCTCTATATTTCTGGCAAAGGTTGATCCACCAGACTGCTCATCTCCTATCAACGAATTCGGTTATTTAATTGATAATTAAGATCTTTGATAATAATTATTAAATTAAATCATTTTTATTATTATTTTACATGTTGGTTAAGTGAGGAGTTTTAGTAATTGACGTCATTTGTGTCCGGTATTCAGAGTGCCGGACGATAAACAAGGGCGTTAATTTCTAAGACCGCTGGGTTCAGACCATTGAAGTTTTATTAAATCCTCACTTCCCCGACACTTGTGTAAAAGACAGGCAGTCTTTGTGAAAACAACAACACATTATGCTCTTGAGAATTTGTTGTGGTTGGAGAAGGAGGATCTTTTTAAAGGATGGAGCTTAATCTTGTGTATGTCACAGAGAACTGATTTTTCTATGTGTGTAGTTAGACTATACATGCCACAATATACAGTGTGTCTGATATGTAATATTTGCTGCCCTAAAATATTTTTTGGATGTCTTAGATGTTATATTTGAACTTGTGTTCCTTTTTGTAAGGGTCTGTACTCTCCTTACCTTGAACAGTTTCAATCCTGATTATTCTGTTTGAATAGAACAATACTGGTATTGTTTGTGTGAAGATGATTGATCTGATGATAATTCATCTTTCATTGCATGCTTCATGGGATCAAAAACAAGTATATGATTCATGCTCCCTTTCTTTGAGAATGAGCCAATGATAGAGTATTGAGATGGAATGGGGGGGGGGCTGGTCTGGAAGTGCTGAAGTCATGCATTATTTCATAACTCTTAAGGTAATGTCATTTAAGTCACACACGTTCTCCTCTAACATTAACAGCCTAAAACAAACAGCCCCACCCCCCATTTCACTTTCAAAAGAACTTCTAAAAGTACATGCAGGAAGTTCACTCGTGATTTTCAAAGAGAGGCATTAGGTGTCTGATGATTTATTATCCTTTAAGTCTCACACTGCACTCTGGATGAGGTTTTGGTTCAAAAAGGCCACTCTTTTGCAAGTGAAGAATGCCGTTAGGCTGAATCGTTATGACAAAGTATTCCAAACTGAAATACAGAGATTCTGCTCAGAGTGAAAGTTAAGTATCCTCTACCATGTGTCTGTCTGCTGGTGAGGCCAGCAGCAGGTTTCACAGGTGTGAGAAGCTAGGGCCATACTGTATATTCCACTTTCTTCTCTTGACATTGTTTTTCGAATAGTTTTCTCCTTGGCTACATACAGCTGTGGTGAGGTTTAACTGCAGATATGGTCAGAGCCCTAATAGCAAGATCTTCATATAGGACGCATTGTAACTGATGTTTCATATGAAGTCCCCCAGGTACCTGGGAAGTGGGTGTGGGATGGGAGACAGTGTTGGTAGGCGAGGGCAATGAGAGTTTGAGGGTGGTGTGGGTGGGGCGTGGTGGAGATGGGTCAGGGGAATACCTTTCCATATGCTTTCATACCACTATTTGTAGGGTTTCAGTATAGGAGACTCTCCCATTAAGGACTTGGACATAATGCTGTGTTATTTGGCTAGTTGACATATTACACTATTTTCAGTAGTTTTGTATATTGTTTGTATATTGTATATACCATGTTTGTATATTTTTGTATTTTATATATTGTATTGACACCATGTATTTGAGGTTCCTGTGCATCATGCTTACCAAGCAAGCCTTGGCAGGTTTTCAAAGCTGATCTCTGAACTTTACAGAGGCGTCTACATGCTGAAAATGAATCCAGAAATGAGTCCTGCGCTTTTGTTTTTAAAATGTACAGTGTCAGGTGAACAGCAAGAGGGTGGGATCCCTTTCGCAGTAGACATATCCTTGCAGTATTTTCATAAGCCTTTTAGATGCCACTGCCCTATTGACTTGAGTAATGATGCATCTGAACGAATTTGTATGTGTCTGTGTGAATGTAATTTTTTTTTCCTGTAATACATAATCAACCTTTTGCACAGGCAGATTTTTTTCAATGTATCGATTGGGTTATTGCCCCATTAGCACAGGAGCACAAACTGAAATGGACGCTCCATGTGGCGGCTGTGGGGGAGGGATGATTCCAGGAGATAACAACAACAAAAAGATCTAATAATCCTATCAGCCATCATAGAAGGAAAGACGAAAAAACAGGGCAAGCATGTGGGGAGAGGCAGCGTCCTTAATATTTCATTTTGTCATGGAGTAAGGGCCTGATCAATGCTAAATTGCATCACATGGCTCATCCCACACCAGGTGGTTCTTATTTTATTTGCCTTCCACCATCCCCCCTACAGACCGATCCCAGGAGTTCTCACTGGCCATCAATGAAAAAATGTATCTGATCTATATTCTTCTTCAGGCCTGAGAGTGCGCTCGGAGCTTTGATTCGACTTCAGAGCTGCGTTGGGGTAGGGTGGACTAGGCCAGTAACGGCCGGTCCTCTCTGCAGGGAGCCGAGTGATGAAACCACTCTTTTTTTGGCACAAAGGGTTGCCTTCATGTGCCTGTGCTTCACCAGACCTGGTTTCAGAAGTCACCCACTGTAGCAGTATGAAAAAAAGAGTGAACACGTGTGTGTGTGACACTGTTGTGCTTAAATCGCATTTGAAGGGTCTTTGAATCTGCTCCATAAGCGGGTTGAGCCTTGATGTTCTGAGATGGGTGACGGTGAGAGGAATGGTGAACACCATTTCCTTTACCAATCACATTGGGGTGGAGCACAGATAAGCACTGCCCAGCAGAGTGTTAAAGTACTGAAATCAAGGTGTTGTTACAGGGGACCAGCTGACTGTCAGTGCATCTAGTTAAGATGCCATCTGACTGTGAGATTGAACATCATTGTTTTCAGTAATGAGAAGATTTCTTTCAACAAAATCAGATACAGGTTTGGCCATATTTCTAGATACAAATGCAGTTTGTCTGGAGAATGGCCCACAGAAAATCATTGGGAGGCACAGCATTGCTTCCAACAACAACACATGTGTTCCCTCTCTACCTCTGGGCAAATGAGCCCTTGCCAGCAGCTAAGTGAGTGCTGCTAACAGGTGCAAACATGTTTGCCATGGAGGATGCCAGTCCTGTTGAGTATGCATTAAACCTTGGTGGTTAAAATGCTCCACTTTTACTGTAACTGTTAGTACAGCACATGGGGGAACCACAGATTGCTTCAGGTATTGTGTGTTGGAAGCATTTACTGAAAGAACAGATTACTTGAGCCTGTCTGGACCCATGCTCATTGTTAAGATGATGTACGGATCAGTACATCCAAGTGCATTCTGTTCTGTTCTGTTGGGTTTTGTAGTATGAGATCGTTGACCTCTTGGTGTTCTGAAATTGAACTCTTACTTCATTGTCTGGTGTTCTCTGCATATAATAACTCCATGGACAGCTGGGCAATTTTAAGTGGAAAAGTATGAAAACAGTATCTGCTGTCCTTCTCCAATAATAAAAGTGATCGTCAAAACTGCCGTGGAACAGTTTATCCCTGCCTGTTTCAAGATGTGGTGTGTCAGCATGAGATTTGGGCATAATCATATTAATAACCACTTGTCCAAAGATTTGTAATCGCACAAGATCATACAGGAGAATTAAAAAAATTGGTCTTTGCCCACAATGTTTTATGTGAGAGTGCTAATGAGTGTCTCCTTTGCCTTTCAGGTCACACGATAGTCCAGCCCTGCTTGGATCGGACGGCTGGCGGCAGACATACCTTTATATACTGTGGCCATTAGAAGAATGAATCTACACTTGTTTTGATGACATTGGGACAGTGGGGTGGGGGGGTGGGGCTTGCGGGGAGGGGCCTCCTGGACCAAGCCTTGCAAAAAAAAGACTGAGACCCAAATCAATGGGCGCAAGAACTTGGATCTGTAAACATACACGTGATCATGGGGACTAGAAGTCAACTCCAGTATCCTGTCTTTGTTACACTGGCTACTACACCTTTGTTCGTGATCTCATACAGCATGCTGGGACACCCAGCCTTTAAGGTAATCATTTAGTCGATGACAAAGCTGCAAGAATATACAAAGTCTGATGAGGAGATAGTTTGTTTTTACAGACACCCAGCACGACGGCTCCACGTGTGTTTGTCTCCCTGATCTATTTGCCTCATAAATGCTTACATTAATTTTTCTATGGTCTGAAGCAGACATTTCTTTCTTTCTTTCTTTTTAAATAATTTTTGTTTTAAAAAAATGTTTTCACTTTTGGGATGAAGTCGGCCTTGATTTTTATGAAAAGGACTAGAACTCCAGAAACGGTGTAAAATATATGGTACATGTTGAAATGTGGTGTAAAGAAATGGTTAATTGACTCAATGGAGACAAAAAAGTTGAGCTCCTAAAGTTTTAATATCTGTTTTTAAAAGCTCGGTGACCACTTTTCAGTAAATGTGTGAGTATTGTCGCAAATAAAGTTATTTGAAAAGAAAACTCATATTATAACTTGTATCACTGTTCACTTTCATAGAAAAAGAGGTTTTCATACAACTTAAATGTATGCTCAAACTATTGAATGGTTTGAAATCAAACTTTTTTAGGTGGTAATATTTCAAAAGAGATCCATTACTTCATCAGCTAGACCAGAGATACCTTTACCTTTAGCTTTAATTAGAAAGTCATTTGGTTGGTTTTGAGTCCTTATTGATGATTTTATACCTTGCTATTTTAAACCAAGGGAAAGCTTTTTGACATGGCTTGCTTACTTTTCCCTGTAATTATTGTGTCTGTGTAAGGAAATATCTTTTTTCTAGAAGCCTGTGTTATGTTTAATGTCTGCTTGAAGAATACCATATTCAGACAGGGCATCTGTTTATTATTTCTGAGTGATTTGCATTCACACTGCAAATTAGAAAAGTCGTGCTTATGTAGCTGTCAAGGAAAAAAAATAGCTTCAACGTGACTTTTATACAGCAAGGAAAATTCCATTAGCTTAATATCATTTGCTAATGTCATGCTACTTTCTGGTGCTAATTTACAATTAGGCTATTGTGGAGACAGCTGAAGAGCTGGAATGGAATAGCGCTCAGACCTGCTCTTTGTGCTGTTTGGAAACCACCACCATAGCTTGTATCCATTTACACAGCTGCATATTTACTGAGACAGTTCATGTTTAGCACCTTACTTTGGGGTATAAAAAGCCTAGTTTCAGTGAATATGTTACTGTGGGGTTTGTGATAATACCAAAAACCTAGCTGTTGCCTTATGAAAACCACTATCCTGCCCTAATGCAGTGTGCTTTTCAGTAAAAATTAAGAACATCATCAAGTACATGATTCAGGTACCTCAGTCTGCAAAATTTGTGGCTTTTTGTTATTTTCTTCAAAACTTATTTCAACCACTAATGATACTGCTGCTGCTGCTGCTGATGATGATGATAGGGTCAAACTCAAAGTGATTAACCCTTTGTATTCGATTTTAAATTCTACTATTCAGTACTATTTCCTTTTCATAATGTTCACTTCCTTACATTTAAGGCTACACTAAAGTTACAAATGTGGTAATTACTGCAGCCTACATGTGCTGTTATGTATTCATAAAAGTCGTTGTGGGTAACGGCCTTTGAAACACAGGGTGGTATGATACTGACCTTAAAAAAGAATGAACCACTCCAAAAACCAAGTCAATAAGGATTCATACTTATTCATGTCATTTTGAGAAGGATTTTGCTCTCATTAGTCATTAGAGTGAATTCTGTTTGCTGAACCAATATGAGTAGGCTGAATAAAAATAACAGGAAAATTTTCACTGTTTTGCAAACATTACTTTTCCAGCCAACAAACTTTGTCCTCGATTAGGTTTTGGTAAAAAAAAAAAAAATCTGTTTTTGCTTATTAGGTTTGTTTTTAATTTATTTTCAAGACATTTATCCAAAAAATATAGTATCTCCTAAAATGGGTGCAAACAGAACTAAAGATAATGGCCTCTAATGCCATTGACAGCTCATTCTTATAATTAACACTTACAATATGTACAATAAATATCTATTTGTGCAGGGTCTACAACCAGATGAGCCCTCATCTCACATTCCAACAGCTAGTATTTAATCTCCAAGTAGACAAGATGGAAGGAAGATACATACAACCACGTCAAAGAAAAGGCTAAGTACGAAACCACTAAACAACAGCTCACATTGCATGCATTAAAACTCACACACACTAAGAGATGTTTTCCTTATTTGGCTAATCTCCAGACAGAATCCTCTCAGTGTTTTTTGGCTTTTAAGAAATCCTGAAAGTGGAGCTGGCGCATGCCATTAAAAGATTACAGAAAATAACCCTGGCGCAAAATTCGTATTCGCAGCCTCGAGGCCAAGGGCTGAACTGAACGTAGACCCGGCTGGCCCGAATAGAGGCGGATTAGTTGTCCTCTTGTCACTTTTTGCGCGTCGGCTGTAATCTTCGGGGGCTGAGAGCGCATACCATATCCCCGACTTCACACAGCTGCCGGGAATAGCCATCCCCCTTGCACGCGTCCTTATCAAAATGCATGTGTATTTCCTTCCCTCTAAAATCTACAATGATTTCAGCAATCCCCATGATGTGGATCTTACTTATGGGGTGTGCGTCGTGCATGTATTAACATGTTGGACGCCATGTTACATGTACATGCAGGCATCACATTAGGAATCTTAATTCTTATTTTACACATAAATACAGAACAGGAACATAGGGAATTGTGTGTTTGTGTGTGCGTCTGTGTGCGTGTGTGAGAGAAAGAGAGAGAGAGAAAGGACGTGACGGAGAAAAATTCATTGAATGGTCCACACAATACAAAATGGGAGCGCAGAAAAGACAAACACTTGATATACTGTAGATCAAGCAGGGTCATCGTTAATAGGCTCTGAAACCACATGTGACACAGATGAGAGATTAGCCCTTATGGCAGTGTCTCTGCTTGATGGGCCTGCCAATGTCTGTCACTCTGGTGGCCTGGCCACGTGATAACTCTCCCTGACCTGCACTGAATCACTCTGTCTGAGCATGCCTTTTCCTTATGGCTTTGTTAGTAGAATAAAGCTCTACCTACCTTGTGTGCGCATGCTTGTGGCAGTGTGGATGTGTGCATATGTACATTTGTGAGAGTGGTTTAGGTGTTGGGGCACATATGACGAATTCACCAGACAGAACTTGTGTAAATGTACAAGCATGACTCAGTTCAACTACAAAGAGATTTACACATCTATGTATAAGAGTGGTTTAGATAACAATCTATCCAAATGAACATGCATATGAGCGCACACACACACACACACACACACACACACACACACACACACACACACACACACTCTTATATCTATATGCAGTGTGTATGTGTGGATAGATTGTTATCTAAACAACCTCAGCAACCATGAAGGCCACTGCAGTCACATTTAATGAGTAATTATGGGTAATCATTGTCATGTCACTACTTGGTCATTAAACATATGTTATGTTTTCATTATGCTGATCGGGAAAAATGTATATCATCCTACAGCCATGTACCCTGACTGACCTAGTGGTTATCATGTAGCACCATGGGCTTATGACCAAGGGAGGTGTTAAGAAGGATGTGACAGGTGTGAAAAAGATGCAAGAAAGATACATGAAAGACATTACTGTGCAATCTCTATGATTCATCCCTTGTAGTGAAAAAAGATAAAAGTTGGGCAAACGTAGGTCAAAATCAATCAAAATGCCAGTACCAGGTTCACCCTGCTCAAAAAGGTAGGGGCAATGCCACTTGAAAAGAAATTCTACAAACAATAAATGAACAAGAAAATAACCAGTGAACAGGTAACACATCCAAGGCCACCTTATTAAGATCCTAAACCCAGACAGCTCACCTAAACAGCAGAACAAACAGAAAGAATAACCCTCTTTAAAAGAGACAAGTGAACCACTTATGAATGCATATGACTTGCTATATCTGCTAAATTACAAAATGTCATGTAATTTATATGCCATAGTCTCTTTATCTCAACACCATCTGGATATACCAAAAGAAAATGGGTCAGAAATTACTGTTAATGTCTTAAAAGACCATGACAATGAATCAACACAGCAAGTTAAGGAATTAATTTACACATATAGATTTCCACCAGAGAACTTGTTAAGTGCCTTGAACAGATCTTGTATGCGTATATCTCCCACTTAGCCAGAGTGGGTAGACCCAATTACTAGTGTGAAGGAACATGGCACCCGTGGTCTCATCAAGTTTTTCGTCACACCCGTCTTGGTCCTGAGCAGAAGCTAGTGCCAATTAGCCTCTAATATTCAAGAGATGTCACCGTAATGAGAAAAGACTGAGAGCAAAGTGACAGCGGAACACTAAACGGGAATGAACATATGCACCAAGTAACGACCAACAAGAAGGAGATGAGAAGAAACCAGAAAATTCTCATTTTTAAATATTTCTGACCCTAATAAGGAATGAAAAACGGCTCTCCTCGCTGTAATGTGTCACTGTTAAGTGAAGGGCAATGAGCATCACTGTTAGATTGAATATAAGGAGAGCTGTTTACAGATATCTCAACAGTGTAAAGGCAGGTTGGAAAGCTGAACTGTTTATGATGGAATTTGTGATTAAAACCTCCCTTCAATCAATTTCAATCGCATGGAAACAGGTCGGTAATGTACTGCGAGCGGATAAGGACGCCAGCCATTGCAACCAGAGCACATCAATACGACTGCATTGAGTTATTGTTTAATGCACAATTAACCCACAAAGAGCAAGAAGGGAATTGCATTGTAGCAGATTGTCAATGCTCTTTTCAAAGAGGGTTGTCTTTGTAAAACTGTTCAAGTCACATACAGACATAATTACATCAGTAGTTGCATTTTGTTTCATGCAAAAAAAAAAGTATTGTTCAGTTACAGAATATATTATGTAACTGCCTCCAGTCACCATGAGAATGGAGATGTGCTGTGACAGGCGCTCTTTAAACACATAAGCTGTCATAAGCAATTTATGTGTGCTTTTTTTCCTCTTCTTTTTTTCAATGGCAATATCCCACTTTAACTGAAGGGGTCCACTTCACCCCAGGACACCTTTAATAATGAGGTTAATTTTCAGAGGCAGAGGAGGAATAAAGAATGTTCACGTGGATCAATTAAAATGACACGCTCTTAAGGGAGCAAACCAAGGCTTCCATGGGGGAGAGAGCCAGCCCTGTTTACTAAGAAGTCATTAAGTTACAGTCATTATTAATTCTGCATTTTGATGGTCGGAAAATTGCTTGGTGCACAATTTGCTGGCGACAACCTTTTTAATTTTGATTTTAAAAAAGGGATGAATACCACCTGCAGTGAAGCAGAAAGTGATTTGCGATTTGTACAAAGTAATTCAAAAGCACAGTAATGAATAGATACAGAAATGGTCTTGAGATAAAGACAGTCTGCACAATTAAAAAGGATTAACCATAAGGTAATATACTCTGCTGTGCCTCAATGAAAGGAACTTTCAATCACTACTTCCTGTATGCAGAGGAGAATGTTTAAACCAGACGTGAATCAGGGTGGTGATCTTCCCCTTGAAATAAATAAACTCCACTGAAAGAAAGAACATGAAAGAACAGAGTTGTTCACTGAAATATTAAACACAGGACAAGTGTCTGATTGGACATACCCAGCATTTGTAAATTAGCTAAGTAACAGCCATATACTGTACAGTATTTATGGTGTGCTTGCAACAAAAAAACCCAAACATTTTTTCTGGGGTTTATAGTGAAATATCAACATGTCTTTCCCTTACAATTTACAATGAATTTGAAGCCCAAGTTAAATATATTACATGGTATGGTCAAAAGTTGGTAACATTTAACATAGAAATACCAGGTAACTAGAGATGCACGATAACTATCGGCACCGATAATTATCGGCCCGATATTGCAAAAAATTACATCATTCAGATAACTCCGATAATAAAATTTTCGCCGATAAATAGAGCCGATATAAGAAATCTAAATTCCTTGGATGATAATAAAAATAATAATAATATTAATAATAAATGTTCATTTGAAAAATTGGAACTGTTCTTGTTTTTATTGTGATTACAACAGTAGTGATATCATTTATATTTGGTTAGGACAGAGGCAGAGCTATAATGTTAAATTCATCTTTGCTCACTACATCTTAGCCTTTCTTACACTCAAGTAGGGATGCACGATATAGCCATCGCGATGTATCGCACAGCTATTTTTAGCACAATAACAGCTATCCCTGGTATGTGGCGTTAGGTTTTTTCCCGTATGTTTTTCAGTGGGTGCGGGTGAGCTGGAAACAGGGGAAGCGGAAACACTACCTTTAAATCTATCATTACTTTCAGCCTGGGAGGAAGATTTTTATTTGTTTGTCAAAGCCTGCCAGGTACAGTGAAAGCACACAGTGAGGTAGGGAATGTATGTTTTAATGATGGAAATGAAATGTTTTGCAAAACTTACAAGTCATATCATAGGATGTTATTTTGCCATATTGCTATCATAATGTACAACCTTTGACTGCTATAACCAATATATAACTTGGTAATAACATACTTGTAAATGTGTGACGTATATTTAATGAAGGTGCCATATCACAAAGGTTGCACACATTTATTTGAAATGTGTGGGTGTTTTCACCCACACAGACAATGAGGAGAGCATCTTGTTACATAAGTGGTATAGGTAGGATCAGACATCAGCGCAAACTTTTGATACCATTTGCAAAGATAGCAACCATCCAAATTTCATAGAACTGACTGTAACATAACATTACTTCTCTCAACTTTAAAGGAAAGATAAGGCCTGAAATTATTTGATCAAGGCATAAATGTATAATTCTCTCTTCTCTGTGCTCAGCCAGTCCACTCTACTATTATGATGTGGTATGAATATTTCTGTTGGTTAACATTAGTTTGAGAAATAGAAGTTGAGAAACAGTACAATGTATGCACTTTCATTGGTGCAATCTGTACAATAAACAATAAATAAATCTGCGCTCAACAAATTTCATCACACCATCTGTTCAATATACTGTCATATATATATGAATAACCATTTTTAAATAATGAATGCATTCTTTCTTACTGTATCATTATTCATATCCCTGATGAAATATGAATAAGAATGATGTAACAGAAAAATGTAAATATTGGATCATGAATCTAATGACTAGATATTGTTCCTGTGTGTGTGTGTGTGTGTGTGTGTGTGTGTGTGTGTGCATATGTCCTGTATAACTATAACAGATGTACATCAAGATATATTGTAGAGTCCAGGATAATAGGTTCCTGGGTGTTGTTTCACAGCTTCCACCTCACTGTGAAAAAGATACGATTCCTTTAACAAATGACTGCAGATAAAAAGGAGAGTCAGGTAAGAGGGATTTAAGTGGTCTTTGTGTAAAGGAATGCTTGAATGGGGTGCTTGATCCATCATCATGACCCATGCTGTCCACAGTATAGTACGTGGTATACGCTCGGATTTATCACCAGGGAAATAACAACTGGTAAACATCTACATAGAACCAGGAAATCATAAGTCTGTAATCTATGGAGGCACTAGAAGCCTTCTCAAACAGATGTTCGAATTAATTATCTATTGAATCATGACTACCCTGAGCCCACTGTACCCTTCCCAGAATGCAGTCTGTCTCCTTGCTTCACAGACTGGTTGCTAAATTTGGTTACCTGTTTGTGTGTGTGAGCATGCATAGTAGACTTTAGCATTAATGGCTGGTAGGTGAGCACTCTCATCAACTTGTAACAGCACCTGAATGGATGGTCATTACATTTCCTCTTTCAGCATGAGAATGTTTACTGCAGTACAAAGTAGAGGCTGTGGATCTCGGATTGCAACATTAAAGCTGATGGATCCATTCCCACCTGAGGCCCTCCAAGTAGTGTACAGCGCTTTTCTGCCCTTAGGCAAAAATACCCGAAAAGGTTCAGTATCACACCGGATGATGACCTCTTTTAAATACATAATAATTAGTGTACTTTACACTGAGTAGGTTATCTAAGAATGCCCCGAAGGCATCTGATTTTTCTGGTTGTTATAGTGGTGGTATCTGCATTTAAGGGCAATCTCTTCTTTCTTGAGCATAGAAAAGATCACTGCCATCATCACGGTGTTTCCCCAGCGTGGATAGCTTTCGATTTATCAGTAACGCAAGAGGCAAATGGAAGCAGAAGCCTCAGGGGTGGCCCAGCTGTGGACCGTGCCTCGTACGCCTGTGGGACATGAGGGGTGACTCGCTGTGTCTCAGGGGAGATGTCCCGTCAGCTTACCGCCTGTAATGAAATGTTTATGTCAAGCTGTTGTCTCACAGGCTAATGGACTTGGAAACCATCATGGCTTTTAAGGAACAATTACAAAAATAAAACATGCTCTGCTTTGCTGAGCTTAGAGTTCCCGGAATGTTCTTTTATCTTTAAAAATGAGATACTGTAGAAACCCTACCCCTTCTTTCTTTCTTAGAACTTGTATGAAACATATCTTCAAATTAAATCAGCATGAACAAAATTTAGTTAATCACGTCTAAGATCTGGCCACTGAAAATACAACACGATATAGATCCAGATGGTGCATGCCCACTGTAAATGCAGGAATGTAAGATACCAAAAAAACATATAGTATTGACTGCACAGTGATGTGATTTCTCAGCCAGATGATTAAAAAGACAGACATCAATGCACTTATTGACAGGAGCAAATGCACCCAAAAGCACTCTGCATACCAATGGGCCAGTTTAGTAATGTGCTAAATCCTTGTATGTCAGCAAAAAAGGCCAAAGACAATAAAAGGGCTGACAACTCAATGTAACTGCACCTGGACCGATTAAATAGAATGATTTTAAGTCTGGATTGGGAGCTGTTTGGAGCTCAGAGGGTTGCATGGTTCAGTCACTCTCTTAATGTGAAACACAAAGAAAGGCTGACAAGAGCAATATTGTGTAGCTACATGATACAGTTGGCTACACAGTGAGGTACAATAAGTATAATATATATAACGTATAATAAGAAATCAAAAACCATGAGGTTTGTCAGCATTAACAGAGTACTGGGGCCACAATGTAGTTAGGAAACTTGACTTGGTACAAGAAGGGCGCATGTTTGAATTCCACATTGGATGCCCTGATAAAAGTATTTGCATGAGATGAATAAATGCATAACATCTAAAATATAATGTAAGTTACCACCATTGTTAATAACAACAACAACAATAATGACAATTTGGAATAAAGGGCTGCAATGACAAATCAGTTATTCCAGTCTGAAATCACGAACAATGCATTACTTAACTGTACTTGGGCATGTAATCTGTGATACAGGTATTCTTGATAACATCATGTTGTCTTCATTTATTTATTATTATTGTTTTTGCTTTTGTACTCAATGAACTAAACCCCAGTGGAGTTTGAGTGAAGGTCTGTGGAGGACAAAAATGGCTGATGTTATGTGCTGATATGTACAGACAAAAGCTATTCCTTTTAGTGTATGATTTCTGAGTACTGCAGAACAAACAGGAATCTGTCAAGAGGGATCTGATTAAATGGCCACCTTTTGCACTCAGCTGGCTGCTTTCCCTTTCCTCTTCATTTGCAGCTTTTTGAAAAAAAAGTGTTTTAATCTTTGGTTTCTCTAAACTTATATACTCAACAGTCTTCCCAGCGATTAAGGCGTTAGCACATTTATGTTTATGAATAATTCAATGAAAAGGCAGCCATGAGCAGAGGAAATTGAAACAGCGAGCATCCCTTTGGCAAAAGTCAAATAAATGTTTAAAAAGGCAAAGGGCAAAGGAAACAGAAGGATTTTGCTTCATAAAGCAGGATGACAGCATTATACCAGAAACTGTATGTTGACGGTCCACAAACAAGCTTATACAAAGAATGTTCCTCTGAGCCAAACGGGGCCATAGGCTAATGTTACAAAATGTCATGCAGATGTAAATGAGAATACAGGCATCCCTTATTAATGTTTGTGATCTACAGGGACCTGGAATAAATTGGCACATGGCTGGCTGCATTTCAGTTCTAGCCATGTGTCTGTGATTCAGTGTTTAGCAGGAGCGAAGTTTTGATATTGCCCTTTAATATTTCCAATACAGCATACAAGGGTGACTCAACCATTTGTCTACTTGCTCCCAAAATGTGCTCATAGCCATAGGTCAGTGTTATGCTGGTATATCTTCCAGCTGGGCTCTCTGTTTTGGTTTGATTGAACTATTATTTGAATATCGATCTTTATTTGACATCTCTACATTTCTTCTACTATAATTTCATTGTGAAACAAAATGTGCTGCAGCAAGTGTTTGTGCTAGTGGGATAACTGGAATATTCAACATATTTTTGTTCAAAATTTGCATCTTGAACAAATCTAAGGCAGATGTTTGAATTAAGCTTAATTAGGTTGTTGAGTTATTTTTCTAAGCCCTGTTGACCAGTTACCTTTAAAAAATGAACGTGAACACCTAACTTTATTAGCAATGTCTTTATGGGGCTTAAATTAATAAAAAAAAATATCTCACACCCTTGCTTGTAGCTTTCTGTTTGAAGAAAAACTCCTTCAACAACCCATATCTGTAAAAACAGAAATAACAGCAGGCACTTAAGTGATGTGAGATCCACATCAATTCTCAGCTTCATCAAACTAATTCATTCGGAGATCTGATGGAATGAAAACCAGCATGGTGTATGTCCCCGAAATCATGGTTAAGAAATATTGGCCTAGGCATACTGAGATCTCTGGAGTTAACTGGAATAAAATGTGCAATGATGAATGCCCTGCCATTGAGTGTATAGCACTAATCTCCCCTCTGTCCAAGCTACACAGTAGTGCCTAACATATATTCAAGGTGAGAGACAATGCTGAAGAGATCAAAGTGTGAAGACCTGCAATGTGTCTGTGTGTTCTGCAAACTCAACTCAAGTTTATAATAGTTTAATATATAACAATTAAGATAATAATAAACAAGTAGAGGAGTAACCAAGGTCATTTATAGGTATGTGCGATGTTGAACGGTAATAGGTAAATAAAACAACAAGTGGCTTCGGCTCCGGCAGAAGACGGAGGTGAGGAACCTTATAACATCCTCACTAGTGGCAGTATGGGAAAAAGAAAGCTAAGGCCACTTGGTGTAATAGTCTATCAATGTAGTGACATACCGTCAGGCACGGACAGCAGTTTCAATTGGCCCAACAATATCAAGGCCTAGTTTCTTCCATGGCCCGTCAGGCAGAGGTACAGTTTACAGAGGGGCAGGGTGAGTACTGGCGGTTTTATCATTTGATTGGCAGAGGACACACAAAGCTATGTAAGTCTGTACCTGGGAGTCCATCTTCGGCCACCAGTAAAGATCTCGCAGACGCTGCTTGGTACGTACAACCCCTTGGTGACTGTCATGGGCTAGTGTGATCAGCGCATGGCATAAAGAGATGGGTGCTGAGTCTCGTGCCTCTAAAAACATAATTGTCCTTAACTGAGAGTTCGTCTCTGACTTTGTATTAAGCCTTCAGGTCAGGGCTCACAGTTTTAATGGAAGGTGGCCAACCACCATCAATCTGTGCACGTAGAGCTGTCACTTCAGGGCAAGCACAACAGGCACAGTCAAAGTTAGCTACTGGGAGGGTGCTTAGTGTTGCAGAAATCTGCGTGACCAATTCTGGTTCCACATCTGTAGTAGAGTCAGCAGGAACAGACAAGGGAAGCCATGACAGACAATCAGCTGTGTAGTTCTGGGAACCAGGTCTGTAGACAGCATCATAGTCAAAACAGAGCAGGCATGCTGACCACCATGCAATGCGCATACCAGCCCGACCAACACCCTTTGTGGTGAGTAGTGTCGTGAGGGCTCGATGGTTGGTTTGAAGGGTAAAACGACGGCCCCGCAAGTATGTCCTCCATTTTTCTGCAGCCCACACGCACGCAAGTGCCTCTTTCTCAACAGTAGAGTATTTGCATTGCAGTTTGTGTGCGAGATGCAAAAGCCACCGGTTTCTCTGTGCCATCTGACTGTACTTGAGTAAAAACAGCACCAAGACCATAATCACTAGCATCTGTAGAGATCATTGAGCAGAGGGAAGGGTCAAACAGTGCGAGTGCAGTGCTATCCACAAGAATCTGTTTGACTTCATCAAAACTGCTTTGTGCAGCAGCAGTCCATGTGTAAATGTGTCTTTGTCAGTGATGCACTCATGCATGGGAGCCACAGCTGTTGCGAAGTTGGGGAGTAACTTTGAGTACCAGGACACCAGACCCAGAAAGGATCTAAGAGTAGCAGCATCAGGTGGAGGTGGGGCTTTCAGGGTGGTGTCAAAGTGCTCTTGGTCTGGACGGATGCCATCTGCAGTGATGACATGACCTGGGAAGCGCAGGGAAGACTTTCTGAAGTGGCATTTGTTGTTGTTGAGCACCAGGCCAGACCCTTTTAGTTTCTGTATTACAGGGATAAGGTTCTGGTTGTGTTCAGCAGCGGTGGCACCATAGACTGTCAGGTCGTCCAAGTAGTTTTGGACACCCGGCAGGCCCTGTAGGATGGTAGCCATTATCTTCTGGAAGGCCGAAGGTGCAGAACCCTACCCTACAGAATCTGAAGAGACCCCCATGTGTAATGAATGCTGTAAGGTCTCTACTATCTTCATGCAGTGGCACTTGGTAGTATGCATTTGCTAGATCGATAGTAGAGAACATCCTTGCTCCCCGTAGGTTAGAGAACAATTCATCTACATGTGGTAGTGGGTAGCAGTCCGTAACTACTGCTTTGTTTGGCTCATGGAGGTCTGAGCACATCCATATTCCACCTCTTTGACACCTCATCGCCAAAATGTAATGTTGAACGGTAATAGGTAAATAAAACAACAAGTGGCTTCACAAATAGCATTTAATTCTGAACGAGGGCATTGTAACAGGTGACAGCCATCTTGAGCACTGCTCCATGAACTCTACCCTATCTGACATCATTACCTGGACACCAACTGTAGAACAGTGCCTCCTAGAGAGGTTAGGCAGTGTATGCATTGCAAAGACAGGACACAACAGTATGTCTCTGATCTGACTGGGTGTTTCTGTAAATGATCTAGTTGTGCATCATTGTACTGCTCTTGCATGTGCATGTGTGCTTGTGAATATGGATACTAGATCAAGGGTTAGAAAAAGGTTTAAGAAAAATGACAGGTAGTGTAAATAAATGGATATTAACCTAAATATCATGTATCAAGTTATTCAGAGGGAATAAGTGCTTAACCCTCGTGCTGTCTTCACTTTCTGTATACTCCCCGTGTCCTCAGGGTCAAAAATGACCCGCCTTCACTAAACCCCTAAAATACAGCAGCTTAATTGAATTTTAAGTCTCAAATCTATTTTGCATGATGAAACAACCTGTCATTCACCACAAACTTTGTGAATATCTGGGTTTTGCCTCTTCACACTGCAGAAAGACTGCATTTAATCAGTGGACACCATTCGTTTTTATTATAACACACCTGTCATAATAAGTACAGGTTAATTATTATTACTATTATTCTTGCTAAAGGTACTGCATAGGTGTAAACATTAATTTTGCAGCAAGAGATGGCACTTATATAGCCTAAGAAAGTAGCAGAAATGTGCAGAAAGTACTTATGAATGTATTTTATTGAAGGTGAACAATAACAGTTTTGGCAACACAGTGATACTAAAAACACAGAATACTTTTCTCATTTTTTAACCACTCCCCCACCCACAAAGCGTACAAACAATAACAATAAATAAGAAGAAAATAAGATAATAAATACAAAACAAAAAATGTAATTTTTTACAACAAAAATTTGGCTAAAAAAGTTCAATCTTATCTTATCTTAGTAAGCAATTAGAAATGTTTGTTGGAAAATTAGAAAATTTCAAGAAATGTTTGTTTTGTCTGAAATTGTTTTGTTTTGTCTGTGAACTGGAGTCATGTATGGGGTCATTGGAGGGGAGATGCTGCACATGCGCAAGAAAGTTATAGTTTTGTCTGAGTTCAGTCAGTAGCACACATAATCTCAACTTCTCATTGTGTGTGTGTGTGTATGTGTATGTGTATGTGTGTGTCTGTGTGTGCTTTTGTGTTTTTTGTGGTGTGTAAATGACTGTATAACTACCGGGTCAAAAATGACCCCTAGGACAATCTTTAGACCCTTTTTGTGTACAGCTGTCATGGAAATATGAACAAAGGCAATCTTTCACTTTTTCTAATGTTTGGGTCACTGGAGGAAAAGTCATCAAATTTCAAGATGAAAAAAGATGATTTGGGGGTTTTATGTGCCCTTAAACATGGTCTCGGGTCATTTTTGACCCTGAAGACAACACGAGGGTTAAATAAATGAACACTCACCTCCGACCAGACTTAAATCCGCTGACTCCAGAAGGGCTAGAATCTATAAATAGATTAGGAAATTCTTCCAAGAATTGGGGAGTAGCCATTCTGGTTAATAGGAATATTGAAATCAGTGTGGAATATGAGAAGAGGACAAAGGGAGATATATTTTCCTTTCAAAGGGAAAAAGTAACTCATATATGCTCCAAATCAAGAATATGTAGGCCACCTCATAGCAAATGAAGCTAACATATTATAGTAAACTAAAAAACCAGAAGTGGACAAAACTTGAAGTTTTAAGGAAATATTAGGGAAGTTTTAGAATCAAAGACAGAAAGCCACCAACAGACCCTATTTCTGGTTATTTTCATTACTGCAAAAAAAAAAACTGTTCTTGAAACATTGTGCAGACACTTCATGAATGTGTAAATGAAACTATTTCTGTGATAAACCTGGGGAAAATAATTCTCAACCTACAGACAGAATGAAGGAATGGGAGGGGGAATTCTGATACTGCATTTGGTACAAACAGTATCTGATGGTCAATCAGCATCTGATACGGTTTGCATTCTTGTTGTTTTCTGTTTCTTTGCATATTGTTTAAGAAGGTCCCCAAAGTTGTATTCAGAAGTTTCTACACTGCTGTAACACTATTGTGAAAATACTAATGTGGTTGAACATATCCAAACACTCTCAAAAAGTAAACCTCTTTCACTTGTGCACACATTGCTTAAAGCATAAGTGTATACTTGATTCTTCCATTGTACAAAGAAGAATCCAAAAATAATCTTCTGGAAAAAAATTGGGTTAGATTATCCAACATTACATTTCTTCAGTCTTCTTTGTTGCTGTCTGTTGGTTCAGCAACTGCTGGCTATCTCCCGCAGACATAAACATGTCATTTGTTATTGTATGATAGGTTGGGGACTGCTGGCTATCTCTCATGGGCATACAGCAGTCAGACGCTTCCTAAAGAGCCTCTTTCACACTGTGCTCAGACACATAATCTGGTTCAAACAGTTTAAGTGCCAGTGTAGGACTGGGTAAGAGGACAGCCTTCGGGCGACAGGGCAGCAACACTGTTGTTGTGACAGAATGGAGGGACAATTCTGTACCCTTCAGGCTGAGCAAGGACATAAGCTGTGCTGGCTAGGACGTGTGGGAGTGGGGGGTCATAATGTTCCTACATGTTCTTCCGTTCCATTTACATCAACTGTCCTGTCCACGCAATCTCACTGGACACTTGTAAAAACACAGGGGGGGACATGCGTTGCACGTTGGACGTGAAAACACCTTTGGAATCGTGATCCATAATTCATGAATTTAGGCTGAAAGTGAGGTGTGACACACCCCTATTCCCCGATAAGGCATAAAAAATAACATACAGATTAAAGACACACTATTCATTTATGCAAAATTCCCACACTTCTGGACAGGGCTACTCTGCCTTGTCCCTGAAACAGGTAGAAGGGGCTTCTCACCGATATGATATTAATCATCATAATCAACAAAACGGGCAACTGCAAAGAGAAAATACTAAAAACTAATCAAGGAAGCAGAGCAGTCAGGATTATTTAATGTCAAAGAGGAGTACACAAGGGGTCAGGGAGATACAAAAGATTTTCACATTCCTGGTTTTTTAAATTCCTTGAAGCTGTAGTGTTTTGCAGACAGCAGCAGTGTGGGGTTCACGAACAAGGGCTTTGTAACCCAGAGGCTGCTGGTTCAATTCCAAGTTGGGGCACTGCCATTGTACCCTTGAGCAAGATGTTTAACCTGAGTTGCTTCGGTAAATATCCAGCTGTGCACATGGATGTTGGGATGTGGGGAAAGTTGTTCTCAATAATGGTGTTTGATAAGCAAATAAATAATGTACACAAGAGTAATGTTTCCAAATGTCTCTCACTCTCTGTTTCCTGACTCCACCCTGGACTCCAGGAAGCATGAAAAGATGGATAGTGGGTAAGTGACAGTCCCCAGACAAAGTCCGGAAAGACCTGAGAGGACAGAAAGGTGCCGATCAGCCGCCTCCATCGACCGCCTTTAACCATCTTTAATTTCCCATCAGGCTCACATTAAGGATCGAATCATTCTTCTGCACCCAGGTAACCCTATTAATTAGCCCTTATGCGCATGTAGCAGCGGGCAAAGGCTGTTTGCCAAGCATCACATTGTTTAGCATTTTATGCATAAGAGAAATTAGTGAGGGAACAGATGGTTACATTAGGGAGCTAATAATGTTGACAGGTGGTTGAACGGGCCTCTGTGTGTGTGTGTGTGTGTGTGTGTGTGTGTGGGAGGTGGTGACAGATAAGAGACAAGCTACTGAGACAGGGAAGGATAAAAGTACACGGCCAGATTAGTTGGCAAAGGGAAAAAAACTGATAAAAATATCTAATGATGACATCTGGCCATCTCGGGGAATGAGCGGTATGTCATGGGTGCGTGCACATTGTGCGTGCGATGGAACCCTCTTCCTGTTTAACATTCATCTAGCACCCCAAAACTACCTTCAACCAATATACTGTAAGACAAATAAAGAAACTCTGCTGATTAATTATGCAGCCAATATGCGATTTCATATTTATGCATATTTTTATCACGGCTTTGACAAATTACCCGCTGAATCTTACTGAGTGATATGCAGTTGAAATGTGACAGAGCCGGTTGCCTGGCATTCGCGAATCACAGTTATTTTCTCGTCCTTTTTTGTTTTGTTTACCGCATGAAACAACCTGCGGAGACTATGCGGCAGTCACGGCCAACAGAGCGCACCATAAACAGCCCAGCTTGCAAACACGAGCCTGGTCTCAGTCAAAACTGCCAACTCATGCACAGGAATATTGCCGTTTGATCAGTCGATAAAAAAACATTACCACTTCAGCTGCATAAATGCTCATAAGGGCTTGTGAAGCACAGAAAATGTGCAGCCTGACTTTTGGAGTGCCCAGGCAAGAGGCAGGAACATTTTTAAAGGGCAACTGACAGCTGTTGTCTCAGGAATTTGTGTACCTCCATTTTTACAATCATCTTTAAAATGTGTAATAAGCTCTCAAAAATCTGAAAGTTTGGGGAGAAAACAATGGAATTCATTGAGGGATGTCATGTCATATCTGGTGTGTGTAGTTTTAGGAGAATATAAGGGAAGAATTTCATATATTTTATTGTTTACATCTTTTGCCTTCCACACTTTGGGTGTACAATACATAGGTACCCTTTACTAATCAAATGGAAGACAACAATAGGTGATAAGTGAAAGCAACCATTCACAGAGTTGAATCTATTTCAGCTTTTAGATAAAAGGTAACATAAAAAGGAAAAATTTTCATTCATATCTTGCATTTTCATGTCTTCATATCATAGGGCTGTATTGGCAAGGCTGTATTCCTGCCAGCATGTTTACTTTTTTCCCATTTTATCCATGAGCACACCATTCCAGAAGATCCCATGTGCTGTTCACTGTAGCTTTTTTGCTTCAGTAAAGTGGCCAGGTAGAAAGCAAGGCGGGCTGTTTACATTTAAGACTACTAGGGCCACTGGTCACAAGAAATCTGTTATGTCTTCTTGTTAGACATCACTATCATAATAATATTGCAGTTGCCTGCAGAAGGCAATTTCTGCTGCCAAATTAACATCGATCTAAGTACAACAAAAGAACAGCAGCCCTGCTGATAGGTTTGTAGTTTGTAAAAGTAATGATAAAAAGAAATTTAAAAAGAAAGCACTTATTTCATTTGCATATGTGTGTGTAAATACACTGCCTGAGGTTTCCAAGCACTTCCCTGACTCAATGCAGGCAAAAATACTTTGTGCTAATTTGTTGAGAAAGCATGTTTTTAGACTGAGGTCAATTATACCATGTGCAGAGTACAGTGATGGCATAAAAGAAACACAGCTTAACTAGCTGGCTATATCCATTGTTCTATACCCGTTTCTGCAGTCTGTAGACAGTAGTTTGTTTGGTGCTCAAATACATCTGTTTGCTGATAACATCTCATGGCTCTTCTCTTTCATCCTAAAAATAAACCAATGCTTCCCAGATCTCATGGGCTCTCAAGCCTATCATTGTTAACAAAATGTCTTGCTTGTAGTCAAAAGTGAAGCTCATGGAATAAAGTGCATGAATTTTACAAATGACATTTCGACTTTCAACTAACGTTCAGTCTAGATAGTGGTTTGAGATCCATTCAAATTTCAACACATGCTTTTACATTTCAATATGTTTTCTTCTGTGATCATATGACTTACCTTTGTTTTTGTTTTTGTTTTTGTGTAATGCATTATTGAATTGCCCCTTTCCTTATTTGAACCTGGTTTTGACTGAATTCAGGCCACAGCCTCGCACTGCTCTTTCTATATCTCACAGCTCCTTCTCATTCTCTTCTGGTCACCTGGAAGTAACCCACACTTCTCCCATAATACCCCTCTCCTCTCTAGGTCCAGCCTTTCCAATCCCTTCTCGTGCCCCCGTTCTGAGGAACATCCCTGCAGATCTGGGCCTTGGTGAAGTTTTCTTGCGTCTGTGGATTGACGCTAAATCCCACACTGGAGAAAAACAGGCTTCAGAGGCTGTTACTGGTATGACCTGGGCTGAATTGCTCTGAAGCGAACTACTCCTTAACCTTAGACAGGTCAGACAAAGGGATCATCAGCAGTATCTTTTGTTGTAAATATGAAAATTCTGAGAAAAAAAAATAAAAGCATTTACAGCCATTTCTGCTGGGCTGGAGATGTGCAATTATAGAAACTATTGACTTTTGCTTCAAAAGGTATGATCAATTGCTGGAACAATAATGACATTTTTCTGTTGTTTTGACCAGTTCAGTGTGAAGGCAATTTATTTCTTGTGATGGAAGGTTCCGGAGGGGAGTTGGACAGAGATCTGTCAGATTGCAGAGAGGAGAGGGCTTTGAAGAGTGCCTTTATCAGATATGATTATCTTGGTCAATATGCCGAGGCACTTACCTCACTCACTTATTTTGGTGGTTTTGTGTTAACTACATTGTTGCATCTGCACCTGTTAATAATTGTGCCTTAATAATTTGTACTGTAATACATTTTCAACCACTGAGTTCAGGTTCCAAGACTGTTGCATTGTCTGACCTTAGAGCTCAGTGGCGTAGAATGAACTGCTTTGATAACCAGGTTTGTTTTTTTCATTCCATTTACATTTCATTATAATCCAGCTGCTCTGTTGAGATCAGTTTCAGAAGAGGTTCAGTAGGTGACAATGACCTACGGTGGCTGTCCTCTCCCATTAACACATCAATGAACACCAGGTTGCTGTAGTGACATGATACTCATTGCTTCTTCCCTTACCTCAATTGCAGAATGCAGCAGCAGTCCACTGAGAGGGGCCTGCTGCTATCACATTTTGTGCTGTGAAGAGTTTCCCCTCTTATGTCTGTGCACTGGCCACTGTGACCTCACTTGGAAAATTTGGCAGATTTTGCTGCCTGCTTCCTTCTGAAGATTATCACCTCTTCTGCCTGCTCTTTATGTATCTCTCTCTGCATTGGAAGACGCTTCAGCTAAAAATCACTGCTTCCTTTGGAATCCATGAAAGTGGCCAATTTCTTTTTGAAATTCCTGTGCTTTAAAGGTTGAGAAAAAATATGAACAATGAAATGCTGATAAAATGTAGCAGAGGGATTACTTTTGCATCCCTTTCCCAGTCATCAAAGACATGAGTGACCCATTTCCCCTTTTAGTTGAAAGCGTGCTGGGAAATTTCATCATCCTCGAAAGCGAGGGAAGTGTTGTAAATGGAGAGAGGTGTGTGGTGCATGTCCTGTGGTGCCCTTCCTGATCAGAAGCAAGTGGGAGGGGAATTTTTTAAAAAAGAGGGAATCATTAATTCCATCACCCCTGATGACATTCTGGTCCTTACTAATCTCAGAACAAGCATGCCCTGTTGACTAGCAGGGGCCGATGGGAGAGTTGATGAATGGTAGCCTGGAAATGTGTGGTGAAATGTGAAAAATGGCCAGAGGTTCATACAGAACCACATACTGTAGGAAGAGAAGGATGACACCTCCTTAAATACCTCCCCATATTTTTTCCGGAAGCCTGGACTTTGCCTATCTGTGGGTGCAAAAAGCCTGTGGCTCTGGTTATGTAGCAGCCCTATCTGTGCTTAAATGAAAAGGGTGAGGTGGGAGTCTAGTCCTTTATATACCAACATATGACGTTGTGTTTCTGTTGTCCTCTATGAAGCATTGTATACTGTATCAAAGACAAGGATTTAGCTTGTAACCAGGTCATTGGTCCAACACAAGGCACTGCTGTTGCACCATTGCACAAGATACTTGACTAGGATAACTTTAGTTAAATATCCATCTACCTAAATGGATCATAGGGTAAAGAGTGTGAAAGATGCAAATTGCTCTAGAGATGCAAATGGAATATAAAGCCATTAAAGTGGATATATGTCGCTTTAGGCCTTGTGTGGGTGTTTTTTAAACATGTCATGTCATCATATTTAAATGCACACACATATTTAAAAATGCAAACATTACACAAAGTGATTAAACAGCAGTATGGGCGTCATTTGGATGCTGGTAATTCCAATATAACAATCTCATTTTCATATTTATGCACTGCGTGCCCACGAAATACATTACCGGGCTTGGAAAATAAGACCTTTGCAGGATTAATAGCATTGTAATTGTGATTCTCACATTTAATTGGCCTCTAATATGTTGTGAACAATGATTCATTACCTAGAGAAATATGATAGAGAAATTAAATTCAGGAGAAGAGCAATTTTGTCTCGGTGTTTTTGCGAGATGAACATCGCTCATCACAGAAAAAAGACGCTTATTAAAAAGCTGGAACATAAACCTTTTGGCATTTAGTATTGTCAGGAATGTGGTGGAGAGAGATCATTTCCAAACCATTACTGATATACTGGTGTTTTTGATGTAGGGAAAAAATGAAACCGCTCTCGCAATCTCTTTAATGTCAAACTTGAAATAAGGGAAAGGGAAAGACAATAACCAGCATTGCTTTAAACCCGCAGCTGGAATAAGAACCACGTAGAGTCACTCGGTCCGTAATGACTAAAATGATTTCAACTGCCAGCATTGCATGTCTGCTTGTAGTGCAGTTTGTCTCCCATAAATCATTTGCGGGGAAATCCAATGGCGGGGCGTTTCCCTGACACAGTCATCGATACCCAGAAAGATGAGCTAAGGGGGAAGACTTAGGGGATGGGCAGTCTCCTCAGCCTCCTCTCTCCAGTAATCCACCCCTCAGCCAGACAGAGTCCATCCCTGCCCCAGCAGCAGTGCCAGCAAAGTACCTGTCTGAATCGATGGAGTGCTTCCCTTCCCCCGCCAGGGACCATGCTTACTTTTCCGTTCCTCAGGAGCCCCCGGTCACGTCTCCCTAACAGGCACTCCTGAAGGGGACGCCCCAATAATTGGGTGCTACTAATATTACAGTATTTGCTCAGTACTGTAAAGAGTCCCTGCATTATAACACTCGAATTTGACATGTCTTCCACACATGTTCCTCTGAATATTTAACGAAACAATTCAGCCACGGTGTCTCACCCAAGATTCACCCTGGCAGGCTTCAAGCCCACCTCACAAAACAACCCGACGACGGAGTCGCCCCTGATTTCCCTTTGCCTGCCACTGAACTCTGAAGGTGTCGGTGAGATGCGAGTGGGGGGGCTGACATAAAAGAAGCAGTCAAACAGGTTGGCTAAGACTTTGATGCTGGCTATTTAGCTGTTCAGTACAGCACAAATACATGCTCAGAGGAGCAATTTAGCCAGTGACCCATGCTTTATTTTTTTCTGTGAAAAGACTGACTACACAATGAGTAACCATGGGAAGCAGATGCTTCTAGAAACTTCTAATAAAAATAGTAGGGCACAAATACCTCATCTGGTATGTCTGTCATTTGAATTACATGCATTTTGCAATAAAAAAGAAACAAGATGACCATTTTCCAAGAAACTCCACTTATTATATCTGCCCTGAAGATGTGTTGATCATTAATGCTACCATGTCGCTGAGATTAAACCACATGCAGAGGCAGGTTTAATGACAACCACACCACTTACATTTGAATGTTTGGAGTATCTGTGGAGAAACATTTGGCTTCAAGCACAGATTTCCTTTTGCAGACAATCTAACAAAAGGCATTTTTCAGTAAAACACTCCAGCTGAAAACCAAAAGGAAAAAACGACCTTGGCAAGTATGCAGCATAGCTTGTACTCCCTACTA
Source organism: Megalops atlanticus (assembly GCA_019176425.1). Taxonomy (NCBI): domain Eukaryota; kingdom Metazoa; phylum Chordata; class Actinopteri; order Elopiformes; family Megalopidae; genus Megalops; species Megalops atlanticus. Next base: position 16,854,342 of record CM032879.1, read on the forward strand.
AATCATCAGTATGCAGGTAAATGATATTATCAATGGTGAGCACCTTAGCCACATTAGCCATGTGAGATATCTAGCTACATATGTTGATATTTTGCTCTCATAATAACTACTCCAACTACCAAGTTAACTCATACAAAAGTACATCAAATGATCTAGAGCATGTTAGCATAATACCTAAAATTGTGTGTCTGATTTGGGAAACAGCCTTTGTCTTGCTTTGACAACCCCTCCCAATACTCGGGTCAATAATTGTACACCCTCAGCCCCCACAACCACACCAATAAACATACAGGTCATGACAACAATGTGGGGAGGGGGAAATCGGATAGACACAAGGGACTTCACTAGACTGCCCATAGCTATACCAGCCATGTGTGTGCCCACAACGTTCCAATATTAATATTGTGCAATAAACTCAAGCAATTTTGCACCCCCTCCCAAAAAATAGTAAGCTGTCAACTAAAGCTTTAGTTGTTAAATTTGTAAAAGTATTATACATTTGGCAGACATCCCTATTTAGCATCAGAATTAAAAGTATGCAAATGCATTACAGTCCAGGGAGTGCATGCAGTAACCACCACTACCCCAAACAGGCAGCACAGTACTGTAATGTCATATTTTAATATATATTGATGAGGCACTTTGGTTTATGGAAGGGCCTGAAGAAATATCATCTTCCTGAGGCAGTCTCTATAAGTCCTTCTTACTGCCATCCCAGTTCACATATTTTAACGGCTTGCGTCTTTTTTTTTTTTTTTTTTTGGCTACATCATGGTGTGAGAAACTGTCACACCAAATAGTGGATGTCAGGCATCTTTGTCCTCTAGCGTGAGGTGGGAAGACATAAATTCTGGGGTTGTGGGAGGAGGGAACATACATTTGAAATGGGGCACAATTTATTTCAAGTGACAATGTGTAGCAGAGTTGATGTAAGGAATATAGGCAATCAGTGGAAAAAAGACATTTGCATCTTTAACAGAGAAACAAGTTTCATATGTAAAAAAATTCTTTTGGGCCTCCTTGAAGTACCATGCATATATTCATGGCATGATTTAAAGCAAGGTTTTCCCCCTTGCTGGGCTGATAAAATATATTAAGACCAGGGTGCTTTTCTGAAGGTCAGAGGCTTGATACTGCTGACAAGACATCGACCCAGCAAATCAGCATGGCTCAGCCCACGGCTGGGGTTTTTGGGGGTGCAGCATCTCCAGACTTTCTTTCCAGCCAGACAGTTAATCACCTTATTCAACTAATCACTGCACTGAGTTAAACTGCTCTGGCCACCCTACCAAGTTCTGAGAGCTTTTCGCACAGAGATGGACACCCTGCTGGACTGCCCTCCTCCAGGATCGGAGTTGACTAGACCCACTTTGACTATGATTCACTGTTTTGCTTTCATCCTGAACTCAACCTTTCCGATTGCAGCTTTCTCTGAATCACTCACAGCATTCCCCAGTTTCTTTCGATATTTGTGAACAGAAGCTACCCACAATTCCAGTGCTATCTAACTGTTTATAGTCTCTGTCAATCCAGTTCCCAGAAGACTGACACATTTTGTCTGGTGCTATCTTGGGAATGACTCTCAGACATGATCAGTGGTGAGGAGTGGTGGTTTGGGCATTAGTCAGAGTGAGGGATGTGAGCTGGGGTGTGAGGCTGTGATGTTACAGTAGAATATCTTTTTTCCTCCAAGGCACTGATACTGTGGTATTATCTAAAGGGCCCAAAATGATATAAATTGACATGGGTGAAAAGAGCAGCTCCTGCCTCTCTTCATACTAACAAATGGAACACTTAACGAGAAGGAGATGAAGAAGGAGGAAGCTCCAATGAAATCAGTCACCCACTGCACATTCTTGTATCTGTGGGACCGAGGTTTGGTCCTCAATAACCAAAGTATGGAGTTCACCCATCAACGCCTCCCTTGAATCTCCCTTAAAAGGTCAGTGGGGTTGATTAAATTGAAAAGGGGAAGCAGTGGATCATTTTCAAAGGTTCCCTCTTTCATTGAATCCACCTGCTACCTAGGTGTGTCAGTCATTAATGGTAGCATGCCACCAAGATTTAAGCAAGTGCAGACATGAATATGATTAGTCTCATAATCTGTACTTGAGTGGCCATGGGGAGGTCTGGTATTATCCTGTGTAACACTAAAGAGCACTGTACAGCCAAATAGCTGGAGGGTGGGAAATTCAAACCTAATTCAAACCACCCTCTCACAATGTGATTTCTGGGATGGCCATGATCATTATTTCATTAAAGAACAATCATAAATAAGTTACAAAGGTTTAATGACTCCGGGTTGCTTAAAATGTGTCACACAGACTATAGTGTAATGCCAGTGATTAAAGGTCTAATTATTTCAATAAATACTTCTTACTCAACCCCAAGTACAGAGCTAAATAATTGGGCCAATAAGTTGTGCTGAAGTTTCTCTTTTCCCTGTTCATTTATATGCTAAGTATGTCCCGCAGGGCCCGTCGTCTCCTCTTTAATTTCAGCGATCCTTTTTTAATCAATTTTCTTTTATCTCACAGACGTTATTTGAATGCTTCTACATCTTATTTCATTCTTAGCAAGAGTGCATGGGACATCAATTATTCAATAGAAACAGAGAAGTAAAAATATGTTAATATTGATTATACATTCACGGCACCTAAGAAGATTATATTTTAATATCCCGGTGTGAAAGGGAAGTATTACTGAGTGATATTAGAGGGAAAAAAAAAACTATTGTGCTTGGAGTATTGCATTGAATGCGTAATGTGGGGACATGGCAGAAAATCGAAACCTGCTATCTTCCGTCTTTGTAAGAAGATGAGGGGCAAGGGTTCGAGAAATGTTGGGGGGGTGGTGGGAGCGGTGATCTTGATCATACCACTTAAATGTAATGACAGAGCAGCTATTTTCCTATAAAAATAATATAATGATGATTATTCATTATAGCTATTTAACATTACAATTAATTAGTACAATAATAATTATAATGATGACAACACACACTCTCTCTGACACACACACACACACACATGCTGACAAACACACACTGTATGTGCCTGCATATAGTTGTGAGGGGGTAAGGGAGCAAACTCACTGCAGCAACAGAACATTAAAGAGGTTGATGCATTCATCCCAGGCTAAATGACCACACTTGAGAGTTAATAGTATCTGTGTGGGGGAGTTTGTGTGTGCTTTTTTGTTTCGAGGGTTATTTGTCACTAGCAGGCCCTCGCTGACAGTGGATGTGAGAGGAAGGCCAGCTTCGGTGTAGAGTGCACAGCAGCAGGCAGGCATTTCCCCATTGGACTTGGCGGTCTTCCACCCACTAGAATGGATGTTATTTATTCCATTTAATTTAATTCAATTTCATGTATTTATCATAACTATTGCTTGCAGGGCAGCAATCAATATGAGCTCATGAATTTAAAATCCCCACTGGAGTTGAATCGGTCCCAATTCTTCACACCCTGTCTGTGTGCCAGGTAGCTTGTGGCCTGATGGCAGGGTTGCCAAATCTAGCTCCTCTGGGGAGTGGTGGGAGGGGAGGATTTAATTCAGGAGGTCTCTTTTAAACCTGTGCATGTACAGTACCTGCTTAATTCAACCTAATTACTGCCTCATTCAAGCTAATTACACTGCTCCTCCCAGTTCGAAGAAGCTTTGTAATTTGAAGGGCACAAAGCCATTCTCGTAAGATTCTTCAGTGGTTTAAAAATGAATTAATCTGAACTTTAATTTTTACTACATTTTACATTTTTTCTGCAATGAGTGCCGTGGAAAGTGCTTAGTTGGATATATGAAGCACATGCCACACCAAGGGCCTTCCCTGGTGTGGAGTTCTGAATGCTTTGGCTTTCCCAGTAGACATTTTACCTGTGTTGGATGTTCTAAGAAAATAACATCAGGTGTATTTTTAGGAGATCTGTAAAAGCTGCAGTGGAGTAACTTTTGAGAACCTCGCTTGGGTACTCCTGCTATGCAAGATACCATTTCACTACACCACACCCTGGCATCTACAAAGAAGTACTTTTAAATCCCCCTGTTATTGGTTTGATTCCAGGAGTGGTTGCTTGTTTGCTGAGTACCAAAGATACAAGTTGCAATGTCACCTGCTGGTTCACGTTACGAAATGAAATGTTTAATTGACTCAGATGCAGTCTCTCTCTCCTTTGTTTCTCCTCTCTCTTTTTCTCTCTCTTACTGTTTTACACTCACTACTTTTCCCTCAATCACAGGATAACTCCTTGAATATTTGACATTGTTCTCTTAATCATCTGGCTTTTCCAGGCTTAAGTTTATTTGTTTCACCGCGGTGGGTGGGTGAATGGGAGGGGAGACGTGAGGCCGTAATGAGATTGGTGTTTGGCAGCACCATATATCACACAGTGAGGCAGACTTACCTCCCTCAGACATACTGATGAACGCAGCCCATTTCTTAGGGCACGCCCATCCATTACCTCATTTTGGTATGACATCGCATGCTGTTAGATGAAACACATCTCCAGTAGCGTGAATCAACTCTCACTTATTGCTGTTTTGCAACAGTTAATTGCTAGCTCCAAATGCGATTCTGACAGGCTGCATTTTGCTGAAGTAAGGTCCCTTTCTTTCTGCCCTAAAGTAAGCCCAGGATGCAGTGACTGTTCGCGGGGAGAATTGCCAAGTTGTGTCCAAGCAGCCAATGATCCTAAAGTGAGATCAGTGCTGAGAGTCAGAGATGAAACCATGCAGGCTCTCTCTCTCTCACACACACAGAGCGGGCTCATGATTGTTTTCTGCTGTGACACGGGGACCTCTGGTTTACAGCATCCGGTTTTCAGAATCCCACTTCTGATCCACCTGACCCCAATACCGAGTGCAAGCTTGCAGCGGGGAATGTGAATCAGCCTGCTGGCATTCTGCTCTGAGACTCTGCTGAGGATGACTCTTCTGAGTTCTGTCACTGCGAGAGTGATTCACCCTGCAGGGCACCTGTCAGGTGGCGGTGTGGCATAGCGGTGAAGGAGCTGGGTTCATAACCCAGAGTTTGCAGGCTTGATACCCAGGTGGGTCACTGGGGTTGTATTCTTAAGCAAGCTGCTCAGCCTGAAAAAACTGGATAAAGATACACAAGTCTCTCAGATTAGGAAGTCTGTTAAACAAATGGATAGATGCTGGGCAAACAGAGGCTTTCAGAATGAGCTGTCTGGACAGTTGGAATCCTGTTAGCTATACCATAAAACAAGCTGCTTAAATGTGGCACAGCTCTGGGTTTTTTGTTTACAATAACAGTAACTGACAGATTAATGGTGCTTCAGAGCACTGAGGCTAAAGACACCTGTGAAGGATGGGCCTTTACCTCATCGAGGTTGAAACCGCTGACTTTAAATATGCTAAAAGTAACCAATCCCATACATTTATTTGTATATATAGTGTATGAGTGAAGAATTAATGAATGTATTTTATATGGATAATCACCAGCTTCCATGCACAAACATAGCTGTTACAGATCTGTATGCCCTCTTCTTGATTTTAAACCGAATAACTGTCATTGTGTGTGAGTATGTGCATGCGTGTAAGGAATGTGAGAGAAGAAATCCAGCTATTGGTTAAGGAGTGACGCATGTCTAATTAACTGTTCTGAAATGCAGGTGTGTGGTTGTTTAGGAGGGGAGCTGAACAGAGTACTGGTGAGTACTTTGTGGCTCTGGCAATGCTTGTTTTCCTGACTTGTGTTTGAGGTTCTTTGGAAAATATTTCTTAAGATGTTTCTTCGTCTGTTGTTATGTGTGGCGAACAAGTCAGCAGCACCACAGTGCATAGCATTAAAGTCAAGCATTGCAGTACAGTGCTTAATGTAGTTTGCCATTGTAGATTATGTTACTGAATAGTATAGTCTTAACTGAAGGCTGTTAAACATGTTGTCACCATTTTGGGGTGTCTAAGACTACTATTGTGCTGCATTTTTTTAAAACAAAAAACATGCTATTAAAGAAAAAAGTATATAGTCAATATTTTAAAAAAAGCCTTAAATTTTTTAAATCATAATAATTTGCAACTACAGCATAAAGGCTTTATACTTATACTTTATACTTATACTAAAGTCTTCCTGTTGTGTAAAAAGAGATAACACATTGAAGAGATTAATCAATAGGATTTACAGTGATTCAGTGAAGTTCAGAGAGCTCACCATAAAAAGTCATTTACTTCCACAAGTTGGATGATGTCTATAAAATAATTCCCAAAAAGCCTTATCCATGACTTTCCACTGTAGTGTCCATTATCAATAACATCAAAAGCTATCAGTACAATAGTAATATCTATCCTGCCACTATGGGCTGGAAGAATGTGGACCAGTTGGATGGATTTGCCCCATGTTTCTGTCAGGATGGAGCAGGCAAATGTCACTTGATGCAATTTAAATGACAACTAACACAATTATGCTCATTAACATATGAATATCAATAAGCACCTGCTGCAGATTGGTGAATGTGTAGATCTATTTAAAATCCCTCAATTAAACTCAATTAAGTCAGGTGATTAATATCCCCCCCTTTTGGCCTGCTGTGATATGAGAGACTTGAAAGCTGACAGGGGTGAAAGGGGTGATTTGTTTCTGTTTAATGTTTACCGGCCTAGTTCTCATGGCATATTGAGTTTCTGTGGAATATAATGCACGTTTGAGGGCACAAAATAGAAAGATATACTTTATACAAAATGCTATTACTAGTAAGCTTATTGAATCTCTAACTGATTAATATTTTGAACTTTATTTAAAGGTAACTAAGGGTATATTTTGATTAAAGCAGGATTGCTTTGCAAAATATTCCAGTATTTTACAACTCTTTAATATCATGAGTATAGGTAGTGTGGTATAGAAGTGTAAGTCTTTTGCTGTACATTATGCTATCCCTGGATAAAGATAGAAGGCTTTTTATGGATACTGTTAACTAGATACTACAATATATAATTGTAATATATAAAAATATAATGTAGTGATGATTTTAGTAATGATTTTAGTGAAGGAACAACTCATTTTATGATCAAGAGAACAAAACAGAGATATGTTCTGTGAGGCCCCTAAACTCCAGAGACAGTGGGTCTCCCTGGTAGGCCGCGGGTTCTCTTGTCCTGTCCTGTCAGATATTAATGTTCACCCCTTGGATACGTGTCACTGTGAGAGTGACAGCGCTTGCTAAGCCATGCCCGCATCACGTCTGCGGGGCTGAGACGCTTTGGTATTCAAGCCACTTGACGGGGAGGGCAGAACACAGGGGGGGCATATCAGGTGCACACTCCATCATAATAAACTCTGTCATTCTAGATGGAGGGCTTCTGTAATGAATAATCACAGCACGCCAAATACAAGCTGGACACAAACAACAAACAGGTGCGCATCCTGAATTATGCATGGGGGGAAAAATGTGAGCATCCTCCAAATGGGAAATTACGTGGCCACTGAGCTCTACAGCACCTGTTGGATTTTTAATGTTGCAGCTCCTGCGTGCAGCACGTCTATTCGCAACAGGCTGTACATTACCTCAGATACACTGTTTGTGTGCCACCATAGAACGAGACTCTTCCTGCTCAGGAATAGTTTCAGGTTCTTGTCTTAAAAATGGCACTTCTGGTGTATCGTTGGGAAAGGTATTTAGCCTGTATTGCTCCAGTGGATACATGCGGTAATGTGAATGGATATTATACAAAATATAAGCTAGTTAATAATAACAGTAAATAATAATAATTATAAATTCTGTGATTATAATCCCTGCTCCTGGAGACCTGCAAGGGCAATCGCAATGGCATTTTGTTTCTTGAGGTTATGCGCGAGATCATTGATAGTTTAGTCTCTATGGAAGCTGTGGATTCAGTTTGCACTGAGCATTTGACTTGCGCTTTTCATTCTTTTTAATTTATATGCACTTTTTAAGGTACTCTGGACAAGAATGTCTGGCAAAAGACAATAATGTAATGTCACATGAAATCCCCTGCAAAACCTGAATTAATTTGCAGTTGTGTATTATCTCTTAAAACCAATTGTAATCGTCTCTAATTTTTCTGCTCTCAAGAGGAGTCTAAAAAACTTTAAGGATTACCTCGGGTGAAAGAGATATTGTTTATGGTTTAGGAAAGATCCCTGTGCTGAGAGAGAGGGTTCAACTACAATACCCAGCATTCAACAGCATCTCAACCCTAGTAGCCTGGGTGTTTGAAGTGTGACAGTAATCCATAAAGCTCAGTATTGACTTAGCATTCCAAGTGCACGTTTCAATAAAGTGTATGTGTGCCTAGTCTTAAGAATGTAATAGAACATAATATAAAGCTAATTGTTATTCTCAAACACTGAATAACCAGGGGTGGTTTGTTCCTTAGGGCGGTTGGGCGACGCACCACCAAAGGGGGAAAGGGAGGGAATTTTTCTATCACATTTCACCACAGTGTTATGCTAGCTGTGACTGTTCTAGACAGTTTTTCCTGCTTCTGAATATCATAGTCCAATCAGCATCAAGTTGTGTTCTGTGGAGTACCGCCCCTTTCAGGCAATTTCAGTCTGGTTGAAAATTGCCCAGATCGCTCTGATAGACTCTCATGTTAAGGCAATTTTTTTGGAACTGCAGGCACTGCAGTGCAATCTGTATGGGTTCCGGGTGGGCTTGCATTAACGTGCTTTCGTCATATGTAACCTGGTGTAGGGATCACCGGGGCAGTCAGTGATATTGTCACATTCAAGGTCAACATCGCTAATGTTATCTCAACTCAGAGCAACTCGATCGTGTCATTAAGAGAAATACCATTCAGTCGTCATAGTAATCAGGATAAATTGGCAACTAAAGAATTAGGACCACCCAGGCCAAATTTAAACATTAAGCAAGTATCTACAAAGGGGGGTCGTATAACTGGGGATTTTCGCAGAGCTGTTATGAGTGGAAAACATGGCTAGCAGGCTGAAAGGTAGGTAATGCTTTGTTTCACGTTTGCTAGCTGTTAATTTACCCATTGAACGGGTCACCTTAGCCATCATTGCAACAATTCCCCCCCTGAGAGATTTGGCAGGAGCCGCCACTGTGAATAACCTATTATTACATACAACAGCTTAATGTTTTTCAACTGAAATCTTAAGCAAACACATCTCACATTGCCAGTTAAACTCTCATCCAAGCATTGAATAATGAAATCAGGTAGAAATAACTATCAATGACATCTATATCAATCCATTTCCATGTTACATTCTAACTGAGCTTTAAATTACTTATTCATCCTTTTCTTCCTTTTCAAGTGGATATGTACATTACCTTTACTTTTTCTGACCTTAACCGTAAGTCATATGAGGGGCAAATTAAGGTCAACTCATTGCAGACATTCCTTATTTAGTTGAGCAACAGACATATATCATCTCTTTTGTAAAATAAGTACAAGATTAGAAGGGATTTGTCTAAACCACAACAAAAGAACAACTCAAATGGCCATTAATCAATCATGTCAGCACATGAATTAGTGTCAACAGAAGCATACATGTGAAGATATATCTTTTGATTATATCTGTTGTGCCCCTTAACAAGTTAGTGATATGTACAGGAATACAGTTTCAATTGTATTAAGAAATAATAGGTGGTTCAGAATGGCCTGGAATTAATTAATTGATGGCTAAACTTGAGACAGCTGGTCTAAAATTATTCAAGAGGTAAATACTAGCAAGATATGTCAAATAAACACCTTTATTTTTATTAGCACAAATGCCTCCAGCAACACATTTTCTATGCAGATAATTTATAGCAGATTAACTGTGGAGATGTCAGTTAAAGGTCAGCGTTCAATTAATGGCTCAGTCAAACCGCGTTTGCTGAGAACTCTGCTGGAACAAAAAACCAGCACGTGCAATGTGTCCTCTAGGACCAGGGCTGAGAAACATAGAAGTAAAGATATTAATCACCATAAGCCTCTCTGGGCATGGCTGTGCAAGGCAGCCCATCTTCAGGCCGGATCAAAGAAGACCCCGTGGAGGTCCTCTAAGCGTTCCAAGAAACTATGTGGAGAAGGCAGCAGACTGCCAATCCAAGAGGACACGGCTGGAAATTTGGCAGAGGCCAGTTTAACCGTTGAATGAACTCCTCATACAGACTCTGAGGATAAATTCTCTGCCCATGACCTGACTGTTTCTACTCAAGAAATGAAATTTCCATACTCCAGAGAATATGAACCTGACCAGGAAACAGCGCATTAACAATGACATTTTTCATTTGCATCGCAATGGACATGCTTGTGGCTATTCCACAGAAAAGGAAGTTGTAAAACGTTTTGTGAGGTTTGGTGTTTTAAATTCACCTCATGTGCTGAACAACAAATTCCTCTTTTGTGCCATGCCATAAAGAACAGAAACATTTTGGTAGCTAATATCCAAATGATAAACAAAAAATGACATTCTCAAAATTTTCTTGCAGATATAATAAATATTAAACTATGAATCATATCAGAAAATCTTCAGACAGTAAGATTGATTAATGAAATTTGATAAAAATTGATAAAATCTCATGGTTTAATTTTTTTCACTGCAGCAAGTATGTCCACTGGGGTTCCTTGCAACCTTTATAATTACATTATAACTACTATGTAACTGACATGTCATCAGTTTAAACACACGTCTTGTTACAAACTATTTCAAGCGGAACATTGTCTTTAATTAAAAAGATTATCAGGGTAGCCTGACTGTAAAACACAAGCTCAACTCACTCCCTCAAGTAAAACCTTTAAACTGACAACACCTAAATCTAACCACATATGAACCCGCAGCTTTTGTCTTAATACACTATTACTATTAAAACAATAATGTAAACATGTATACCAGATCATTGTTTTGTCATGCACAATATGAAAGAGAGGCATTCCATAATGAATCAAATATTATGTGTATCTAATGACAATAATTGCAATATTTCCGTTTAGAAATTGACTCCACAAAGAAAGCCTCTCCAGTTCACCCTAGTTTGCCCAATATCTGTTTCTCCTGGTCCTGTTCTCTTGTTTGAGATTATATTGCCTGATCCTCAAGGAAATGCAATTTAGAATATGGAAATTAAATCAACACTGGGGAAATTAAAAGGACCATTGGCACAGTTGATATGAAAAGCAATAAATCAGTACAAAGTAGAGGGCTAATTCACAGAAGCGTCATGGCAATCACATTAGTATCTGCTGAGGCAAAGAGTGTAATATGGTAGATATGAAGGGAATGAGGTGCTGGGCCGTGCAATTTGTTCAATTGTCCATAACTGCTTGAGCAAAATTAATAACAGAACAAAGCTTTTTACAATTTCCATTAACTCTTTATGTGGTCAGTGAGGCATTGAGATAAACGTCTGGCTGGAATTCCCAAGCCACACTTTCCTTTTGTCTTACAGAAATTGGAAAGTATATGGGTTTGCAGATAAAAGGAAAGATATGGGGGGAAAACAAACATATGTTACCACACTGAGGTAAATTCTGTAGAGTTTACAGTCTACATAGGTGTTTTTCAAGTCTGCCATCTAATATCCATTTTTATCCCTGTCTTAATGTTGAGGTTACTATCACAGATTGCAAAAAATCGAATCCATTATTCAATATACTGAGGACTGTAAAATAATAGCATCATGAAAATAAATATTTAAATTTCAGTCAGAGCGGCTGAGTGTGACTGCTTCGGTAGCTGTAGTTTTCCATTAGCCGTTAGGTGCTGCATTAGATATGTGTTAGCTAGTAGACTGTTATGGCAGCTGCTGATATCCAACTACTGATCAGGAGAATGTACTGCATAGGATATGTGCCCAGAATCGAATGCAGGTAATCATTCCCTGTTAAAGGACAGTGGTTTCTAAAACATAATTGGATACAAGTGTACCTTGCAGCTGTCATTTAAAAATCCTAATTATGTCTGAAAATATTTTCATCTCCCTCTGGAGAAAGGAAATACCATTTCTGGTAACCCCCACAAAAATCTAACCCCCACTAGGAAGACAGTTTGGTCACATGGACCAAGCGCTAACTGAGTCATTGGCCTTTACAAGGCTGAGTTACAAGCTCTTAGCATGTCTAACCGGATGCTTTCCCTGGGTTTAACTTCCTCATACAACCTCAGTGGTGAGACTACCAGTTCACAGAGTAGCGGCCTTCCCCAGAGCCTCCCTTCTCTGGTCTTTATTAAGTCAGCAAATCAATATGTGACCATGTACGAAATGAGCAGAGAAGACAGAGGCGGGACCACCCCACCGCTCACAGAGGTGCCCCTGATGGTGCATGCTGATATCGGCAGCCTGCTGGAGGAGTAGCACTTCCCTGTCATGCTGATAAAAGTGTTGACAACTGGCTGTCAGTTGTTATGCACCCGTGCAGCCTTTTATGATGAGAAGAAGTGTGAGTGTCTGTCTGTGTGTGTCTGTGTGTGTATGTAAGGGTTTGAGTTGGGTGGGGAATGAGGGTCACTTGTGTGGGTCTTCGTGAATTTAGTGGTATTTCAGGACTCAATTCCTGCGTGTACACACACACACACACACACACACACACACACACACACACACACACAGTATAGTACGCTTTGCCATAAATTATAAATACATTCCTTGTGCTTTTTCACAATTTACAATGTTTTGTATCATTACTGCTTTTTTGACATATCTGTGAAGATGGTAGAATGTGAAGGCTGAAACCATTATGTACAATTTTAATTCAGTCTCTGTACTGCTGAGGATGTCTGTGTCCTGAATTCAGGACAGAGTGCTCTCCTGTCTGTGACCTGGGAAAAGGGAGCACAAGTGGCACTTGCAGGCTGTCAGTCCTGACCCCTTAAAGGGGGACTAGGTCATGACTGATGCTTGGTTTGGTACTGGGTCCTGCAGGGTTCTGTATCATTATCATTCAGCTTTTTCTGTGCTATGAGCTGAAAAACACATTAACTTCAGAAAACAAAAAAATCAAGCATCGGGGATGACGAACTTAAAAGCTGTTGTAGAAAGAGAGAGTTTGAGTGAGCACCAATAGCCTGTGAGCTCATTTTTCATGAAAAATGACACTATGTTGTTTTCCTTTGGCGACAGATGGTTCTCACAGAGCTGTTTTTTTTAATCAGTAATAGAATCAAGGGCTGTCGCCATGCTTTCACCACACCTCTGTGTGCATTTCTCTGACTCTGCGTAGGTCTACTCCCGCTGTGAGAGAACATGCAGCTCTGCCACACAGATTAACATGAGCAAAGAGAGCGTACATTCCTTAATTTAACGTCTGCCAGCCTGCGTGCTTTACCTGCGGAGATGAGACCTCGTTTGGGAGCGATGCGCACGTTCTTACATGACTAATTGTCTAAACAGTGTGAAACAATTTGACTCTTGAGCGGCAATCTGAGGGAGAGCCCTATATGCGTACGAAATGTAGGTATATCAGAGCTTCATTAATATGACACAATTAATGAATGCCTGTTCAATTACCCAACACACACAGACACACACACATACACACACATTCCAACTGATTCACTGTAATTGCTTTATCAGCAGGATCAGCAAATCATTCTGTCTTAGGCCTGTTTAGGGAGAGCAAATACTTTTCTACATATTTCTGATCCATTTCCATTCCTGTATTTTTTGGTAAGTCAGATAATTATGGTGCTGCCAAAGCTCTTTTTAAACAATTTTTAAGCATTTGACACAGCACATGGGGATCACGTATCTTCATGTTTCGATGTCAGCCACCCCAGGCAGGCACGCAAAGAAAAGAGGTTTTGGTTCCTACAGAGAAGACCATGAAATAACCAAAAAATATCTATCAAGGCTGCTTTAAAAAGAGAATGTGGGAAGAGAAGGGGGTGAGTTGGTAATTGGAGAGATGCTTCACCTTCATTGAAATGGCATTTTAATGGATTTGAAATAACGTGCTAATTTTAGCCCTATCTGTATGGTGTTTCCAGAAGAACTGGTGTAAAATCTGTGTAGCTGTGTCAAGATGTATTGTCAACATCAGGGAAAGGTAATGAAATCATATTTTAAGACCTGTACATTATCAGACAAGTGTTCATTACACGGTATTTCTCAAATATACTTCTCTACCTGTTATTTGATGGCTTCTTTGCACACATGGCAAGACATGGGCACATGAAATATACACTAGGGTGGACAAATTCTAATTTCTCATGCAGTCAACCCAAGCATAAGGTATTATGTTGTCATTCACTGCTCAGTCATACACGGTGCTGTGTATGGTGTGTCATATTGAGCATTTACAGTTACTAAGCGCATAAGATCAAACATGGCTGACAGGTTTTCCTACATGACAAAACCTATTTAAATTTGCAGCTTTCTGTGAGGGAAGAAACTGATACCTTTCCAAGATGGGGGAGCATCAATGCCCATGTAAAGCAGTGTTGTCGGTTGACTGTTCAAACAAAGCCCCGCTGATTCACTTCCTCCTCCTGATATGGTTATAGAACTGTTCATGTCACGTTGTCAACAGTCATCCTTTAATTCTTCTTGTATTGCAAAAGCTGTATCAATATTTCAGTGCGGGGCATAAATATTAAAAGAACTGTAATGGATTTTCCGGTGTCCGGCAGGACTGGAGAAAGCTGGCAGTGTGATAATCATATTGTGCCACACATCCTTCTCTGAAATTAGTTTAGGACACTGGAACAAATCGGGCCTCGACATGCTTTATGTGGGCCTGCTGGAAATCCCCTCTGCCACTGATGGCTGGCTAACGCTGGGGCACTAAGAAGCTACGCGAGGAGTAGTTTTACAGAGAGTTGTTTCCCATTCATCATAAGGGAACAATATAACAATATTATGTCACTTTTGATATATGTATGAAGTCCTGTGTCTGTGCTGGGAAAAAATACCTAAACAAAGCAGAAAACCTGAGCTGGCTTGGTTTTGAAATACTCCTACTGAGCCTTGCTGGAAAATATGGAGAGCGAATTTTTTCTTGCCTCCTTGTGACACGTATTAATCTGTATAAGATACATTAAGACTGTGATAGATCTGCTTTTTTTCTGACAGTGGTGCGAGTCTGGATATGCATGATTATGAAATTGTTGCTCAGTCATTTAACTTTAAACAAGGTTTCTGTGCCTATCTCTCTCCCTGAGCTGTGTCCATGACCAGTTCTGTGCCTCAGATTGCACTGCCACATGTTGTTTGTGTTTCTTCAGATAAATGGAAAATAAAAATACAGGAGCCATGTTATTATGCATCCATAAACCAGCCTGACATTTGATTCAAGGTTGCTGGAAATGTATGCTGTTTTCGGGCCAGATTGGTTGTACTGACAGCTATCTTAGTTTCATTGTATAATCAGTTACATCTCATCTTGGGAGTGTAGCCTATAGAGTGATCCAAAAGAATGAGGCCACCTTGATGACACAATATTCTCTCTAGGAATGCCAAAGTTCAGTGCCAGAGACATGTGGGTCTGAGTCATTCTGCATCATGTCTTTTAAATGGAGTCACTTACCACAATACCTAACCGGAGTAATTCATTCATTAGAAAGTGTAAACAACTGTTACCCTTAAAAGAATAGATAACTGACACTGATTGTGTTTCCAAACTGAACAGGAGTTTGGGTTTCCAGTTCTGAATTTGTTCAACTCTGTGTAATACTTACCAACTGCAAATTACTTCTGTAGTTCCCATGTCTGACAGATTTATAAATCAGTGCTCTATAACCTATGACTTCACTGACAGGTATGTGGGTTCTGATTGGGCTAACTATTTGCCTTAGAGTACTAACCCTAACCTACTAACTGCATCTGCTGAGGAGCATTAAACTTATTCTTTGTGTGTAATGCATTTCAGTTGCAAAACATTTTGTGTGCAGAAAAAAGTCTTCTAAAGAAACACTTCATCTCAAGATCAAATTAATGCTGCTGATTTGAACAGAGATAATGATAATGTTAATATCTATAATGATGGGCATTACAATTACTGCTATAAACAGTCATAGTTTGTCAAGTTTGTTTGCAGTGGAGACATAATGACATGCTAACATGTTACGTGAATGCTGTTATGGGTGTGGATGTCTGCAAAGCAAAGTACCATATTCTAAATTTATTTACTCTTGAGCATCTTTGAAAAGGCGCTGAATAGACACTGTCTAGACGTCTTTTTTATTAGAATTTAGCCTGAAAAAAGCAAATAAAACAATCAATGTCTGTAATCTTTCTCAGGGATAAAGATGTTCAGAGCCAGATTACCGCTGTGTGTCATCCGGCAGCAGCAACATAGCTCAAGGCATATGCAAAAAAAAAAAAAGAAAAAAGAAAAAAAATGTCACTGTTTGTGTGTTATGAGCTTAATTTTCTTCACTATCTTTAAAGACAAAGCTGGAGCAGTCCAGCAGCTTTGGTGTACTCTCTGGAGGGGCTGTTTCAGCAATAGCCGTTGGCGTCATGAGGCCGAATCTGATTAATTATGCCGGATGTAAATGAAAGCGCCGGAAAGCTGGCATCGCACGGAAACCAAGAGGCTGGCGACCAAAGCAAGCTTGCTGGGTAGGCTCAGCCTCGAGCACCGCGGCACGGAAGAGCGGAGCGCAAAACAAAGAGGGAGCACAAGGACCGTCTGCCAAATTTGTCAGTTTAGTAAAGCGGCAGGGGCAGACACAAGGCTTTGAAGCTGGGTGGTGGAAAAACAAGGCACTGAGAAGGAGCTGTGAGCACTGAGCAGAGTTCCTTCAAGAACATATGTAACACATTTTACTAGCTCTCCAGTGTTAATGTATGGCTTTCATCCCTTCAGGTTTGTCACAGATGCTGTTTCCTTTTTCACTTTTTCCAACCAGACAATTACTGACATTCGAAACTCCCTCCAGTCACCATAGCCCTGATCTCTCTCCTCTTCCTCTTTTTCCCCCCTCCCACTCTCCTATCCTTTCTCTAAATTCTCTCCAGTTTCAGTTGTTGATGTCGCTCAACACATTACATCACACTGACCTACCACCTTTGCCCTGGATCCCATTTCCTCACCTTTCCTGCAGACCATTTTTCCCAGCCTCCTACCATTCAACTCTGCTCTAATGAATTTGTCACTTTCTACAGGCTGTGTGCCTGTAGCCTTCAAGGAGGTGCGAGTCATACCCCTGTTGAAGAAAAGGATTCTGGTCCCATCTGCTGTCCAGAACTATTGACTGGCCTCTCTCCTTACTTCTGCACTTTGTAAGGCGTGCAGATCCACCCCTCCCTCACTATGTACGGGGGTCAGGACAGCAGAATCACTGGCCATTCTCCGACAGACACTGAAGACCTACCTCTTCAGACATCTCGGTTCTACCTCAATCCCCACCCCCTAACACCTGCTACTTGTATTACTTTATTTTGTGTGTAGTATTGCAATGTGTTTTGGATTCAGTGACTTAATGACTGATGTATGGTAGTGTGTGTAGTTGGTGTTCCTTAGTTTCTAGGCTCCTCAGGTTGCACAAGTTAACTTGTTGTAGGACTCTGGGAGTGTTGTTTGCCTGGTCTGACGCTGTTGCTCATTAAACTTTAAAGGATACACTTCTGTTCTTTTGTGCTAGGAGCTGCTTTGGATAAGAGCATCTGTTAAATGAATGATACATAATGTAAATCACAAAGCAAAGCCATCAGACAATTTGCAAATCAACAATGCCTTTGTGTGGGGCCAGGGACTTAGGGAATCTCTTGTCACCACTGTTATACTCCATGAAACTTTGCATTACATAATAAAGACAGTTCCACAAAAGGTCCTCCTATTCTTAAAAGATCCATGACATAGCAAAGTTACAGACGTAGGATATTGGCAAAACAACATGACAGATCCAAATGTTACATAGCATACTGTATTTAGACCATGCACATGAGAGAGTAACAATGAGAAAATGGATAAATACTGACAATACAGGATGAATACTGAATCAGCATTAAAATTTAGTAATGCATTGTTTGTGCTGAATGCATAACTTTGCAAAAAGTTGAATTGTTGATGACTCTGTTGATTTAGCTCAAGGAAATATTCTCTGTAACAATAAGTACATCTCATAGCAGAAGTAACATAACCTTTTGTCCTATGAGTGTTGAGTGTATCCTCACATAAACCTTGATGCGATTTTGTTAAATTCATATGCATCTATCCGAATGTGAACTTGAATCAGGACCGTCTACTGCTGGGAAACAGTGACATATTAATGATATCAATATTTTAATGTTATCAATAACTGAAAATACTAAGCTGTAATAAGTTACTGAGCACAGTGGAAATTGCATCCTACACCAACGGAATTTTTGACTGCCTCAGCAGGAGTCTTTGTATTGACCCTATTCTCCAAGGAAACTGGTTTGATCACTTCTACCAATGTGAGAGTGAGAGCCTCCATCTTCATATGTCTCAGCACCTGCCAGTGCAAAACACAATCAACGTGTCTGTCAGTGCGTTTGGCAGCACAGCGTTGAAGTGCAATAGACAACTGATATACAAATTCATGTCAGACAGACACTGAGGATGTCTGTAATGAAGAAAACACAAGATGTTTTTTGACCAGGAAAACTTTCTCAGTGAAAATACCTAAGGTGGCCTTTCACATGTTGCTAA
This sequence comes from Megalops atlanticus, assembly GCA_019176425.1. Taxonomy (NCBI): domain Eukaryota; kingdom Metazoa; phylum Chordata; class Actinopteri; order Elopiformes; family Megalopidae; genus Megalops; species Megalops atlanticus. Next base: position 16,872,885 of record CM032879.1, read on the forward strand.
AAAAAAATAGGTAAAAATTATTACAAAAGCTCCAGGGTTCCAGTGCAGACAGTATTGAATGGTCTTTCTAAAACCTTGACATGTTCCATTCTTCAGATCAGACATAAAACCTCTGCTTTCACCCTCAGGATTTTTTTCTTTGACACTGGCCTGCAAACATAGGCCATGATACTGTGATGTCACATCCATACCCACACTCTAAAACAGCACATAAAAATGTCCCTCTTTCCTGCTTAAACAAGTATTTAACTTCCAACAACAGAGAACTGTAATAGCAACAGAGAAATGTAATAACTTACATGCAGAGAAACTGGAGGTGTACATCGTTTATGGGTTACTCTTGCTGGGTTTACATATCAGTGTGTGTGTGTGTGTGTGTGCGCGTGCATGTGTGTGTGTGTGTGTGTGTGTGTGTGTGTGTGTGTGTGTGTGTGTGTGTTTGTGTGTGTGTGTGTGTGTGTGTGTTTTGCGAGCCATTTCATTTCTTGGCACAGAAAATTGCCACTTGTGAATTTAATGTCAGCCTGTCATGAACTAAGTTAGAACTGCAATAGCTGCTAAGTCTGAAAATTGCTGGGTGCACTCGATCTCAGAATCTGTAACAAACATGCTGTCAAAAGTGCTATATAAAAAGAGGTAAAAGTTAAAAAAACAATAACAAAATAAGCAGAAGGCAGAAACCTGCCTTGATCAATGACCACTGTAATTAGGGGCCAGATGACTTAAAAGCAATCAGTTTGTTGCAACAAATTCATTCACCCAAGTTAGAGGTGCCCAGAACTCAGGGCTGCATAGTTGATTTCAACAAATCAGTTAGGTGTGTGTGTGTGTGTGTGTGTGTGTGTGTGTGTGTGAGAGAGAGAGAGAGAGAGAGGGGGGAGAGGGAGGATAGATTGAGGAGAATGTTATGGTGGAATAGTGATAAAGAAGAGACAGAGAGACTGGGCTAAAGCAGAGAGGAAAATGCAGAGAAGAGTGGGGAGAGAGGGAAAGAGAAGAAGAAATAGTTGAAGAAATACAGTTTAAAGCAAATCAGGGTAGAGTGAAAATTTGAAGTAAAATTTTGTCTGCATGTTTTCTGCTGTGTGTATTTTACCATCTCCCCCCTTTTACTTTTTGATGTAGAGAGATGGATATTGGCCTGAATTTAATCAACCCCCCCACCCCAATAACAGATTAAACAATCCCACCCTATGGTCTCATTAAGGCCGAGTCACTGGGAAGATTGCTAGCAAAGACACTAATCGGCAGGTTGGTGAAGCGATTTTTTGTTAGCTGCGTGATTGACAGGGTGATTAAAGATCCAGGAGAGGTGGATCAGCAGCTGAACATTTTCTGGCCCCTGCATTTCACAAACCGAGCTCCCTCTGTGCTGCCATCCGACAGACAGGCTTGACAGCCATTAGGTCCCACAAAGCATGCGCAAAACGATGACCAGTAAGCACGAAATGGGGCAGGCTGACAACTTTCTATGAAACTGCTAATTGTCCTGAACCCTAAAACCCTGCTCAATTTACAAGCCTGGTGTAAGACCAGCCATTAAGAACTGATTCCTTTTTACTTAATTGTATCTAATGCTTAGGCATTACAGGACCTCTGTGCCCCTCACATAAAATAATTTTAATTACAGCAAAAATATGAGGTTTCATTTCAAAAAAGTTTGATCATAGCAACAAGATCTGAGATTGGTTTGAACATGACCTTTTTTGGTCACATTAAATGCTATCAAGTAATAGGCAATCAGCTGCTAATGGGTGGGAATGCAAAAATGCATGCCTGTTAATTGTGTACAGCAATAGTAATAATAAGTAAAACAGGTTTAGGTTAACTATCAGATAAATTTTTACTGCCTCCAACATCTGTACCTCCGCTGTACAGTTTACATTGGGACTACATTCATGCAATGTATAGAGACCAAACATCAGAAAACATTCTCTGTGCTGCCATTAAACCCATTCTCTGTGCCATCATCTCCTACAAACAGTAATGTGCGTCTATACTTGGCAGATCATCACGTCCAAAAAATGAGGAATACATTTTAATACGGTTCAAAGCACACAAACAACAACGTTACAAAATGTAAAACGTATTGTCTTGTTCTTGTAGTTTTATGTGCACCAATCTGGTTTGCAACACATGTGGCTGTCCCCAGACACACACCTGATGTCATCGATGCTAAACTTAAATCGACCTGATTTGGCATTGAATTGGTACTTGATTCTCCCCGACAGGTATTGGTTGTTGCAAACTCTAAGCGTCTGCTCTTACAGAAATATCCACAGAGAAAAGGTTTTTTTTTTTAAGTTTTCTTTTCATTTGAAAAGTGAAAAGATTTAAGTATTAAAAAAGTATAACCCCTCCAATCAGTAATGCAGACAGGTATGCAATTTTATGAAGTACAATAAATGTGATTCATCAATTGTCCCCACAACAAGTAATTGAAAAACAAATTAAGATTTAGAACTAAGAGTTAAGACAGTGACATCAGTGACATCTTTACATAATCATTAGGAACCATACATTGATTTCACAGATTACATGATCATTTACTTTATCGTTAGTGCAAACACTCCTCCAACAGCACATATCTTTCACAGTTCACAGCAGGTTTAATATTGAAATGTGTAATTAAGATTAGTATTCAATGAAGAGCTCAAACAAATATAATTACTTGAGAGTTGAGCTGGAGTGAAGTCCATCATACACAACAGGTTATAACAGTCAGATATGAGACACAATGGCACACAGCATTGCATATTAATGTATTAATATTAATATTAATTCATTAAATTAATGAATTATTTTTTTAATTCTCTTAAGAAAAGGGAAGCACGGTATCACAAAAATGAAACAAATGAAATGATTCACTTGGCCCATTCTTTTCTTACCTGTACAGTAACTACACCCTAATTCTCCCCTGCAGCAATTCTCTGCAGCAATTTCATCACACATAATGAGTATTTCATTGTAGCAGAGAAAGAAATTAGTTAAAACAATTTTGAACTTTTGTTCACTTCTAAAGTATTGCATCTCCATTAAAACGTCAACTGTTACATGATTGGTTGATTCTGCTCTCAAATTGTAAGGTCAGATCTTCTGGAATGAACTTCACTAAGTGCACTCAAGCGTACTTCGGTTTCTGTGTCTCACCTGAAATGCATGCTGCCTGTTCAGTTCCCTTCAGGGGAAGACAGTATCTGGAACAGCACGCATGTTTGTTTTGCATGGTTGAATGAGTTGTCAATAACATGCTTCCCTGTTTCTACCACATGGCATACACACACATGAGCCATGTGCATGAGGTGACATGCTAACAGATAGGACACAGGCTCCTTTCAAGAGCGGTGAATGTCTATAACATAGATGATACTCCTCTCAGAAAAGCATTTTCAGAAGGTGTGATTTTCAATACCTTTTGAGATTCTACCATGTCAGATAAGCTGGGGACATGCTGTGATTAAGATGCAAGTGCTGTAAGGTGTTAACCAAAAAAAAAAGAAACAAGAAGCCTGACACACCATGATACAAAAGTAAGAGTTGAGAGACAAAATGGCCAATATATGAGTAACATAACTGGAAACTCGTATGTACTTTACATTGGGAATCAATGCCCCGAGTTCTGGCAAGAACCAGCACTGATTTGAGTCTGAACTTATTCTCCCTGTGTTCACCACACAGCCCAGTTCTAACCAAATGATAACAATGCAACAGCAGGCAGTCAATGTGCTGCCATTACCAAACCATTCGGAGATGTGCAAGTTCTGTGCTCAACTGACGTGACACATGCATGTCAGTAATGGCAGACAAAAAACAAACACAGAAGCCCTTTCAAGTGATGCTAGAGGGCATTTGTGTTTGCAAATGGATGTGTATATCTCAGGAGGCAGTGCACATTACGGTAATGAGCAGAGACAAGCAGGTATTTAATGGAACTGACAAATGGTGTTCGAGGTGTGAGAATGGATGGGTGACTGGAGAACACCAGAGTTAAGGCATGGACATGGCGTTAGGCCTCACCAATGCTTTTCATTGCGCATGCACCTCCCATGAACACGTTTAGCCCAGAGTTTACTAAGAGATTTTTTTTGTTGTTGCTTTGCATATTTAAGGCTAATTACTTCCACCTCCTGTCAGACAGCATTCATTTGTCCTTTACAAGTACAAAAGAATATCAGATCTTAAAAAGAAATCATCCTTCAAAGTTGCATTGTTGTCAAATGGCCATTGTAATGGAAATAGAGTTGTTGAATGAAACAAAAAAAAGACTACCCCCTTTTTTTAGTAAATTAAGGTGGCACGTGTTGTGTGTGTGTCGTTTGTGTGTGTGTGAGAGAGAGAAAGCAGAGAGAGGAGAGATATGACATCGCTTTCAAGGAGATTTAATGATTTTCATTGACAATGGTGCTTTGTAGTAAGAAATAATGGGACAAATGAAGGTTAATAGAATCCTTTCTACCCCTGGTACCCAGCTGCACAGCAACAATGCATAATTTGCCTCATAGTTCTGTCTTTTGTTTTCAAACATATTTATTTAGACCAAAGGGTTTGTGTTCAAAAAGGCAAATTAATTTGCCTCAAACCATCTGATTGTTTTTCTTCCATTTTTTGTAATTTGAGTTTTGCACCAAGTGACATGTTATTATGCATTACTTTGATTGTTTTTTTAAAAGCATGGCTTTGCCACTTTGCTGGCCATTTGTCAATCAAGAAGGAGTGTTATTATTCAGTCTTTAGGTGTAAAATTTATTGGAAGTTAAAAAAAGAATGCAGTGTTTTTGTAAAAAGTCAGCAGTGAACATTTTACTTGAATGGCCTTGTTTCTATGTATTATCCAAATTTAAAGAAGAATGAAGAGAGGTTTTGGAACTAATTTAAAATAAATTGTAAGGTTTAATGCTCAATTCATCCATGTCTTCACATAATTACACTTGTCTACAACTAAGAAAATCAGTACCATGCATGAATAACACACAGCAAGCATTTATTGCACCTTATCAAACTAAATAAATAAGTAAACAATATATGTTTCTTTGGCTTCAAGGTTGCAGTCAATGTACAGCTGATGCATTTTACATTTTCTGGCTTTATCATTCCGGAGTAGAATGAATCGATCTTTCATATATGAATTCTGCAATTCCTCAAATTCTTTTTTAACTTTTCAACCTTTTGAAAATTAACTGTATGATTACATGGATTGTTGTGTTTTCTTTTTTGGTGAGAGACATAGCTGTCAAGGCGACGTCCTATCTGAGCCATTGCCTGATCGTGTTGCAGGCCGGCCTGTTAACATTGTAAACCGAGGCCAGAGTAGCTCAGAAGATACAGTACAAGTCCTCACTAAGCTTGGAAGGCCCATACGTGGGAGAGCGCAGTCTCTCTCTATTTCAGCTGATCTCCCCTATGATGCCACAGGTGAGATATGACTCAAAGCCGTAATGGAATTCCGTCTCCTGTAAGCTTTGATCCCGACCCGGCCCCTCACTCAAACAGCCATCACCGGAGCGGAGTCGGATTTTCTGACAGCAGCCGCAAGTGTGACACGCGGGGAGAAGGGAGGGTTAGTTTTGAAAATCGGGAGCGATAATCTTCTCAGATCTCTGCGGCTGATGTGGTTGAAGTGGCACCGGGAGGGCGGAAAGCGGGACTGGCAGTGGGGCGGGGAGGGAGTACGGCTGGCTGCCTTAGCATTCCCTCCCCCACGTCCCGCCTGGTTCAGCACTGCAGCTCTGATGTACGCCTCTGTGAGGTGGGCACTGATGTTACAAAAAGAATCAGACACCTTTTACAGCAGGTCACTCAATTAGGGTGCTCAGGTACAGCGGCATTGCCTCACGTCTTTGACAGTGATGATTTGATTTTTATTTTAGGTCGTTCTTATGTTTAATTAATTGTATGTATTTGCCCGGCAAATGTAATCAGATTTTTTACAGGGTCTACAGCGTGAATGAAGTTTCAGAATGATTTGTTTCTTAAAATGGGGTTTCCTGCCTCTGTCCCTTAGAGGATAGTGGGAAACCACGACATAGGTAATGGTGAGTCACTGATTTGAATCAATAAATGTGCTTTTCTGTGGAGAACAGCATTGTCTGATTTTGTATAAACGAGTTGATGATTGACAGCAAGCTGTAGCTCCACCCATCAAGGCGTTTGTGAAGCACCACTCTCCCATCACCAGCAACGCGTGATGCAGGCGGACACCACTTTGGATCGATGGAGTCTGCGGGCGTAGAGTAAGCTCTAATCTCAGCTCACAACAGCTCACTGTCACCAAAAGACCTGTCCTCTGAGACCACAACAAGGTATTGCTCTCCATGGAGCCACTCCCTCCCACACCCATTACAGGCAGTCTTCAGAAATGCTTCAGTGCCGTCTCCCTTGAAAAACATTTGTCTATGTGGGCAAACAGCTTTTTGATAAGGAACCTCTATCAATTAAAATTCCCTTGAATAATGTACATGGCATGGTTTTCAAGTTCAGATTGTGTAGTTAGGAGGGGCGTGATGTAACACCAACTCTGTCCATAACATACAAAATCTCAGGGGTGGAGTAAAGAGGTGAATGAGGAGTTATCCTCCCATGTATTTCCAATGTTCACATAATTAAAATGTTGCTTAAGTTTTGTTCAGATAATTAATCTATGAGCGCATTAATTGGGCCCTCTGAAATTCCCAAGTCTCATTTTTTAAATCCCTGGGCTCCTCAGCTTCATGGAGGATGGCAGGAAGATTCATTTTCAATTCCAGGAGATTTCTGTAAACTCCCCAGTTCGCTTGCAATTAAAAGAGTGTGTGCTGCAAATGTTGCCTTGTTATGCGTACAAACTTTCCACAGCTACCGTAAGACTGAACAATGAAGGACTCCTATTCTGTTCGGTTTGAACACGATGAAATTGTGCCTTGCATGCAAAGTGGAAGCTGATTTCCAGGCAAAACATGTTATAACTGACTCACTGATTTCAAAAGATATTGATAATGTGACAATGAGACAGCCCACCAATGAGGAGTGAGGATTCTAGAGCATTTTGGGTAAATATACAATATCTCTGATATCTTATTTCTGTTTTACCTTCAGTGGTCAATGCTGATTTTAAAATGCTTTACAGAGGCAGCGGGGTTCCAAAATTCACTTGTCTCCTTGTCAAGTAGAAACATGCAGGCACCAGTCATCCAGGAGCAGTGAACATGTCAAGCTGAGCACACAGCTGAAGATTTCTGGGGTCTGTATGCCATTTAAGCTCAGAGACAAGGATGAAAAGGTACATTAAGATCTCAACCAAGGACTGGTGTTCTGATTTGTCCTGTGTGTACGGGACTCGGAAGCTCTCCATACCTTCTGTTACTCAGCTCATGTGGGTTACATCCTTCAACCACATAAGTGTAAGACCTGCCCTTAGAACCGATGTAGGCCCTTTACAGACACAGCAGAGTCACACAAATACTCCATCCACCAAAATACAGTACTACTAATAATAATTAATTAACTAATAAGGGTTCATTGTTTATTGGACTTTTACATTTACATTTATTCATTTGGCAGATGCTTTTATCCAAAGTGACTTGAGTTAGAGTACAACACAAGCAAAAACCATAAGGAATCAACAATATTAGAAGCACTGCATGAACACTCCATGGGGGACAACGGCAGAGAAAGTTCTGGGTAGTGTTTTTGCGCCGCAATGCGACGGGACCACCAGACACCATTTGGTAGCAGAGCGTAGTGGTCTGGAGGGAACATAGGCTTGCAGTAGTGAGTTAACATATGATGAGTGTTCAAGTAAGTTCTAAAAACAATTTCATTCCAAATCACATCGCACTAACCTACATTTAACTAAAGGGACTTGTACTTTGGCAATGTCTTTCCCACTTTTTTCGAAGGTACATATTCAGTGAAACGGAGTTCTGTTTATCAAAATCAACTTGAATCAAATCAAAATGAAGTAAACACATTCCGAGTCACAGCTCTGTGATTTTCACTTTATATGCAATGTCAAAATTGTCAAATGAATGAATTGTTCAACAAAAATGAATTGTACGTATTGTGCTTTTCAGAACATTTCATGGAATTACTTGCATCAATGGAGGAACACATTAGATGTCATCAGTTGCCATCTTTATTTTACTGGTGCCACACTTCTAACCATAAAGAATTTCACTGAAAGTCTGAGGTGGCATCAGGCCCTTCATTAGCTTGCAGAGACTCCTTGCAAAATATTAGGCTGTGATTCAGGAACTGGAAGGTGACCATTAAACGTGTTGTTAAAAATGACTATAATTGCAAACAGTTTCACGATTTAGGTGTTTTACTGTGATTTGTAATTTATTTCTGTTTGGGTATAGAAGGTTAATCTGATCACATCAAATTTAATCCTATTACAACAGGGTTTTAATTAAAATATATGCATTTTCCTGCTAAAAAGAACAACAAAAATGCAGTCTGTACCAGATTTCAGTGTAGAGGCTACAGTGGATGTGTGGTTGAGAAGGCCTCAGAGGAGAGGACACACTGGAAACGGGTGCCTCTGAGAACAAAGCACACCACCAGTGGGGGGTCACTGTGACCACATTCCCAACCACACCCATCTCACAGCCACACAGGTGATGAGGGATTACTCTGAGAAGCCTGTGCAGGTGAAGCGAGGTAGATTGTAATATACTGTATAATGTTTAGTGTGCTATGAATGCATACTGTAGTTTGTTAGTTATCATGCTATTTTTAACAAGTTTATTAAACAACACTATTTAATAAACTTGTTAAACAAACAAAAAAAGACAAATCTCTGTGAATTATGTGGTTGTTTTTTACAGGTGTGATGTTTAAGAGAGTACAGAGACTAGGTTGTATTGATACAGGCATTTTTCATGTGTACCTCGTGAAGAGTAAATTTTTGGTGATGAGTGGAATTTGAATCAGTAGACTACGCAGGGCTATAATGCATACAGTGCATTTAAAGAATGGTAATTTTATGGTAGCTGACAATTAAGCACTCTGTTGCTTAAATTTTTAATGTGTCAACTAATTTGAGCAATCACCCCATTTTGCAAATGTACCTGCTGTCCTGTCAGTCATTGTGGCATTTGTTATCAGGAACAGACTAAACATATGTTTTATTCATTTCTCCCTTTTTATTTCAATGTGCGTAGAGAGCATTAGAGTTGTCTGTTTGAATAACTGACTATTTATGATGAATTAGATTTACATAGACATTAAATGGCATCTTTTCTGCTGAGGGTAAACAAATCAAAAAAAAAAAAAAAAAAACAAGAGCAATAACTGTCACTATTCAGGGGGCTGTGGCTATTTATCTGTATTTTTTGCAGTCAGTGGTAAATCTAAGTTGCTCTTGTTACTTCAACTACTTATGAAACACATGGTCAATGAGTGAATGCGTGAGGGCAAGGGTGTTTCCAGGTTGCTTGGGCTGCTCCAGGTGATGCAACCAGAGTAACCTTAAATCAATATTTAAACTGAGATACCTGCATCCTGGACCTGAACATGTACTTGCACATGTACCTGAACATACACATGTACCTGAACATGTGTTTTCCCAGAAAGCTGAAGAGCACAGGTATTTAGTGGTGCTTATTCTTCTCTGTTTGGTCTACTCATGATCATCAGTAGTGGGTTAGCTGTGTGCCATACTTGTGAACTGTTGATGTTAGAGTGGGTTCAGAGTAACACAGTGGCTGGGCCATTCAGAGACCTCTGCCTCATCATTCAATAATATCAAAACTAGTTGATACAAATCGGCTAAGCAACATAAAGTATGTGTTTTTCCTTCACTTGCAATTCCATTGTCACACAAGGTAGCTAAATGATCTAATCATAACTGTCTGTTCAGTGTTCGGTAAAAGGGCAAGGCATGGATCTATCTACAGTGGCCCTGGAGTGCATTAGGCAAAGACAAAGAGAAAGAGAGAAAGACAAGGAGAAATGGCAAGCACAAAGAAAAATGGCAAACACAAATTGGAAAGCAGAAAAACAGAAGCCCATCGAGTCCTAGAATTCTACACACCACTCACAACAGCATTCCAGTGTTTATCCCCTTCTAAATTTAAGCAAGTTATTGTCACAACGTCAATGTGTTATGGCTTGGTTGGAGTGGTTGATGGATCATGCACGTGCATAATTGTATTTCCTGCCAGTGTGTTCCTTCTCTTTGTCAGGTGCTTTTGTGGTGTATTATGAGGTGCTGGGGCGTGATAAAGTGCTGCTATAATCTCAAGTAGAATGCTACCTGCCAAAACCACCATTCTTTCACTCAACAGTGATATCATCAATATTTCATGTTATTTATAATAGAAATACCGGTGACTCATTTTCCTGCAGCCCTGTGGAGGATTTTCACAGCGTGCTGTATTCCTCGTCAGATCTAGGAGCTTGACATCTTGACATGGAGATAAGAGGGGCTTTTTTCCCCATTCTCTCAAGCTTGCACTCCCTGTCAGCTGCCACAGCATCCTCCTGTCGGAGTACCGGGTCCTGATGACAAACAGTGTCTGTCAGCCCAAATCACAGCTCTCCTAAATTCCTGCCTGGGCATCAAGACATGAAAATTATCCAGGCTTCAGAAAAAAAAAGGAGCACTCGCTCTCATCCACAGCTCTCTCAATGTCATGGTGGAGTTAGCCTCTTCTTTCATGTTATGCCCCAGAGATTATCTGTCTCACTACGTGGTCTGATTACTGGCTTTCCTATTTGAAGGAACTTTTTTTTTTTTCACTGAAGCCTCTGTCTCTCATTTCTGCCATCTCATTAACCCCAGCATGCCGTTTGACCCCGAGTAACTGAATGCTGGGAAAGTTTGTTGTCTGAGATGTTTCGACACAGTTACACTCATGTTTCTTTTTTCAATGCATCTAATGTGTCACTGCGGCCTGTTTTGAAGAAAAATGAACATGCAGATTAAGAACATGAGGCTCGCCAAAAACAGGTCTTTGAAAAAAAGTTTTGGGAGAGGGAAAGATTGCTGAGAGTTGCATATTCACGAATGATCAAAGCACCCTTTTGCACAGATACATTTAAAGGTACTTTGGACAGTTTTAAAGTTTAGCACCAATGTGAAATTCATAAGATGACAGCAACAATGCCAATAATAGCCATTCAGAATGCTAACTGAATGAAGTGTTGCCCATAAGTGTTGTTGTTTTGCCCTTCAGTTGAACCTGGTGTGTTATTAGAGAGCCACTGCTGTTACCTGCTTTGACTGCAAGTAAGCCTGGCAATCCAGCAAAGTGGTTCTGGCAGCAAAATTTGCCTCAAGCACAGGCGAAATGAGCTCCTTAAATCAATAACAATGTATCTGCAATGTTGCAGATAGGAAAAAAATAGGCAGGGAAAACAATTCAAACTGGAGACATTTTCGGTCCTCAAGTGAGCAGTTACACTGTGAACAGAGAATGACGATATTTAGGGCTCCATAGCCACGGCGGTCAGTAGATGACCAGTGGAAAGTGGATCAGGGTCTGTATAGCCTGAAGGAACAAAGGGTGGTGGCCTTTTTGATTGCTTTCATTGTGGAATGGGATTATGTCTTATTTGGGACACGTTGATTACCATGTGTACAGGATTATTAGCAGTGGACATGTTTCACGGTGCTTGTAAACTGGTTTTTCGAATTATGACTGTTAGGAGGAAAAGTTACCACAATCCACAGTCCATCCATCCACATTGTATTCAAGATAATGTTTTGACCTTGGCAAAGGACAGGCTTGAATTTTGCGGCTAATTAACTTTTTTGGGAGAACGAATTAGAGGATGGCCTTTTTACAATATCTTGTGGTGTGTGTGTGTGTGTGTGTGTGTGTTTTGCAATTTAGGAAAAATAGGAGTAATTTTCTCTTTGTTGCTCCAAAATGCAAGTTTTTGTTTGTTTGTTAGCCGTGACAGGTATCTAAACGAGTAGCAGTCATCTGTTGTTTGTGCCTTGTTTTTATGCCGTTACTGTGCAGCACCTTGCAACTTTTGAAATGAAAAGTTCTTTATAAATAATATTAAAAACAATACAAAACAAGAAACTTGCTGATGCTTTCTAAACTGCATCACAGTTAAAATATAAAAAAATATATACATATAAAGCTATGCTGTAGCTTCTAATAATTTGCTGACATATTGTGGAAGTTCTATTCATAGTTATGCAGAAGACCAAATAAAATTAGGAATGCATATTACTTTTAATGAAACACTCTAATGAAAGCTCTAATGAAAATCTACACTATCAATGAAAAAAATTGCATCCCCTTCCTAATTTATGTTGTGTCAAAATCTTCATTGGAGATTCATTTTTTGGTTTTGCAAACAAAAATCTCAGTATAGGCTCATGGCTCAAGTTGGAGCATATTTTCTAACAGAAATACGAGGTGATTCTGGTGTCAACCCAAGAATTATTTTATTGTGCAATAAATGCACCCTAGGTCTTGTTAAGGAATTGCTTCCTCTCAATCCATGTCGTTGGGGTTGTTTAGGTTTAGCAGTGTTAAGCTGAACACCTGGTCTACGCTAAACATCAAACCCAGAGTAATTAGAAAATCCTGGGAAATCTAAATCCAACACGCAGAACAAGATTAGCCTTGGTGTATTTCCATTCCCATAATGGCATAATGGTACCACAGCAAAATAGTGTTTTTCACAGTTGTTAAAGTGCATCTTGGGTAGTTTCTGGAGAGACAAGCCAAGCATGCTATCTGAACATATGTTGATGCTCAAAATTCATTATAGCCCTCTGCAAAAACTCAGTATGTTTTCAGCAAAATAAACCCAGGAGAGGTTTACAGCTGGCCACATGGTACATGCACTGCCAAGTAAAGCACAAAGATCGAGTTGTGCAAGAGCAATTATTGAAATACAGACCCAGGATGCTCATACACAGAACACTAACACAATGGGATTTCATTCTAATTTCCCACACAGATGTCCACATTTGTATGGACAGGAACACCTATAATGCAGAGTTATAATAACACAAAAAAGAAGTCATGTATGTTGATATACCAGTATAACAGTGTGTGTGCTTACCCTTAGTTTAGGCAATAGTGTCAGGTCACATTTTGTTTTGCCATAAACTCTACCAAAATTCACTACGATGGCTCATTGATGCCATTGTAAAAGAACATTTAAGGATTTGCTACTTCAAGATCTGGAGATAATTATCTTCATACATTGACGTTATTACCAAATACCAAATAACGATGGTTATTCATATTACCAGCTTGATAATATTTTAAGATCACCATATACATACAGTAAATTAGGTTTCAGCATAAGTAAATACTTCAGTTCTTTGTTAAAAATCCTTGGTCATTACTCTTGTCGGTGACTCTACAATGCCATTAGAACACAACATTCTGTCACATTTTGATTCGTAAAACGTCCTGCTTTCAGATATTTAAATGTACTGCATAATTATAACCTATGACTGAAGTGCTGGAGCACTTCTCCACAGAGTAAAAGAACAGAACATTCTGTACCTCTGGACTGAATGTTTGTATAAAGGAAATACAAACAAGCCAGAGGCGTGGAGAAAAGTGATGTCAGGGATTTTATTTATTGTATGGTGGGAATTTTATCCATCATGCATATGATTTTCACCCAGCATTATAGCTCCACATTTTCCCTCCAACACTTAGGGGCCATTTGTTACCATGACAAACGTTTATATTGCCACTGTTACCTGAAACTATTCTTTGAAAATGAATAGACCACTGGCCACATTTGTCCCATGGCTAAAGTATACTGCATCCCGTCAGTGGGCTGCTCAGTGATGCCTTTATCACCACTTCCAGGAACCATCTGAGACAAAGCTTTTCCTACAGCATCTTTTATTTAACATGCTCTCCTCTTTCACCCTACAGTACTGCATAAACATGAAGAGATTCATATCACAAAAAAGAACCAGGCAAATTTGTTTGTGTGTGGCATATTTAAGACACTAGAAGAGACTAGGAAACTACTGTCAGACTTTGTTCTTCTTTCAATGCACTGATGAGATAAAAAAAGTAGCACTGACTGTGAATTTATGTGTGGGAAAGGGCTCTGTGAGGAAATATTGGTCACTCATTTCTGAGGCAGGATTTATTTCCAATAGGGATTACCTTGAAGAAAGTTAGAAACCTGAGAAAGTTTGGTAGCTGTACAATTATGTCTGTTACAAAGAATACAAAGTTTGGTTCACTTTATGCCCTGTTTGTAGCGGAACAGCCACTGTTGGTGCCAGGAGAAAAGAAGGGCAAAGGTGAAAAATGGAGTAGTGGAGCAAAAGTAGTGTGAGGTACAACACTGGGCGAGCAGAGAGTTTATTATTTCATTTAACTAGTCTTAGTAATGGTGAGCAGTTCCAATCTTAATCACACATAGTTTCCAGCATAAATATAGAAAAAATGAACTTCATGTGTCCAGCTGGCCACTTCATGGGTGCCCACAGTTTTACAGTGGTCGGTGGTGTTGGTTCTATGAATTTCCTTACTCTCAATAATAAGACTTTTTCATGTTAATCTTGCCTTCTGTTTCAAGCAAGAGCATACTTCACATCCCCCATTTGTTGTATTTTTGAGTAACAGGCCTCCATTTGTTTTTTTTAAATGACCAAGCATAAGAAAAAACATACACTGTAGGCCTGTGTCTCTTCCAAGATGCAGCATTAAAGCTTTCTTTGTTTTGAACAGTCAAGGTATGGACAAATAGTGGGTCCAATGCTTAAAAGAAACTCACGTGTACAAAGAGATCGATGTCACTTCATGGTGCAAAGTTTATAGTGATCTGAATGAGGACATTTGGGTGAATATATTCCATACATCTGTCAGGGTGTCACTCTGTGGGGTAGACTTTGCATCGAGACCCCTGCTGCCCTGGTACTGCCAATGTAGAATGCAACATTTACATTGCCTGCAGCAAACACACACCCCCATTTCTGTCACCCCCAACCCTATTTCCAGTCTCAAACTTTGTTGAATTAAGTCATCCTAGCTGTGAGTCTGTAAACAACTTCATATTCATAAACATTTAACCCTGGAGCAAGAGAAACAAATGGAAATTTGAAATGCTATTTCAGAGCGTAGTGATACAGATTATAAATTGGCTTAGCAATAGATGCTCCTGCCTTGGTAAGCGCTTTGCTTGTCTTGTATGCATCTGCGAGAGCTTTTTCCATCTGGTGTGTGGCTTTGAGCCCACAACCCAGTACTGAATTTGTCAATGTCATCTCAAACACCTTGAGAGGTGTGTCAAAGTGGGGGCCATATCAAAACTGATGTTCAGTGTAGCGCAGCTGCTAGAAAGATTACCTGTCTGCATTATCGCAGCAGGTATTCCTTTTGCCGTGATGTTTGCGGATCTGTTTTTTCGTGTTATCTCGATGGCGGAGCTCCTTTTTGTGAAGAACACTGTTGACAAGGACTTTTGATGCTTTTAAAAGTCCTGATCTGAGCAGAATTGGTTGCCGCTTTTATTCTGAGCCTGCTTTCAGCTCTTGGTTGAGGAAAGATATGGTGTCTGACATGAAACAATTCTAATTGGCAGAAGTGGTAGATATCCTCCAAACAGCTTGAAAGCCTATGAGACAGAAGGGCCTAAAAGGCCTCCCATAGCCAGTACTGACTTCTGATTGGTCAAGCTGTTGCCAATCTGGGTGAGCTGTATGAGGTTTAAAAAACAAACAAACATACAAAAACACCATTATTTCCCTCTCTGTTCTTGGCCCAGATGGACCCTGAGTAGCTTCTGAGACTGGGATCCTAATTGGAGCCTCCAGCCAAATGTATCCTGAAAGAGAGTGAGAGAGTGTATAGAGGGAGAAGAAAGGAAATAAAAAAGAATAGAGAGGGGAAAGACAATATGTGAAGAACAGACTGATGGAGTGAGTTAGCAGAGATGGAAGTTACACATTGTTCCATTTGCTGACACGGTCACCACCAGACCCCCCCCCCCCCCCCACAATAACTATTAGAATTATTCATACCTAATGGAGAAATTAATAATACTTCCCTATTTGCATCTGCGTGTAATGGATTTTCAAGAAAAGATTGAATAATAAACTCCACCTGCCCCTTTCACACCGTACCCCAGCCTGAACTGTCTCTCTGTTTTTTTTTCATAATCTGGCATCTGTACGCTCTTAATACTCCCTATCAGCTTCTATGCCAGGGCACTAATAGCCTCAGGGGCTGCTGGTAAACAGGTTTGAAAAATTAAAATCATCCAGCTGACAGGAGCAGCTTCAATGCACGTTAATAAAAAACAAAACAACAAAAACTATCAAAAAAGGAGGGCTCCAGCACTGTTCTGGGGTCAGATCTGGACTGCTGAGACTTCACCTCACACTTTCTTTGCTTTATTTGCTATACTGTCCCAGGGCCAAGTAACAATGTGCCAACAGTCTGTAGTCCACTCCCAGTCTTTACTTATTGAGACAGCGCCTGAAGACCTAAAGTGTACAGAGAAGCTTAAGAGTTTATTTAAGGATGAATCATCTGGTCTCTAAGAAGCCTCCATCAACAGCACGGATCAAGCATAACGATTAAATTCATGTATGTGAGGCTACTTATACAGTCCACTCTCTCCTCTGTGTGAAATGGCATATTTTTGAAACTACATTTTGTGAAGGCGGGGTTGACTCATTTTCATCTCTGAGGGGATGAAGGAAATATAGCATTTTTCTTTTTAGCATTATCCATTAGCCAAGTAGCCAATACATGTTATGCATTCAAGATTGTACTTGGACTACTGATAGAGCATAATTTGCACCAAAAGACTGAGTGTTTAAAATGGAGAATCAGAAACCATGACTACTTATTCTTCTATTGATCATTTGGTTAAAGCTGTAGCCTGAACTGTTGCTTTGGGAGTACAGCAAAAATGTTAACACTAAGAGACAGTAATAAAAATGTTATTTTTTGCCTGTTCTGATGTGAATTCCTGCTAACTGAAATGTAGTAGAGGTGAAGGGGAACTAAGGGAAGTAGAGGTGAAGGGGAACTAAGGGAAATTCACAGATGCAAAGATTAATGTAAGTGGTGTCACTATTTAGTCTATGTCCATCTTCAGTTGTTCAGGGCAGCCTGGGGGGCAGGTAGGTGAATTTTGTATGTCAAACTGTCTCATTTTGAAAGAAAAAGCTTAACTTTAAACTACTTTGCTAGGTGTTTGCTGCTGGAAGTAAATTTCAGGTAAACAGAAAAAAATCCAAGGTCAATTGCTTTCTCGAGTGAATCAAGATTTATGGCCAAAGATCCATTGCGGAGGTGTGCACATGATGCAGCTCTGGTCTAATGATATTGAGAAACGTGGCTACTGGACATTTCTCTTTTCATTCATGTCAGAGTGGGTTCCCAGATATACACAGAGAAACCCAGAGAACCATGACTTACTATTTCTGAATTGTACTGAATGTATCTGGGCTCTCTGCACATAATGCTTTGATATTATTGGGATAAATTGTTGTTTGGTATGTTCAGAAAATAAATCACCCCTAAACACTACATAGAAAAGTTTTCTCCTTGCTGTAGTTTGGAATAACATTCCATTAGGTGCACAATCAGTTCAGTATAAATATACATCCACAATATTTTGTAAATAAAGTTGGATGAAATGATGAAAGCTAGATGCTTGCTTATATAAATTACATCATATGTCACATCCAGAAACAGTCAGTTATTGCTTAAAAAAACAACAAAAACAGAATATCAGTGTGTCAATGTGTTTAGCATGCACAGCAGATAATATTATGCATTAATAACATATAAATATTAGGTAATGTATGCAGTAAAGAGCTCTTTAACAGTCCATGTAAATGCAAAGATATGACAAGCTGCAAGTAACACTGTCAATGCTGAAAATGTAAGTGATGTAGTGCCGCAACAAGAGAACTGGTTTTACAATGGTTCTTTCCTTTGAAAGCTCATTCTTGAATAACTAATGCAGGAAAACTTGGCTTTTTGAGTGACAAGAGAAAAAAAAAACAATCTCTTGTGCTATCAGGGCTTTCTGACACACTCACAGTGAAATGTACAACTAAGGAAATGTTCTTCCATTTAGAACATAATATTCATGAAGCCCTGAGTGAGTAGCTCCAATATCTACCTGCTCTCAGGGCTTGGGGTGATCACACGTAGCCATTACTACACGCAAATCATTCTGACTTTCCTTAAGTAAAAAAAAAAAAGGTTCCCGTACGGGACGTGATCCGTCTTCATTTTCCGGTGTGTGTGACGTGTGACGTGCCAGCAGGGCCTTCTATCATCCATCATTATCGATGCGTTAAGACACTCAGAGAAGCCATCCCTGATCCCAGAAATCCATCAGTCACTGGCAGGGCCATCCCCCTGACAGCCTGTCTGGTTTTGGGAAAAGCGGTTGAGTCCAGCAGGTACGAACAATTGGAATGACAGGCCTGTTGGAATGTTCCCTAAAAAGTGAAAACTGCGTATGCATAAATGCATGATAGTTTTGGCCAGCATGCCTATTTGTCTCTAAAATTGCTTCCCTCCTGAGAACAGCTCAGGACTGTTCTTTGGGGTTATCACCATTGACTCTGAGAACAGCAGAAGCAAAAGTGTCACGATTTGCTTTTAAATTATTTCTCATATGATCATTAAGTAGAGTAATGTAGTTATAGCCCTATCTGCCAGCCTAAGTTCTCAATTAAGTTATGAAGAACTTAAAGTTCTATCTCTGAATAATAAACGTTATTATTTTATTTCACACTTCTGAGTTACGTGTCATATAGGTCATGTATAATGGTTTACCCACAACATAGAGCAATCCTTGCGAGTGGTTTTATGAAAGTAATTGAAGATACACTGAAGTAGCTGAATAAATGATTATAAAATGGCTCATCTGATAGGTGGGTGATGACGAAGGCCGTGCTTCAAGATGGAGATCCAGTGTCTCAAAGGTAGGGTTCACACCATGTGTTTATTTTCTGCCATTTCCTTTTCAAAAGCTTAATTGCAAAGTGAGAATACTCTCAGATACAGTTGCTTTCCTGAGTCAGTTCAAAATACTCCTCATGTTTAATTTGCAGCCAGCAAAACAGCAAATTTATTTTCATCCACTCGATCTCAATCAAATTACAGGCGCATATTGAACAGTCATTAAACACTAGATATATTACTTCGAAGTTCCCATGCCTAACTCCACTGCATCCGCTCTTGATAAAATAATTAGCTGAGGTAATATCCTTGGACGTAGGAAACATGAAAACAGAGAAATGTGACAGGTTGAAATAAGATGAAATAATAAACATGTGTCGTGTGCACCATACCTTGAATAATCTCTCCCTGTGATGCTCTGGTTCAGCACTCTCTCCCCTATTGACACCTGGTGTGAGATGAGAGTCCCCTAGGAGTCAGGGGAGAGCACCACTGGAGGCAGCCCGACAGCATTTGATTGCAAGGTCAGGATTGCTTGTGAGTGTGAGGACACTGTTTATAAGAACAAGAAAGAATATTTTTACCGATCAAAGGAGAGAGGGAGACAGAGAGGAAAATTGAGGGTTGCTCAGGTCATCTTTCAGATCTAAGCTGTGGTGACTTAGTTTGACTTCAATTAACTCCCACGGGAGGGCTTCCCGGTCGATCTGTGATCTTTATCGCAGCGCCAACTCTAAGATCCTTATCGCCATCTGACCCACAGGGAAACTGACACTCCTTTGATGACAGAAGGGATAGGAATCCCATCCATTTTTCGACCAGCCTCACCTTCCGACCAAAACCGTAACCCTGGTTGGGAGTGACAAGCCCAAAGTTAAGCGGTTCCTGGGAAGCATCGTGTGCTGTGTTTGGTATAGCAGAGTTCGTCATTCAGTATGTTATTATCTTGTGGACCAAAGGGCGACTGAGCAGCGGGAGTGAAGAGAGGATTGTTTAATACTGCACAATTGAAATTGGGATGACTCCATCAGAAAGTAAAACAGGAAAGAGAATACGTTTGGTTGCGTGTATCTGTTAGAGCACTCAGCCAAATCGAGCCTAACCCCAACTTCATGTGTGAAAAGCTGAAACTGATCCAGGATTAGTGTTCGTGTCAGAATCTATCTATGCCTCACTCTCCTTCATCTAAAATACTAGTTTCATTCTGAGACCAGTGGAAGGAAGGCCTCTGTTTGTTACTTCGCTCTTAAAGTTAATTTTTCTACCAGAAATTATGCTCCGAGAAATCTTTTAGAAATGCCAAAACATAAGTACATAATACCAGAGATATGCTGTAACATTACTCCTGTGGCTACCACTAATAATAGACTATACAAATCAATTGTATATAGTGCTATGAGAAAGTCACCCCAATAAAACTTCAAAATTAAAACAATTACCGCATTACAACAACAGAATTACAACCAAGTGCCACAAGCACAACATTATGGCAAAGGAACATGTTGACAAACAGACACAGGTAAAAATTGCTTTCCCAAGAAGCCATTCGAGTCCACATTCCCACGACTGCAGAGCCTGCCCAATTGACTGCTGCTGCAAATAAAAAGACAGAGATGAAGCTCTTCTTTTAACAACACCACCTGTTTCCCACAGTTCTAGATCTAGGTGTCCTGGGAGCAGAATCACTCAATGTGAAATGCAGCTGGGATCACGTGAATCCCTCAAGCCATGCTTCGTCTGTGTTCGTGCTCATTTACAAACAATTAGTGCAGTGTTTCTTGACTGAGGGATATGTGCCAATGTTCCTGGGGGGCAGAGAGGGTGATCATTAAATTGGGAAATAAAAATTTATTGAAAGGCACAGAAAACAAACATATTTGAAGTAACACATAAACTGTTACAAAACAAAAGCTGTATGGTGAAGTGGGCTATAGAAAACCTGTCTGACAGAGTCCTTATACCTCTCATGTTTGGGGTCTGATTAGGGCGTACTTGAGATGTAACAAATTTATACAAGGGGTACAGTAGTCAAAAACATTGGAGAACTGCTAGGCTAATATATGCATATTGCCAATAACTAATTTCAAACCCAATTTTGATGTATCCAAGGACTTGCCTATTTTTATACACATTAGGCCTATTCCTTAAGAAAACCTCTCTGTGTGTTGCATTCATTAATATGGGGGCTGTTTTAATAATGCACGCTTCTGTTTTCACATGATGGAAAATCAGTGGACCAGAATAGATGGAAATGACTGACATTAACTGATCATTTTTTCCAGACACAGGATGCACAGGAGCTTTCGCCCTTATGCCAGATGTGACTGTCATGCTCACATACATTCTCCTGACTGTGCACACTACCTGGGAGAGTTAGGGCAGGGGCAGCAGGGTAACATCTGTAAAGGGCCTGTTTGGAGGCCTTCATCATTCTCTAAAACACATTATTTGTATATGTTGTCAAGGGTTGCAAATGTGCACAGTGCTTCCACAAGGTCTTTCCAGCCACAGTGTGGCCAATGTGTGCAATGCTGCACAGACCAATTGGGGGAGACCACAAACAATAAAATGTCTTCATGTTTTTTTTTTTCTTGGGAGGGGGTGCTGACACTGCTAACATCCTAAATGTTAATCTAATCTAATCTAATGTTAGCATACCATACAGACATATTACTTCTGCACTGTAGGGCATTGGTTCTCAAACCTTTTCAGGTAGCAGACCACTTAACAGGGAAAGATTTTCTATTGATATCAACTGGCGTCACCACGAAGTGCATTACTTGGATAAAAGTGAAGTTAGCTGGCAAACGTTATGCAAACGATACAAAAGTTAGATAGCTACACGACTTATTTCTGTCTCCACCCACTGTGTATTATTTGGAGATAATCACATCCAACACACTGTTATATTCAAGGCAAGGTGCCACAGAACATTTCTATGAAGGCTAACAGGAACAGAAGTCAATTACAAGTGTAATTGACCAATCACATAGTTGACTTCATACCCCATTTTTCCTTTTGTGAAATAAGAAATGTTGCACCCTTAATACCTACTGGTATTAAGGGTGAGGGTCAATAATTTGTTGTCTGTTTACAGTAGGGAGACCAGATGCAAACAAACCAAATGTTGGACGAGTAGTAAGTTTGTGTGGGACATTGTGGGACATCTTACCAACTCTGAGAGGTAACCTAAAACTTTCATATAATGTCTAACTGAATAAGAAAAATTTGGGGACATTCTAAAACGCTTAACATGGCTTGATGTTCCAAATTTCTCTTGGACAGCTCTTGTAAGAAACACTTCAAAACCAAAAATCAATCAAAAATCAAAACCAAAATCCTAGGAGTATGGTCGTTATCTCACGTTAAGCGTTTTCCTCTCCACTGACGTCCATTACAAGGAAAAAGCTTAACGTGGCTTAATGTCCCAAAACAGTGATCAATTATCACCAAATTTGTCTGACATCTCATGACATGTCATAAACACTATCTCCTATCAAAAAAGCAAAACTGAAATCCAATGAAAGGGTTAACTACCTTGCATTAAGCCGTTCCTTCTCCATTGACCCCCATTATAAGGAAAAAGCTTAACATAGCATTATGGACCAAAACAGCCACGTATCAGGACTGCACTTCTCTAACACGTTTCTGATCATGAACACGTTCAAGAACCAATACGACAACCCCGTGGGTTTAATATAAACACTGACGTTTTCATTGAAGTTTTCCCCAACCCAAATTTGGTGATCATTGGATGCTATTTTGGAACATTAAGCCACGTTAAGCCTTTTCCTTATAATGTGCGTCAATGGAGAGGAAAATGCTTAATGTAAGATAACGTCCATACTCATAGGGTTTAGGTTTTGATTTTTTGACAGGTGGAAGTGTTTATGACAAGAGATGTCAGAGAAAAATTTGGTGATCACTGATCACTGTTTTGGTACATTAAGCCATGTTAAGCCTTTTCACAGAAAGCATTTTAGGATGTCCGAACATTTGTATTCTGCCTTTCGGCTCGTAAACACCTATACTTTGTCCTCTAGTCGATTCCACAGCACATCAGTTAGGCCATAAAAGACACAGGCTACAGCTTTTGCTATATGAAAGACATGATGAGCACAGTGCTGTTTGTCATCCCAAAGGCACAATAATTTTGCAATATAACATGTCACCAGCCCCACATCTGCACAGTTTGATTGACGGCCATCACAGCCTCTTGATGACCACCTTCACTGCTCTCTTCTCAGCCATTGGATGAAAGGCATGCTTTTAGAAAAGCTTGGCTATGTTGCATTTGTATGTGCCAGGTTGCTGCTTTTGATGTAGCGCTATTAAATAGAGTAGAAACTATTATTCAACGGCATAAGCGGCTCATGTGCCGGGCGGGTAAAAGAACGCATCCACGTGTTCTTATTTCTGACAATTAAAAACCAGATGACCAATGAAAATGCGGGACATTATCTCAATATGCGGGATGCGGGAAAAAGGGTCAAAATGCTGTGCAGTACAACGTAAAGCGGAACACCTGGTCAGAAGAACATTTTTTTTTCCATAATTGTCCTTTTTAACAACAGCCATTGTCGAAAGGAGACTGTATTTGACTTTACATGGGCGGTTGGGCGGATATTGGTGGAGGAGGAGGGAGACAATTTGATGCCCTCCAAACATGGCAGGGGACATGCCTCCTTGCCATGCTTGCCCCTCATCCTTGCCTCACACATGATCTTCACTACAGTATTAAAGCAAGGCTGTTGTGTTTACAGATCTAAAGTGTGCAATGTTTTAGAAAAATCATTGCTTCTCCTATTATTGCATTGATCAAATCAGAGGCGAAAGGCGGTACCGTGATGCAATGAGTGCAATTTTAGTTTTCGTTGTCATGTGCTCGTTAAGAATCTCGTCCTTGTCATTCCTTTCTCTAACGGGCTCATTCTTCTCTTTCAAGGTATTTCAGTACGAGATTGTGAGTACTTGAATGCAGAGTTCTTGCCCTTAATATATAAAATTATTACAGGGAGTGTATACGGGGAAGAAAAAAAATTTCATTATGTAATGTGACTGTTTTCATTAACACAGTCTTAGAACCTGAAAGTAGATAAATCTTCATTTGCTCCTCTCTCAATTCAAACTAACCCGGTTTGTCATCTCTACCAGAGCGTGTGGCTGTTGTTGTGACGGATATTTATTCTGTGGGACAGTGATTGACAGGGAGCTTGGTCTAGGGTTACACTGCGTATCAAATGTTAATTTGGACTTTGATCCCCCTCACCCGCCTCTGGGCCATATGATTTAAGATCATTGGCTGGCTTCCAGAAGATCCCATTTGTTTACAGTAATCTTTTGTTGTTTTTATATTCGATAACCTCTGTATAAATAACATTAAACTACACAGCTGAGGCATTATGCATCCCATAACCATTATCATATCCCATTACCATAAGATTAATTGATGAACATTAAATAAAAAGTGAATATTTCATGATGAATATATACTCTTGTTGACAGATACTTTACATCCATGAACTTTTAAAGGGATCCTACAAAGAACCGATGCTAACTGTCTGGAATGATTTGAGCGCAGCTGGCAAAGAAGAGGTTATCAAGCCTTATCGTGTACTGGGTAAACAGTGTGTTTCTATGTAGACAATACACCCTACAGGCTGATAGGATAGGACTCACCATTCCCAGAGCCTAAGGGACCCTGTTCTTGTAATGCAGATTCCTTCCCAGATTTCCACTGTGCCCCTGTCCTCCAGGAACATCAAAAGCCCCTCATTATGTGCTGTCGGTACCCAGCCTTGGCTCACATGGTTGTGTGAACACCCTGTCTCCCGGTAACAAAGACACACAGACAGACAAAGCAAACAGCGATTAAAAAGTCATTTACATTATACTGGGTTGCGTGACTGGAGGTGTAAAAAAAAAAGAAAATGTATATCTTTACCTTGTTTGCGAATCCTCTATCAACCTGTCACTCTCACTTTGCCTTTCCATTTGCATACTCTCACAATGTGAGTCTATTACCTAGAGGACAATGCATTTGTACCCTATGGGTCAGAATCGCATAGTTCCTCGGGGATGTTCATTTAAGAGACTTGGATGGCTTAACGATTTCTGCAGCCATGCAAAATGGGAATAATTATTTTAAAAAATGCATTTCGCCACCCTCTGAAAGGGTCAAAATGATGTCCAGTAAACAGTGCAGTCACTTCTGCCAAATGAAATTTAGATCTAAAGTCAAAAAGGGGGAAATGAAAATGGAGCAATTTAAAAAGTAATTGGTTGGAAATGAATGACGGCAGATGAGAGAGACTTAAATGACTCCTCCTAATTGGCCCCCATTAGCTGAACAGGACAGGACTCCCCGTCCATACATTTATATTACGCCAGAGTCACTTCTCGGCTGGCCCTCTCTTACCAGCTCAGAATTGGACCGGTGCCTCGCTGCCTGACAACAGTAAATCTGAGCCACGTTTCACTGCGTGCGGCATGTTTTCACAACACCCGCGCGTTCAGAGTAAGCTTTCAGGAGTTGGTAGGATGGAGGTTTCTTCTGGGCGTTTAATAAAACTATGTGAAACAGCATCACGTTACTTGTTTCCCTCACAGTTGTCATTATGCGGGGCTTCTGATACATTTTCAGGTGGATTTATAACAGATTAGCTGAGTTATCTTGCTGAAAGGTAAAAGAGCAGCATCTGAACCTGGCATATGAATGCACTGCCCAAAGGTCCAGAGTCAAGTGCTCTAACTGCTAAGAACACTTGAATAAACAAAAAATTCCAACTTCCAGAAATGGGTAATAAGAAGGTTTTGTGTAACATTCTGACAAAAAAGAACAAACTTCCATTTAGTTCCTGAGATGCTTTTGAGGAATGAAATAACAACTTATTTTACAAAAATATATGTCCAGTGTTCTTTGTCATTTAGCACTTGATATGTTACATATACAGTTTGGCATATGTCACTGGTTTACAGACAAAAAGGAAAAACTTTCTGTTAAAAAGTCTTGTCTTCATATGGTACTTTATGTTGAATTAGGCAAAAATGTGCAGTTTAAAAATTTTTCCCCACAAATGTTTGTTCTTTTTTAGGTTTATTTGAGAGTAATGCTGCTCGGCTGATTGTGGCATTGTCTCATGTACAGTCTTGTCTCTCGCTATCATGTTCAATGGTGCTGTGAAATTGGGACAGGGAAATTTGCATATGAAATCCCATCAGCTGTTAAGCAGTTGCCAGTAATTTCCTGTCAAAATATGAAACTGTGCAGGTTTGACATGAGTCCATTATATACACGTTGACAGGTTTTTTATATATATACATACATTTGGAGAAAAATTAAAGAACATGTCACTACGTGTTAACAAGGTTCTGGGGTTGTCATCTTCATGGATAACTGCTAAATAACCACGCATATATAAAGCACTCCTTTGGTGGAGAAAAAGATGAACAAGCTGTAATGATCCTCAATACTGTTAGGGGGAGGCAACTTTAAGCTGGACAGAATGCTTAGAGATTGTGGTGAAATTGCATACTGTAGAAATATGACCATTGGCATTCCTGCTGTCCCTGTGATTGAATATTGTCAGCCTAAACACTGAAACAAAATGATCTCAGTTGGGCACATTGCCTTATCTTACCAAGCCTCTAAGGTTTTCTGGGGGAGTTGAATTCCTAAGAAATTCTTTTTTACAGAATTTTTTGCCCACTTCAGAAAAATGGCTGTAAAATCCTTTGTTGAAAGCTCTTGATGATCCCCAATCAGTCATGTGATTCACATTCTAAATCCAATATGGCAGCCAAATTTTGTCATGACAAAAATAATTCTTGAAAATCGAGTGTAATAAAGTGTAAAGCTCTAAAATGGCTGCGCACATTTTTGCCACGCCATGGCTACAAGTGTCTCATTTTGTGTTTGCTGGTTCTGCTACATTAGGTTTTCCACCATTTTGCAAAATAGGCATAATAGGGGTATTAGACACAAATATACGTATAATTGTAGCTCTAAGTCACATGAAGCTTTCTATACTTAAAAGACGTCCGCACCTCTGAGGGTAAAGTCTGAACCCCTGTTTGCATTGCGCAACCAACTCTAATCACCAACATCGTTACCAGCGAGGCTAAAGACAATTTGCTTCTCCACAGCAACCTCTGGTGGCCAAGCTGAGCTTTATTCACTATGTATACTAACCAGCTACATATAAATGGTAGCTAGATACTATACCCTTTTGATTAGCTAGCAGTGCTTAGTGATTTCAAACTGTCAGTACAAAGATATTACAGGACAAGAAGCTACCCATTGTAGCCAGTTTATGTGATTAGATAATGTGATAGATTTGGTAACAGCAATTAAAATAAGTAGTTTGAACAACTTCATGCAGTTAGTTAATGTGAAAGGAAAAAAAAGGGAAAAGTAATACATATTACATAATACAAAGTATCTATATATGTATGTATCTTTTAAAGGACAGTGGGATGTTTGTGGGGACCCTACATAATGTATATAGAAACAAATGATATTGATTATTGATATGATAAGCGTCATACTTGGTGCCTTGCTGCTGTGTGTCAGAAAAGGGTATCCTTTCGACAAGCCACTGGACATTGTTGATGGACACATTTGGACAAAACAGAAAACATATGCCCATAAATTCTGTCTTCATAAATTATCTAATAGCATAGCTGATATTATTTGTTGCTCTGTTTTTAAATAAATAAGGCTCCAACTTTATTTCAGTTCTGACAAAAAGAAGCAGGAGGCTTTTTCTCATAACACAGTGTTTGCTGCAAGGCAACATTATGAATATTGAGTTAGTGTTTCAATACGAGGGTTTGGGCTTCTAAGCTTGTCACATCATCAATAAATCCTCTCAGAAAACTTCACAGTGATGCCATGTTGATTGTGTGATTGATTCGTTTTTGAATCTCCTGCTCACAGACAGATGATTGTCAGGGATGCGGGGTGAGGACTCACACGCAGACCCGGAGGTGAGTGGCAGAGTGGCTTTATTAAAGCCCCAAAACAGGAGCAGACGAGGACAGGGTAAAAGACAGGCAGGGTCAAAACCAGGGAAGTCAGTCCAAAAACAAACAGAGAGCAAGCACGTGGTCTGGACAGGCGAGGGTCGGCAACGGGCAGGCAGGCAGCGGGGCAACCAAAACAGAGCGGCAGGCAGAGACGAGATCCGAAGGCCAGGCAGGGGTCACAAACTGGGCAGGCAGGTCCGGAGCAGGGCAGACGAGAAGCGGGAGTGAAGTCTGGGAAGGGGCAGAACCAGGAGACCGGCAACAGGGAGCTGGGGCAGAACCACGGGCAACCCAGGCAGCCGAAGCAGAACGGCAGGCTGGACCGGGGCTGAGCAGGCAGGAAGCAGGGTCTGGACAGGGGCAGAACCGGGCAGGCCGGCAACAGGGAGCGGAGGCAGAACAGCAGGCGGCCCAGGCTGCCGGAGAGGAAAGGCAGGCGGGTGCCACAGAGACAGGAGCAGACCAACACAGACAGGGAAGACAAAGACAGGACGAAACAGAAAACAGACTGACAGAACTTACGTGACAAAACAGCAGGCAAACACAGAGACCCAGGGCGGGAGACAGAAGACCGTGGAAAAACCGAGAAACAGAAGGCAAGGACGAAACAGGATACTGCGACGAACTGGCAACAAGACAGAGAAAAGCAGGGTAAATATAGGGTAGGGCTGATGAGGTGATGGGAAGCAGGTGTGCAGGCAGGCGGGCGAAGATGATCAGGTGGGCGGAGACAGGGCGGAGAGCGGGGCAGGGCCGGAACACAAGGAAAAACAAAAGCACATGGACAGGGGAAGAACACAAACACACAGCCAGGGGGGCGGAGCACTGACAATGATTTAGAGCAAACATGCTACTTAAACACATTAAAACAGAACAAAACAAGACAAAAAATGTGTATTTCTTAAGCTTAATGTAGAAAGAACAGGCTGACAGAAAACAACCTTCACTCCATGGAAAGAATGGACAAGTACAGAGAATAAACTTGGATATTGAATATGCACCTCTCAACACATTGTATTCTTTTTTTTCCATTTTACTTTGCATTGCAGTTATGGCTAGAAATGTCTGATAATCAAAATGCCAGTTATCTTCATGTAAGATCTAAGTCAATAATTTGGTTATACATAAACTGTCAGTTTTGTCATGCGATAGTGGGGTTTGTGCAAGCGTGCTGGCTGTTGCACAGGTTTTAAAATCCTGATAATGCTTTGATTGCATGGTACTGAAACCTATGAAACTTTTAGTCATCTGATCACTTCGTGAGTCAGTACTCTCATTTGAAACAATAGTAATACGGGTTTCTGGGAGTAGACTAGGTTGATACCGGTGTGGTAAAATTGTCCCCCGGATTTAGCAGATCCATGAATTAACATTCACTGTGTTTCAACAACTGAAAACTTGTTAAGTGCAATGACACTCTTTTAAACAGCCTTACAGGTTTCAGGTGCAAGCATACACCTCTGTGGACCAGAGGTACCTTTGGTTAATGATCAGAGAGAAAGGCTTGAGGAACCTCAGTATGGGTGCAGCTACCTTTTGACTGCGTGACTTGCTGATTTGAGCCAATTGGAGTGATTTCCTCTGATTGGTTTAAATGTGTCAGCAATTGACAGCACATGAATGCTCCAACCTTTCATGAGACTTAGCACTGTAACAATCCTGTCTGTTTTTTGGCAAATACAGATAACAGAATGCTTGCTGGTCTGATTTAGTACCGGCAATGCTACAGTGTACAAACCATTAACTGAAAGTGTCAGGGTAAAGCAGCTCAGACTTTATGTTGGGTCATGGATTAATTTGGCGTTTTCTGCCTAGAAGATTGAACTTTACTGATTAGGGAGCAGTGGTTTCTTTCAACAGAGGTGAATTTGTTTTATTGACTTATCATAGTTCAATAACAACTAGCCCAAACAGCACACCGGCATAGGTAACAGAAGGCAAAATGGGTCTCTGCACGGTTTTACAGCAATTATAGAGTGTTTCGACAGCTGGCTTTGTCTAACAACACAATACAGTGGTTTAATACAAAATACAATTTCAACCTTGCCGAAAGTTAGGGCTTCTCTCCTTTTCTTCCCAGTTTATATCTAAACTCTTTGGAGGTTCCTATGTACCCATATACTTTTTAACTAATCTGAAACACTGAAATTATTTCTAAAATCCATGGAATCTACTGCAGTATGTCATTCTGGATTTATGCAAAAGCAGGGAAACAATTTAAGCAAGTGAACTGCTGGTCAGTATGGCACAAGAAAATATCCACTCAATGCAATTCTTACAACAGCAATACAAAAGCTTTTAACTTGGCTATCATTATAAGTTCTTATAATGTATTTTCTACCACTCTGATCATTATTTGTTTAGTATAATATTACCTTTCCAACAGTACAACCTTCTTCTTTTATGAAATATACTAGTCAGTAAAGTCTGGTAATTTGGCAACATAAACCCATCATAAGAGCATTTTAAGGATTAAAAAATGAACATGATTTTTTATACAATTAAAGTTGCTTAAGAATTTTCACTGCCAGATTCTACCCAGACACAGGAATGAAATCAAGTATATTTAGTCATGCAAAATCAATATCTTATATCTATAAAAGAAATTGACAGCAGATTGATAAAGCCTGTCCAGACACTCATATAGGTGAGGATTTTTCTCTCATTCTGGAAACAGATTTTCCATGATAATACTGACTGACTTACAGGACAATTTTGCAGCATGCTTTTTGCTTATAATCTACTGAGGAAATTGCAAACAGTATAAAAAAGCCAATTTGTCTTTTTTTCAAGAAATGTGCCTTTGGTAACTAATTTGCTACTCTGTGCCACCAACCCAATACATATCCTGAGTTCAAACTCCCCCAGAACTAAAAGGAATCATAACAGTTCACCTGTCAAGAGGGAGCAAATAGGGTGCAGAATCACATTTTGATCACAGTGTGCTAGAAGTCCAGAATTTTGCAACTTGGCAGACATCATTTCATGTCCATGATTAAATAACAGCCTTAGTTACAATACACAGTGAAATGTAATGTAATAAATTTTTTACTTTTTTTCAGGTATTGCTGTCGCTAAACTCCTTATTGTAAATTAAGTAACTGTTACTCTCACTTTCATGAGTATGCTCTAACTCATACAGCAGTGTTTCTTAACCCTACTCCTGGTGGCACCCTGTCCTGCATATCTTCTATCTATCCTTGCTGCTTGATTAAATCAGGTGCGCTCAGCTAATAAAATGTGCCACTGATGAGTTGTCAGGTAGGTAGAGCAAGGATAGATACAAGATATCCAGGACAGGGTGCCGCCAGGAGTAGGGTTGAGAAACACTGTCACACAGGAATAAACCAGTTTAGGGTATCTGTTCTAAAGGCAAAAACCCCCCAAAAAAGATACAAGCCATTTCTTATGATGCATTGGTTTGGACTCTGGAATATGACAACTACTGTTGTAGAGGGTCGTACTGTAGAGCTTCAAAAGCATTTGCACTAGGATTTATTTCTAACTCTGCTTGCACACAGTTAAGAAACGTGTGAAACCATTGTAACTGGCATGTGCAAGCAGCAGAACTGCAGCTGGCTTAATATGTATGCAGCGCCACACTGCACAGAGAATTGAGCAGAATGTGTGCCTGAGAGCCAAAGCCTTTGGAAAAGCACTGCCAATGTGCAACAATGATGACAGAGTTTCTTTAACCTTTAGCTTGTTTTAATCTGTGTTCCTGACGGAGCTGTGTACAGTGAGATTACATGCATTTGCATGGGAGATTTCTGGCCTGCTCCAAATCAGTATCTATTTGCACAATTAATCAGGTTTAGGTCCGAGTCTCATCTTTGTGCCAGAGCTTACAAAGGAGAATTACACGTGTATGGGGAGCTCTTGTCATACACTGTCTTGTGTATACACTGTAATGTGTATAGAGTATGATATATATCAGTACATATCATACAACATTAAAGGGATTGGAATAAATCACTAGTGGAACAGATAGCCAATTAGAACTCTGTAGTAACAAACTGAAAGTCTGAACCAAGCTATTTCTAATAAACAACTAAACAACAGGAAAACAGCTAAAGAACTTGCCCTGATCTGCAAAGATACCATGAAAAAGCACACCTAGTTGAAGAAAGATTACCAACCAACAATGTAAATTATTGACAAGTGGAGAAGGCTAAGGGGTAATTACAGAGAATACTCATTCTACTGATTTACTGATGAGGTTAACTCCGTGTTTATGTCAGAATGCATCATAACCTTTGTGACCGAGACTGAAATAGATAACAGTGTCATATGAGATCATACATCTATGAAAGCTGCGGTGGGAGTATGGGAGTAACCCCAATCTAATAATCAACTGGTGGATTGCAGTGAGAACGATTACAGGGTGAACAGCCCCAAAACTTCATCACTATAGAGTTATTGTAGGAGGATTTATCAACATTAATGATACAACAGTGGATGGCATAATCAGTTCAAGGGATGCTGTGTTGCTGGGAAACAAGACGAGGATTTAGAGGACTTCTAAGGCTGCCTTCTTGCCTATAAAGACGAAGCACAAATGTAAATGTGGTGTTCTAGGAATGTCCTGATTCAGTGCATCAGTCCGTGCAAAGCTTAATACAAATATGGAGGTCTGCTGGAAAGTTTGGGGTAGATTTGAAGTAAGAAACTGTTGCAAGTGCAGATTAAAACTATTGCCAGGGTTTTTGAAGCCTTAGTTTAGCTGCATCTGGAATTACAAAAATGGACAGACAGTGTTGTGGTAGAAGAGTCCATGTTTCATTCATGAGGGTGTCCCCTGAGGGAATGATCTCAGGCAAATCTCCACCCAGGTCACCTGTGACCCTTGGGTCTGCATTGGAGACCCCTGATGGATCATTTTCAGATCATTTCCCAGCAGCACACTGTTTATTCCCTATGAAGGACAGACATCGTGCTGCTGTTGGTATGCAGTCAGGACAGGGTGTCTATGTCATTATACTGGTGTTGAAAAGATCTAGTTTTGGGTCATATAATTTGTGGACTGGGTTGCTATCTGGCACGGTTGAAATTATGGGACCCAGTGAGTCATCCAGTTTTGTTGTGTCTGTGGATACAGCAGAGGAACCATACTGACAGTCGTTTTTTTTCTCAACCTGTAGGTTCACTCATGTGTAAAAAAACTTCTTGTCCTCCCTGACAGCTTTCATATGTCCAACAGATAGGAAAACAGCCATGTACGAAGCAAAGGCATACACACCCTCCAGACCCTTACCCATGACAAAGAGACAGAGAGAGCAATGCCATAGAGAAAGATTTATTATGTTGTCAAGGCTAGGTTGCCCAAATACGTACTGTGGTGCTTGGCATGCTGTAGACCTGACGTTTATAGTGATGTAGTGCATTCAAAGCCATGCAAATCCTGATATCAATCCGCTTGCTGGTCACATATCATAACCTGTTTTTTTTCACAATGTCCTTCACGAAAGGGGTCTTTGACCGAGAGCCGACGCCACTCCATTCATTGCAGGATTCCATTGGAACGGCACAGCGTGGTGGAATCTTTGCCTCATACATATACATGAGTCAAATAAGGTGATGTAGATATGGCAGACCTGATACACAATGTAAAGCAGAACCCCTATAGCTAGAAAGATAAGACATGAATAATTGATATCCTGAATAACATTTACACCTCAGCATCTATGTATGTAACAATGCTGTGTGAAAAGATTATTGTGAAACCCATACCAGCATTGACAGGAACCTTTAACTGCATGTTCCACACTAGGAGAGAGACACACACATGTCTATATATATTATATATACATACATATATACATACATATATACATACATACATACATACATACATACATACATACATACATACAGCAAAATGGGCTGAATAGGTTGAAACTAAGCAAACCCACTTTAAGAAATTTAGTTAAGTATGACAGAAAAGAAGCATGTAGCATAACTATGGAAATGGCTATGTCTTTGATGTCCTCTAGCGTACACCAGTGTCATAAATTCTGAATCAAATGCTACTTTCTGTGTTTTCTTTAATTTTTTTGCTGCTGACTTGCATTTGTTGCTTTGTGGTGGATATTACATATTTTATCTGGTAAGAAGACTCCCTGGCGCAGCTGGCATTTCACTTTTTGTGAGTCTGAACAGCTGGATACACCTTGTAACCAGGCAGGTTAAGTACCTTGCTCAAAGCTAATACAACTCCACCAGGATTCAAACCTGTAACCTTGTGTGCCCTAATCCAGATCCCCATCCACCCCTGCACACTTCATTAATATACATTTTAAAGGACCGTGAACACAGACATCACTGACGTGTTTTAAAATGCTTGTGCAGCATTAGTGCTGAGGATAATTCAGCAGGGACCTGACGAGTCTCAGCTGACCAAAACAGTTCCAGCTTGAAAGCTAGGCTCTGCCGAGAAACTCTGAGATAAATTTTATTCCCATAAAAGAAAATGGGCCAGACGGGATGATCAGGAGAAACGCAGCAGAGCTTCTCGGCTGTCGCCTCCCACAGATCCCTTACCTGGGGATCCCGCATCACATGCCTCAGTGAAGCAGGAGCTGCGGAAACGACTGTGGAGCAGCGCTCTCTGCCAGGGGGGACGTTTTTATGAAAGAGAGGAATGGAATAAATCTCCCTTTTCAAACACGCTCAGTTTTATCCTTTTTTATTCAAATTCCTTTCTGCTGGATGATGGACAGATGCGATTTGTTGCATAATTTTGCGTCCAAAGCGACCAACGAGTGATGCACAAACCAAAAGGGTGGACCGTAGTGATGGAGGGGGTATGAAAACTGGAAAAATGGGTGGAGCTACCACCTACTGTTAATGACCTGGTGATACCAACCAATCACAGTGCTTTGTGATGGAGAGCAAAGTTATTTGATTGTGCTATGGGGGATCAGAGACTGACAGCCAACCGTAGCACCCCCCCATGAATCTGTGGGGTTGATGATGCCTTGCTTTCCCATCTTTACCTTACAGGTGAATTGACTGTGCAGCCTTTTTATTTTCATATCCCCAGAAAATGTCCTCAGATCCTCCTGAAGCCTAAAACTGTTTCAGATCTCTGAAAGGTCTGTACACTTGGAATCTCTCAAGGAATTACTGAGTTGTACCTAGGAAATCTGTGCTGTCACTTGCCAGCTTGGCCAAAACTATGGAACAGCTGGTAAATTAAGGTTAATGTAATCACAGGCAGAAGTGTAGCATAGGACTTAAGGAACTGGACTTGTTTATTTTTTAGGTTTTTTTCTGAGTACTACCACTGCATTCATTCTACCAGTAAATATACAGCTGTGTACTGTTTATGAATAATGTATCAAATTGTAAGGTTCCTTTGCCAAAGAGCAGACCATTCTCTTGTCATGCTAGTGGTTTAAAATACTGAGCCCTGGATTTATTTTTTAAACATGGGCAAAATATTCACTGCCAGCATTCAAAATTTACAGACGCCAACCTCATGGTTACAACCCTTGACTTATTGATCCCAATCCATCTGCACTTAATGTTAGCTATAGTTGCATGCTAGTTATCCCAATTACCTCCACACTCAATCATGGAGCTTGAAAACTGACAATTAAGGAGACCCTGCAATAAATCCAAGACATTGCAAGTGCAATGAAAGCAAAATGCAGAGAAAATCAGAACCCAAGATGGCAAATCCGGATGAGTTCCTTGTCACAGCCCTGGGCAAGCCCATCTCCCCAAGCAAATATATAATGATAATACGATTTTCAATTCCTGGATTCACAAAAATATTGATAGCTCTCTCAAAGTCCAGATGGTTATTGATCCTCCTTTACTCATCCTTCTTTTTTCATGATTTTAAAATTCCTATTTCAAAATCATCTCTGATGTCTTCTCAACAGTGGAAACAGGCTAGCTTTATGCATTTTCATGTGGTCGGCACCTGAATAAACTTGAATTGTGTTAACTGAACCTGATTAAACTTTTGTGTGTGTGTGTGTGTGTGTGTGTGTGTGTGTGTGTCTAGGGGAGGGTGGGGGTTTCACAGGCCACCAGGTTCAATAATGTTGGAATGCTGAATTTTTGGTTCTTATACTCCCCCACCGCCTCCTGTAAACAAAGGGCTGTCTGTTTTGATTAAGACTGTGGGGGGAATGAGTGTGTGCCCTGACCCAATGTTTATCAATTAGCGGGAGAGAAAATGTCACCCTCCCAAGGCGTGGATCCCCTGGAGCAGATCTCTGGGAATTGTTCGTCACCCTTCAGCTCCTTAAAAAATCATGTCAGCACGGAACGCCGCGCCTTTCCGTCAGACGTTTCCCTTGGATTGGCCTTCGGGAGAATGAGAGCGTGCTTCAGTCTTTTTCCACTGAAATGTCAGCGCACTCCACTGATATACTTCATCTACAAATCCAGCAGGTTTCTTTCTTTCTCTCTCTCTGTGCAACTTATGTGACAAGAAGCGGGGCTGGTGAAAAATAAACCTAGCGGGAGATTATTTTACGGGATGTTTCATACAGTGGTGAAATATGACACCTCAGTCCTGAAATGAAAGATCTCCGTAGGATCTGAAAAAAGGCCCAGGAAGGAGCTGTCAAGCAGTTTCGGAGCTGAGATCACATGCACTGCTGTCCACATTAACATTTTTGAAGTGGTTCACTCTTTCAAACTGTTTAGTCTGGTGTTCACTTTTCAAAGTATTGGGCATATTTATTATTACTATTGAATGATGAAAAAGTTCTTGTAAGTACATTAACAAGAAGATGCCTGTTTCAGTATACAAATTATAATCAAATCTATATCTATTTGATTCAAATACTGTAATGAGAGATTCATAGAAAACCACACATTTGAAAAATGCCATCTCCCACTCTGGGTCAAAAAAAGTGTATACTCATTCCATGACTGATGCCCCTTAAAAAGGCAAAACTGATGGTTATACTTAACTAAGTGCTCATGTAAAGAAAATATGTGCATGTAGATATGCTAACAAACATTTATTCATGTACATATGATGCAAGTGTGCATTTGCAATGGATGCAATGGATTTACTTTTCTAAATTGCTTCTTGCTGTTTGAGCCCCGGTCTTTTCCGTTTTCCATTTGACAGGGTCTTCACTGGGTTCCTCCTCTGTGAATCAGCCCACAGCACGGCCACACTGCTCTCTTAAAAAAGACACGGCCCTTCTCTGCTGTCTCTCATTAGTGCACAATGTTCCTTTCTCTGCCTTGCTTTCTGCTCGGCCTCTTGAGCATTCGCATCCGCTCTCTGCCGCCCACGCAGCCATTATTGATACGTCGGGCTTGCTGCCCGCAGGTGCCGCCACGGACAGTTTCGACCACAGTCCAGACAGCGGCTGCTTTTAGTGGACTGGCTCAATGACCCCCTGTGCTCTTTGCCCAAAATTAAGCTGGCCATAACAGCAAAAAGTACATGACAGCGTTTTGGACCAGAGAGGAGTATGGTAAGAGTGGCAGTATGGACAGAGACATTTGAGGTCACAGCAGAAGTTAACCTTAGATCCTGCTGCTTCCTCATTTTGAACCTATGATATGCATATATCTCTGCTAACCAGTTCTGGCTTCCTCACTCCTAATCCATGGCTGAGAAGAAATGCCACACTGTCAGTTAAAAGGCCTTGGTAGGAAATGGAATGGTAACACTTTACAAGCCCGCAAATTGCTAACTGCTGTATGAAACAGTAGTACAGTAGTTATAGCTATCACCTTATTAACTTCTGCAATGTACTTCTCCTCATTAGGATCTATATTTTATTCTTTTATTCTTAACATTGCATGAAGAAAGAGAACAATAACATTATCTGGTCCTACAGTGTTCATGGTACCAGTGCAAAAGCACGATATATTACAGTATTTAGAGGATGTTGCAATTCAAAGTATTTATGACAGTTTTTATATGTTTGTCTATATGCATATATATTCCGTTGTGTTGAAAGATTCAAATAAGGAAATACATACTTCCTTCTGTTAACAAAGAACACACACTGCTCTTGAGCGGCAATCTGAGCCCTATATCTGTACAAAATATAGGTATATCAGAGCTTCATTAATATGACATAATTAATGAATGCCTGTTCAATTACACCCCCCCCCCCACACACAAACACACACACACACACATAGACACACACACACACATACGCATATGTGTGTGTGTGTGTGTCTGAATGCATGTGCAGTCAGTGTTCCCATTATGTATCATGAAAAGTGCCTTCACATACAAACAATATTCCTCCAGAAACTTTAAATTCTAGTTTTTAGCATGTGTTGTCTTCAGGGATTATTTCTGCTGGAATCAAGTGCTGTGTTGAACATGTGCTTCTGGTGAGAATTCACACTTTTTTTTTATTTCAGAACCTGAAGGAGCTTCAGATTTTAATACGTGAACGCAGCCTCAGAATTCAAAGTAGGGTTGCGGGAGAATGCTTTCATGTGGCAAGATATCATACGGAACTCTTCTTATTTCATATTTGTACTTTAGAGCTGAAGAAATGTCACAGACGTTTTCTAGACTAGTCAGTGTTTACAGGATTCCTTTTTCATTTGGTCATGATTTATTCAGAGAGATGAAAACAGAAATAAATAGTACATCACATTTCTCTCATATTGAACAAGAGCAATACTTTCATTTTTCACAAAATCCCACATAAGATTCTATCATTGTCCCTCTGTGATTCGGTGTTTATTCGGGTACCCGAGATGGTCCATTTACAAGAACAAGCTTTTGATTGCTTCTACAAAGCTCATAAAAAATAGATTTTAATCTGAGTGTAGGGGCTCATTTATGAGATCCACATGCTGAAATATTACTTCAGCCCCCGTAACATGATAGCCACACAATCTTCACGAGTACAATTTTGGTTTGTTTTTGTTGTCCTCACAAGTAAACTTAATAAAGCCTTATGGAATGAAAAAAAAAACAATAAGGTATCTTGAGGATTCTTTTGTGGAGTATAATGTGGTATGAACAAAAAAAACAAGGAAAATAATAAATTACATTACCAGTTCTCTTTTAGTGCCCAAATTTACACATATACCAACAAACCCCCAGGTCATCTTAGAGCAAAGAAAAATACCTCAGTACAGTATCTGGTCAAAGAATTTAATGACCACTTTAGGGACAACTGGAACCTGGTGGGATATATGCATTAATTAAAATACAGTAGGCCTACAAATCAACAGAATAACAATCTCCACTGGACGTTTTTCCCATGTCCAGTTATTTATAGAAAAATTAAATCATGATTAAGGAATGAAAATTGTATAAAAATAATATTTAATATTTGTGATATTATCAAAATATTACAATGTTTCCTTATTTAGTAATAACAGTGAACCCATTTTATTTGCTGAACACTCTTCGTCACAGTGAAGGCACTGTACTGTACAAGATAAAATACAAGGACATGATTCAGAAATGCAAAGGTTATGAAAAAAGAACAAACTAAATACCAAGTATATATTGCACAAAAGCCTATGGAAAAAGAAATTTCACATATTCAATAATCTGGTTATCCTGAACTGTGTGCAATCACTGGAAATTTCAATTAATTCCAATAAAATCAACATAACGTTTTGCACAATAATTTTGTTATACCCTGATGCCGGGAGGGAGGACATTTACAAAGAGCATGACGCACATTTTTTCCCATCATTTCTGCTGTCTCCCACCCACTGGAAGGCATTATGACCTGGGACAGTGGTGGCCCAACAGACAGGCAGCAGCTCAGCTGGGGCTGATTGCTAATCAGCCCGGGTGCAGCGTGTTGCCTTTGTCAGGCCTGCTGTAAAGGCCCAGTCAGAGTTGCCTTTAGAGGGGATGCCTTCCGCTCTCAGATAGCACTCTGTGGTGCACCACAACAAGAGCAGCAACCCTCCATGTTTTCTGGGGCTCTAATGTTTCTGTTAAAGGTAAGTAACATTTTCTTTGGTCCGATTGTTGACAAGCCTGTTCCTGGGGTGGGAAAAAAAAAAAATAAATGGCCATTGGCCAAAGTGACCTCCTGGATGTTGTGTTCATCCAGTCATGGCCTGGCACACTGGCCATTCATTCCACTCTGCCACGTGTACATTTTCAAGAGGTCAGTCACAAATAAGACATGACATATTGTGAAGCTCAAGAGCAACATTCTGTAATGAGCGAAAGGGGTTCATGCAATCTTAAAACCGTTTTTAAGATGACAGCTCTTAAAAGAGATTTCAGACAGAGATTTCAGGCATTTCAGACCTTAGGGAAGGTAGCCTAGTGGCTACTGAGAAAGAGGCCTTCATATCATTAAGAAATTGATCATTCCGGTGTTAGGATGACACAACATGTTCAGAGGGCTCAAGTAGAAATCGGTCTGTAACTGTTGAGATTATTGGGACCCTAACCAAACTTTTGGTCCTAAAACAGACAAGGCAGGAAAACAAAAGCAGTGTGTACAGTACCAACATTCAGGTATATTTAAGATGTTTGCTAAACTGGGGCAGGATGTAATCATAGAAGTGAGGATGAGGTTGAAGAGGTGGCTGTGAAGGTGCTATGAGAGAAGTGAACAAAGGTGTAAACTGGAGGTGATGGGGAGGGTCATAGCGTAAGAAGCTTTGCAGGAAGTATAATTGGAATATGTTACGCATGTTCTTGATTTTTGCTGAAAAAAGGAAAAAAAGTGCTCACATTGCTAAGCATCTCCAAGGTGGAAGTAAAGGTAACAGTTGGTTGGAATACTCTATTAACAAATGAGAAGGGACCCTGGGTTTACTTTTGCCATTCTCAGTAATACTGCTGTGGTAGGGGTTCTTTACTGATTTCAGTACAGTCTTATGTACACTTTGACGGTCAATTAGCACCTATGCATGTACAGCTAAGCCAGTTCTTCTTCACAGACACCCTAATTGCCAACCCGCTGTTGTCATAGATCATAAGGAATCATTATAACACAGTACAGTGTGCCTTAAACTGACTCTTCTTTTCAAAGGAGCTAGGATGTTGTGGACTGAACCTAATGTAGCATTGTAATGATTTACTGTGTCATCTAAAGAAAAGAGATATCCACAGTGGCATCTATTAGATGACTGGGGTCGACAGATTTGAGATATCTATTTGCATCCTTTTGAAAGTTGTCATACTTTCTCGATTTTCTGAAGGCAGCACTGTTTAAAAACCGAGAAATGATTTTTTCCCCAATCAAGCTCAATCACATTCACAGACATTTTTCCTAAATCAAGCTCAATCAAGTGAGCGTAGAATGTGCACTGGGCAGTAGTTTTCCAGTCTATGGTTTTTAGTGAATTGTTGTGGATCTGAAATTAGAACAGAGAACTTTTGATGCCAGTTCCAACAATGTAATTTAACTGATCAAAAGATTTGGAGCAAGGCTATTAATTTTCTTTATTCGACTTCACACAGTAAACTTTAGAACTGAATGAAGGTGTTAATGTGCCCTTGACCACTCTCAATACTTCTGCTTTCTACTGAAATTTATGGAAGCCCTTTGATTTTGCTTTATGTGGAGCCTGTGTAAAACAAACATTATGGCTGAGTGGCATATTGATATTTCAATATTTTTTGCTAAGCTCAGTTTTAACTCTAGTGAACTCAAAGTGGTTCTCTGGGCAAAGCAAACTTGGGGAAAGCATTTGATTGGATGTACATTTAAACATTTTATTATTAGTGCGTGAGGTTCATCTTCACATTGTTACCAACTATCTGCCCTAAAATTTCAAATCAATATCATTTTCCAACTGGATTTGCATACCTGTTGAATGTTGAACTGCTGATCATTCTCCACAGAATCACCCCTGATAACATGCAATCAATGCATACATTAACATGGTGTGCAATCAAGATGGACAAATATGTTTTCAGACCTCTCCTCCACATTCTTTGACTTGTATTATAGCCTAGAGTTTCTATGCTGTATGGCTCTCAACAGTCTCCTACTGTAGTTTATAAGAGGTACTTCAGCAGTGGATTAAAATGCATTGTAGGGTTCTATAGAGAAAGGATTTACCCTTATGAACCTATGCCTCTCTACACTGTGGAGTTGACTGAAATGCCAGAGATGGTGACACCACTTCCTCAACAGCCCAACAGCCCAACAGCCCAGCCCAGCCCACTATTTCATAAATTAGGACTCCATCAGCCACCTGTTTCTGTGGAAGTGCCACGAATGGTTAATTACATCAGGAATCCAAAAGGCTGTGTTTGTTGTTTGGCATGGCTTTGACTTCTGTCAACCGTGATGTTGTTCAGCTCCTATGTTTGTAACAAGTAAGAGGATTAGACTCCCCCCCCCCCACCCATAAAAGAGAAAGGGGCTCTGTCTTTCTGGTCCCGCTGGCTGCTGTGAGCACTTGGATTGAATGCTGTGAGCAGCTTGCTGTGATTTTCAATAAGGAGCAAATGGGCCACATAACACATTTGCTGCAAAGTGGCCAATTTGCCCGCAGTTTGCTTTACAAAAGACCGATAATGCCCCTGGTCCTTATGTCACATGTTTTCTTAATGTTCATGGTGAGCACACTGCTGGGTATTGCCTGAGAGCTGAAGGTGGGTGAAGTTAAGGCTCATTGGCCCGGGCCACTGCAAAACCAACCGCTGTTGTCTTGGACACTGTTCATGTGCACCACCGCAGCATGATTATTTGAACAACAAAAAAAATGGTCATTTCAGCCATCGTTGCCCAGTGTTTCCTCCTGGCACAGCGAGGTCTCTTGACATTTGAGCTGTCATTAAGCTTTCAGACCAGGATTGCTTGGAGTCTGTTGTGTTGGTTCTGTTTTCTCTGTCTGCCTGTCTCTTTCTTTTCTCCTCTTCTCCTCCTCTTTTCCCAGCACCTCTTTAAGCACATGCTGGCCCAATACATATGCTCCCCCTTTCCGTTCCCATTGTCCTGGGTCCAAGGCAATATCCAATATGCTCACCAAATTCATTTTTCTCATGCGCCTGTAACTTCCTATGAGCCCCTCCTTCATCTCTGATTTGGTATATTCATCAGGACTGAAGATGCATGCAACATGCTTGTCATGTGTGTTGATCTATGGCCATGACCAGCCATGCATGAATATGGTCACAAAATGATGACTTACATGTACTTTTTCACAGCACTGCCCAACTTTGGTACACAAATTGCTCTTCGTGTCACTGTGTATAGGAAACACTTTTCACCCTTGGGTATAAGCACCACTCAATGTGGCTGGTGAATGTGAACATCTTGTAAACATTTGCATAACTTCTCATTGAATTCGCTTATTCCTTTCACTTTTGGCACAGGTTCAAGGGACTGTGTGGAAACTCTTTCGTTCAGCTCTGAGACCCTGGCCACATGGCATGGCCTTTGGAAAACATGGCTGTCAAACAATACCTGTCAGTGTTCACTTAATGGTCACATATTTGACATGTTTTTCAGCCATGGCCTCAACCACTTGCTCATAGATTGAGCACACTTACTCAAAGCATCTCTGGACTTCTGCTCAGACATGTGTCCCCCAAAGTATCCT
Organism: Megalops atlanticus; assembly: GCA_019176425.1. NCBI lineage: Eukaryota > Metazoa > Chordata > Actinopteri > Elopiformes > Megalopidae > Megalops > Megalops atlanticus. The sequence goes on from CM032879.1 coordinate 16,916,264, forward strand.
GCACAATGCAAATAATACATTTGAGTGTGTCAATAAATTCTAGTATTGGCTTTAGAGGTCCATAAGCAATTTTCTGAACACAATTATTCCATTACCTTTTTTCAGCATTCACATATTCAACTAATATTTTCAGAATTGCCCATCATTGTCTCTGCATGTGCTCTTGACCAAAGCCGAAAGCCACCAGCAATTTGGCTTGAAAGCTTTGTGATTGCCTGCAGTTGTTTTGTACCATAATGCAACTTCCACAATAATCTATTTTAAAAGGGTATTTTAATAATTTGCAAAAGTTCTTTTGAAACAATGTTTTGCTTACAATCCAGGCATCTTTCCTCTAAATTTCTACATGGAACAGTCTAGCAAAACCATTTTTAAGCATTGAAATGAAAGCCTAGTTTTGTCCGGTTTTGCTCCAGAATAAAAGTAAAACCTGCATTTCTCAGGGAGCAAATGCAGTACGTTGTTGAGAAGTGTACACCGGGTTCCTTTCCGAAATTGTGGTCTGAAATAGGTTCACGTTCATTCGTTTGAAGGTACTCACCGAAAAGTGAGTGCATAGCTGAAAATGTTAGCAATTTGAAGGCCCATAGCTACAAGTTGTTCAGTAAAGGAGTCATACAGTAACATTTTCTGAGTGTTTTGGTTCTTCTGGTTCAATCCATCCCAGTTCACTGGTGGACTCTACTCCTGCTCAGGAAGACCACGCTATTTATGTTCCCATTCAAGCAATGGCTCCAATTAAGAAATAAAGGCCTGAGTTATAACAAGATGTCCGAGTTTCCAATGGGCACTACTGCTGTTCTCAGTGTCATTGTTTTCTTGTTGGTTTTTCCATGCCCGTTAGTGCAGCTGTGTGTTTTCAAACAGTGAAAGATTAGAATATGGCACAGCTAAAACCTGCCCTTATCAGTGTTTTCCATGCAGTCGACATCAGTGGCCAATTCGCCACAGGGGCCATAGGAGAATATTGCAATGATGAGGTGACCTGAAATTCCCTCTGCAGGAATACATTGGGAGAACACGCCATTGATTCATAAAGAAGTGAATATTTGTTTTTCTTGATTTTAATTCTATTTGTACCTGAGGAAGTAACACTGCATTCAAGTTCATGCATTCTATAATAACAGAGTAAAAACTGCACTGGGGCAGTCCAACTAGAGGAGCAATGCTTTGACCCTTAGAAAGATCGTCATCAAGATAACAATCATTACAGAATTGCTCTGCTATTATTTTGATATAACTGATATTATTCTGAGTACAATGAAGCTGCATTGAAACCAGCTCAGGTATTTGTGCACTCTTTTTTTTTTTTAAAAAAAAAAAAAAAAAACACTCCTTCATGAAATGCTGATTTGCCCTCCCAATACATTCCTGTTGAACTGGCATTTTTGAGAAACCTCAGGGACTCCTTGGAGATCAACCACTGTGTGATGTTCTCAGCAGTAAAAAAAAAGCACTTTGGAGGCTTTCTCCTGGTGCATGCTCACAGTGAGCCCACCGGAGAGGGTGGAGGGCCTGATCGTCTCCTAGCCTCGGCGGTTGAGCCCGGGATTTTCGCATGAAGCCGAGAAAGAGGCGTGATGGAGGGGAAATCCTTTGATATCGGAGCAGGTTAATCCGAGCTCTTGCACAGCCGCGGCGTCTTCATCTTCCCTCTCCGGCGACCTCTTATTGACCTTTGACTCACTTGTGCACTGTGTTTGATAAGCCCGGTATTAAATTGGCTTATCCCCCTCACTGCTGTTGTTTCAGAAAGCAGCTCCTCCTTTGCCTCGCACGGTTCTCGAATGAGCGAGTGCACTGCGAAACAGCCACGGGGTTTGCTTTGACTGGGCTCTTGTGCCACCTCTCGCTTCCCTGGGGAAATTTCTGCCGATTTTTCGAGTCGCCGTTCAACGCATACCATACGCGAATGACATTGCTATGATGCTCAGTTTTTACCTTTCAAGGTTTTTTTCATCTCTTACTGAGAACATGGAAAATTTGTTCATGCAGTAAACTTCCTCCTTTAATTTGCATATGTTTTCAGTTATTTAAGATATAGTTTATTACTTATTTATTTATAAGTTAGGAATTTATGGTACTGCCATTTTGCACATGAATGCCAGCAGCAATACTCTGCACTGCTAGGTGGACTCCTTTAATGCTATTTTATGTATTTTTTTTTCTAATTAGCAACAAAATTGTTGGAGTTTGGATCAATCTTGAATTAGCCGAACCCCAGATCATCTATGCAAAGCCCTCCTGACAGGAGGATTATCCAAAAGCAGGAACGATGAGGCCATGAGTGAATTAATTGGACATTAATTTAAAAACAGTATAGGACAGTATGATGGGAGAGCAAGTTTGAATAATTACACTGTACACCGACATCGAAACCAGAAATGTATGACAAATGGAGGGACTAATGATTCTACTCTGGGACACTGACAGAGAGAGGCGGAGTGAGAGTGAGAGGTGGGGTAGAAAGGGACACAGACACAGACAGTGACAGAGAGAGGGCAATCTCTTGTCAAAGAAATAAAACATATTTGAATTTGAGTTAAAATTTGTTAGAGGGGAGAGAAGGAGGATGAGTGATAGCGAGAGAGGGAGAGAGACAGGAGGGGGATGAAGCAAGGGCGGAAGGAAAGGGCGAGAAAGAGAGGCAGAGAAACAGCAGGAGAAATAAATGCAAATAAAGACAGAGGGAGGAAAGCAGGCAGGATGGAGAGGAAGGGAGGGAGTAAGAGAGAGAGAGACAGAGCAATAGATGGGGGGAAGAGGAGAGGGAGAGAAAGAATAACAGAGTGAGAGGATGCGTGAGAAATTCAGAGTGACTGCGAGGGAGAGAGAGAGACAGAGAGAGGGTGCAGGGGACAGAGGTGGGGTTGGGTGGGTGTAAAAGGCTTATTGATTGTATCTTCAGTGTAGAAGCTCATCTAATCTCCCTCATTGCACCCAGGTCACTCAAATTATTTCCCAAAGATAATGTGACTCATTCGTCACCAGCGTCCCTGCCCCTGTTTTAGTCACGCCGTGGCTCAGACTGTCACACCTCATTTTCACCACTCAGTCCCTGCTGCCAGAAGATAACAGACCGCGAAAGACAACGGGAAACCAACTACAAAACCTGGGAGCCCTGAAAAAAAAACAAAATATGTCATAGGAAACCAAACAAACTGTAGTTTACAGTGTCTGCATACAATCAGAGCATTAATAATTCACTAGCATTCTTCAAGCAAATGGGGTGGGCTTTTATTTATTGTTCAGAGGTAATCTTATTATGTATGAGTCATGCAACTATGTAACGGTGTCAATACCAAGGTTTAGCTGGAGGTGTTTAAGCCCGGACAATTCTGCTGCAAAACAGCAGCATTGTTTGTTTAAAGTGGGTGGTGTGGCAAGTGTGGTCTGGTTCGTTTGTGCAAAGACGGTTTTTAGAACATGTTTTAGTTGGTCCCAAGGTGATGAATCAACTGTGAATGTTTGCAGTCTTTCTTGACTTGGGTTTAAATATAAAAAGACTAGTTGGAGCATAGTCACCATGTTTATTGGGCAAATGGAGAACATCTATGCAGACATTTATTAATAGGCAAAAGAGGATGATTACAGTGTTTTTTCTTTACCTATGGATTCTTATTTACATGCCTGAGGGGGAGAGAGGGGAAGCAAGAGGGAGAGAGTGAGAAATAGAGAGAGATCGATTAGCTAAATATATATATATAGTTGTTGTTACATCATTTCATCATTTGTGTCTATAGATTCTGTAACAACTCTCTTGCCTTGAAAATAAAGCACATGTGTAATAGAGAGAGGGAGAGGGAGAGAGGGAGAGAGAGATGATGATCTGTAATGAGAGTGACTGATTCAACTGCAGAAGATGTTTTGCCTTTGGCTGGTTGGGTGAACAACTCCAGATGATCCGAGAGTGTGGAGAACTGTACGAGAACTCCTCCCTTTGGGCGTACACCCATTTCACAAATGTTTCCAAGAAATCAGACAGGCTTGACATTTGGAGATGCAACTGTTTCATCCCCTGTCAGTCATGGAGACATGGAGAGTTTCTTGAGTCTTATCTTGAGATTTGGAATATGTAGCTTACATACTGCAAAGCACATCAAACTTTGTAAACTTACTTTTTTTTAATTGTCATGATTGTTCATTGGAGTTGCATAGTGGGAGAGATACTTAAGTATCAAGGGCAGCACATCAGTTTTATTTTTTTCTTTTATAATTTTTTGACCAAATCTCAAAGGGCACCTCTTTGCATTACCATTATCATTTAGTATTAGACATTTATACTGAAATTGCAATTAAATTAACCCCATTAACTGTTGTGATGCTGAACCTCAGGAAAAGGGCCTATGTGGTTGTAATAAACAGACATTAAGCCAATGGGCTCATTAAGTTATAAACCTGTTGTACCAACCAAACCCTTTTCCTACAGTATGTTTTTTTTTTTACCCATAAAAGCATTCCTTTAAGCTTCTTATCAGCATTTCACATTGTCAAGCTTATAACAAGAGGATTTTGAGGGATTTCAAGGGTGTGCTTTCTAAAAAAAGGTCACCCATCCATCTCCCTACCCACAGCCATGCTTTATGCATGAACTTTCCTGAGGCCAGTATTGATACTTCATAAAACATCTCAATCAGATCCTTGTATCAGGAGGCCATGTTTATGTGGTTCAAGAGCAGGAACTAAATTTAAGTAGGAACAAAATTTGCAATCACAATTCATTGCATCATGCGGTTTTCCTACTGAAGGAATATGAAAAAATCATTTTTAGTGTTTGAAGCTTCAATCTCATGGATGTCTAAAACAGTCTTAAAAGGCATAGATGATTGTTCCTACTTCAAATAAAACCTTGGGAAAGTGTTTGGTTGGACCCACCAAGGCTTGAAATGAAGGACCATTTTTGTATTGGGTGCTCAGTTTGTCCAACTAAACACCTTCCTTAGGAGACATTTCTAGTTTGTATTGATTTTTTTTTCCTGTGAAATGTTAAATTAATTTCATGCTCCAATTACATATGCATGTTATGCGATAATTGTAAACTATGTTAGATTGCCAGAGAACAGCTGCAGGTGCATTTTAATGGGCTGGAGTGGCATTAGAATGAGACTGGACCCCATAATAAAGAATGAATCTTTCTTGATGTTTCTTTTCTTTAAAAAAGAATCAAACAGAATCACTTCAGTGAGTGTGACGTTTGACCGTATCCCTTCCAATGGAATTAATGCACGGCATAATTAATGAATTCAGTGTCTGCTCTTTTGGTTCCGGTTGTTGTGCTGGTTGGTAGCTGAGCCCTGATGCAGTGCCATCTCCACCCTGTAATCACACAGCTCCTTAAATATGGTAACAGCTGTGCAAACTAGGCTATGTCCTGTAGTTCTCTGTTTGCTGAGTTTGCTAATACATCACATACAAAATCTCATCTTATTATGACATTTCAGATTCCAACTCACATCCTTCCAGCACATTACTACAACACACACTAAATCACATCCTGCATCACATCTTATAGCGTATACCAAATCACAACCTATACATGACCCTGACATGCTACAGTGTATGACACATACTGCATCAGTATGTGTAGAGAAACACATTCATTCAAAACACTGTATTTCTTTGGGGAATAACAGAAGAGTAAGAAAATTGAGTGAAAAGATTCCTTACGTAGTTCAGTCCATCCAATTACTGAAGATTGCAGAGCATCTGTATTTCCAGATTTGTGCATTGTAGATGCTTCATTCTTATACTCCTCACCAGCAGACTATATGTGCTTCTGGGACTCCTTGGTATTGGCAGTTCTTTTATAAGGTTGCTTGATGGTGACTATGATTTTTATTTTCTCAAAAATATTTTGATATAGAAAGAAACTTCTCTAATATTCAACCACTGAGTTTGAATCATACTGAAATATAGGTGATGTCTCCATAAATGAATCACAGTGCAAGTAATTCCTTTTCTGACTTTTACAGATGTCTAACAATCCAAGCTCCATCATTTCAAACTCAACACACCACTGCCAGATTGTGATTTTCTGTGCATTGAGGATTGAAAACTATACAGGGCCTCTGTGATTGTCCTGCCAAAATGTCCTGTCAAAAACAGTGGCTCCATTCATTAAGAAATTAGATACAAATAGGATCCCTTGGCAGACAGAGCATCCTATCATTTCAGCTCTGCATTTAATGCACTGTAGACTGTAAAGCAGTACATACTGAGCACAGGTGCACAGTGGAATAAAATGAATGTATTACATCTAATGCTGGAATATGTTCATACATTAAGATTGGATTCACATGTGTTCACATGGCGTCTTCACTAAACCGCACAGATGGCGTGTCTCTGTGATTACAGCAATACCCTAACTGTAATACCTGGCACCCAATCAACTTGTGTAGCTGAAAGTATTGAGGCAAATGGCTCATCAGTCATGAATACAGTCAGCTATGGTGCATCTCATGGAGCAGCTATGGGAGAAAGGGAAAGACATGATACAAGTCAGAGAAAAGGGAAGCAGATATTGCGCGAAAACTCTTAATGTGGGTCCGGAGGGAGGTGAATAGAAAACCCCCAAAAGCTAGATTGCGGAGAACCAGGGTGATTCCATCTTATTTACGACTTGATCACTTTTGTATATGACTCCTTGGAGTAAACAGGATGATGATGATGACAGTAATGATGATGACTTACATAACAACATCCTGCCAGCATTCAACAGCTACCCTCCATTACCGTTCGCCTGATATATGACCCTTCTCCCTGTGGTTAATAATGATCCCAACCTCATTATCACTGCCGAGGAGAACGGGACCCCGTTTGCTTGCAGAGCTTTGTCTGTATGAGCCTGATATCTGCACAGAGCCATCACAGCTGTGTCAAACGCATTAGGGTGCTATTCACCATTGAACCCAGATGTTCTGCTTTTCTTTGGTAAGGCTGTATCCCAGGGATGGGGGCACAGGGGGAGAGAAAGGAGAACAACAAGGGTGTATGACACAAGTACAGTACATTATATGGGATAGGAGGACAGAGTTTGGAGAGCAATGGATGGACCTAGGGCAGGGAGGGTAAGGGGAGAGAGGGGAGAGTGATGGGACATGATTGCATCATGGAGACAGGGGATTTAGTATGAAGAAAGGTTATCTTGCAGGTAAAGGACAGGAAGGGCTAGGAGGCCCAGGGGCTCTGGATGCACTGCGGGTGGCTCATGAGGTGTGTGTCGTGGGAGGAGGGGTGTGGTTGTGTGTTGAAGTGTTGGAGGTCAAGGTGGAAGCAAAACAGGGGTGTGTAAAAAACAGTGTCTGAAAGAGGTGAGGGTGGTAACTCCTTCTATGAGTGTAATGACTGTCAGGGCTTTTTGACAGAACAAAAGCAAAGAAGTGTTGTGTTCCTCTTCGCTTCCAGCAGAGAATTTCTCAGCAGTTGCCATTATAAATGGAAAAAAAACACCACGGAAAGTGTTCACAGTAACAGAGGCGTCAGGCTCAAGTTAGTATGATTTTACAAGTTCCCTGGAAATGTTATCACAGAGTTCATATCTCTTCACACCATGTCTATTCCATGTAAAAAAAGATTTGGTGACGAAAAAGGGAAACTATTCACATCTGTGTGTGAACTGCACTCCCAAAGCAAACAATGACACCTGACACTTTATTAGCATTCAGTTTGATAAGAGGACAAAAGCGTGAGTGGTAATTACCTCATTTATCGCAATTGTGGTGTTTAGTGTCGTGCTGGGAGTGATGGGCAGAACAGTCTAAGACAAGGTCGGACTGTGACGCAGTTCAGTGCTGTCAGAGGAAACAAGACAAGTTTGGTCTGGTGAGTGCCATTTAATTATAGGCTTTCTATGGTTGTCTTGCAGTAATTTACCAATATATGTCACTCACAGAGTGTTCCAGCTCTGTCTAGGCCAAGCATGGATCAGAGAGTAAAGAGGATAACTGTTAATGAGAATAATCACCACTGGAGGGGCGTAACTACTGTACTCTGTTCACATTATCCCATTATGTTTCCTGCACTATTGTCAGGTTGTATCTCTTCCCCCATAATGATTCCCTATTAAGATGTGGCAGGTCATTTCCTATATTTGCTCTCACGTTTTTCCTGTTAATTTGGTAATAACAGGAATCATCTTACCTGGTTATTTATTCCTTTTTTTGCATGATGTCTGTGTTTATTCAGTGTAGGCATGTGAATGATAGTATGATCATACTATAGTTAACCTTACTGAAGGTCACACACATCGTGTCACACAGACATGTAAAGTCAGGTCAGAACTAGCTCTTGTGCTGCTCTCACAATGTCAAGTTTGAGCTGCGACCTTGTCTGTACTTCCAAGATTAGCTGGTTTTGGCACAAATTTGTTAATTAAGTGTTGGGGAGTGTTATCATAAGTTTAAGTAGAATACTTTCTCACAAGATATTTTAATTTACCGATTTTTAAAAAGCTTACATTTTTTAGATAATAATGCCAATGTTGGCAATTGTCCCAAACTTTTGATATGTGCTGTAGGAGGCCCATCTGTCTACTGTGTGCTGGCTGGTGTCCTGCATTTGTCCTGAATGTTCATTATTAATCACTAGCGCATTTTTAGTCCTATTACTTGCTGCAGTGGAAAACTTTTGGATCAGGCTGATACCCAAATAAATCACCCCAGCAGACCACCTAACTAATGCAGTACATCAACACCCTGAAAGAAACACAACATTGAAGCCCCACTGCCCTCTTTGACTTGGTTTCAATGAAGGTTTTCTCTTTGAAAAAATCCTCACTTGCTTGTTCAGTTCCAAAATGTAGTTGGTGAATGTAGTTCCAGCTCTGTGTTCCTCTCTGATGTATCTGTGAAATTTACTCACCATGCTTAAGGTAATGTGTGAGTTACCAGTAATCTCTCCTATAGTGGTATGCTCATAAGTGTCCTTTTCCAGATCTTTCTCACCAGCTGTATGTTATTATCTTGAACACAAATAATTTCCAAGGACCCTGTCATGGTGTTCTGCCTTATCCAAAGGATTTATAATGGAGAGTCAATCCATGTTCATGGCTGTAAAAGGGTATCCACAAGTTTTGAAATTTATATTGAAACAAAACACACTTCAAGACTTAGCTAAACCTCAATTGAGTGAATCAGTATTCATTCATTGAATAAGCTTCATAGACATATTTTAAAATAATGTCTGTGGGTTGAAATCTTGATGTCCTGACTCACTGTGGTCTTTAAAGATCAACACAGCACTTATGACAAAGAGTACGGAGGTTCCTAGTGATCTAATAATCCCCCAGGTTAATTGGTTAGGTTAAAACTCCCTCCATCCCCATCTCATTTGATTGTTGAGTGTTCTGGCACCATGATTCACTAAGGTTGGCGTTAAACATATTTGTGGTGACTGAGGTGACTAGCCCCCCCTTCTTGTTCATCATTGTTATTAATGTAATTATGCTGTTTGGATTCTTCTCCATTTTTGGACAGCAAGTACATTGTGGCCTGCAACTGCTCCTCTTATGAAAAAGATCACCAGTCTGATCATTATTCATAATCATAACCACAATAAAGACGTAGAACCTGCCACATCCCTTCAGGGAGATCTCAACAATCTGGAAAGTACAGCCATTCAATGGTCTTAGCTAAGTTAGCTGATGGGCTCATTAGAGGGTCTCTCCAGCCACAGAACAAGCATTCAACCTGGCAAACAATCCCACAGACAACCACTGCTTCTCCCCAAGGTCCTGCTGGGGTTAATTCAAGGGTCAGACTGCTGTTTTCTCTTGTGCATAACATGCATCTCATTCAAGTTACTGTTTTATAGATTTTTTTTCCATTTCTCTTTAAAGAATGTGCAAGGATAAAAGCTGTTGGTAGACACTTTATGCATTCCATCCACTTCTTTAATGCGAGAGGTGTTTGTGAGAATGAAACGGTCAACAACAACAAAATAAAACACACACAGTGCATCTCAACCCCTAAACCCTCCCTCTGACATGCAGAGGTTTGAGTTTCACATGCTCAGATGGCCAAGAGGAATGAGAGTACCTCCAGTTTGCCTTCCAAGACAGTCATGCTCTTGGAAGGATAGTTCCTTTTGCTGCAGAATCTGAACAGGAACAGATGGCTGGAAAAGATGGGGGAATGCTGGAGGTACGTTAATTGATGTGCAGACGGGGGAGGTAATTTTCTTACTCTGCGGAAAGTACGACAGCAAAGACAGCAACTTCAAATTGTAATGTAGGTTTAAAAGTTGCAAATACCAACCTCCCACACAAGCCCCCCACCCCACCCCCTCATGCAGGTGAGATCACCATACACCATTGAAGTCTGCGGGGGACTAACTCCCTGGTGGCCTTCATCGCTGAACTAAATGTTCATTTTCTATTTTCTGGCACAAAGTTGAAATGAAACACAATCCTCTAAGATCTCATTCTTCAACAAGGTTGCCAGATCATTGGGAAATGCAATGTTTCATTGCGCTGTGTACACATGTCTGTTATTCAGGGCCAAATTTCATTGTTATGGAGAACCAATTGCACAGTGTCCAAATGAGAGAGACACTATAGGAACCTATACTGTTTGATCACAGTACACATACAGTGTGCCCATCTACAGGGTTTTGGCAGAACACGAAACTACAGGGCATTGCACACACTATACTGGGCACTGATGATGCATGTAATTTATGTGATGTTCATTGTAATTGACTATATTTTAATTAGTGGTTCAAAAGCTTACTTATGTGAGACAAACACAGTGGGAACAGGTGTAATTTGCATTTAATTTAGAGACTTGACTTCCTAGAAATTAGAATTGCGCCATGCTGAATTCACGCGCATTTGACTGTCTTCATGCATGGTGTGATGGTGTCACACACTGCAACAAGAGCTGGACACAAGTGCAGAAACACAAGGCTTTATTTTGGAACGGGGCAGGATACAAACAAGGCACGAACTGACGATCAGATGGGAGGCAGGCAGGAATTGAACAGGATACAAAACAGAAATTGAAGAACAGGTTGGATTCGTAACAGGAATCTGACGAAACAGGCTTAGCATACACTTTTGCAAGAGTAGACTTTGCAAGGGAGAACTAAACACAGGGGTATAAATAGGGGAACAAATCAATGCTTAACGAGGTGGAGACAGGTGAGGGAGATGACTGTTGATCAGACCGATGATTAGTAGATTGGCGGCGCTGAGTGCTGAATGGTTGAAGCCGGAGTGGGAGGAGGCGAGGTTGTTACAGATGGGAACATAGACACTGCTATATCATTAGTAGGGATGGCAGTGTAGCACAGAGGTAAAGAGCAGGGCTCATAACCAAAGCTTTGCTGGTCCAGTCCTATGATCAGACACTGCTGCTGTACCCTTGGGCAAGGTACTTAACCCAGAATTGCCTCAGTAAATATCCAGCTGTATAAATGGATAACATGTAAAAACTGTAACCTATGTTGCCCTGGAAAAGAGCATCTGCTAAATGACAATAATGTAATTTAATTAGTGCAATACTGCCTTTTACAAGTCATTTCTCCAAGGTGAAGAATTGACTTCCCGCATCGCAGACACCTACAAGTGTGCTTGCAGTGCTTTCAGATAGATACATGGTGCACGTCCACCTCCCCCCTTGTCAAGTCCCTTTCATGAATCATAACCCTGATCACATTCTGATCATGACCCAATTGGGACTTCAAAGAGACCTTAAAAGGCATTAGTAATGCACAGAGCTAATCAGGTTGTAACATAATATGCATCTTAGGTCCCACAGGAACAGTCTGACAGTGCTCTTCAAAGCAGCTCTGTTAGGTGTGCTTCGATCCCATTGTTTTCATGTGTGTGTTTTTTTTTTTTTTTTTAACTAAAACACACCGCTTGTCAACACCAAAGCAAGGTGCCCTTCATGCCAACATGCACGTGGGGTCCTGACAATAGCAACACGACAGATACCGGGGTGTGTTATAAAAGGCTGCCAATCTGTTTTGTTCTCATGTTCGGAGACCCGAGGCTGTGTGGAAAAATTGATCATCTTGCTGCATTTGAATATCTAGCTGCATGTCCCACCCGCACCCCTCCCAAGCAACGCTCGCGCGAAGTATGGAAATGGCAAGATAAGAAACAAGTGAGGAATCAGCAGATGAAAACGGAGTTAGCCCGCTCTGAACAGTTTATCTAAAATCTATGTATTAAAAAAAGAAAGAATAGGGGACAACTTGAATTTGAATCTTTCATTTAATAACAGTTTTTAAACATTCATTTCATTGTATCAAGATGTATGAGATCAGTCTTCTTCAGGCTAAATGTGTATGTACAGTACCAGTTAAAAGTTTGGACACACCTGATTAAGATGGGAAACATGCATTCACTGACACTTTGATCTGAAGACTTAGGGTTAAATGTTTGAAATTTGTTTGATAGATAAATATAAATAGTGAAGTTGATCCCTATGTATGAATTTCTTTTTAAAAAATTAATTTTAAATATATTTTTGGGCTACTAAAATATAAGATAGTTTTGATCTCTTTTTTGGTCACTGCATAATTCCATTTGTCTTATTTCTTAGTTTTGATATCTTTACTATTATTCTAAAATGTAGAAAATAGTAAAAATAAAGAAAAACCCTTCTCTGAGTAAGTGTGTCCGAACTTTTGACTGGTACAATATGCTTCAAGGCACAAAAACACCCAGAAAGACAAATGAACAATCCTTTTAATGTAACCAAGGAAGAGCAAAGGTAGCCCGTGAGCCACACATTGGGCATGATGGAGAGGATTCAGAGCATCAGAAAGGGTTGAGGAGTATGGCTTTACAGTGAAAATAGCGACACTCCGGTGTTCTGAAGCGAGCAACATCATACTGTCTTCCCTTTGTAGAACAGTGAAAGCACAGCTGAGTGGTGTCTGGCTGAACAGTGGTGCCACCAACTGCCAGCTGCAAAGGTGGGGACCGTCAGTGGCAATACCGGCCGAGACACATCACCGGGCAAAAGACAGAGCCCTCTAATCAGCTCATTAGTGCTGTGGGTAGCAAATCGAGACAGGCAAAGAGGATGCTGCATGAGCGGAGAACGGAAGCGTGAAAATGTCACGCCAAACGGCCTGCGGGCCGTCCGCAAATGTCACCCCTTCTCCCCTCCAGGTGTCACGGCGCAAACAGGGCGGCATGCACAACACGCAATTAATGCCTCTCTGTCCTTGAATGCAGATGAGGGCACGGCTATATCTGTCTAGGTGAAAATGTGTGACAGGAAGAGCAGGATCTGATCATTAAATGCATTACATTGATACACAAATATGCCAGGTTTGTTGAGGTCTGAGGTGCTCAGCAATAGGCATCAAGGGAACCTCTCAGCACTTACGCTGTAGGGGAATGACAGCGTGTAGCACGGTACATATCCCCAACACTCTGCAACATTAGAGAACAAAAGGTAAAGAACTGTTGCACCGTATTACAGCACAGATTGTCAAAGATTATAATTTAGCCTCAACAGGTGCTTAATGTAACACTACAAAATACATCGGCTTAAAAGATTTTCTATTAAGTGTGGAGTGCTTTATTCATTTCCTCATATATCAGGAATAAATCTCTCAGACATGAGAAAAATGAATGAATACCCGTTCTCTTCTGGAGAGGCACCTGGACTATATCACCTTTACATTCAAAAAAGAGGAGAAGAAAAAAAATACTATAAAAGGTGTGTATAAAAGTGGAAGAGGTCCAGGAAACCTTGGATAAAAATCTGCATTTCTCATTACAGAGATAAGAGGCAGGAGATTTCTCTCTTAGATAGGTTTGACAAGGAAGGGTGGGCAGCGTCACAATTCTATGGCCACCATGAAGGTTATCTCACAAGCTATTAGGGAACTGAAGAAAAACAGGACAAAGACGAGCGCTATCCTGTAGCTGCTTATGTCTCTTGCCCTCTTCTTTCCATCTCCTCTCTCTCTGTATCTATCTCAGTGCCTCACACTTACAAAAAAGGAAATAAATCCAGCAGAACCATATGGTTCAGGCTTGGCATACCTTGATAAGATTTGTCCAAAACTGATGTAGTGCTTGTAACTGCACCCAGTTTTACAAGCTTTGTTCATTGCGTCCTTATTGCCTCAACTTTATTCACTTTTTCTCAATGGTCTATGTTCAAAATCTATTAACACAAAACTCAAAACAAAATTTTGTTTTGACAAAACTTCTCAGATCTCTTGTAGACTGAAGCATGGTATTCAGAACCAAGTTAATCCTTCTCAAAATATTGTTTGCACCAAAATAAGACACATCAATGTCATCATATGAATCGTTCTTACTGAACTGATCGATTTCATACTGTTGCAATAAAAAATGCTACTGCCAAAATGATCATGAGTCTTGAATAGCTCTGACAGTTGTTCCAAATGCAGGCCAAACCCTATGGCCTGGGTTCGCACCTGGCTGTGACATCTGCCAACAATGACTGGGAGCCCACATACGCAGCGCAAATTGGCTCGGTTCCACCAAAGATAGGGGTCAGTAGGTTGGCAAGGGCCTGTCATTGCACTGCTCTTGGCAACCTCTGAATCATTCAGGCACTTAGACATTCAGACAGCATCAGGGATGTACCTATTCTCTGCCCAGTGTCTGTCTTCTGGTGCACTGTGAGGAATTTTAGTGTGTTGCACCTTGCCCAGCAATTCTGGGGGAGTTCAAGCCTAATGTACAAGCAGTGACTACAAGTTGGGTGAAAAAGGGTTGGAAAATTCAGAAACTATATATGTGTATATATGTATGTATACTGTATATGCTCTGCATCTTGTCTCTGATTCCTCTTGGGCCGCAGGTTTTTATCACCATGACAAGCCGTGTTTACCCTGGCCAAACAATGAGAGACAAAGCAGCTGGCATGGTGGGTCTTCCCCTGGCATGTGTCTGCAGCCATATCTCCACACGCCTGCTGTACTGCCTGGAGAAGTGTCAGTTACCAGTGGGGACCTTCCAAAGCCATGCTGAAAAAAAAGCCTCCACTGTGGACCTGAGGAAGGGTGAATATGGTGGCAGGAAAGCAGCTGAAAAACATGGATGACCGTCAAACCAATTGTGGATCAGTGCAGCGAGATGAAAATGGACATTGTCCCAATTTGCAAACATGTATCATTTGCGCCGGACTCCCGCTTTCTGTGTTGTGGTGGGATGAAATGGCTGTGGAGTGAGTCCAGAAACGCAAGCAGATGGGCTGTGTTGTAATGGCTGAGTGTGGTGTGTTGTGATGGAAGATCCCATGGTGGCTGATGGCTCTGCACATTGTAGCCTTTCCCCTGCATTGACTACCTATATCAGTAGTGGCATGATGGCTGACAATGACCCTTCCACATTGCCGCCTCCTGTTCAAAGTGTACCCCACCTATTCAGTGCAGTTACAGTTACTGCAGAGTGGAAAAAAAAACATTTAAAGAATAATTACTTACCTATTGTTGTAATTACTTATTAATCAAGAATTCATTACCTATTGATGTAAATGTAAGTGTTTGAATGATAGAGACCACAGCAAAGCAGCACAAATTGGGCTGCACTTGCTGTATAGCTTCCCCCCTGCTCAGCCTATGGTTGATTATGTGATTGAACTGCTGAATGAATTTCATTAGAATTATTGTGTCATCTTGCTCTGGCTCTTACTCCTCCTCTACCCCTCTCTGCTCCACGCTGTTAAGACTTTTGGGTTTGCACTGGTGAGGTGTGAATAAGGTCATTTTGCAATTGTAGCCTGACATTGTCAGGAATATGTTTTCTGTTTAAAGACAAGAGATTGTATTATGAAAATTGCACTGAATGTAGAGATGTGTGTGAATTGTGAAATGAAATTGGAATTCTGGTGAGTATAAGTGTAAAAATGTTTTTGGAGTTTTGCAGATCTAGTCAAGTTGTTTGGGCATGAGCTTCAGCTTTTGATCATTGTGTCCACAGTATCTGCTCCAGTGTGTAAACACTTGAGTAAAACTACAGACTTGCTCAGCTGCATTGAAATATTTACTTTTTTCAAACCCTCTTTCTCACAAACACTTTACACTCATGCATTCAATGCAGTATTGTTGCACCTGTAAATTACCCCCCAAGTGGATCAATGTTGCACAAATATTATTATTAGTTATTCAGTAAGACAGAGCAGCAGGAAGTGTAACACACTCAATGGTGTTGGCCATACATGTTGTATATAATTATATGAACAAAATTATGCTGTTCAATACATAATACCTTTACAATGCTTGCAATTAATGCTGACAGGCATGAATGATCACAGGCATGCTTAACCCACTGAAGTACATAATAATGACAATTATTTTTAGCTACAAAAATGAGCACATTCAGATAACTGTTTTCTTAAATTTAGCAGTTTTACATTTTGTTAATATCTGTGTATAACTCTTAACTGACATAACTGTGGGATAATTCTGTGACCAACTTGCAGGGAAGGGAACTTTGAGTCCCAGAAAATTGCATGTTCAGCTGTGTTGTGTTCCACTTTGGTGCTGACATCTTCAATTGACGACATTATTCAGACAAGAAGTCCACACATCTGACGTTCAGGTGTACATCAGATGCCCATTGAAAGGTAGCTTAAATCTGCAGGACGCCGGCTCCTCAATACTGGGCTTGACCTTCCCCTGTTATAATGTGTGTCACTCAACACCATGTGTCATTTGGTATGTTTCTGAGATTTGCTGAAACAGCAAGTTAACCTTACACACTGAGTAATGATGCATAAAAGATCTGCTTGGCGGAGGCAGGATCTGAATAACATGGTTCCCCGTTGTGCTGGTAATTGGCTACGGTAAACAAGGATCAGCCAGCCTGAAGTCACGCACTGGTACATTTTTTCACTGCATGTACTGTTAAGTCACTGGGGATGTAAAACATTTTGTTTCCCCTGTAAGTCTGCCTCGCAAAGCAACACCCATCTTGTTTAAAAATTTAGATTGATTTTTGTTTCACAGCTCATAATAGAAGTCCTCACAGAACAGCTCTCTTATATGCATTATTTTTGGTTCATCAGTTGGCCTCACTCTTGATGACTTTTACTTCCATTGCGCAACTGAAATCGAGATTTTGCATCTTGCTCAAAGACAGCAACCGTGCCTCTAATGGGATCTGGCACTGCAAGCTTCAGGTTTCATGCCCAGTTTGCTTAACCCTATGCCACTCTCTTGCCCTTTAAACTTCGCATGCCAATGTGATTTAGAATAAAATCTGCAAAAAAAATCAGTGTCTTCACCAGCTTTCAGCTGCCAGCCCGCATGTGTCTGCAGTCCATTACACAGGAGTGATGCCAATTCGAGGGGTGAGTGGAAGCCCCAGAGTGTGTTAGATAGCAGTTGCTTCTGCCAGGCGTAAAATGTATGTATCTAGCTAATGAGTGTACTAGGAAGGAGGTAAATGGAGGCCCCGCCACCGCCTCGTTCGCCCCCTCCCATCGGAGTGGATGGAAAAGCTGTATCTCTGCCGTAGATCATGGGAAATTAGCAGCGTGAACCCCTGTCAGCCCGTACGGCGGCACTTAATCTTGGACTTTTGGCAGACCATCTCCTCAACAGGTCAAACCATCTTAATAAATCAAGCCGCAGAGACAGAGCCATGGTGCAAAAGATGCCTGGTTCTGTGTGTGTGGGCCAATTCGGAAAGAAAGGGGGGGGGATTTGATATTAAACTAGCACTTAGTCTGTCTGTGATTTAAGCCAGGTCATAAATTCCAACCTGGTCTGTCTATTTTATAAAAATATTAAACCCATAAAAGAAGATTTGTTTTCCTTCTGTTCTTCTCTCCAACCTAGGCAGTGTCTGTGATTTCTGCCAAAGAAGCTTAAAGTTGAATGAATCTGAAGAAGTTTTGGTTTTTACACTAGGTTTTCTTCACAAATCTATTGTCAAAATGCAGGCTTTGCATGATAAATATCTAATGAATGCTGAAGACAATTTTAGTCAGTTGTTTTGGTTGGATCAGCTCATGAACTAAGATGAGATGAGGGGTGAGGGATGAAAGTTGGCAGCCAATCAGAGTTGTGAAAATGGCTGCAGATTTAGGGTATGCTCACAGATAAGGCTGTGCATTTATTGACTGATTCTGAACGTACAGAAATGCTGAGGTGTGAAGTTTTCCCCCTTGGACTCGAATGCATTGAGTGTGCAGTATGAGGCAGTTCCCCTTCTGCGGTATGCCGATGTTTGCCCAAAGAAGACCGAAGATTGAAATTTGCTGCCTCGGGCCACAGTACCTCTTCAACACAAATTTGTTCTGTTGTTTTATTATTTACAGTTTCATTTTCATTTTTTCATTAAGCTAAATGCAACCAGTAATGGTGTAAGTAAGCGCTGATCCAGGGAAAATATAGGATTGCAATACCTCTCTCTTGTTGATGCTGTAGTTTCCTTATTCATTACTAAGAGTCAGAGTCAGACTTTACTTATTTCAGAATAAAATAACCACTTTCAGGCCCAAATGCAGAGCTGAGCACTTGTATTATAAACCACTCATTAAAGCAACATCCTTGTTCCTACAGTTTGACACCTGCAGTTTGATGTTCACAGAATTCTAACAACTGAGAGTAATCAACATACTCTTTAAATTCTACCAGCACATGTGAGCACACACATTTTTAGCGCATTCAGAAACTTGTCACCAAGATGTGTACCATGAGCCTGTTTCATATATTGAGACACTGAGGTTTGGTTTGCCTTGTGTACCTGAACAGCACAATCAATACAACAGGATTTATATAGTGCCTTTCAATGGCCCGGGTTCTCAATTGATGTCAAAGCCAGCCCAAGAATTCAGGAAGCAAGAGGAGGCTTTCAGGCAGGAATGAAGGAGAGGCAGTGGGAAGCCCTCGATGGGCTGGCTTGCTGGGACCCAGAACACTGAGCAGGAAAAAGAAAACACTGAGCACAAACACAAAACCAGGAGAATGCGTCTGTGGAGGGAACTAAAGAACAAAGCATGATTAAGTCTGTTTTCCACAGGGGGGGATGTTGTGCCAGCTAAAGTTATGTTTTTTATATTTTTAATCTTATCTTGGCAGAGTGTGGAGTGTGCCTCAGTGCAAAAAAATCAAACCATATGTTGAGCATAAAGTTCCTCTCGCTTGAAATACAGAGCCTTGAAAATGTAAAGTCCCCAATACTGTTTTCACAATTTATTGTCTCAGATTTTTTTCCAGCTGGATTACACAGTATTGTATATCATGACAAATCAAAAGAAATGTTGTAAATCTTTCAAAAATTTCTTTTTTTGGCTACACTGTTGCAGAGTTAAGTGATTCGCAAATAATAAAAAAAAAAATATCTCTGGAAATCATTTGTGTGAAAAAAGGGTTGGGGGCTGCGTACTTTTTCAAGGCACTGTATATGAGTAGATATGTGGGTTAGAAAAGGCATTGCAATAAAACAAGTGATGGTGAATGAATGAATGGTGAATGGATGCACTGTGATGGAAACAGAAAATGAGTCCACATAACCTGTATACAGTCAACCCCTGATAAATGCCCCGATACACCTGCCTTATGATGTTAACAAATGCACAGGTGTGGGTGACTCTCACGCTATTAGCAGCCGTAGCTATCGACTGTAATGCAGACTTTACTTTGCTCATGCCGTGCTGGCTCACGCCATCTATCTGATGTCCCCAAGTCAGTTTGGGAGAAGCCTTCAGGCTTGAGGATGTAAACTGAAAATATGTTGACAGTTTGTAAAAGCAAGGCGGTCACAATTGAAGGAAACTGATTCAGCAGCAAGTTTTTGAATCTCAAGGACGTTTCCAGGTCCATTAAATTACACTAACAGCCTTCATTTCAGTACGGGCACAGCACCTTGCCTAAACTCTATATATTCACCTGCCTCTCTTCCAATTGATATGCTGTCTATACAGCAGCCTTTATATATCATATGATGTACAAGGAGGATGGCCTTCATTTTCACAGACTGGCATGAGAATGCTTTGCTTAATCGAAAGAATTTTGAGTGATGCCAGTCACAAACCCTAAATGGGCCAGATTTGTATTCAACATATGGTGCTTGCGAACAGAAAACTGTAACAGTTTGGCATGTCTACCATAACTGAAATATTACAACACTAAAAAAGATCCATATTCTATTTATAATTTTAGCATTTCTGCTCCTCTCAAGGCTTCACAGCCACCACCAATCAAGCAAAATGGTTTCATGCTCAAGTGTGAGGTCCAAAGTTATTATTATTAACTTTTTTCATTAGCTATCACACATCAGGGAGGGAGCCCACAAAGTCAAATGGGAACAAAGGGACCTTAGTTGTAGCCTAAATTCAGATGAGACGCTGTTGGAAACATGTTGATTGAATGATTCCTCCTTAGAAGTGAAAAAGGATAAGAGATCCAATGACACAGAGACTGCTCCAGCAGGCCACTAATGATTTCTTATCACTGAGTCTCAGTGGGGGACAAAATGTGCCACCTCTGAAACTGATTTAAAGTCCTCATTTAAAGTCTGTCACATGGAAGACTTTGACAACTGGCTATTCTTGCAATTTCGCCAAAAACCATGCTGTCAGAGGCTGACAGCCAGTTCTCTCCACTGACTGATTGCAGAGGGGACGAGGTTGAACTTTGACCCGGCGAACAGTTTCTGTAGCAGCTCCAGTGTGTGAGGAATTTCTCATGATTCCAATAAGCCTCTCAACGATGATGTCACCTCAAGCATTTTTGTTGCTTCATGGACAAGAGACACGCAGAAATGAGTTTTAAAGATTCAGTGCATCAGTCCACTACACAGAGAGAAAGACCTTTCTTTTGCAGAGAGTGGGTAATAAAACTATGCCGTCTGAGTCATTAAACAGCAAAGTTGGAAATAATGATGAGAAATGATACAGCAACTCGAAGAATCTGTTTGCAGCACTGTCAAAACCACTAATCTCAAGCCGTGAAATACGATTCATCATTCTCTTTATAGAAAATGAATGGCACCCATGCTTATGTTCTTAATTAACAGACGCATGTAATAAATGAATAATATAGAGTGTGGCAAAGCCTGTGGTGTGGAAGCTGCAATCAACACAGTTGTGCATTGCACACACAGGAAGAGGCTGAGTCACCTCTTCAATTATATTAGTCTTAGACTACCAAAAAGAAATTCCAGTTGTCAAATCAAGGAAGAGAGTATACTTTAGTTAAATTCACAGGGGCAGTTATCTTAGTTTCCTAAGATAAATAACAGACAAATAATCGCACAAGTCCTGACTTCATTTGAGCTCCTGGGAAATGGAGGAAGATCAGTTGGGTGTTTTTTTTTCACTTCTGATTAGCAAGTGACTACAGGTGTTGCCTGCTCTGTTGCCCAGAGGAGATGAATGTTGGCCATGGTGAAACATTTCCTGCAAACCTGGGGGAAACCAAGGCTGGACCAAGGTACAACAAGGTGTTCCCAAAAAGTGAAGTTACAATCTTCCCTGCTGTTCACACAATGCTTAGCCCATGGTGGTCATGGCGCATTGAGTTATTGTGTTTTAAAAATGCCTGTTGCACTGCCATGCATTCTCCTTTCTTTCTGTTTTCTAAAATAAGCAAATGCATACAGATATCTAGAAGTGTGCTGAAAAAGAAAACATTTGATTGATTCTTCATCACATGCGCCATCCCTGCTTTTATCCAGCTATTTCATCATGAGAGCCCTTTATTAAATAAAGTTTGATTTGGTTAATTGATTGGATGTTGGTGCAGGCCACAGTGTAGCCCTTTTCCATTGGCTGAGATATTCAGGAGTGGGCAGAGCCCCGTCCTCCAGGACCCTGCAGCCTATTGCTGCTCATTTCACTTCGGTGACTAATTGCTAAATTAAATCAGTAATTAGTGTAAAACCACAGATTTCCCAGGTGCTCTTGCGTGGATAATTTGAGGGAAAAGCATGAACCCACCAGGAGCAGGGCTCAACTACGATTGCAAACAAGTTTGGACAACCCCAAACCTCAGTGGATGCTTGGTTCAGGGAACGTTAAACACAGCCGACTGCACCACAGCTCAGCATTGACTGCACAAGTCAGGCCAAATGTTTCATCCTATTACATTTTGGCTGGATACGGCGTCTGTTGGGGGAGATAAAATATCATGTTTCATATATCTGTATATATATTTCAAGTAGTTCTTGCTTTTATAATCACAGACTCTGGAGTAGTATTTATAAGCCACCCAATGACAATAATTGATTGCTAATTCTCCATGAATCATGGGACAGCATGTTTCTGATGTGTGGTTTAATGTGTAAGACCAGAATGGTTTTATCAGCATGCCTTGTGTGCCTCACACTTTGTCTTTAGTGTGA
Source organism: Megalops atlanticus (assembly GCA_019176425.1). NCBI lineage: Eukaryota > Metazoa > Chordata > Actinopteri > Elopiformes > Megalopidae > Megalops > Megalops atlanticus. The sequence continues at coordinate 16,938,555 of CM032879.1, forward strand.
TTGTATCCGTCATTGTGGCAGTGCCATTCACCCTTCAGTTGATCAAATCCCCATCACACAGTCCCCACATGCCCCAGTGCAGGGCATGTCTGTCATTTTACCACTCGTCCTGGAGGGTGAGCTTCTCACAGATACTTAGGATTGCAAATTACAATGAGAAGAAGCCCTGTGTTGGTATCTGTGTAATGATCACAATTTTAAGGCCTTTGTGAGGGCCTTTTTGTCATATAAACATGCACAATGCAAGTGAGAGTCAAAATCTCTGTGTAAATACAATCCTTTGAAATATTACATTCCAAGTTATTTCCTGTTCAAGGTGTCAGTGCAGCCCATGCATCAGAGGATTTAACATCTAATGTCCATGTGGCAGTAAAAGACAGTTTGTAGATGGAAAAATCAAGTACACAGAAATCCACCTTGTCTGAGACTTGCCATGTGTTTTTGTATGTCCAGGTAAACACTTTTTGCTTTCCAAAATGTATTGATTTTTTTCCAGAAAATAAAATCATTTATAAGCTGTGATCCAAGTCAGACCTACATGTAAAATGATAAGGCAAACCACAAATCATTATTTTCAGGGACCAGCCTAATGCTCCCTTTAAATACTGTCTAATCAAACCAGCAGCATCTGAAATTTCACCTCACTGAAAACACAAGGGTCATTCAGATCAAGTGTCCTTGAGAGGCATACAGTGGCATACAGTGGCTGGACGATGTGGTGAAACCACTCTGTCAAGAGGCTGTCAGAGGCTCTTAAAAGTTAAACTGGGGACAAATGGGAGAAGGAGAAAAATGCCAAAGATTGATGCTTCAGCTAATGGGGGTTTTGTCTTTGTTCCATGTTAAAGGTTCGATGTGTCAGATGCAATTTCATTTCTAGGTACGATTATCAATATTCTGGAAGGAGGTGTCTTGTCACATATGATCTATGAACTAAGTCAGGGGGAATCCACCATACTGGTGCACACAGGGGAGAGAAGCTGTAGGGTCATCACACCTTTCTCTAAAGAAGGTGAAGTTAGTGAGTTACTCTCAGCTGCATTCTGCATATTTAGACATTTTAACCACAGCAATATTTGCTTTGAATGTAATGGAGACACTAAATCAGCAGTTAATTTCATTACACAGAACACAATACAGTTTTATCCAATACCACTGTGTGTTGCCAGGAAAGGAGTGGTGCAGCACTACAGGGGGCTGCTCTTGCACGTTTTTGGCTGCTGTCAGTCTTGTTAGCAGTCTCTCACAGCCAGGGAGGCTTCAGGACCTGGGACAGCAGCAGCCTCACTGACAGGCGTCTGCCCAGCTGAGGCTGATTTCTAATGAGCCCAGGTGTGGCGTGTTGCCTTCGTTAGGCCCTGTTATGCAGGAGGCCTAGACACAGCCTCTGGGGGCTGGAAGGTGTTTGTTGTGTTGCTTGATGTTGAAACTGTGCAATTGAAGTGTAGGTTTTGTTTTGTTTTGTTTGAAGTTGTTGGAAGGCATTTGTTGTTGCTTGTTCTTTTTTTTGTTTTGTTTAGCCCAGAATGGGGAGAATAAATTGCTTATGGCCAAATAAGCTTCCTGGAAGCTTGTGTCTTTGTCCAATCACTACCAGGCATGACGGCCACCCTGTCACCCTACAACAACAAAAAGTTTTCCTCTCTGATGTTTTCCTGAGATATCTCCCTCCTGTAATTTTGCCAAATGCTTTTATCCTTAAAACAAAATTAAAGTCTTCTCTGTCTCTTTCTCATTCTCATCCTCAATGATATATTTTCTGACATGTTTCTGTGACGTTTCTCACTTTTTTTCTGTCAGGCCATGAAAGTTATCACTGATGGAATAATATTAACCAGCAGTCTTAAACCTAGGGCACTGTAAAGAGCAGCTTCTGCTACTTCACAAAACACTGTTGCCACTTGAGGTATAGTTCAGTGGGGTGAGTGTGCTGACAGTAAGCAAATGTGTTACAATATTAAACTTGTTTTCTGAACAAAACATGGTTCTGATGGAAAAAATATGTTGCCCCCTTTTTTTACATGGATGTATGTATATGGCTACACATATTTTTACTTTTTATATATTTTACATACATGTATGAATTTAAATGAATATATGCAGATATACACATAGATATAAAGAAATCAGATTACTTTCTCAACCAAGAGGAGGACAGGATTTGAAATTTCACCTTTGAAAAACTCCCTTTATTGGAAATCCTCAGCAACTATTGTTCAGACAGAGTGCGCCATGGTCACCTGCCTTCCTGCGTCTGCATCTATGTCTGGTCTGTTCATTTAGACAGCTGTGAGGGTACGTGGGTCAGACTACGCCTCTGTTTCTGACTATTTCGAGACTTGTTGGCTAGCGCCCACATGAAACCCACATGGAATGCCCAGAGGTTTGATTCAGTGTATTGCTGTCAAACAGGACTGGGAAAGTACTTGGAAAAATCTTAATGCATAGTAAGCCAGTTTGCAGGAGATGGAGAGCTAATTATTAGTATAGCTAATTAGATTGACCAATCAGCTGAAAAACGGCATTGGTGAGACTTAAGACAGCGATGCCGAACTTCCCACATCATTTCTCTCTGTTTTTGTTTTTTTTACTTTTGCGGTATACTCATTAATTACTCTTTCGCAGTGGACATCCTGATTGTAATAACAAAATTGCACAAATGTGGGAAAATTCTGTTACTCAATAAGGTTGAGAACAAATGTTAATTGTTTCTGGGGATATAATTTGAACAAGTGGGTCATATTAAATGAATATAAACCATGCTTTCACAGTTCCCTGTCAAATCAGAAATTATTCCCAGAAGTATATTGGATGCTGTGCATGAGGTAAAAGAGAAATAAGGCAAACATGCCACTTCTGAAAGTTAGTCTTTCCCTCCTTTCCTAGAATGCTAATTCATAAGATTTAAAAGGTCATGTGTACTTTGACTTTTGGCTGTCTCTTTAAGAACTCTCTGGTGTAAGTCCAAGCCTATATACAGAAAAGGGAGTGATTTTAAAGTCTCTGTTATAGAGTGGAGGTACATGACTACATTTGCTTGAAATTAAATACCAAAGCTAAAATAGAGGGCTAATGGGGGCTAAAATGTAGTGGGCTAAAAGGTTAGAGAAATGATTTTTGCTTCACCAATAGAAGGCTAAGTGAAATTTGCCTTTCATTTATGAAGTGAGTAGGGAGCATTCGATTCCAACAATTTTTTTACCCCAATTGTGATTTTTTTTCTCCAGTAATTTCCATTTGATGAATTAATATCTGTATAATATAAGTTCCTTCCGATTCTCTGCATGTACTAAACTATTTCCAAGGGACCTATTTCTCTAGGTCTCTACATTGCAGGCACAAGGCAATGCCGTAATGGTCTTCACTTCATGTCATAGTGGAAGATGGCTTTTTTCTGTCCCAATTTCTGTGTTTGCAATTTGATATTTTATATCAAGATACTGAGCCATCTTTCAGAGCTTGTGTGAGTTTGGTGCAACATCTTATTTCTCATATTTGATGTTCCATTACTCTCAGATGTACATTTTTTTACAGTTTTTACCTGTGTGTGTATGTGTGTGTGTGTGTGTGTGTGTGTGTGTGTGTGTGTGTGTGTGTGTGTGTGTGCATGTGGCCTGGTACTGTGGTCTATAATGTGTTGTTACAAGTGTATGCATTTTCAAAGAGCATTGCAGTAACCTAGCAACATGTTCCACCCTTACTCCTGGAGCTGTAAAATGGCTTTGCTCCAAAATAGGAACCATTATTGTCTGGCACATTTTAATGAGCAGATAAAGCTAGGGTCCCATGCAGGAAGTGGTGTGTGCTTTCACTCAGGGAGGTGTCATTCCAGTTTCAAGGGGAGGCATTTCATTGGAACGCTGTTGGAATGCTACGAGAGCAATGATCAATGGAAAAAGCTTCCATCCACAAGGACTTCCTGTACCTGTGAGGACAGTAGTTCCACATGTTTGATCATCTTCGTAATGTGTTATGTTTCACACAGGGACACCTTTGTGGACAATGATTGAATATATGGAGCACGGTGGGTTGTGGGTATGTGTGTGAAGTGACAGGTACAAGAAAAAAAAATGTTGCATGAAATGATCATTATCAGGAAAATATGTATATATAAAAAGCTTATCTATAAAGGTTCCTTGGCTTCCTGGACTTGCAATGTTCAAGGAGTAAAAATTATGTCGCACATCTTTAATTACTTCTTTTTTTAATTAAAGCACTGTGTTTAGTTTATTAAGGCACACTGCCTCTGCTTGCAAAAACAGGTTGTCTTTGGTGGAATTTGATGGTGCTCACAGTGGAAAATTACACTACATAAATTACCCAGGTCTTTTGAGTAGTACTTCACAGAAATTATTACTCCAGCATCATGTTGTCAAGTAAAGCAATGAAAACAAAAACACCCCGTATGTGATGTTTTGTGAAAACGCTCAAATGTACCAGAGGCTAATAAAAGATTAACGGCTAAATAAACATTATTAGCATATGAAATATTAGCATATAAAACTCAGGAAAATTAAACGTTTACAGTGGCATTATCTGGCTGAAAACAGTGTTCTGTGAATCATTAATACAGTATGACCGCCAGCTCCTTATTGTTGCGGATGGCAGCTGATGCCATATTTGTATACAGCACAGCATGGGCAGCATAATGGTGTGAGAAGCTTAAGGCGAACTGCGCGGTCAAACCAAAGTAAAAGCATATCCAAGTGACAGGACTGGTAATTCACCTACAAAATACATGTTGATCAGCTGATGTGTTTCTGCTTTAAAGTTCATCAGCCATGGACCTAATTGGCTCTACCACATGCTGTTCACTGGATGCGCTTAAAATGTCACATCTATTTAGTTGGGCATTCAAGTGTTGTGAGGGCTTGTGAATGAAAAAGGATGAGGTTTATTGGAAGTAAGCACTGAAATATCTCTGATTGAATGGCACAGGAGTTCCTCTGTCTGGATGACACACAAGACACCTGGAGAACCTAGGAAGTTTACATGAATCAATGACATCACACGCAATGGAGCCATGCTTGTCATAATTCTCTGATATTATTAGACAGCTGAATGGGACAAAATATGTGTGTGCGTAGGGGTTATGCTGCATGTTTCTTTTGGTCCCTCAAGCATGTTTTATGGCAGGCTTTGTGAGTAGTTGTCTCAGCCATCTTTTTAAAAGAGATGAATGCAATATCAGTGCGAAGGTTTTACTTGGCACACAAAGGTTTTTACTTCTTAGCAAAGGTGAGGGAGTCGGCTCCCTGGTGACAGGCTCATAAGAAAGTCATCATGAAGCGTTCCCAGCTTGTTCGTACGCCTGCAATCCTCCTCCAATCTGAGGATTACACTTAAACCCCAGAAATCCTGGAATGGCACTACTTCAGAGGAAGTGCGATTTGGGGTGGTGGTGGGGGGGGATGTTCAGAACTCATTAATGGCTTCAACATCTCATCCCTGGGTCCTGGGAGGGCACTATTTTCACCATTTCCCACCGGGGACCGCCCCCCTAAACTCCGCCTCTGAGCTGACAGAGCTGTTAAAGCAGGCCTCTGTGTCAGGCTTCACTTCCTGTGGAAACTTTCTGATTGGGCTGAATGTTCCCAGGCAGAATATTGAAGCAATCCCTGCCGCAGTGCAGATTCATGATTAAGATTAATAATTTTTTAAACGTATATCGTTTTTTCCAAGCAATTATCACAAACGGCTAAATATGCAATAAAAGTGTTATGATCCAGATTCAATGTAATAACACTGTTCTTTGTCTTTATCTTTAAATTTAAGTTACATATTCTTTAATTTATTTAACAGTTTTTTATGTCAGCATAGGAGAAATTCATGTTGTTTAATAACAGAAAAGAAGGTGATAGTCTTGAAGGTGAATGACAAAGCTAAGAATAAAGTTTATTACCTTTAAATTCAACCTAGACCTGTCCTGATGTTTTACTTGTGAAGTAAAGTAGTTGTGTTCTGAACATTTTGAAAGTTATTACATTGTACACTTAGCACACAAGCATCATACAGCCTTATTTAATAACCAGGCTTTTAACTGAGCTCATAATTACAGAGAGGCAGACAGAGTGAAGGACAAGATGGGGATGCAGATGTTTCGCAGGCAGGCAAGAGCCGTGCAGATTTTCAGCATCTATTTGTGGCCCAGCGCCCAGATGTTGTGTGGCACCCCTCGCGTATCATCCGCACCTGAAGGTGACACTCCCACGGTGCCCTAATTATCCGTCTCCTAGCAGCGAGCTGGAGGTACTGCGGCACCAGCGCCGGGGAGTCTGCACACCCGGCAGGCTAAGCGTCTGCCGCTGACGGTCTCCTCCCGGTGCCTGATACATTTTCAGCTATCGATCTCCCTCTGATGCGGGCCAGGCCAGAACCTGTGAAAGTGCTGATGGTCCCATTAAGACTAGGGGTTTACAGGTCTCTGGTGGGAGCTGAGGTGGAGGGGGAGCAGGTGGGAGGGTTTGTAGAGGATGGTCTGGGGAATTCGTTAGAGTAAAGGTGCATGTGGTTATAAACTGGGGTATCTGCAGCCAAAGATTAAGTGGAATAATTATTATTCCAATCAATATTGGGAGGGAGAAAGAAAAAAAAACATAGAGCCAGAAGATAAGCTGTTGACTTATTGACTCACTGAGGGTTGCATTTAGTACTTTTTCAGAGCACGCTTTCTGGTGTTAACTGCCTTTGACCGCGTCAGACAAATAACCAGCTCATAAGTTATTGAAGAAGTGAACGTGGAAAACCGGGCACCACGCTGCAATGATTGCGGTTCGTTTTCTCAGCAGGCTGCTGAGAAATGTTTCCTCCTCTGCGCCTGTGCCTGTCTGTTTTGTCCTTGAAGTGCGTGGCCTCGGTGTGATTGGCAGGTGTTACACTCATTTCCTCTCTTGTGCTGTACACCGATGCTCCGGCTTTGATGGAACAGAACCTTGGCATTTATGTTTGTGAATAATGTTTCACGCTAAAGTACCAGGTTGTTACACAATAATAGTTGTGGAGTAAATTTTCACATTCTCTCTTAACCTGAAAGAACGAATGATCTGAACCTTCCTCGAAATTGATCAACTACATTTTTTGAGTATGGACATTGATCCTACATCTCACCCCACCTTACCACACCCCAAAGTAAGATTCTCTGTCATGAGCAAAACATATTTTCAGATTTTGGAAATTTCTCCAAAGATATTCAAATTGAAACTGTTTTTACTGTGGAGATAAATGTCAAGCGAGTGCTGATGCTTGAACGGTGGTTTTTTCCTCTGACCACCATTTTAAACCGAAGCCAGTTTGACTTAAAGCACACAGATGTCTAAATAGACCCAGCTGCCTTTTACTCCCTAACTTTTATAGTTACACCTACAATGCTGTCACAATTGTAGGTGTATACATCATAAAAATGGAAAGTAGTAGTTGTTATGTATTTTGCGCTTTGTTCCTCCATGGATGACTAGTTTTTGAAGACATTGATGACTGTTTCTGGATAATTTGGCCCAGACATAAGCAAAAAATAGTAAATCGGTGGCTTTCTTTAACTCTAATACCACTGGCACCACTATTGCAAAGCCTGTGCTCTAGTGTACTTCACTTATAAGCATCGTTGAAAGTTTAACTGGCACTGGTGATGCTTAGTCTTGAGCTCACATGAGAAATTCTCCACACATGAAGCCTTGTGCCTTTGTGAAATGGAGTGAGATAAGCTCATCAGAGTTTTATGAAGAAGCCTTGATCGCCAAGATAGTCCAACTGTTTTTACGAGCCAGGAAAATATAGGAACATATGTTCATTTTTTCAAACCAGCATTAAGACCCATGGCTGGGATAACAGCATGCATATATGTACTGCAGAGACTGATAAAAATGTAAATCCCACATTTGAGGAATGTATGAAAATCGGTTCTATATTTGCATAATGTGTCAATTGTTGCCATTTAGGTTACTTTCTATATATATTCTAGAATGTGGGATGAATATTCTACAAGTCGATGTATAAAAGATATTCCAAAATAAATGTGTCTAATTCCATACATGCAAGTGGCAATAATAGATATGTATGTATGTCACATCATGTTATGTAATGACTCCTACTATTGGACACTTGACTTAGCATTGTCTCAGCTCTTTGCCTAGCTATCTTTTATGCACTTTTGTAAAGTGCTCTGGATAAGAATGTACATTCAGGCATATAATCATTTTGTAGATACTTTTACCCAGAGCGGCTTAATTTTTTTCCTAATATTAAAAAAATAGTCAGTGTGAGACAACCATCACCACTACCTCCAAAAGAGCAGACATCAGGCTGACAGCCCCTCCTTGGTGTGCTCTGCTTTTTGGCTTCACAGAGTCGGACCACTTGAGTGCAGAGATAGAGCAGAGGTGAAGGGCGAAGGCACTTGCACACCATTGGCATCCAGCCTTCAGCGATTCTCCTCCCCTCTCGGCGTTCTCTAACGTGAGGGCCTCGTGGCCAGGGAGAGAGATGTTAATGTCAGGCGGGTCTCCCCTCCCGACAGTGGGGTAAACTCTGAGCGGCCGAGCGGGGAGAGGGCGGTGGGATCGATACCCTGACAGGGGGTCTGAATGGAGCCACGGCCCGCGGGGCGTCTCGGGACGACGGGAGCCGAAGCCTTGCGCCGCGTCTCGAGGGATCCAAAGCAGCGGGTGGGCGGAAATCAATACCCCGCGTTTTACGGGGGCTTTGATTCGGTGACTGGGAGCATCAGAGGTACGGCAGAGCGATCTGACAGCCACTTCAAAGGGACGCCGCCGCTGACGGAAAATCTGACAGAGGCAGGAAAACATGTTTTGTTCCACCTCCAGCGCCATGCGATTCAAAGCCGACATCGCTATTGACACCCGGCCGTTTCTGAAAGTTGCGGCGCTTCAGTTGATCACAGACTCTTTTGCGCTAACGTGAATAAGCTGATAAAAAAGACAAATGAAGCGATGAATCCGAGTTCGTACATGCACAAAGAAAGGCAAAAATGTATTTTCAGTGTCTTTTGGAGGGTAGGCATAATTAAACGTTCACACTTTGTATCTACTCTCCAGACATATGCCTCCTCTGTCTTTCGAATGTACTCAGCATATAAAAAAGGTGTCAAACATTCAGAAGTGTTTCAACAATGTTTGTTTAGTTTGTTGATCTGTGGTCGCAAATTCTTAAAATTGGGGTCTTAGTCTGTGGTTGTGCAACAGGTCTGTAAGCCCACAAAACCCAAAGACACCTGGAGAGGCTCTGTGGTTATACCCTTGAGAGGTATGTCAGCTGCACTCGAAAAATTCAGTATTTAAAGTACTGAATGTGTACTGGAACATTAATCACTCAACCTTACATACAGTGTGAATCACATCTACTACAACAGAGTGGCATGATTCAAACTATGCATGAAATGTCAAGGTCAGGACATTGCAAAGCAACGTCGCAGTCAGATTCCAAGAATAAATATCTGCTGGTGTAGGGAAATGCATTGATAAACCCATTCTGTCTGGGCAGAACACAGAAGAACAATGGAACTAAACCCTTTTTTGGCGAACATGTTTTTTTTCCCTCTTGTGTTCTCTGGAGTTCTTCATATTACTTAGAAAAGCATCAGCACAAACTAGAGAAGAAAAAGGACACTGTCAAAATGATGACATGTACAGCAGCAGGAGGGATGTGAAAAAGGGGATTCATTTTTCATAATCTGCTTTTGACAGTGGAGTTCGCTGTGAGGAAAGGGCCTCTTCTCCTTTTGTTTTCTTCACAAGAGCATGGATCCCCTGATCCCTTGAAGAGATTCCCCAATCAGAGATGAATGAAAAAGTATTAGATGGGTTGAACTTTGAAAGAGGAGGCAATGAGATAACATCCATGTGAATTAGCATTGCAGGCGTTTCTAGTCTTGTTTATTATCACCAGCTATCTGTTTATATTTTTTGTGGGGGGGGGTAGGTCTCTTTTTTGGGAGGGGGAGCCTGATTTTAAGGTATAGTATATACACGTTGAAAAACATGCTACAGCACAAAGTATAAAATGTGCATATCTAATCTGAATATCTATATTTAATTTTATACTTCAATCACTACACAGAGCAAAGTCATATTGTTCCCAAATAATCAAGTTTATTCCAGATAATATGAGGGTCACAATTATTCACACACGTGCCGTCCACATGTTGGAAATACTCCCCTGATATGGAATACATAAATTACAAGATGCTTCTAGTACATTTTTATGAGTTTCAGGCACTACTGAGGGTATGGGGGGAGTGTCTATATTACCTAGCAAAACTGCTCTGGGTTTGTCAGTCTGGTGATTGAGAAGTGGGACATAGAGACAGTAGCCATCTCAGTCTGTTGACACTGAGGGGTACAATCATGTGTCCTTGATAAATGACATTGTCTGCCACCAGTCATGTATCTTGTTTGAATCCTGTTAACAATGCTGCTGTGGAAGCAGTGTGTGTGTGTGTGTATGTGTCTGTGTATCTCTGCATGCGTATGAATGTCTTTCTGTTGTCTCACATATGCAAGTCTCATGAACATGTGCGAATGCCTACCATTTCCCTGGCATGGTAAATGGTAAGGGCAAACAGTATTGCTCCAAGGGGAGAGGCTGAATAAGGCATAAAACATACTTTGACTATTTCTTTTTGGAAAGGTAAGCTTCTTCGGCAGCATGGTGTGTTGGATATGGAAAATTCAACTTTACTAAGTTCAGCTGGGCTGTGAACGAAGCCCTTGGGTAGATGCAAACAGCACTACTGAAGAAACAATCTCCTCTGAAACTTTTGTTCCCACAAGAAAGGAACCTGAACTCAAGATGGCAATAGGCACTGTGGGATAGGGTGTCTCACTGTAGTTCCTTTCAAACAAACAAACAACAAGTTCTATCTGCAAAAAGTACAATTCTGAGATATCTAGTCTCAATGTTATAAAATCATATACAACATATGTCAGAGAACTTGCTATGTTGTACATTTCTAATATGTTTATAATAACTTATTTATTCTTATCTTGTCCGTAGACCATTGGCTACACCTTCCATTCACAATGCTCTATTATTGCTGCAATGAAATCCAGTAGTTTTGAAAAAAGGTATGAAATCCTTAGTCTTGTCCACACACATGCCTTTCATGAGGACCACTTGCAACACAAGTAAAAATCTATTTTTGCCCTTCTGGTTTCTCTCTCTGCAAAGCAAGTGGAGAGATACATTGGAACCAGACCTTGGAAAACTGCAAGTTGATCAGTATAGAGAAACATAACGCTCTTTCTCTCTCTCTCTCTCTCTCTCTCTCTCTCTCTCTCTCTCTCTCTCTGTCTGTCTCTGACTCTCTCTCTGTCTTTGTATAGTACACAGCGGAAGGAAAACACCCCAGTGGGTGCGCGAAGATCAGCTTATAGTTCACCTCATAGTTCAAATGAATTCGATACCGTTATTTCAATTTTTTCAAATGCTTCTGCTTATTCAGCCCTCTATAAGCCACGCTGAAAAATAAACTCTGACATGGTCAATAGCATGGCCTGCCTCGCTGGATCAGAAATCGATGCTCTTCACCAGACATGGGGGGGAAAGTACAAGAACAATCCTATAGCCGGAGATTTTAAGGGACGCGCGCCGCCCCTTCGATTGCCTTCATAATTAAAATAAATCTGTCGTTGGGAGAGCACGGGGCGCCGCGAGGGCACTTAGTGAAGGGCAGGCAAGAATTTAACTCTGGAGCAGCTGGACGTTTTGTGGAAGTCACATCTGCTTGAGAGGCCAAAACAACAGCAGTTGTCTGCCACAAACGTCTCCATGCTATGTAAGATGTTGGCTCCGGTCTGAACTAGAATGGCAGTGCAGCATAGTGGTAGTGGTAGGAGCAGGACTCGTAACCAATTCCCTACTGGGGCTCTGCTGTTGTATCCTTGCGCAAGGCACTTAACCCAGATGTCTCAGTAAATATCCAGCTGTATAAATGGGTAACATGTAAAAAATTGTAACCTGTTAAATGCCACGCTCTTATCCAGTATTATGTAATGTAATGTAGAACCACCAAGCATATAGGCCTATGATGCATGTGCTGATTTTAAACTGAGAGAAAGATTTTAATGTATTTTTTTCACAAGGTAACCTGTGGAAAAAGGCCTTATGTAAATGTGCAAATGACCTGGATTTTGCTGGCTTGGTATATGCAGATATTTGTATAATAATATTGATAATTCTGTTTCTATAATTAAGTAAATAAGTAAGCAATTTAACAGTGTAAATATGCCATGAATTGTTCTATATTCACATCCCATGGCGAAGTAATTCATCTGTAACAGAGGTCTGCAGCTTTTGTCATTGTTTACGTAATTACTCAAAGGTATTAGGACAGATAATGAATGACGGTGACCCCTTGGTGGAGGCCCCGCCCACTGTGGAAGTGTGAAATAGCAGCCTGTAGTGTATTAGAGAGGCAAAGGTCAGAAAGAAGGGCATTTTGAGTCCCGGGTGGAGGATTGCATTGCTTCTGAAAATGGGCTCGCTGGAGGAGCACTATACAGAGATGAGTAAGACACAAAAGGGAGGAAGCCATCTGCTGGACTCACCCCCACCCAAGACCTGCAGTCTCTCTGAGTTAAGGTGTCAAGCAAACCGCCCTCTCCTCTGTGAGCTCCCTGCTGCTTTGCTGGCACCCTGGTCCCGGGACTCGCCAAGCACACAGCAAGCACACAGAGATTGCACATAAGGAGTGGGGTGCTAGCTCACCACAATGGGCATCTCCTCAGTGTGAACCTCAGGCATTACACACCCCTAAAGGAGTACCAACTTTTCCCTGCATTGTGCTTGTCAACAGAAGGTCTACCTGAGTTTGGGCTCATTGTGCCACTCTAAACATTGAAGCCGCACTGAACTCTGAGACAGAGCTTTGCCCTCGTGTCCGCAGCGGCTCTCTTTGTTGTTCCTGGCCGTCTGTTTTACACAGGGAAAGATGGCTTGCACAGTGGGCTGTTTGGAGGAAATGAGATTGTATGTGACGGGCGAAATTACTTCATTTGACATCTAAATGCCCATGAGCCAGTTGACATTCACACCCTCTCAAGCTGTAAAATTCTGACAGAAGCAAACAAGTCAGTCTAATAATAGCAAAGAAAACTTTTTCACTCCAGTTAGGTATAAGACTCTGCAATTCCCTCATACTAATATGTACATAGAATATTTTTTCTTACTCAACCACAGAATGTCCATCTTAATTTCCATTTTATTCCACCGCTTATTAATTTTATCAAGAATACAGATACTGTAAGACATCAGTAATATCCTGAGACCTCCACACTGGAGGTTAATACAGTGATGTGCATTAGGTTGCCAAAAGAAATTTTCCCTAATGGAATCGAAACGTGTTTGAAATTAATTGTAGCCATGTTGCATCTCAGATGTTAGGAAATGACTCTAAGTGTGCCTTTAGCCAGCATTCCCTGTGCCGTAACCTTGCCTGGAGGAACAGAGCACTGCAGCTACACGCCCGAGGCTTTGCCTTGTCTGAATGATTCAATAAATAGAGGAGGCCTTGCAGGCAGCCATGGTTACAGCACTCTGTGTGTATGTGTGTGTGCGTGTGTGTGTCTGTGTATGTGCATGTGTATGTGTACATGTATGTGCATGTGTATGTGTTTGTGGATGTGTGTGTGCGTGTGTATGTGTGTGTGTATGTGTGTGTATGTGTGTTTGTGTATATGTATGAGTGTGTTTTACTGGGAGGGGCTGTGCAATACATCCATGGACATTAGGTATGGCAAAGGGACCACTGCCCTTGGTATTTCTGTGGAAATTAAGTGGAAAATCAAAACCAGCATTGACCATGGACTAAAGCCCTGGTCACTGGGGACGTACATTCTTTCCCCGTCACTAAGTCTTTCACAGCCTCTGCGGGTCACTGTTTGCAGTCCTTCATCTCAGCTGCTGCCATTAGAACGTGGTTATAATCTTCCATTGTTTGCAGCGCGGATGAAAGTTTTCTTTGCTCTCCTCCTCCAGGCAGTCATATTCAGCAGGGTGTCATGAAGTGCCTGAGGCATTCCTGTCTCTGCTGAGCTCAGATTGGCGGAGATCAGTGCTCCTGCAGGGAATGCATGCGGCATGAGAGACAATTGTGTGTATATGGGTCCCTTGTCAATCTCTGATCACCATGTTAAAAAAATATATATATTTTATTAGTCCAAGGTGTCCCACATGAATCCTACTGTATGAAAAGTTCGTCCTTTTCTTTGTTCGTAAAAACAAAACAAGAAGTTAAAAGGTCTGAATTTCATCCAGTGCAGATGCTGAATTGCCATCTTTTATTTGAATAGCAAATGTGCCACTTGAAGAGATGCCAGAACCTCCCTCAAATGTCAATTGCATCCAGTCCCTATGCAGTACAATGCTATGGTCATTCATTGAACACGTTTGAAATATATACAGTATGTATGATACTAAATATAATAAATGGCTTTAACTCTCTGGAAGGCAATGTGCATACTTAAAATGGTAATACTATGGAGGAGCACTCCAGCTTTAACCACTTCCTCCCACTATCCACTTGAATGAGCTTCCATGCTTTGGTGTCGTTAAAGCGACTCATGGGGGGGGGGGCCGGTGGAGATCCATTGACGGAAAGGCTAAACGGTGATCAGATATGAAACATTCCCCAAAGACCTGAGGACAAAAATAATAATGGGGTGGGGGTGAATCTTTCTCACCTGGCTGCACGTTTTTTTTTTTTTCTTCAGGCAGAAGCAGTGCAGTTTCCTCTTCTTCTTTTTTTTTGTCAAAGGACTGCGGTGTTTAAAAAAAAAAAAACTGCCTCCTGCCACTCTGCATTAGGTGTGTTTGAACCTCTGGCAGCTTGACTTTCCGGAGCAGCTCCTCAGTAGTCAGATCGAGTTAGGATCAGCCGCATGCCCCGCGCATTTCCAGCGTGTTTACTTCGCTTTCAGCAGCCAGGCAGCCTCAGCCTCGCTCCCGCGCTCCAGGTCAGGAACGCCTCGCCATGTCGCGCAGATCAAGTGCGCATCGCGGGAGAGGCTGCGAGGGCGGCCGGCGGGCGAGCGCCCGGGCTGACCGAGCGCACCTCACCTGCCTAACGAGCACCCGGTAGCCCAACTGCACCGCACTCCGCAACACCATCTTACCCCCCTGAGGCTCCCTGTTCTCGTAGGCCGTGATCATGGACGCCTGGCAGAAAATCTATCTCTTGCTCCGTTTTCATTCAGCCCCCAACCCCACCCCCAATCTCTGCTCCAAATACAGCAGTTGTATAATGTATATTAAGCAGAGGCAATGGATAGAACATTTGATCCATTGTTAGCTCTTTGGGTATGGTATACAAATCTACAATGACCTGATCAAACTCCCAAAATCAAAATCTTATGCAACATAGTATGATATAATTTAAGGATTGACATTCAGTTTGGAGCAGTAAATCAAAAAGACACACTGTAATTTTAAGTGGTCACTTACTGAATTCCCTCTCGCTGTACACCCCTTTAGGTCAATTGGTTCCCAGCCTGATTCAGCCCTGGAGTCCCTCACTGTTCCAACTGACTGCCACGAACCAGCAAGGAACATGTGCTTTTATCCCGCCTGCTTCCACACTTTTATGCTTTCCATTGAGCCTAAGTGCCTGACAGTGCAGAGCTATTTCCCAGCATGCCTGTGGCAGGCACAGAGGAAATGGAAACTCCCCTACTGGTTGCCTCCAGACAGAGACCCTCTTGACCTATACGGCTCTTACACTCAACCAATGACAGTGTCCAGAGCAGCTTGATACCAAATCTGATCAATTGAGCCTTTCAGCATTAGAAATTTGGATTGGCTTTGGTTTAGGTAGGAACCCTCTTTCTCACCAAGGGTGGGGGGAACATTTTTGGCAGTGCACAGTGTGGAGCTGACATGCACTCACAGCTTAGCTCACTTTATTGGACCACTGCATCAGTGTGAATGACTTGTATCGGCCTGTGTTCTTTTGTTACCTCACATGAGCACATCACTCTTCAAGACTTTATTAAAGTACCATATTTTTGTTTTTCTCAGCGACATCAAATTGCCTCAACAATATTGCTTCCCCATGTAGGGCTAGCACCTAGATTTAATCAAAGCAATCATGCAATTTGAGAGGAAAGGGCAAATCTATTAAAAGCAGCAACAACAATAACAACAACAAAAACGTTTGGATTAATCTGGTCCTTCATTACATAAATGTGACCCCAGGAAGCAGCGTTAAGGAAAAATGTAATTGCTGTAATATTGCAACAGATTAATATGGGGAGTTTTTAATTACAATTATATATACTATAAGGCACTTTTTGTTAAGATGACTTAACTCTTTGTATTAAATCTAAGGATAAGTGATGGAGATCTGAAAGCCTTGACTGAAAGATTCCACTTTCACCACATCATATCTCCGCTCATCTCTGCCTTTTACTCCACTAGCAGACCGGACATGGCTTTCGAAGGGATAGTCCAGAATCTCCACCCCTAAGGGAAAAGGAATCATTCATGCTGTTGCCCTCTAGATAGCTGCTAGCCTGCAGTAAAGAGATCCCTCATTGCCAGCTCAGACAGCCACCCGTCAGGTATGCCAGTGCCCCCATCCCCCGATTCCCTTTCCTCCCATGCAATCACAGCTCTGATTGGCTTTCCCACCATGTCTAACGTGTCAGCACCGATTGAAAGTAATGCAACTGGCATGGACATCATGGGGTTTCCAGGGCATACACGGTTTTGTTTAAATAATCCCTCCAGAGAGCAGGTCGAGTTTGACCAACTGGAGTGTTGATTTGCCTGTTACAGGCACATTTCGTTCACCCCTGCAGCCCTGCGCAACCTTGACGAATTCCCACCCACAATGCCTAAAGGCAGCAGATAAGCAGCTTTTGTTTGTGGGGTGGGATGGAGTGAGCAGCAGAGATCATTTGCCCTGCAGTACTTTGCATTAACATTGTCTGGCTGCAATACCCTCTCTTACACTATGGAGCCCTGCACAAAGCTCCTGTGCACGAAACACTAACATTAGGGCAGGCTAGATTCAGGAGGGGGATGAACACTCAGTGAGAACAGGTAAGATGGTACAGTGACAACCGTGAGTGTGTGTCTGTGGCAACTGTGTGTGTGTGTGTGTGTGTGTGTGTGTGTGTGTCTGTCTGTCTGCATGAGAGAGAGTCAAAGGCAAGAAAAAAGAAGGGGAGAGAGACAGAGCGAGAGATGATTGGGGTAGCATGGAACCCAGGCCTGGGCATTGATCGCTTCTGTGCAGGTTTGACAATGTCTGTCTGCCCAGATGAGACAAGCATTGCCTTCAGATTGCTGTCTGTGCAGTTGGTTGCTATTCATCTCTTGTAGTCCAATGATTGCTCCTTGACAGGAGTATTGCTCATTGGCTTCCATGGTAATGCAGCACACTCATCATGGCACTCAGTGGCCATGTTTACATACACGTACATAATGTAATTTCAGCGTGATTAAAACTCTGAGGTAGGCAGAAGTCAGGTAAACACCTTACTTTGATTATTTTAATGCAATTAAGTCCTTAATTGCAGTAAACAATCACATTAAGATATGTGAAGTACTATGACTGAATGCGATTCAAACTCTGATTGAAACCTTGTTCGCATTATACTAGGACTACTGAAACATGTAAACACTTTATTTGCTCTTCTTGGTTTCTATTAAAACAGCGATTCTCTGAGACAAGAAAAATAACATTCCCTTTACCAATGTTACTGATGACTCTGATGCTAGCTAGCTGATGAATCCTTCTGAATCAACTTGTACTGTCATCTTCAGCTTTCCAAAACGTTGGCTAGGAGAACGACCTGAAGGAACGCATTTTATAAAAGCGATAGGCCTGCAGCAAAGACAAATGTGTAATGATGATGGCTGTTAGGGCCATAGCTACTTCACCTAAATGAAAGTGGCAGGACAGGACAGGGAACATTACCAAACCAGTTTGCGAGGTCACTGTGAGGCAAAAGCCTCTGGGCCCTTCTATTTTCACTGCTTAATCAAACTATCCATTATTTATGTGTAAAGAAGTGTATGTGGGAAACAATTTTTTTTGCAGACACATGTAAATGCGTCTTAAGGGCAGTATGATTGCATTATTGTCTCTCATGCTTGCCTACACAGTGACCTCTGGGTCTGCTCCGACATACCTGAGCTCAATCATACAGGCTTACGCTCCTTCTCGGCCGTTACATTCCTCCCAGGAACGTCGGCTAGCATTGCCATCCCTACACACAAGGCAATCTCAGTCCAGACTATTCTCACATGTAGTTCCCCGCTGGTGGAACGAGCTACCTTATGCCATAAGAGCAGGGGCGTCCCTCTCTATCTTCAAGAACCTCTTGAAGACCCAGCTCTTCCGAGAGCACCTCCTCTCCTAAACACTTCTTACAACTCCAACACAATTCCTTCTCTGCGCACTTTTTGCCTCACACTTTTTTTTCTTCTGTAACTATTTATTTGTTTTCACCTTGTTTACCTTTGTTTTCTACTTTCCTTGACTTACTTAGTTGACTTTAGTTGTTTTAGGTTGCACTTAAAGCTTACTCTAAGGTCTTCTACACTACTGTAGCTTGCTTGCTGTTCCTCACTTGTAAGTTGCTTTGGATAAAAGCGTCTGCCAAATGACCTAAATGTAAAATGTAAATGTAGTGCACCTAGTCAGTGTTTCACATTAACTTAACTACCTGTTGACACAACTTTGACATACCCATGTGATGATTATATGCATGCATGAAACAGTAAAAAACAAAAAGTGCTACTTAACATTGCAAGTATTACAATTGATGAAACTGGCTAAGGCTACTATTTAAAAATCCCTAAAAATAACGACCCTCAATGCAAACAAATCTGCTTGATCCTGACTAACCAGAAAACTTCAGACTCTTTCCTTTGACCCCTTGATCTGTTATGCGGTGAATAAGACCTTAACCTTGCTCCATGGCAGGTTTCTCTTTACCCTGTCCCAGAAGAAGAAGTAGCATGTCTGTGGAGGTGGTCACTTCCTCCTGGAGGCAGTTCTTACATGGGGAGTAGCAGCTGGTCATGTTGCTTTCTTTTTTTCCTGTGGTGAGCTAGCCAGCTCAAGAAAGTTCAATTCAAAGCCAATATTGAAGTGACAGTGTAACAGGGCCGTGTATTATTGGAGGAGGGATCTGCTTGACTCTGGCTCAGTTCTCAGTATCTTCAAATGACGCCAACCGAGGAGCATCCCATGCTGTTGCTGTAATTAACCACGTGGCAACTCCTTGGCAATACAGGTCACTGTCTTTCAGCATGTGTGTCATTCTCAGCCGAAATTACAGCATTACTGTGTCAGCAGATCTGAGTCACCAAACCTGGTCACCGAGGGACACAGGCATGGTGATAATGACACAGAGTGACAGCGGCAGAGAAAGGTGGTGTACCCTCAGGTTGTGCCTGTCTCACTTGCTGCAAGCATAAATGTTCATCCATTCCTTTAATCATTCTATTATGTCTCTCTCACACCACTACAAAAACCAGTTTGCTTTTTTTCATTTCATTCTATTCTGCCTTTTTGCCCTATTTTACAAAACCACCACATGTTATTTTTTCTGCAATATGGATTTCATCAGATATGCATGCAATTCTGCTGAGTTGGTTTTTTTACTTTTCTTCCTCAAAGAAATGTATAACTAGCCACATGAACATTCCTGAGAAACAGGTTGGGCTTTCAAAAGCGGGCTTGACATGAATTGTTTAATGACAGTCTTTTTCATAACTCTCTTCTGCCTTATCTGAAAAGATGGAGCCTCTGTAAGTAAATCTATACTCCTAGTTCTTGGCATTGAAATGTCCCTGAGGGTCCTTATACTCTTCTCTGTGGAGCTCCAATATCAATCGCTGATCGCCTAAAAGGTCTTTTATTGCATGTCCATCAGTCTTATAATCAGTAAGCAAAGCCAATGCTTGAGACAGACAGATGAAGACAGGGGAAATGCCAGCAAAGACCTTCAGAAACAGGCCGCTCAGTGCTAAATGTATTCTGTGTTCAAGTCGTATCTACTGGAAGTCCATGTGGCTGTGGCTCTCATTACAACCAACTCAACCAATTTTAATATGTATGTTTATCACATTTAATATAGTTAGGATCTATAGTTGGCCTTTTTAATTGAACAATGAAACAAGCTCATCTAAAATCATTTTTTGGTTTTTACACCAACTATACGGCAATCATAGCCCCCTACAAACCCCAGAATGTATAACATTTTTGAATGTAGAGAAGAAGCTCAAACTTTCTAGCTGTCTGCTTGGGACTGGAGGCAATGATTAAAAAATCGCTGTATTTTTTCAATTGAAATCTTGCAAATAGGTGACATTCCCCATCTAGTGTTCTGATGTGGAAAGTATAATCATTACAATGCTGCTTGATACATGAATAATAAGGGTTGAGGTTACCTGCTGGGATGAGGTAAAATATCCACAAATGTCCACATGAATGATATATACACTAAAACAGAACTGGGAGAAGGCACTGGAAGAATTTCAGCCACAAGGAGGCTGTTCTAAACATTTTCCATTTAATTTACATTTATTACCCTTATCAAACATAGACAGTATACTGCAATAACTGCTGGTACACTTACATACTTATGATACACATGACAAGTATCTGGCTTTAGAAATCTGTGGGTGTGAATGTATATTGTAAATGTCAAATGTAAACTGGAAATTATAACAATAAAACTGCAAATCAGAATGGCCGGTAAAGACTTAAATGCGATTATCATTGCATTATCGTCTGTCTGTATGTTACCTTTCATACTATTTCTGCTTGCAATATATGGTAACCAGCCAGAGCAGTGACAAACCCAAGTATCATTGCACTCGGTTTGGTTTGTTCCTGCCTCTGAATCCAGATGTATTTATGACCTTGGTAAACACCTATTATCACAGGTGGATGTGTGTGCACGTGGTGCAATTCCACAAACAGTAAATATGTGATTCCACATGATCTCAGTATGACCTTTGAAATACATTTTAATCGCATGTGGGACACCTGCAGTAAAATGTCACAGTTTTGATCTCACAAACGTATCTGCATTTTAATCTCACACAGTATTCATTTATTCATAAACACGGACCTTCATATTATCATATAAATCACAGCTGTCCATAACATTTCCACAATTCAAAACTCATGTGTGCGTAAATGGGCTACACCTGGATGCGTCTCACTGCACATTTCCCGTTAAATAAGGACACTAATGCACTGTGCCCTTCCATGGAAGGAGAGACAGGGCCGTCAGATTGCCTTGCAGAGGCCGGAATGACAGTTAGTTCGAGACCCTTCCTCCAGAAGAATCAGAATTTACTCCAGAAATATTGTTAGGTAATTGAAAGAAAAAAGAGAACACTAAAAAAAAGGAAAAAGCTTAGCGCTAAAACCATCCATTTTCCTATTATTTCTGTGCATTTTTTGTCATTGCACAAGCCTAATCAAGCAAGGACAAAAAGTGCTGATTAATTAAAACAGAGAATGAGAAAAGTTTTGGAAAAGTAGTTCATTTGCGTTTCTCCTAGGCAGGACGTGTGGGCACCAATGCCTCCCTCAGGTCACCTATGGACACCAATTGATTTAGGTGTTGCCAAGGAAACCGATTTGATTGAAGTGTTGCAGGTGTAGTGGCTCTCAACTTTGGAGAACAGACTGGTCCTGAAAGGAACTGTGAGAAGGATATTTAACAGAAAAAGGCCACAGGTGGAGGACATGGGACTATGTGTCTGTAACACACCAGCAAAATGCAAAGTGGGGAAAAAGTCTGCAAGGTCTTACGGTTGTCTCTAATTAGATGATTGTTTGTTGGGCACATAGAGGCTCTGAAACAGGTGATAAATATTCCCATTCCCATAGCCAATTGTACTAGAGTCAAAATGGGTTTCTATACTCATTACTTTACTAACACAAAACAAGATGGTTTTTGGGGCTGTCTGTGAAAAAATGTCTTGAATAATTACACAACAAAAAAAAAAAAATGTAATAACAATGTAATAAAAATACTAACCTACAATTCTCTCATGAACCACTGGACAAATTGGTCTGAAACAGGTGAACTTGGAACACATGGTACATTTGCTCTTTCAGAATTGGCTGGAACATGGTCACCCTAAACCAATCAATATACTGGAATTTGCATACAATGTGAAAGTGAAATGTCAGTTAACCATTGACTCTGTCAGCATGAAAACTGGTATACCCAAACTGGAATACATCCACATTTGATGGCAGCAAGTCAAACAACAGGCTTCCATCAGCCAGTATCTTTAGAGCACTGTTAAGTGAACACACACATAGAAACAATAAATTGCCATAACTCATTTACCTTTTAAGAAGAAAAACTCATAATTATTTGCAGACATGGAAAGACATAGGAAATATCCTCTATGTCAAAATATTGTTCATACAATATTTTATTGTCAAAATATTGTTCATACAATAGGGTATATGTCTAGTATATTGGATTTGCTTTGCACAGCACTGCTGTTCAAAAAACATAAATGGTAAAAGTGTGAAACTAGTATTTACCTATGTATGTGCCTCTTTCTAGAAAACAGCTAGCTAGGAACATAATGCACTTAGTAATTGAGGAGAAAAATGTTATCACGTCCAGCATTAGCCAAAAGTTCCTCATCTTTAATAAATGTAGGTTTGTATCTGAAGAGGATAGTAACTGCATGCAAACTAACTGGCAGAGCCTTTGTTAAATGAATGCAGCCAGCTTTCTTTCCTGTGTGTCCTTTTCTTACATTCACGCAGAGCCCGAGTGTCCACCATTAACAGACGGTTGCGAAGATAATGATGTAATCGTCACAGCAGAGCACTGCAGCATTAGGCTTTCAGCACTCAGCTGCAGCGTGTTCTGTCACGTTCCTCATATTTGTACAATGAGACCACATTACAGCAGCGGGAGCCCAATCCGGTTAACAGAAAAGGGGTAATCAAAGATTCCAGTGTGTCTGTCTCCCGACAGAGCGGTGACATCCTATCTGCCACGAGGAGAACTGAACTAATGAAGGCACCCAGCCACCAGCAAGAGGAGAAATCCCAGGCTTTAGCACCAGGAGATTAATGAAGCTGCTCAATGGCATGTCTCTCACTCGCCCCCCTCAAAACTCAGAATCTGTATTAATAGGCTCCTAGAGGGGTTCAATGAGAAAATTAAAAAAAAACATTTGGAATGGGCATATCATTCATTTGTCAATCTGCCTAGTCAGGGAAATTGTGCGCTTAAGCACACCCACCCTAACAATTTCCTGGGGATTTAGTTTTCCAACAATGTATCATCTCCTTCAAGAAAAGAAAACTTAATTTCCTGCAACTGCAAGTTTAACTTCTGGCTCTTCTGAGGCTAACTTCTGACTCAGCTGTCCCAGGTGCCCTTTGAGTAGGTCTCTTTCATTGATTGATACTCCTCCACACCTTTGTACAAGATCAGATCTCTCTGGCTGTTAATGACCTCCTGATTGCCAAAATGTCAATCCAGTTTAGCGTAATAGGGCAACAATGAAAGTGGAAAATGGAAGCAGTGGTCTCCCCTCTTGCAAAGGTGAAGATTGAACACTGGAGTTTACTCCTTGAAGAGATATGAATGCTGAGAATCGTGAGACTTGGTGTTAAAATATTGTTCTGGTGATGGAGGCAGCACAGCACCGGCAGAGCGCTGTTTTCAGTCAAACTCTCCACAGGTTCCTCATCTCTTGCTATTCATTTCTGCAATCACTCCGCATGTTGCCAACAAGCCATTTGGCCTTTGTGATTCCAGTGCCTCTCTCACACCTGATCCCAAGTCCATTCTGAATGATTTGCTTTGGCTGGGTTTGGGCTTTTTTTTCTCCCAGGCTAACAGATGCATTTTAGCCCTCTTCCGCAGATAGTATGATTGATTTGTACTAATGCAGGACTGAAAAAACCTAGAATGAAAAGGTGCTGAGATGGAACAACTTGACCATGAAGCTCTTCAGTAACCTTACATTAACATTATTTTGCCATACATCTCTTAGATGAATGAATATATATGTAGGTATCAATCAACAAAAATCCAGTTTGCATCACTTTTTGTGAGTGTGTCAGTTCACTCCTACTAATGCAAACTGCTATTCTGGAGGATGGAGAAAGGCTTTTGTATTTAAAGTTATTCTAAAAATAATAAACTGTGGACATTTTTTCTATCCCTACTGTTTAGACCAGATGCAAATGATATCGCTGGGCAGCTGTGTGGTGTGGCGGAAAATGAACTGGAGTAGTTGTTGTTACAAGAAGGTTCCAGGCTTGAGTCCTGAGGAGGATCATTCAAATGATCAACTCATTATGATCTCCTGAAGTTGCTTAATAACAAACTGATTATTTGAATCAGCTGTGTTGGAGCAGGGAGAGATCTAAAACATGCAGGACAAGGGGTCCTCCAGGAGAGGGTTGGGAAAGGCTGGCCTAGAGCAAGTTCCTTAATCTGTGTAACACTAGTAAATATCAAGCCAAGTAAATGGATAACATATTAAAAAATATGATGCACTGTCTGAGATTACCCTGCCAGCAAAGCAAGTGCGTACATCATAGTTACGTAACGGAAAATAAAATGATGTGATCCTCCTGCTTTTTTGAACCTGCTGTGCATTGGGGGGGCCCCAGTGAACATTTTGGAGGCCTCGCTGGGGGAGCAGAGCTAGTTCCGGCGGCGGTGCCGGATAAGTGTGAGGTGCCTGTGCTCACCCCTGAGGGAGGCTTTTCAGTGTCACACTGCCAAGGATGCTTCCTCTCAGCGATAATGAGACAAATTGGCTCTGCAAAATGAATGGTGACAATTGGCGCCACTGTGAAATGAAGCATTTGCAGGCCCGAGGAGCATGGCCCCCTCTTTCCGTCTATGCCTTACTGGAGCACAACACAGTGTTCCACTAACAGGGACTTACTAATTTTTGAACATGTTTTCGTTCTTGAAAATCTGTCTCTCAACAGCATTACTTTTTGTTGCAGTGTTCACCTAGCTGGTGTTTTTTTAATTTTTTATAATTGTGCATGTCTGCTATATTTACTTTCTGTATGTTGAATAGGAAAGAACATTAAAACATTCTCAGAATTCTTATTTAATTAAAATATGAAAAAAAAAATTTGATGGTCTAGTCAAGCAATTAAACTTTGAGCAGCCGGGATGCCTCTGTTTCGTCCCATGTTTTGTCCATTCCTGTAGCCCCTCCCGAGTCTTTTCCAGTTTAATTAACCAATAGGGAGATGTGGCCTCTTAGTCTGTTCCTCCAATTTTGGATAAGGTTCTCCGGTGTTATTTTGTTGCCTACCATTAATTAACTGTAATATGGATTTATCCAACAGCATTCCCCAAGCTCAGCTGAAGTTGTGATTCGTGCATGTTAGTTCATGAATTAGTTCAAAAGACAGCAGCGTCTTGCATCTCTTCACTGTGGCAGGGGATCGGCACCTATTATGAAGCCATTTTAATTCTAGTGGCACACATCGGTACGTTCAGTAGATCATAGATCAGTGCAGCTGCAGAGCCAAGGTTAAAATGAATGTAAGGTGAATTGGTATATTTGCATATTGCATATACTGCATGATGAGTGTGCTGTACAGTGCTAAACCAAAATGTAAAAAAAAATTGGAAAATGGAATCAGACAATTTACCATGTGATTATTTAAGTCTGCTAATATGGGTGAAAGAAAATTTATCAGAGGGATAGGATATAGGTTAATTTGACACAGATGCGTTTTGAACTTGTGTTCTGCAATTTTGGCCGCAGGGGGTGCTCACGGTCCCCCTGCCTTTTTAGGCCCATGACTGACAGGACTCTGTTAGATCACAGATGAAGTTTGCCCGTAAATAATCTTATAATTACTTACCATAACCAACTACAGCTTACAAATATTAATAAAGGACCATGGTCACGACAGCAGACAGCCTAATGCATTGCAGACAGCAAACGACACCCTGGCAGTGAATCTTAACAGTCTTCAGTCCAGCTCCTGCAGACGAGGCCTCATCACAGGGCCAGCAAAAGCTCTGTTATCTTGCGTGTTTCACCACGGATCCCCCAGCATTTGCTAGCAATTCCATTATTCCTGGGGTGTTGGGAGCGCATCCTCAAAGAGGGCACGTCTGTCTCTCGGCTCTGATCAGAGGCATGGACTCCAGAAGAAAAGCATGTCTCCCTCAGCACAAAAAAAAAAAAAAAAAAAAACGGGGGGAAGCCAACGGAGGTGTTCAAAACAGCCTTTACCAGCCGCATCGGCACCCCTACTTCCGGTAAAACGTTCGGAAAGGCCTGAGCGTTGATGGGATTCTTCTCCAGGGAGCTAGTGCGAGCTCCACTCCTCTTATCTTCCCGTATGACTATCAGCGATGCCTCACAGGGGTGCGTCTTTGAACCCCATCCCTCCTCCACCAATACCAGCGCAGGCCCTTGCTCTCATTGAGCTCCAATGAGGCGAGAGGGGAGACTCTAGAGCACAAATAATGATGCAACGAACATGCAACCCCAAAGAGAAGGGCTCCTCTGTCAAGCTTGAATTTGCTTGCAAAGCTCTCTGTCAAACACTTTGCAGCTCTCACATGGGGGGGGGGATCATACCCCCTTGCATGCCCGAAATGACAGACTAACCAAACAAAAATCCTTTTTGTGTAATTTCATTGGTGTATAATTTCATGAACACTTACATGTGAATATCTGTGAATGAATGTTGCCCCTCTGAAATAGAACTGAAGAGGAAACAGAACCGATTTAGATTCAGTAAATTATTTATGTATTTATTTATTTAGCAAAAAAGTGTATCTACACTTCCAGAGCATGAGACAGTATGAGAGCAATACAGAATACAACCAAGCACAAAATATAACCAACAGCAATAGCATCAATTAATAAATACTGGCTTTTTCATGTAACACACTATGGTTCAGCAACTGGCAATGCAGTATCTTCTGCTGTGTATTTGTGAATACTTTTGCTCAGTTGTAGATCCCACAACAATAACATTATCATACCGTTCCCTCCATATAATAACATTGCCATAATTTTATCATCCAATGCATCTGAATTGTAAATGTTAACATGGCACTGTAATTCTTCCTGTTCAGTGATGAAAATAATATTGAAATGAAGGCAAGTCCAGGGCTCTCTCTAACATGATTCCCTTAGCTAGCCTTGGTTGCTTTGTTTCACATCTGAAATCTTCCTTTGAAAGGGAACATTCACCTGGGGTGCAGGCTTACTCCCAGAGCATCCCACTTTTACATTCTGAAATGTTGGAATCAAATGAACAAACGCAATCACAAGGAACAAGGTGTTGGCGTACCATGCTGTTAAGATCGTCATTAAATCGCTGGAGTCATCAGAGGTGCTGCTGTTATCCAGACTTAAGCTTTCTGATCTCTGAAATCACAGGCGGAAGTATACTATTTGGTTAAAAGGTAAAAAGGTGCTTTGTTCATTCATGCTTGTACTCATCCCTGTTCATTTGTTCTTTCACTCAGTCATTTGCAGTAACTGACTCGTTTGTATTCATTCACTCACTCTTTCATTTGTATTCATTCTGTCACTCATTCATTCTCATTCACCCACTCATTCATTGTTGACCCTAGTGTCTGTAGCAGAGCCAAGGCTGGTCTGAGACCTTAACTCCAAAAATGTTCCCTACAATGGACTAGCTTTGTCCAAGTAATGAGACTGAAATGATTTGTAGTGTTTATTGATCTTTTTTAGCACTAGATAACTGCTCTTCAAGACCACAGACAGAGACATTCTGAGGATGGAGCCAGATATTGGAAAAGTAATCCATGTTCTATAAGCTTGTAAATATAGTCAGGTGGTGCTATTTTAACATTTCCTTCTTTTCCCAACCAGTTCCCCCTGTGTGCCTAGCATTATTTGGAATAATTGGCTGTTGTGAAGAATTTCTTTAAACACTTTTAAACTGTATCACAGTCACCAGTGCCAAATGGCAGCCTCTTGGAACCCTTTTAAAAAATTGAAACCCGTTCACCTAGTCAAGCACTTTAGACAGGAAATAAACTGCAAGCCTCTGGGCCACGTGAATGCATGTACACCGAAAGAGAGTAATGCCTAAGAGCTCCTCCTATTGGGCAGCTCCACCCACACCTCCTCATTCCCAACTGTGGGAGACTGCCTGGGGAGACTGCCTGGAGGAAAGGAAGGCCACAGAGAGACATGACCACCAAGTGGCGCAATAAACACTGACTACTTAAGGTGTTATTTTATAATGGCAGGGATATTCCAATATTGCAGTGGACACCCTGTAATGACACTACAGAGTGTGACTAGTGAGGGGAATTGAAGGTGCACTTAGAGTTTTGAGGTCTGTCAGATACATAACCTCACATTTCTCCTTTACATGCTATGAGATGTATCTGTAGGTGGGAGGGGGGACAGGGTCAAGAGTGCATGGGTTAGACAACAATGTAACAAGGTGAAAATGCGCTTCATTGGCTTTAGTCTTGAAACAGGAGTCCAAGGTTTTACTTAAACTTAGCATGTAGAAGGAGAAGAACGTTGTTTAGCTAGTGAGTCTTTCGACTGGTAGTCTCTTTGTCAAAAGAACTACATGCACTTATGAACTAATTGTGTTGGGTTTGAGATGGTGGTATTATTATTATAATAATCATTATTGTTAAGAATACTATTCGGTATAATGAGGTGTCTGAACCCTTTTTTCTTTTTTCGTTTTGGGGAAAAGTGCGATGCAAAACATTGTTGGGGAATATAGGTGATATGCTCATGTTCTTAACCTCAGGTCACATGGTGTTATGATTGCCATTTTAGATTTTGTAGCAATTTTTGGAATTTAATTATTATTCCACCCTGAAGAACCCATTTCCAGGGAAAACAACAGCATGCATAAGACAGCACAATTACAAACACATTATCAGGCAACATCTAAAATAGATTATTACACTGGAATACAATTCCAGGACCAAATTATGTTGAAAGTGATATTTGTTGACATACAATCACAATAAATGTGCAAGCAATTTAAAACTGTTCTGATGAGTACAAAATAGGGGACATTAAATGCCAGACAAAGCTGATAGGAGCTATTAAAGAGGTGCAAGAGTCAAGCAAATTTATGGTGTTTAATGAGGCATGAAATAGGCTTTGAAATTTCACTGAATACAAAGATCACTGAGTGTGGTTTAAAACAAGATAAAATTATATGTGTTTTTAATGCAAGTCACATTGTGTTTTACTGAGGCATGTTACCTTCTCCGAGAAGCACTGCTGTTTACATTAGATGCTGCGATCCTCAAAAACAAACTCTCTGTAGGTGAAAGGTCAAAAGTCTACGAGAGAAATGGTAACATGCCACAAAGAGGGGCAAAGAGGAGGGGAACTCAGAATTCAAATAGCAGATTGACATGAACACACACAAACCTAATTGATTTTCTGTCATGTTATAACTAATACAATGACATGTATAAAACAGTATTACATTAAGTCTATCCCCTTGAAAGTGACTGGAGTCTCTAGCAACGGTCCCATAAATTCTACCTCTCACTCTCAGAGTTCAATAGAACGCAGCATTTATCATCTATATTTGAAGAAAAGATGTCCCTTTCCCCTTCCACGAAAAAAAAAAAAAAAATTCTTACTCATGGCAATTGTCAGAAGGTGACAGTTATGAGTAAGTTAATGAATATCTACCAGCATGCAATTTCTAATAGTACAGTATGAACTGCAGCCACAGGGGAAGGCTGAAAGTTTCCATTGATTTTCAGACCAAAATATTAAAGGAAACTTTGATAGGAGAAGAGTGGTAATTCAGCTGGAAATTTAGTGGTACAACATGGCAACTGACCAGTCTGATTCATGTAAAGAGCCGGTGTGGCAGTAATCTCACCAATCAAAACGTCTGCAGAGAGTTGCCATCATTAAAATATTCAGACACCGAGCCTTAACTGTCTACACAGCATATTATCAGTAAATCATATTTTGGAAGTATTGATGTTGAAATCCCTAAGCATTAAATATTCCATTTGATTCAGTGAGAGACATGTTTGTAGATAAATTGCCTAATTCAAGTTCAAAGGAAAACAAGTTTGTCTTTAAATCAAACTGATGTAGCTCGTGGGCCTGGTATTTTCTTAATTTAATTTCTATGGTTCATCTTCGCTCATTCATGCTGATGCCCCCATCAAGTGTGACTCTTGTAATGGAAAATGATTTGCTGTGATGTTCTGATGCGTTCCATGCGTGCGTTATACTTCATTCCGCAGATGTGTTTCCCTGATGCATTTCCATCCCTTCTGTTTCCTCTAGGTTCCATAGTTCTATTTAAGACAGATGGGATGTGCTACCCGCACGTGTTTTACACTGCTAATAAAAAGGAATCAGTACAGTACATTTTCATTTATATAAATGATATAAATAAACAGTTCTAGCTGCAATGTAACACATTTCTTAAATTTAAATAATGACAATAAGGGAAAATGTTAACATCTCTTTTTGAAAATTTTCTCTTATTTTAACCAAATTTTTCATTTGTTGTGTTGTGAGGTTTTTTTTTACTCTGAGTTTGGCAGGTGCCAATAACTGTTGCTATGAGCAATGTTATGTATTAAAGAGCCATTAATTAACCATTAATCAGACATCACATACCCCTTATCAATACTCCTCAATCAGATATTAATGCTATAAAGCATTACTTGACTTGTTTTGCACGTCTGCTCTCAAGCCGTGAGTGACACAGACTTTCACACAGGCACTGAACTCGAATGGGATGAAATGAACTGGGCTCTTGTCAGTAGTGTCCAAACACTCTAAGTAGTTTATGATAAATGTAATTTATTGATAACCACTTTTCAAATTAGTTCAACAAATGCAGTGAGGCATGCTGTTGGAGCACAATGCTATATTACAGGTCGGTCACTGTGAAGGAGAGTGTTCCCCTGTGCCCAGACTCTGCTGACCTGGAAAAGTGCCAGTAATATTTATATTTTAAATATAACTGTGTTAAGTGTTTCTTTTGTGTTAAGGATCTTTGTCTCTTGATCTGCAACTTTATCTGTACCTGAGATCATTCAATCAACTCTATAGCAAACCAGTTAATTTTTGTGCAGCTGTCATTGTATGTTGAGTTGTGCATGTGAGGCCAGCCATGGGTTAATGATCTTCACCTGTGCCAGTTAGCAATGAACCTGAGACTAAATACAGGAGTGCTGCTGGCATGTTTTCAGCACTTTGTGTAGCTGTGCTCAGGTTTCTTGTGTTGTATGTTGTGCTTTTAAAGTAGGTCAAAATAAAATAAATAAATAAATAAATAAATAAAATTTAAAAAATATATATAAACTTGCCTGCTCGCCTCAGGCAAGTATTAAAAGCAAAGCAATGGTTTAATGGTAGAGAAATAGAGATCCATGTAAATAATATAGTTTCATGCAAATATGATATATTACAATATACATAATATAATATGTGTGTGCATATGGTGTTTATAGACTTTCCAAGGGAATGAAAAGAATGAAGAGTCAAACAACCCATGAAAGCTGTTTTTCAAATATGTAATATTACCCTCCTTTACACTTTAGTTCAGATCTATTTCAGAATGATTAGCATTTTACAGACAGAGTTTATGGGAGTATTATAGCTGTAGTAAATTTGTTGTAAATCAAAAAGTATTTGAAGCAGTGAAACAAAAAGCAATAGCATAATCTACATGTTCAACTGAAGCTGTGAGCCAAATTCCATACATATAAATTAAAACTTGCAGGATAAGTAATGTTTAGTAATTTGAGTGGGACTAATAATAATAATAATAATAATAATAATAAGAAGAAGAAGAAGAAGAAGAAGAAGAAGAAGAAGAACAAGAAGAACAAGAAGAGGAAGGTATAGAAGAACAAGAGTGCTTGGCTTTTGCCTTCATCAAGTAAACTAATTATTTGTTTTTGTACTTTTTCCCCAGTCTGTTTATTTCATATGTGGTTCATTAATCAGCACTGTACTGCCCTTTAAGTTAAAAAAAAAAAAACTAAGAACTCAGGAAAAAATGTTTACAGCATTTCTTACAGGAACAACTGCAACATTCTGAGGTCTGAGTCCGTACAAATACATGCTTATTTTAACACATATCATTTTGCATACAGAATAGATATTCGTCAAGCCAGAAGACATTTTAGAAAATAATTAACTCCTAAAATATATATATATATATGTATATATATATATATATATATATATATATATATATATATATATATATATACATATACATATACATATACATATACATATACATATATATATATTTATGCCTAACTAGCTAGCTACATCTCACACAGATTGGTAATCCAGATATGTGTACCAATCCACACAGATCTGATTCATTGTTGTAGATATGATGACAATTGTGCTTATGGCACACCTGTTCAGCTAGTCAGCTTTTTTAGCGAGCTAAAATGTGGTATTGAATATGTCTTTAATAACGTGTGAAAGCATGTCATGATGCAACATAATGGAAATATAACATGCTGTTAGGTTTTTCATACAGTCTTTACAAGGTAGTTACAGTCTTTCCCTACCCTTTAAGGTATATTCCACTTGCTAAGCCACATAATTGGGTCTCAGAGCAGGCGGGGAAAGTGCTGAGTGAAACACACTGCTGTGGGATCAGAACCCCCAACCCCCTTTCTTCTTTTTCTGGACAGTCAGTTACATCATTGCAAATCCTCCTGTTCCCCTCATAACGCATATCAACATTCGCTGTCCTATTCATAGTACGAAAGTCAATATATTCAGCCTATAGCATCTTTTCATTGTAGTCACTTTGTCAGTCCTTCCACGTGATGTCCTGCTTGTGTCAATTTTTGTCTTCCGGTCTGTCAGTGTGGGTGCGTCATTTGTTTTGTTTTTCTTGCGTGCATGTGCTTTCGTTTTTGTTTTCAGCCTTCGCCCCACCTCTTGTCCCGCCTATCTGCCCTGCTGCCACACCCATCACCTGAAGCCCATCCTGCACACCCGGTTCCTGTTGTCTCATCATCAGTCTGTGTATTTATACCCCTCTATCTGTTCTGTTTCTTTGCCAGTTTGTCACAGTGTTTCAGTCTGTTTTGTTCCTGCCTGTTTGTTGTTTGCTTGCTCTGGTTTTTCTTGACTCTCTGCCTGTTTCATTGGATTTTGACCCTTGCCTGGTGTTTTGGATTTTCTGCTCGTGGATTCTCTGGTTTTGACTCGGACTGTTCTGTTACTACGATTTTGAACATCCTTCAATAAACGCCTGGTTTGTCATCCCGGTCTGTGCCTGGGTCCTTCTACCTGAAAGCCTGACACACTTTCAAGTTAGCTGCTTCCTTAGACATGCAGAGCATCTTAGAACAGCTTCTGTTGGGATAGCTTCAGCTTCAGAGAGGAGTTTCCACAGGAATTGATTAGTGGTTCTAGAAAAGTTTATAATCACTGATTAAAAGCACGATAATAAAAAAAAAAACTTGTTTGCTCCTCAGCACTGTATTATCTCTGATGAACACACACTGCCTCCCTGCTTTCACAGGAAGTTGTCTGAACGCTGCTGTGAGGCTGAGGCTTTGCAGTAACATAGCCACATCCTTTCCGAAACATTGTGCGTTGAATATGCAGGTTCCGTCCGTGAACAGGCAGCGAGAGATCTCTCTCCCTGTCCCGTATAATGCTTTCCCGTGTCTGGCGTGAGCGACTGACACCGCGCGGATGTGTTCCAACATGGGTGAACCCAATGAATATTTAAGCCCCCAGCATTAATATTCATCTTTTACGGTTCAAAGGCAGCTTTGGGGGGGGGGGGCTGCAGCTGCCCTGACCTCTCGCTGCGTGAGACAAAGCGCCGTTCCATGGCACGGCCAGGAGAACTTTGTTTCACATCCTAGCGAGGGATGCCAGCCAAAAACACAGCGGTAAACAAAGCAGCAACCTCGCTTTGTCATCCAAGATGCACCTCGGGGGTAGGCCATTAGCCTAAGCCCTGAGATCAACAGCTCTGCTTTTGCTGCAGGACTGGGTTTGCTCAAAATGGTCTAAGAACCCCTTACACTTTTCCCTTTCAGTCCGGGCCAGCTCCCTGCTTTGTGTACCAGAAGAGGTCATTCAGGCTAATAGATTCAGGTTTTCATTTTTTTTTCTGTCAGCATTTGGAATGTCAAATGCTGTGATGATGTGATTTTCTTCCCAGTATAATTTTTGTCATTTCTATTTTATGATGCAAGGAAAGAAATCACCTCAGATTACATCAGGCTTTTTAACGGCAGCAGTAAAGTGGCTAATGTGCAGTTCATGAGGTAAATTTTTCAGGGGAGAGAGAGGGGTTGTTTTTTTCAGTGGAGCCCTCAAATCACTTTTTTAACAGCAGTTTCTCTGCAGCCCAGACCAGCTTTAGGTTTAACTGTTCATGACTTTTTGTGGGCCCTACCTGTGCCCCATCATTACATTCCAATGACTATAATGCTGAAATCACCCTTGGATTGATTGTTAATTGGTAATGTTTGCCTGAGTTTCAGCTGCATTGACTGTGTTGCTCCATAGTGTGAGAGAGGGCAAAAGAGAGACACTGTCCATACAGACACAGTATTAGTCTTCGAATGTCATCAATCTTGGATGGCTTTGAAGATTGATAGTGAACAGTCAAACATTTTTCAGCTGTTTGTTAGAACTTTGAAAAATGAACAGAACATTTAATTCAGAAAGGAGTCAGTATGTTGTTTGTGCTTCACTGGTAAAGAGCAAGCAATTTAAACTGAAATTTCTATTCTGCTTCCAGCTCTCCTTTTGCATAATTCTTACAGTAACAAGAACCAATGAGAAATTGAAATCTCGATGCGAGTGCTCTAATTTTGTAGCCTAATATGCCAAAGGAAATTGCCCGCTTCTGTCATGAATGACAGAACATTCATGCAACATGCAAAAACTGACTGTTGTGACAAATGTTATCAGCCTTAACAAGGATTTTCTTCCTCCACATACAGCTGGAATGGTTTACAGTTACAGAAAATACACTGTCCAGCTGAACTGCTTATTTCCTGTGTTTTTAGAGTTCATAATATACAGCAAAACACAGCTGGAATCATTCAAACCTGTTAAAAATTAAAATATTTTTACAAAAGAAAGAATAAACCACAATCACAACCAAAAAGTACAATTAATTCCCTTTTCCCCTTTCCTTTTATTTCCAGAACATTCATTAGAATTCCACAGCATGTACTCCCGGGTAGTCAACATGTCTCCAAGGTTAACATTTTTAATGCAAGACTGAGAGATTCTGTGAAGTGTCTCTTTGAAGTTTCTTGTTCGAGTCAGAAGGGAGGCTGCAAGGCCGCCGAAGACTGCCTGCGATATTGACATTAAGACTCAGCACACAGAACGATGCCAATTGAAATTTTGCTGCAGTTCCACGGGGAAGGGAGAGCTTGGCACGCGGGCGTGATGTGAATAATGAAACTTCCCCCCTTTGCTTCGTTTTTATTAAACATGGAACTCTCCTTTGTTGTTCCCCGGTGCCCTCCAGGACCACTGTGCCTGTAGCACAGCTGGGGAAGTCAAAAGAAAAAAAGAAGAGAAAACAAGGTTCTTGTTTTTGTTTCTTGCTAATGCGGAAAACGTGCGCGTGAAGGTTAAAAAAATTAGATTGTCCTTCAAGTGGCGATCGATGGCAAACTTCCTCTGTCTGTGGTTTGTAATTAACAGTGATGAATTTGCTTCATTTGTAAGGTTTCGATGCAGAGCCAGATGGACAGCGTGCATCATTCACACTTGCATTCTAATCAACATAACGGTCAGCGGTTTAGTTGTCACTCAATACTCGCTGCCCCTCTGCCCCCAACTTCATCTCTTTAATATGACTATATAGCTCAATTCACATTTCTGTAGCCTCCAGTACAATGCTGCCATGGCTTTGATGTGAATAGAGGTTAAAACCAATACATTTCACTGACATTTGTTTCCCAGCAATTTTACAGAAATTTCATAGCATTTATCAAGTAGCGAAATTGCAAAGAATTGGCACTGAAGTTTTTTGTGTGAAACTGGCACAATACTCTTAACCTGGACTCCTCCAAACATTAGAATGGTTTCTCCCAAGGACTTTGTGTCGGGTTAAAAATACAAATTTCATTTGTGTCTGTTGGCTCTGTGGCAGAGGACAGAGTGAATCATCCAACCATGATGTCCAGATCCCCCCTCCCCCACCTGAACCTGGCCTGCCACAGCGTCACTCTGCCTCGCCTGAAAGGTTAATAACCTGCCGAAATGTCAAGGGCAGCCGATTTGGCTGCTCTCCAAGTGTCAGACTGGAGAGGAACATTGTGGGAGACAAACTGCGGCGAAAGAGAATGTTGATTTCAGGACACCAAGGTAGAAGGCTGGGGGGGTGGGGGGTTGCCTTTGACCTTGGAGCAAGTAGGAAATGGGACGACTCTAACTCCGCTGGACAGCCATGAGCATTAATGGAAGAATGGAAGTGTAAAGTTTCAATGCCAATGAGCCAAGTTTCCCTTTGCACTGTCTTACCTGATGACTTTTAGTGATAATTGCTCTACACTTTATAATAAGGTTCAATTAATTAACCATTAATCAATAAATTATTAAAAATTTAACTTCTATTACAGTGGCTTTCCTTAAGTAGACATCATTCACTCCTGACAAATGACTTTTGAACAGGCACTGAAAAACAAGCCAACTCATGCTTTTATGGCATTAACTGATGCATTGATTAATTGAAGCATTTAAAAGCCATTTATGAGCGGTGAGCATTGTCTGCTTTAGGACAGCCATTCAAAAACAATTAATTAATGTGGGATCTTTAAATGTGTTACTGATAACAGGAATGTTGGGGCTGGAGTATGGGCTCTCTTAATGACATAAGCATGCAAAAAAAGTCTAGAAGAGAAAAGTTCATACTATATTGATCATTTTGGTTGGTAAGAATTTACCAACCCTACCACAGAGAAGAGTTTGGTATCGTTAACTTAAAAACTTGAAAAACTTCCTTTAAAACAGAATTTAGATTCTAGCTCCTTGAAAGGAAGTTTGGTCAGAAGTTTTTGTGATTTTTAATCATCTAGCTCTAGTTGTAAATGGTTGAATCCTCACCATGCACAGTAATATTATCACACAATACTTTTCATATGACTGGTGTCTCTCAATGATCAGAGTACAATCAACAGAAAATACAGCTTTTTTAGGTTTTTATAGTTTTCCATTCACTGAAAACCTCTGGCTGGTTGTAAAGTCAGGTAAGGTGAAAGACTAGAAGGAGTAAGCTTACAGGACACCATTTGAACCGGTCAAGTGTGTATTTATGTATATCATAAAACACATCCACATCCTTTAAGCTTGAGTCATAGGCCAAACATCCAAAACTTTCATTATCACAAACTGTGGCACCCAGTGGCTGAGGATCACCAGGTCACCCTTACAGCAATATAATACTTACTCCAACACTGTGGATTGTTTCATTTGTCAGTTTTTCATTTTGCACATATTTCAGAAAGGTGAAGGAAGGGATGCTGAACTCAAACAAATGGACAAAAAATAACGTGCGTAAGTGCATGTAAAGTAGGTTTGTAAGCAAGATAGACATCTCCATCTTGAAAGAAGGCTAATTCTGCCAATGTGCTTCAACAGAATGCAAAAATGCCACTGCACAGTATTGACCTATATTGACACTGGTCAATATCATTGATTTTCTGCTAATCACTATAGCTGATTTGACAATCACAGTTCACCTGGAAGAACAGAGAACGGAAGACAGACACATAGACAGATGCAGGTACTCGCACGCGTACTCATACATGTACTGGTGCGCGCGCACACACACACACACACACACACACACACACACACACACACACACACACACACACACACACACGTCGCCATCAACAGAATCCAGCCTGATGCCAGAATGGAAGAACATACTTCTGTTTGCCCACAGCTGAAAGATTTCAGTGCCAGGTAATTGCTTGGGCCCTTACTGTATGTTTTAAATGGCTGCGTTTGGACCAGTTCCCATTGTCTTATATCACCCTCATCGTGAGACTGACAGGTCCATCCAACTGAAACTGAGCTCAGGGGAACCGGCCATTGTGTACCCCACCGGCTACGCAGTGCTGCCCAGAAAACATATTCATTTTTGTTGATTTTTAATGGGCTGATAGTTCCTTTTGTGACTTTGTTCGTCCTCCTTTACCCCTCCTTTTTCCCTGCGAGTGTGTCCTCCGCTTGGGTAACTAGTAGGGGCCATCTTTTCCCTCTCCCTGTCATTTTCACACCTGGAGCGCTGGCTGAATGCTAGTCTGTAGCGACGACTCCCAATTATCTTCCCACTGCAACCCTGCCATCCAGTGTGCTTTTCCTCATTACAAGGGAATTAAAGCAGCAGCAAGGATGGTGACTGCCGCTTGTACGACTATTTTCGGGTTCTCTTTCATAAATTTTAATATCATTTTGCAAACCTATTTGCCTATTTTCTGCATGGGGCTAATTTTTGTCTTATCCAGACAACCTACGAAAGAGCCTTAGGGACTATTCAGGAGGTGGCTTTAGTCCTACAGTTTGTAGACTTCCATGCACACTACAGCCAGTAGATTGGACTACCACTGTGTAGTGTACGTGTCATCTGTATATAAGAATATTCATTTATACATTAAGGAAAAATGAGAAACAGGGAGGTATCTGCCTCTATGTGTAATATGGCCTTTGATAAGCCAAAAGCCCCAATGTGATAAGCTGCCACTGTGGGCCACAAACTGCATCTTTTCTCAAGTTTCTGATATAACCAAACAATCTATTTTATTTTTCTCAAATATGTCAAATTTGCGGTTTTTCTGCATTTTTGTCAAATTTAAGGCCTCATGTAATGCAAGAACATGTTTGGAGGCCATGAAGTCTGAAAAGGGCTCCATGCTGCTCTTTGACTCAAAGTCAGACTCACAAACTTGAATTCAGGTTTGCAGGCTTCAAAATTCAGTTCACAATGGGGTCGAATATATTTCTATTTATTTATTTATTTGTAATGTTATTTACTCAGTAGGCACCCATTATCCAGTGCAACATACAGCGGTCTCACTCCTTTGTCAGATTACTTATTCATGCTACTGGAATTTAAGATGTATGGGTTTGCTCAAGGGTATGGCAGCTGTGGCCGATCTGCGAATAGGCTCTTCAACCCTCCAGCTGAACACTTTAAACTACCCTGCATAGGAACTTTTAAAATTACCTAGTGCCTTTGACCCGGGGCTGACTCCTCTGTCAGATTTAGGCTCCAACTGTTGCGCTTGAGCCAATGAAGTTTTTGAATCGTGGACATTCGCCCTTTCACCCAGCGGATGTTCAGAATGAGAGGAGCATTTCATAACAATGCGAGGAGCTGATGCTCTCTCCGAAGCATCTGAGCGAGTCTCAGCTTAATAGGCTGGTAATCCAATATAAGAGATTGACCTGTGACAGACCCAACGCTCCCCTTTGTGTCAGGGAATTTAAAGGGGGAGTTTCCATTATGAGAGAGGTTTACGCTATTAGTGGATATTGAAATGCAGGTGATGTATCGGAGCGTGTCATAAATCTCCGTTTTGGAGAGGATGGAAGCCTTTGTGATCGAATTACCTGAATTTATTTAATTGAATTTCACCCCACGCTAAAGGTCTGCAGGGATGGACAGGGAAAGAGTGGGGGTGGAGGGTGGGGGGGGGCTGCTTTCTTTGCTGCATGCTGCTTTATCTCTCTTTCTCCCTTATTCCCAGAGGGAGAATGTAATGTAATTCACTTTAACAAAGCTGATGAAGGAAAAAGAAAGTGATGATGGGAGAATTTTTTTAAGGATGAAGTATATTTTGTCTCACTATATGAATGCTTGAGAGGGAAGGGATTTTCTGCATTTTCAATTATGTGGGCTGTTGGCCCACGGAATATGAAGTCTCAGATTGACAGAGAAAGTTGTCATGCTAAGGTTGATTGCGAACTTGAGATTATCACCAAAAACTGAAACCCCATGCCTCTGACACTTGCACCAATGGCAGTAGTTTTTAATCATTATTACAGAACATCTTTGCTTACAAATCTGTTTGTGCAGGTCAAGACTATGCAAATTTTCAAGAGAGGTTTAGTGAGGGCCTGTCGTTTGGCTGGTCTTTTGCTAAGCACAGGAATTGAACTTTCAAATCCATTACCTAACCCATGACCTGATTCTATAGCTGTGAAGTGGGGGGGGGGGTTTGAATGTTTTGGCAAATGCAAGCTTAATTAGGCATAATTTAGTTGAAGCTGATAATGTGTGGTAAATATTGCACAGAGGAAGTTACTATCTCTCTTTATACCAGAAGGGTAGAAAACATTACAAACGTTAATTTTTAAACACGAAAAGTAAATAATCTGGGTTTAGTAACACAGAAATATTGGGCCATCTGTCAAAGCAGAACTGAGCATTATGAATGAAACCAGACCTAGATAATCAAATTTGTTTTAAGCTTTTCTGACTTTTTATATGCAGCCTTGTCTAGAGCAGAACACAGCAGATTGAAATGAACTCATTAGAAGTCTCCGTATTCATATTCACTGTGAACCTTTTTATTATAATATAGAGCCATTGGCTATGTCACAATGGAGAGAGATTGTGTAAACATAGAAGATTGGACAGACAGGAAAGAGTGGAAAGAGTGAAGTGAAAGCCCTCAGAATGACTTCCCTGTTTTCTGTCTGTTTCTGTCTGCTTATTTACATATATGAATGCTGTCCCCATTGTCCCCACTGGATAATCGATCAGACCAGATGCACTCTAGTTAATATTCCAAAAATCCACTGCCCTCGCTTTGACATATCTTTCCCTCAGACATGTATGACAGTCTTGAAGGTGGAATACTAAGATTGTGTATCTTCATGCTACTGTTTTCCCCATCACAGAGATGCTAAAGGGCAGAGGCTGGTCTCACTGTCATCATGCCTGGTCACTTTGCAACAATTTGCTTTACAGGAAGTGAGGTGGAATGTTAATGTTTAGTCCCAGAATTTAAAAATCATCCTATTTGTCATAAACTGTTAACAGAAAGTCAGGAGAAGGGACAGCACCAGGAATTCCCCTGAAGTTGCATGGATGAATTAATGCCTTTCC
This sequence comes from Megalops atlanticus, assembly GCA_019176425.1. NCBI lineage: Eukaryota > Metazoa > Chordata > Actinopteri > Elopiformes > Megalopidae > Megalops > Megalops atlanticus. Next base: position 16,979,659 of record CM032879.1, read on the forward strand.
ATTTGCATTTCAACTAGAATGCATAGCGAGCGGACCAACAAGCCTGTTTTATTTAGTATTATCCTGTTCTGAACACAGGAGAAAGCCAGTGACACACTCAGATACACCTAATGGTAGGTCATTCTGTCAGATAATAATACCCAAGGAAAGTATTTGGTGGGAAGTCCAGGTAATGGACCTGAGGATGATAATGACAATATTATTATGATTATGATTATTATTATTATTATTATTATTGCTGTTGTTGTTATCATCACAGCACATGAGGAGTTCCACATTTCAAAGTTTGCTTATTGCTTATTCAACAAACAGGTCCCCATGGACTCTCAGCAATGACCATATGCCACAGCATACATTGCCTCCCCATGAAAATGAAAGAAAAAATGAAAATTCTGACGTCTAGTTTCTGACTAGACGTTTTAAAGGAAAACTGCAGGTCTAAGAAAGGCTCATAAGACTTTATCTGGCATTTGTTACAAGAGAAACTCACATCTGGAATGTCCTAGGAGATGAAAAGTGAAGAATGCAAAAATAGATCAATAAATCCCTCAAAATTTGAAGAGTAAAAAGAAATTCATTTCCAGCTCTGGCTCCCCAGGTGAACTCTCCATTCTGCAGGATTTCAGAAAGCAGGGGAATGAGAGATCCTCTGGTTCTACTCCGCCATCATACCTATGTCCGAGGCAAAACCATCACCTGTCACTTCCAAAGGCCCTGTGGGCTGATATATGGGAGATTAAAAACCAGCTTTTAAGAGTCTTTTAAAATGAATATTGAAGTTCTAGTTCCAATCAGATATAGTTTATGAGTTTAAGTGCCTTTTAATTCACTGTTGTGCTATCTGCAGCCCATTTGATGCCCAGTGTGTCCAGTTTCGTCATGGCATCCTGGATCAGTAGTTACTCAGAATCTGAGTAGGGCTACATCTCCTACCCTACTATACCTGTGATTGTGTCCTAATGGAGAGGTCTGGGTGCTTGACAGTGGGTCTGCACCACTCTGGTCCTGAGGGGTAACAGGCCAGCTGCTCTCCAAACCCTTCAGCCAGTCAGAGGTTGTAGGGGAAGCTAAACTGGTTTGGCAGAAACTACTAGGAGTAGTTGAATCAGCAGCTTGAGTCCCTAAAAGGAATGACAGTGTATGAATGCTGCGGCCCATTACGACCGGTGATTCAGACCCCTGTAGGCACTGCAGCCCCCTAGGACCCAGGTGGAGTGTCTCACCATTTGCAGCAGCCCTCCTCTATTTCTGTAAAACAGTCATTAAAGAACGAGGAAGTGACTGGGGTTGCCTCTCCTGTGTGCAGACATTTATGTCAGAAGCTGGTTCCCCCGATTCCCTAAGGCACTAGGCTTGCTGTGGTCCAGTGTTAAAAAAGTCTGATCGCGATGGCCACCACTGTACCACAGCTATGCACTAAGATATGATTCATTCCACAAAGACACATCACTGCACAATAAATGTCACCCCTGATGAGGACATCTTACATGAAACAAAAATTCCCATGGGTTCTCCTTCAAGAAGTCCCCTGCTTACTTTGACAAAAGCATGGTTAGGGGACAAACAGGTTAGTAAGTCTGACTGTAGCGATAGCAGAACTTTCCTTTAGTTTTTTGTCTTCCTCCAACTCAGCACCGCAACATACAATCAAAAACACTGTTCTTCTGAAATTCATTTTCATTTCCCATCTATCTGACCTAAGAATCTGAGTTTTAATATAAAATTAAACATGTTCTGACCATATCTGACCATGACCTGGCTATGTGAATTTTTGAAATATAGCTTCATATTTCTCATTTGTTTATTTGTTAGTTTTTTGGTTGGTTGCTGTTTTCTGGTATGCTTCAACAGATTTTTTTATGTATGCTTAGCATGTTGGATCTAAAGTATGGTAATGCCATTAATGTAATCTTTTAAGCTGAGGATGTATCAAACAATACAGAATACATTAAATCTACAACAGTTTCTTCCAATCCTCTGATAAGGAAATGGTTGCCACACATAAAGAGATCTAATTAAATTCCCATCATTTCACATTTTTGTCTTCATCCACTGTTTATGCCATAAGTGCAATTTGTATCAGAGACAGCATTTCCAGTACCAGGAACTTCCCAAGATTCACACAGATAAGTATCAGAGAAATGTATTTGATTAACTGTGATGCACATGCGCTGAATTACATGGCAGAAAGACAATGCCATCCCACAGTAGCTCGATTATGAGAAAAATTAAAGAGAATCACGGAATATCATTTAGCACAGCAGACACTTGTTTTCAATGGATTATCTTGATTCATTTTTGATTCACTCAGGTCTCTGGTGAAAACAGAAATTTTTATCTCAAACCCATTTCTTATGTAAAACTGAAGAAATTATCATAAAGTTTAACCAAAAAAACCTGTGAAGTAGTGTTGTCCTCATCAGTATGTTAGTTTCCCTGAAATTTACCTACATTTTTTGAGATTCTTACCATATACTATTTTTAGGCCTGTGTCATTCCTAGGAATGGAATGGTAAGGTGTAAAATCACATGAAGGTGTTGATTAGATCAAAAGCCATTTCTACAATAAAATCACCTCTACAAGAGCATCACTACCTGGGAAAATTCATTTAAAATGTAATTATCTCATGTTGATTAATTCTCATCAAATGTTTACAACTCATTTCTTTTGCAAATGATTTTCTGCAGCTTTTGCTGGAGCCAAGCCATGGATTGATGGGAGCTGTAAAATCACAAATGGTAGAATAATTGCATCCAAATAGAAAGGGAGAAATTTTACCCATGTGGAAAGATGGAGTTCAATGAAGTCACTTTGGTGTAATTACATAGAGCCAAAAATCAAGAAATAAAGTTTCTTCGGAGGGGGGGGTTCAACCAAATCATACATAATGGTACCGCACTATATCCTCATGACAAAAAGGAAGGGTTGAAAGAGTCTCTTTCTCCCCTCTGTAACTCACTAGTGTTTCTTGGCTTTCAGGCACACTGAAATATTTAATCAATGAAAACATAACATTTATAAATAATGTGAAGATGTCATCACATGAAATTAACACACACAAGTAGTAGTTACTTCATCGCTGATGTTGTAATTTACTCTGGTGTTCATAGTCTTCCTTTGGAACTGACATATCATATTTGCAACTTTATTTAAACATGCTGCCTGCTGTTTGCTCATTCAACAATTTGCTAAGGCAGTCTTCTGACTCAAATTACTGTTTATTCTCTGATGCAGATAAAGACTAAGATGCATCAGGGCAGCTCCTTATTGACAAGATAAAAGAAAAATAGATCACTGTCTCAGTTTTTTAGTACTAAATCTTTTGATGCAATTGATGTGGCTGTCCAACTTTAATAGCTTTTACAATTACCCTGGGTAATAATCACACTCCAGTAAGTGAACTATTTTTTAAACCCATATTTGTGATTGGGTTGAAGATGTATTGATCAGTTCAGAAACCTTTGAATTCGTGTTGGAGTCAGTCTAATTGGAAGAAACCCATCACTTTCTGATGCTCTCCAAGGACATATTCACATTGCACAAGGGAGTCTTTGAATCAGACTGAAATAGTTCAATGCTCTATTTAATGTTAATTTCTCTCCACTTTATGTTGATGGGCCAAAGGCCCTTTTCCTCGAAATACTCTGATATCACAGTTAAAACCACATCTCAACTGATCACTGCCTCAGCTGTGAGGTTCTCCCCAGGTTGCCCAGGGGGTACTCCTCAAGGTTTGCATTCTGGGAAGTTTCTCTAATTCCTGCCAGATGTAGTGCTGCTTTCTCATTAGATTGTTCAGTACTGAAAGTGTCATGAAGGTAGATAAAGATAAAACATACTGGTCTGCCTAAGAGACCATTACCAAAGACACCTCAAATAGCGACTGGCAGTCCCATTCTGACTTATGAGATCTGCCCCTGCTTGCACCTCGCTCTATCACACAACTAGGATTAAAGTATTTTTGCTGATATATTAAAAACCAGTGAAACATGCGGTACATTTCTCATGCAGGTAATGTGGGTCTTGAAGAGTTTTTTTTTTTTTTTAGCCGTAAGTCCTTTTAAGCTTTTCCCTACACCAGCAGTAACAACCGTTTTTTTCAAGATGGCTGCCGATCATCTTGGGAAAAAGAAGAATGCAGCTAAGCTCAGGAACCGGGGCTCCATCAATATGTGGTCTTTTGCAGCCCCCACACTCCGTCATGCGGCTGCAGACAGCTGTGTAATAGTCCGGTGGTGGGTGTATATCTTCTGCGTGCCTGAGCGACAACGGTGTGGAGGCTCGAGGCGATCAAACCGGAGTGGGCGCTGGACAGAGGCCCGTCTCCGGGACAGACGGATGGCACCTCGCTGGGCACGGAGATTAAACTCTCAGGGTAAAAAGAAATAGATGAGCACTCAGACAGCTTCATTTTTATTTGTAACTGAAAAGAGAAAAAAAATGTCCTGCCACAGCAATCACTCCCAACAGGAGATCAGTCTTTCTTCGCTTTCTTCCCCTGCCAGCAGTGTGTATCTCTGTTCTGCTGTAAATAATGTGTGCTGTACAGTAACATCAATCCTCTGACAGGGCTGGGCACAACAGGCCTCTTAATAGCTCAAAGATCAGTATTATTGCAGTTTTTTGTGATCGTTTACACACTGGAACTGGTACTATGGACACTTTGATCAAAAGTTGAAGCTCATGTATCAACAACCTGGACTATCTCTGCAAAACTAAACTCCAAGCACATTTTATTTGTGTTCACTCAAGTTGGGATTACAGTTCACGCTTCTTGTGAAAAAAACATCTCTACAGACAGCACAAAGTTCATTAGGCTGAATGTATTTCATATTTTCATAAAAATCATGCATTCAAATGGAAAACATATTTTTTAAAGTTTCAAAGTACAATTGCTAATTGATCTTATCCACATCTTACTTGTACAAACTTAAATTTCTAAACTTTTCCAATTAGTATGTATACAGGTTTTTTTCAATTATTTGCATACATTTCTTGACAATATATCTCATGTTCTCAATATCAACACTTGATTGACTCAGGAATCCTGTCCTTTGAAACACTCCTCAACATCACATACTTGTATAAAATATACATTTACCATTATATAAACAGCTGTCATTGAACACCAATTTCACACTATAATATAAAACACTATCATCAGGATTTATGTGTGTTTTTGGTCTGATCCTAACTTACTATGGATGAGGTATAGATCCATAGATTCTCATAGATTCATAGATTCTCAATTTCAAAATGAATACAAATACTACTGTATTTACGGTATAACATATTACATTTTTCAAATATTTTTTTCCAGACACAGGAAATGAAAAGGAACGGATGCACACAAAAATAAAAAGTGACAAGCTGAAGACTCAACCCAAAACAAAACAAAACAAAACAAAAATTTAAACACGCACACAAAAACAGTACATCATGTTCAAACAAAGACATTCAGGGGATCATCTTGTCTTCAATTTCTTTGATGTTTTCATCGACAATGTTTTCCTTGGCCAAACAACAGGGGGGGCACCTGGCATAGCAGATCCACTCCTGGCATGAATGAGCCCCTATAAACCCAACATGCCTCCTCCTCTGCCTGCAGAGGGGTCACCAGTTCCCTCACATACCTTCCAAAGCCAGGCTGAAAAAGACTCTTCTGTTGGATTTAGAAAGGAAGAATACAGTGGGAGAAAAATAAGAGAATAACATGGAAGATTGTGAAATGCCTCAAAATGAATTCCACCTCTTGCCCAGCCTTCCTCATTTTCAGCCAAGGATGATGAAATGATCAACCAGTGTTTCACAAATATCATTGGAAAAGCTTTGCTGTCTTGGTAGAATACTCTGTTTGGTTCCATTTGTGAGAGGCAGGACCTTTTTTATTTCTGTATTTAGAGTTTATGGGGGCAAGGCATTTATCTTACTGCTTTTCATTTGTGCTTTCAGATACTGTATATAGTTTCATTTGATGTTTCTGAACAAAACAGATTTGGGCAAAACAAACATTTGCTTAATACGTTACAGTTGTATTTGTGTATTCATATTGTATTTGATAATGAAACAGGTCATCTATGAAGTAGTAAGATCAGGTTGAAGGCACATGATCATTTTGATGGTAGTTTTTTTTTGTTTATCACATTGTATGAAATTGGTGTTCAAGAGGAGCTCTACATATACTGGTTTTTGATTTTGAGTAGTGTTGACTTTGTCTGAGTGCAATGTTTTATTCTGCAAGAGATTTGAGAAGTTCTGCAAGAACAGAAGCCTTCTGAGTTTTGTGTTAATAGTTTTGTGAACATGAGATGTTTCAAGAAATGTTTGTAAGGATTTGTGGAAAGTGGTAATAAACAATTACAAAAAGAAGTGTGCATGGTTTGTAAAAATTATGACAGCTGTTGACAGCTGAAATTTGGATTCAGGGACATTTCTGCTGTTTTCAGGAGTGCTTCTATATGGTCCTTGAATTTGCATGGTTTTCCTCTTTTATTACAAACATCTACACGGTCTACATCTTTACTTATTCTGTATTCAAATGATCTGTTTGTTAATGTTTCTTCTACCATTGTCAAAGGATAGATGCCCTCCAAGGTACCCCAGAACCAATATCACTGGAGCTACCCATCAGAGTAGAGGCAGTAGTGTTTTGTGGGTGGGAGTAAACTGAAGAAATTACAATCACAGGGCTGAAGCTCTCCAGACTAGCTGTCTAAAGAGGCCATGAATTATGACTTCCACACCACCCTTTGTAGTACTCTCTCTCTCACGCTCTCTTTCTCTCTCAGATCAGTGATTTTGCTGGATGTGCATTTCCTTTCAGTGGGCTGAGATGATGGGTTGACCTTTCCAATTTGGAATATTGACTCTTTTTTCAGGCTCCGTCTCTGTCTGTAATGAATAATAATACACCTGGCCTCATGTTACCCTCAAAGAATGAAACTGCACCCTTTTTTCTCATTATATATATATACCATATAAGCAGATCAATAATGTATATATGATATAGTATATAATGTGTTATATATAATATATAACATAATATATAAAATGTTCACAGATCAATTTAGAGCAAAGGGATTGCAGCTGAAATTGCAATGCACATAATGAGATAATTACAAATGGCCAGATGATATTCTGTGATATATAATGGCATGAAAGTTCAGTATGGGCCTTGAATTCATAAAATAAAATGAAATATCATCAAATATTAAAATGGGATCTTAAATTATTACCACAACTTTTTGCCTCAGTGACTTCATTCTGAATTCTGACAGATGTACGTGATGTCTGTGTTCTGATCCCCTTTCTTTTAGTTGACATTGACCCCCTCCCCATTTTAGACTATAATGATTAATGCGAAAATGAATTTAAGACAAAGGGTGAAGTACAACTTTTCTAAATGTGAAATAGAACACTTTTGAAGTGAAAGAGAGTCCATGCATAATCTGTCAAGCAGTTCTGCAGCAAATTATATGACATTAACAAGTCACCATTAAACAGACAAACCTCATTCATCTATAGTAGTACTCTGTTGTAGAGGATATGATTTGCACATTTCCTGAGGGCTGTTGTCTACTCAGATATATTTTTCCAAAATGTTTTTTTTTTCTCAAATGTGCACAAGGAACAATGCACCATTGACACATATGAACGCCACACATGATAGGATCTGTGCATTTGTCACCAACTTGTCCCTATAAATTCTTGTCAATTCAACAAATGCTTCACTCTTCAAAAACAGATTACTTCCTCTCCTGTAACCAGTACGACAGTTGAGATGTTACAATAACGTAAACTTGTTGATGTGATTAACCTACCTAGTACATATGTAGTAGACTAGTACACAACTGCTTTCAGCCAGTTGCATTGCAAACAGCAGAGCATATTACCTTTTATATAATACCAATGAAAATGGATGCATGGAAGAAGAATCCTCTAATGACAAACATAGCAAGGTACCTCTCAGCATGAGGTTGGGATTACCTCCTTGAAATACCTTTATTTTTAGAACTGTTACAAGCACCTAAAAAGTGTGTTTTAAATGGACATGGGGGCTGTAGTCCATGCGGTTTCTCTGCAGGATTCCTGCCGTATGTGCTCCAGCCTCCTATTTCTGTGTGACTGAGGGCCGTAACATTTTAAAAGTGTCAAATTATAAAATCCCTGAGCTCTTGTTTCCCCTGAAGCGGAGGAGATATCACCTCCAAATTGCTTGGCACTGCCTATAATTTAACTGAATTTCTGTCCTCGGCTACTCTGCTGGCCTCGTAATTTACCCACCAATTTAATGACCCTATTAAGGGTTGCAGGAGGAAAGACTCCGAATTGGTGCGATTTTTTTAAACACTTGGTGGTTATTTCAAACCCTTGTGGTTAAGATATCCATTGAAAAGTCATTTAAAAACCTGAAAATTAGTTTTTAATTAAGCACGTATTACTTACAAATGCATAAACTTGTTAATAATACGCTTAATACATCAAAAGCATTCCGGCGGCTTGGGGTTGTATTGATATCAACCTTCAAATATTTGCATGCTCATATATTAGCAGTCAAATTTTAATAATCTTAATATAAATGAACGTTTCACCTGGGAATCAATGCCTTTGGTGGGTTTATGATGGGGAATGGGTGCCTGGGACCTGCGGGCACTGTTGCGATTAATTTAAAGAATAGCAAGCTGTACATGCAAACCTCTGAAACTTCACCGAATGCCGGGAGTTTGCTTCTCGGTCCAGTCTTGTCCACAGGGACACGGGACAAGTGGCATTTCCAGGCATCCCCTGCTCTCTGGATCGTTTCTGATGGGAACCTGCGCCGTGGAAGGGGAACACGATGCGATTAAAACCTGTCATTGATCGCTGCCTACTGGAAAGGCGTCTTTCAGACGACGCAGCGATGCCACCGGGCGCAGGTCTGCCGAGCTCAAATGAGCGCTTTGGAGAAAGAGCCGCGCGTGCAGCCCGCGGTCCCCGGAAGGATTAATGCCTCAACTCAGACGCGTGTGTCAGCGACGGCCGACCGAAAGACGGCCAGCAGCACGCTCGATATCCCCCCCCCCCAATGACAGAGCTCCGTGTGGCGGTAATTAGACGGGTGGGAAATGAACTGCAGGCCTGCCGGTCAGCCTGGTGCTCATCAAGACAAGAGATATTCTGCTTTAAATCCGATCTTTGGCTCAGCTGCCACCTTGGTCCACCGGGTCAGGCCATCAGCTTGTAGGCAGTGTGTCTTGCAAAAGTGTATAAAGTAGTTTCCATTCTGAAAATCCACAGACAGGTCATAGCCTTTGTCTCAGAGTCAGACAAAAGTGTCAAAGCTGAAAGAGTGTACAAAAGGTGTACAAAAGGTGTACAGTACGACTGTACAATATCGACGTGTAGGAATTACAGGTGTTGCCTTTTAAGTGAGTTACCTGGACTCATGCAGTCAGGCCCACACCTCATTATTTTTTATCTTGTTGAGAGGTGGGGGGGGGTGATTCTGGGAGCTTCCTCATATTAAAGAAAAAGAGCCGACACAGACAAATGCAACTGAGGCATGACGGATTTCAGGACAAGTAATTCAAACTGGGCTGCGGTTATGGGAGGAATGTAATGGTGGTTCAACTGGATATTGATTCTGTTCAGAGGATCAGGCTGTCGCCGCTAGTACAGATGCTGAACTGCTGCGCACCCTCTTTCACAGTCACGGCCCCAGTCCTCTGCCTTTATGTGATCTCGAGTCATCCCAGGACACGTTTTTGGCTCCTTTTTTCTTCTAAAGCTAAGCCTTTTTTTTAAAGGGCAGCCAGACCTATTCCAGACAGAGGAGTGGCAAGCAGAACTGCATGCACACTGATGGTTTATCAATGCTGTGGCTTAAAGCAGGTGACGGGAACATGTGGCTCTTGGGCTAATTACAGCCACTGCATATTTTATGCGTAATATTCAAAATATACTAAATATTTTTAATGCTAAATATTCAAAATATTAAATGATATGACCTGGGTGAGCAGAGTATTTTGTCAAGATGATTTGTGTCTTAACTTTGGCCTCTATGTATTATCCTTGTAAACTTTTTTTTCTGAAAGCTAAAAAGTGACAAATGCAGGGAGCCATCAAGGTGTGTGAAGAAAAATGGCTCTCTGGATGTTATGGATGTTCTCCCACAGATTGTGTGCCATTCACTTTCTTTCCATTGACCACCGTCTGTGTTGTTAACTAAATCGGCTAAATGCTTTCGCTAATTGCTGAATGCCACAGCAGAGTACAGCAGGACGGTGCCCCATCCATGCCACGGCTCCATCTCTTCATCGTGGGTGTAGGACTGGTGAGATCCAAAAGAAAAACTGGCAGCAGTACCTGGCATTCACAGTGACAAAATACAAACAACAGTTTCAAGCTTCAGCCTCTCTTTGCCAAGACACTACAGTAATTCAGAGAGCAAAGAGTTTGCAGAACAATGGTGTTTCTTCATGGTAAAGGTTTAGTTTCACATCCAGCTAAATTACAAATAAGACATAATGAATAATACATGCATATGGATAATACATAAAATATTTGCTATACCAGTCACCCTGCCTAAGGGTGTCTGCTAAATGAGAATGTGTCATAATGGCATGCAATAAAAAAAAATCTATCCCCAAGTTTAGACATTTGCTGGTAATTCTTCAGAGGCTTGGAGTTAGTGCAAGATTCTAGATTACCATAGTTTCTGTCTATTGAAGTTTCAAACAAAGATTCAGGAAAAGAATTTTTAGACAATACCTATGCAATTAATCAAGCCTAGAAAAACCATCCTGTCCACGGCTGTAAAAATCCCACTCACCATTTCCTTTCTGAGTCACCTGTTCACAGCATCCCTCCTCCACCCCATTTACCCCCTGCCATTTCCTTGTTTATGATGTCCACATGGAGGGTTAACAACTTCCAGCTACAGCCAGGTGTGATCTCTTCGTCAGATTCCAAGCCACATAAAAGTACTGCTATGACCACATCAAATGCAAACTTCATGCTTTGATTGTATGGAAACTTTACTGAATTGATATTTTTAAAGATTTTTTATTCATGTTTACATAAACACAATACCATTGTTGCCCAACCTAAAATGTTTCTGTTGGCTTGCTGTCACTACACATACATTAGAATAACTATGAGAAATTTAATAGATGTATACAGTGGTTGCAGCCCACACTGCTATCTGTGGCCCACAGTGCTGGCCTTTGGTCTTAGAGGAATGCAGGCCAGTAGACCTTCCTCCCCGTGTTTGAAGGCCTCCTACTTATTGCCAGATCCATCGTTAAGAGCCCTGCCCACCAAGGCTTTATTCATCTCCCCACACTGCTCCCACTGTCCATTAAGCACACCTCAGGCTGACCACATTCCCAAGTGGACCCATGCCCTCTGCATTTCTGTTAAAGGGAACCTAAGGCTGTTTTCTGTAAAAAGATCAGGGGTTTTCCTCATAGCTGTAATCAAGCATGCAGAGTATGTCTAATTAGTACTTGTAACTGAATCCAAGTTTTCTTGACAATGTCAATAAATGTTAGAAAATTAATCCCAGAGAAAGTACTCCAAAACGCACTCCAAAAACGAAACACTTACAAAGTAGGTTTATGTAATGCTTGGCAAGTCTGAACAAATACTTAAAAAAAAATCAGACAAGTTGTGACAGTCTGTTCAAATTAAATGTGTTTGTAAACATTTTGAAAGTTCAGTTATGGGACCATCTTTGCCATCTTTGTCCAACCTTTAAATCATTCCACTTTTGTATCCCACAATTCCTCATAAAATTTCACACGAAAATATAACACTGCGATAGTATCAATGCTATGGGCTATTAGGCCTTGATGTAAAAGAGAGGTCATTCATAAGACACCAGCATGTTAATCATTGTCTCTTGTGGTGTGAAACTGAGATGACATAAGGTGATTCCCCATTCACCATCTGCTTTAGTAGTTTTATTTATTTATTTGCAAAAATAAATAATGTGATTTCGAAAGGCTAGCTGTTATCCAGACTGTCGGCTCAAAGTGTGTTTGTCAGACAACATGTGGTGGGTGTTCTTTTGGTAGGCTTGCATTTGCTCAGCAAAATCAAAGTGCCAAGCCAGATCAGATTGAAAACTGTCGGGCCCGATCTTGATGGTAAACAAGGTGGGATCAGTGTAATTGTAGCATGTTGGCAACATGGAAGACCTGGTACTAACAGCAGTTCAAGTGGGTGTTGGGATGAGATGAGAAGCTTTATAATGGGTTTTTGTCCATTTTTGTGGAAATGGCTGGCCTTTTCCACAAAAATGGACAACAGTGAGAGAAACAGGCTTCACTTTGAGCATTTCATTCAAGGGAAGGTTTACGTCTGCCTCGCTCTACTGCAGAAGGACAGACAGTTTTAAATTTGGTAAAAATTCACTAATAAACAAGTCCAACTCAGCATTTTCTTGTTGTGGTACACCTACTGTAGAAGCTGTACAGATTCCAAAGCCTTTGTTTTCCAGTTCAAAGCCTTACCCTGATGGCTATAGCGGCAGCCCTTCAGTTCATGTGTTGCAGTGTGCTTTCGAGTGTGGTGGTATGGCTCTCTATCGCAGCTCCTCAGAAGGTGCTGGTCCGCTCCATTGTATCGGGTTATAAATCATGCTGGCAGGTGCTGCAGGGACTGTCTGCTACTATCTAGTTTTACCCTGCCTGTTATAGCCGATGGTCCGTGTGCTGTAGGGTCCAGAGATGCGCTGTTAGGCTCTTGAGGAATTCCAGCAGTCTAATCAGGATTCAGATATTCTGACCAGGCAACCCCCTGATGGTACAAGCGCCGCCCCCATGTGTGGAAGACACAAAAAAAAAAAAAAAAACTAGGACAGATTGTTTTTCAGGTATTATTTTGGTCCGTGTGATAAATGTGACCATATGCTCTGACAATTCATGACCTTAATAAACATCATAAAGCTGTTCAATGACAATAAGCTCCTGCTTTCATTCGCTTCCATAATATAACTGAGGGCTAAATGCAATCTAGTCACAGTTTTTTTTCTTTCATGTTGAGTGACAGATTTGAGCAAGTGGGGATATTCTTCTAATTTCTCACACATTTATCATGAATTTCAGAGACCGACTTCTGTAAAATATTGTTTAAGTATCAGAACAACTATAATGCCTTTTTAAGCTTTGCTAATGAGGACAAAGTGTATTGTGGTTGGAGTGAATCGGAGCCTGAGTGCCAGAACCAATGAATTGTCTTAGGTTTTTAAATCAGTTTAAAGCATGCACTTTAAAGCACCAGTCTCATCATACTCTTTTCCTTACTCAGCATTTTACACTTAGAGTGACTGTTTATTGCTCCAGGTGATACATTTAATTATTTCCACATACTGATTTCACAAATTTGCCTTTCACTATAGGACAAGTGAAATCCCACAAGGACTAAAATAAGCTTAAGGATATTTATCAGCGGAAAGGTGTAGAATTAAAATGTATGAGACTCATGTCTGTTGGGATCTTTCGATTGACTTGGAGGCAAGTTCCTCAGGGATGCAAGTGTGGCTGCGTGGCTATAGGACGGCACAGAGAGTGCCTCCCTGTGGACTTTCTGGAGCAGAAGGGGCCGGTCTTGGCTGCAGGATGAGGACACTGAAGTCCTGGATCCAACCAAGGAGGTGGCCATCCAGGTGAAAGTTCCTGGGATACTGCCCAGGGCAGAGACCTGTCGGTAGGAGGAGAGGAGGCTGGGTACAGGAACAGCTAATGCAACAGGAAAGAGAGGTTAGTAGGCAATTTATATACATTGTTTCCTTGTTTGGATTGCTTTGAGGAGAGTATACACGAATATAGTTATTTCCTATCCTCCCAAACTTCAGCTACTCAACTTTCATTAAGGGAGCAAACTTCAACATTTAAGACAAGTAGAGAGATGGATTCACCACTACACTGTAAGGATGAATTACTACTATGACATGAGGCTACCAGGAAATGCACTTTATGCTACCTGAAGACATTTATAAATATAAACAGAACATTATCGCTGAGGTCATGAATATCAACCCACCTCCTACATGCCCATACGCTAAACCTGCCTACCTTTCTCAGTTTACCTACTTTATTATCCTGGACCTCTGCCTCCAATAGCCCTGGCTGTGAACATGCAACCTGAAATTAAACACAAATGCAGATGGTCAGAACACATCAAATTCTCCCCCACTACTCTGTCCCTGTAGCCCATCACTGCTTCCTCAGCTTCTTTCAGAGAATTAACATGATCTACTCTAAGTGAGGGAAAAGGCAAACAATTTAATTCAGGAGCAGAGAACCTGGCAAGACCACCCCTGGAAAACACACATTCCTGTCATACACAGTGCACCAGGATGGGCTTGCCCTCTAAGCCCTCATCTGATGAGGACATTCAGCTGAATTTAATGAAAACTGCAAAATCATCTTATGATAAAGCACTATGCAATCAAAATAAAGAAAAAAAGCTGAAACGTATTTATGGTGGTGACAAGAAGGCCTTGAATCAGTGAAATACAGCAATTTTCTGGTGCGCTGATTACCGATCCAAGGGCTTTTTTACAGGACCAGATCCAGTCAATTTGTTGCAGGCGCTCCTCTGGTGTGAGATTTATGTGTTGCACCAGTCACTGGGCTAATCATACATGACTTTCTCATTGTCAGGTACAGGTTGCCTCCATAGACAGTTTGGGGGTGGGGGAGCTAGGGAGTGGGGGTGAATGAATGAGGTGATAAATTAGGGTAAGGAGTGATTACAGTGCTGTCCTCTGGTGATGTGAAAATGTTTTAATGATAGAAGGGCATAAACATCCACCCATTTGCATGCTGATTAAACAGCCATTTGCATGAAATGGAAGAAGCTAACGTAGATAAAGAATATGTGGAAAAAAATGGGGGCGGCCTAGTGTGCATCTGCCAACATTTAATTAAGACAACAAAATTGGAACACAAAATTGGAAGGTGGACTCTATGTGTATTAATACTAGATATTACCTTAACATCAGATAAGCCACCGATACAGAGAGGGGAAATGGCCTGGGAGATCTCTCTGTGGTAATTGGATGATATCTCTCAAGCAGCTGCAACAGCCATGATTGACTGTAATTTCTTTAGAGGACAGATAGAGACAGAGGAACACATTGCAGTGATGCATATCCAGCACAGGTACAATACACTGCTATAGCACTTGCATTGCGTCACTTCAACCTGATGTTCCTCCTGTGAAGTGTGCCGACACGTTTAAGGCACTATTTCTTCACCTTGTGTGGGATGCCTCCACCCCTGAAATCTTCTAAGCATTTCTGTCTCAGGATTGTTGCGGCTTGAGATTCTTGTCATTGAATTGGCTCGATTTGCCATTACTGTCAACGCCAGGCAACAACAATGGCTGCAAATCTCTGCAGGGCCTGGTTATTACCTGGGTATCGATCTGGGACCATTTCCTGCTGACGTTCCCATTTCCCGCTGGCCAGCAATCGTCCAATCAAAGGGTCTCCTGAGAAACCCATTCTTTCCTCATTATGGAGCAAGCGATCCTGTGAAAAGGAAGCTTTAATACACCCACAAAATAAACTTTACGGCTACTCACAAGGTACACTCTGTTGCCTGGAACAGCCATTTCAGGTCTTGGACAACAGTGATTTCCTGTGCCGTTTGGGGGCAATTGAACCAACAACTGAGTGTTTACTTATTCAAAACTCACCATCATTTTGCAAGATTTTGCTTTATGGAACATTGACAGAGAAATACATGTCTTATAGTTTCTTTCAGGTATCACAACAGGTACCCCAGTTTTCTCTGTGAAATCTTGTGTATAAAACTTGTCTGCTGATGAATGTAGAATGTCGAATGGTTGAAATAATGTAGTCCTGGACTATGGACCTCTCAAAACTGATGAACTGCAAACTCACCTTCATAAATATTGAGACAGGGGGGAAAGTTTGAGGCCACAAGGGCTAGGTGTCAGCAGTCTCCTGCCACTGCATCCTGTGCCTCAAAAGCAAACCTACATTAAAATGGACATGGATTCCCATCATTAACAATTCATCATCCTCACAAATAATGCACGGGAGGCGGTGTTCTCTGCATTAACATTTCATGGCCTTAATGTCAGTTCACACCCACCATCCTGACTGCTGTCTGTCGCCTCCATGAGCCGTACAGGAAACCTGTGCCCTCGGAGCAGGTCAAAGGAGCCAATCCCTGTCTCCTTTGACTCTAGGCAATGTTCAGGTGGATAGAATATTGATTAGAGAAGTGACTTATTGTTATACGCGTACTGTGCATTATTGGATGGCTTGCCACCATTGTCACCGGTTTCCTTTGTTTATTTCCCGTTTGCCCTCCAGATACCGAGCTGACTATTTTGAGGTAATGCATTCTTTGACACAATAAGAAAATATGAGTCCCTGTTCAAGTCGATTATGGCATAACTGCCACAATGAAGATGTGTGTCATGGTCCTCCACACCGTGAAATATTGGCAGTAATGTTGCAGCTACTTAAAAGAACGTCATGAGGGTACGTGAGGCAGATAAATAAATGAGGGGGTTGGAATAGTGGTCCATTCATTCACACCTCCGGTGCATAAGTACATTCCATGAACTGGGAGACAGAAAAGAGATCATAGCAGCATCACTCAAGGCACACACATCTCCATTCCGTGTGTGAGGCCATGACAGAGACAGGAATGAGGCAGGAAGTTTAGATGTCAACTTCCTGAGAGATGAAAACCTTGTCAGTTAGATGTTTTTGCTCTCTCTCGTTACTCCTGGAAACCTGTCCACCCGATGTGATGCAACTGCTTCACATCTGTCATTAACTTGAATAATACATCTTTGTATGTCTTCTTTTCCATTGCCTGTGTAACAACTGCCAAAGTTTGTTACTCAAAGCTAAGGACAAACTGGAAAGTGGAAGGGCTGGGGCATGGTTCTCTCATGTGCATGAAAATGTTTTTTTTTTGTTATGAAAATAATAACATCCCAAAGGAATGTAGTTCATTTGAAATTAACTACAAGCAAAATGATTATCAATTATTTTTTGGAGCAAAAATAATGTGATTTTCTCGTTTGTAGAATGCATGTCCTTAAAAATTGCTGAGAGGCTTTAATGTTTTGGAATTACCATTTGGATGCAAATTAGGGAGGTGCATTTAAAAACTGCACTCTTTTATCACAGAGTGAGGAAGAAGGTGCATGATGACCCCTGTTAATATGGGTGTTTATTTGTATGGGGAAGGTAGCATACTAGCTTTAAAAAAACAGAAAACAGCATACTGTGAAAAGCAACATTTTTTGTGTTGAGGGGAGTGTGGTGTTCATGTCACCTTGCTTCCTGACCCTGGGCCCATATTTATCAAGCATCCCCGAGTAGGTCCTGTGTGCTCAAAAATTATGAAAGTGATGTCAGTCTGATCGTACTCTTACTCCTAAGAATAAGGGAAAAAGCTATCAAGATCAAGTGGAGTTAGGAAAAGGCATTGGTATTGCTCACAGTACAAATAATTTTATATTTTAGGAGTAGGCTGTTCAGTAAGATCGAATGCAAAGGTGGTTTGTAATTAAACTGTAGTGGAACAATTGTCACAGTACAAGATCCATTATATAGATATGATTCCTTTTTTATCCTACTTGAGCCGAATATACCTTATGTGGTCACCCATATATTCTGCAGAATCTTGCTGGCAAGCTACCAAAATATTTTGGTCACCACAGACAGATATGTTGAAATTAGCACCTTTATTTGCAATAATTATTTTATGTTAGTAATAATAACCAATGCCCCTTTCCAGATCCAGGACAAATTACAGTACGGTAGAAAATATAGTTAATGATAAATGTAGTTGGTCATTGATAATAATTCATTAATCATTCAAAGTTAAGAAAATGATTTTATATATTATTATTATTATTAATATTATTATTAATAATAATAATAATAATACAACCCATGATTATAATTAGTAATACAGTCATTGGCATTCAACTGCCTAAAGGCAACACAGTTTATCCAATCAAACATCACACATCTTGTCATAACCTTAAAATGAATCATAATCATATTAGCTTGCATGTACTACAGCAATGATGTCCGATATAATATTTTTTATTATAGATTTAACAACACTATGAATAGATGTGATTTACCATTCTTTACCCAGTTTACATTACAGTAACTCCCCACAAATCCACTAACTTGTGACAATATTTTGCAGGTCAGAGATAACGGAGTTATTACTTTATTTCTGTATATTGTTAAGCATTTTGTTTCCCTATGTTAATGATTAATTGATGCATAACCACCTAACAGTTATTATCCATGAATATCTACAGGCTTGTTAATCAATCCCAGATGGGCCGCCCTAACTACTGCAAGCCAGTTTACTGGCAATAAAAGGAGAATAAATTGTGCCCTGGTTTATTTGCCTCTGAACGTTGCAGTGTAGATTTTGAATTTTATTTAAGCCTGTGCATTACATAACATCTTTCTGAATATGTATTTAACCTTGCTGAATAATATTGTCAATATAAGTCATTAATCTAAGAAATCCAAATTACTGAATATGCATTTCAATATATGTCAGAATAGATGCACGTACCAAAAAATATTTTACAATGCATCTAATTTTGCAACATTTACTAAAATATATGGTTTAAAATAACATGTAAGATAAGTGACAATGTCTGATATGTCCTCTGTGTTATATATGCATTACATTTTGACATATGAAAATGTTTGTGAAATGAAAAGGGCAGCACAGTGGTTAAGGAGCAGGACTCATAACCTAATAAGTTTCCAATTCGATTCCCAGGTGTGTCACTGCTGTTGTATTGTTGGGTAGGGTACTTTACTCAGACTGCATCAATACATAATCAGCTATAGAAATGGATCAATACACGTAAAAATGGTAAGCTATATAAGTTGTTCTGCATAAGAGCATGCCCTAACCAAAAAAGAAAAGAAAAGAAAAAACATAAGTATGGGCCGTATACATTTGATCACATCTCCATCATTGATAGATTTTGTATCCATACATGTATTGTTTCCAGCTGGGTAGTGCTGTTATTCACCTCTGTATGTGTAGTATATGTCAATACTACACCATGTACAACATGCATTTGGTGGGTGGTACTTAGTGTTAGATGGTGTATTGGCTGCCTTGGTATCTAATTAGAACGTAAGGGGTGCAGTTATTGGAGGCACATGGATTTCTACTGTTTACTGTCTCATCAATCAAGTAATGTAACTTCCATTGTTGTGACTGGAGAAAAAAGGACCAAGATTACAGTGATTTATAATATAGATAACCAGACATACCCAGGAATGAGATGGGGGAATCACTCGCAATTACAGAGGGAAAAAAGTCATTACATCCATGTACTTATGCATCCTGCTCAATTGGTTTGGTCGTGTTTTCCTTGAAATTGCATTTTACAGTCAGATTAAACATAACCAGGTAAATGATATCTCATCCCTATACTAAGAATAGTCAAATTAAGGATATTTTGATTTATTGTGTTGCATTTATAAAAAAAAAGTTTAAGTGTCAACACATTTATAATGATTATATGAGTAATGGCTGGATTTATTTTCTGAAAAATGAATATGCAATCTTCAATATTGAGCATGTTATGTGCACAGAATACTACGTCTGTTTTTAGCGTATGGAAAAATGTAACAAGATTAAAAATACATGACAAAGTGCAAAACATGGCCCTTTTAATTTTGAAAAGCTTAAGGCAAAATTCAACCACCACTCAATGAATGCATGTGTTATTCCTTATCCTATTTGCGGTGGTAAGACAGAACTGAAGAGCGCTTATTTTTAATCATTGTTTTGTGCTTTGGTGCCCTTCTAAATAAAAAAAAGTCCTCAGTTAAATTACATTGTGTAGGAGGACAGCTTCTATTTTTACAAACATGGAGATGAGGGCTGGGGACAGCAATGTGTCTAAAATGTGCCAGATCTGGTCTTGACCCTTTCTGAAGGAATCTTTCTGATGAGGTCAAAAGGCAGACTTCAGCCTCTGTCAATCCTGCACACAATTAGAACACATCACTTAACATACAGTGTCAAAACAGAGCAAATTCAAGAGATGTGAAACATCCCTAGTGCCCAAAGGAATAGCTGTCTCTGTCTCTTGCTTTTATGTCCGGCATCTCTGTTGTGTGCTACTCTGTTGTGTCATGTTTGTCTGTGTTGTATCAGTTGTTATTGTGTTATATTACAGGTTATTCAGTTATATTGTGTGTTAGCTTGGTGTATCATGTTGTATGGTGCTTTGTCTTACATGTTAATGTGTCACAAGTTCACCTGTGAAGTACATTATTCTATTGTGTCTTGTTTGGCATGTGCTACTCTATGACAAGTTACAATGTTGTGTCAAGTTACTTTGTGATACAAGTTAACCAGATATGAGATGACCAAAGAGTTTAGAAATTAGAAAGAGGGAAAATATCCAATTGTTACTGTTGAAAATGATGCTACTAAATAGAACTGGGGTATCATGGGTTGCCAGGAGTGCAAACATCTAAATCCACAATGCAGGTGAAAAGTGCATGTGCCCTTTTTCCCAACTTAGGGGATCCATTAACGTTTACTGTTAAAATTTTCTCACGACATTCACTAAAATTCACATTACAGATGTGTGATAAACATGGACATTGTGATGTGTTTGAACAATTTCAATGAATAAAAACATCAGCTTTTGAAATTAAAACAGCAATACTGGTGATTAAGTTAATCATGAATGTTCGTAAATAATCATGTTCATGTTCAACTGCCCTAACTATAAGGTTCATCAATCAAATGTCTTCTACTTCGCTAAAAATTAACTACTTGATACTTTACTGTAGCTAGTTAGTTAGGTTGTAGTGGCCACAATGTTGTGGCATAATTCAATTTTTGGTTAATGATGTTAAAAAGTAGCCATTTATTAAATGGGTCTGCAATGGTATAGAAAAGGGCACATGTGCCATTAGCTTGCATTGTGGAATTTGAAGTTTGCACTCCTTGCTATCCATAGTCTGTTGCTCCAGCGAATCAGGATACTGAGTCCCCTTGTAAAGTCTCTGGTTTGACTTACTGCTGGAACTGCATCAACATTACCCAGTAGGCTCATCGCAAATACAAAAAACACAGGTAAAATTGATCTGTTTAACAAGTGACGAAAATGTGTTTTGGGGAACATTTTAAGTATCTGGAAGTAACTTTAAATACCTTTGCAAATCTTAAGTGCTACACACTAACAATGGCACTAATTACATACCACTATGGCACAGATGGAGCTTTTAGATATTATATTGAACAGTCACTGTAGAAATGTTCTTTATATTTCTGCTCTCCACCAAAGCAATAAAAGTATTGGTGCTGGTAAAGCACAGTATGTTTAGTGCATCAGCTGAACGTTTTTTTCCCAACGAGATGGCCTTGCGGGAAAAAGAAGCTATTGAAAATGTTGGCTTGGAGAGAGGGCACAGCGGTCAAAGAGATGCACTTACTGTTGATAACATCTACCACAGTTAATGCATGGAGAAGAAAGGTGTTAAACAGGTCCCTATGTTGTACTGTTTTACATTGTATAGCTTTTGTTAACCACAGTTGTGGCCATCTGCTTTTAGTCTTATCTAAGTGGGTGTCACTGACAGTCTGCATTAGAGGCATTCCATTTGACATGAGAAGGCCTATGACATGCATGTCATTGGCTTAGGCCTATTGAATCATAACAGGTTGTGCATCAAATAATGACTATCTGAAGTAAATGTTGAATATTTTGTATTATTGTTGTGTCCTTCTCCATACTTTCCCTCCTAAATGTCATTTCCCGGGACCCATTCATTTACTGAACAAAAGGAAAATATCATTAAAGGCTGTATATGCTCTCATAAACTGAAGAATGGTGTAGGCTATGATCTTCCCTTACCAAGGCATGAATATTAGTCATGGTAATGATGAATGTGAGTAGATTTGATATGTATATATATATATATATATATATATATATATATATATATATATATATATATATATATATATATATATATATATATATATATACATGTATGTACAAATAATTGAGCAGAGCTGATTTTGGTTTAATATTTATAATATTTACATTCTTTAATATTTATAATTTACTGTGTATATCATTCATACCATTTGTACTATTTATAAGGAATCTGTCATTGCCTTATCATGTTTGATAAAGTCATCATTATGATAAAGTCACCGGGATGTGGGATACAGTGACAGTAAGATGGAGATGACCCAAACCAATGGAGCGGGAACACAAAGTCATTTTATTAATCACTTCTCCTCAGATGTGAAGAGAATTGAAAACAAATATGTAAATCCATTAAAAAGTGACTTGTTCTCTTTTTCCATGTAATCATGAATGCAAAAAAAAAAACATTCTGCAGTATTTTGTAACTTTACTTTAACATCTTCTGTTTTATTAGCAGCCAGTGTTGTGGTGTATACTAGCAACAGAGGCCGAGGGCAAGGTTTGATTGGGTTGGTCTTGAGATCTGTATAAAGTCCTCTTGGAATAGATGTGTAACTACCTCAGACAAAAAAAAAAAAATATATATATATATGTATATATATAAATTATATTTATATATATATATATATATATAAATTATATAAATTATATATATATAAATTGAAATTGTCTTACTACGTGGCGGCACTCACCTCTCCACTGAACACCCATAGAAAGAGGCAGCTCTCCCCCACCCTCCTTCCTTGGCTGGATTCTTCATTCGACATTAATTGCTTGTCTGTGACTATCACCTTTTGCAGGTCAGGCCAAAAAAACAGATCGTCCCCTCTCCAGTCTCGTCAGACACCGTGGAGAAGACTGTGAGACAGAGTATGACTCACCTTGCCTGCCCACTCAGAATTTCTGAATCTATAATTCTGTCTGTCAACCTGGGCTTTGGGCTTCTTTACTTCCTGTGGTAGATGTTGTATCATCTGGTGTTGTGGTCCTTGAAGTCAACAAGAAACTTGTGAACGCAAATGGTACTTATTCTGCCCTCGGAACACTTCATTTAACCTAATTATTCTTAAGCAGCAATGGAGACAGATAAGGACAAGTGCTCCTGTGCCCCCCTTTTCAAAAGACACCTTGTGTGATTCTACCAGACATTAAAAGCCTGGGAGAGTGTTTGTTTGGATATACAGTTCTAAGTAGTTATAAGTCAGCATTGTGTGGGCCATTAACTTGTTATGTGTTTTCTAAGTCCAAGCAAACATTTTGCCTAGGTTTTTACTTTCAACTACTGATTGACTTTTTCAGGGAAACCTAATATTAAATTAAACCAACAATTGTTAAAAGTCTTAAAGGTAACCGCCTGATCTTTTTACCAGTTTTAGGTTCTCCTTAACAGAAATGCACAGGGCACGGGATCCACTGGGGAATGTGGTCAGCCTGAGGTGTGCTTAACGGAATGTGGGCTCTGTATGGGGAGTGGCTCTGATTGATGGATCATGGGATACAATGGAGGCCTTCCAATGCAGGGAGGAAGTGCTACTTGCCTGAGCTCCTTACTGTCTCCTGTGGGAGTCCGCTGGAGCTCACCTCAATTCTGCCTGCTGTGCCAGCAGTTTAATTAGTAGGCCGAGCTGGGCGTTCATTTTTGTAGCCGCATCCATTGCTGAGCTATATCATATTCATGAGCCATATCACCGGAGGCTTCTTAATCAGGACTCGTAATCTGTCCCTCCCTTCCCTCCACGGGCACACAGGGCTGCTGCCTGGCTCACAGAATAAATGTTTCCACATTGTAACGTTCTGCTGAAAATCACAGCCGCACCATGGCCTATTGTTTCACCACCTGCCTGCTTTCCCCTTCTCTTTAATCCAGCACTCCAAACACAGGCTGAAGCTAATGCAATTTGTGTAGTTCACTCACATGAAAGGGGGCCCAGCCCAGAGCGGTACTAATCAACACTATTACAAATACGGAGATTATGTCTGCAGTGTTTCTTTTTTGTTCATATTGTAATAGTGAAAAGGCATAATATTTGCGTTCACTTTTTTGTTGTTTTTGGGCAAATTACAATGAGTAGTGTTTGTCATACCTTACATATAACATCAGTTTAAATGCACAATAATCCTGCAAAGGTCACCATAGGAGATGATGCCTGAGACACAATTATGTGAATTGCTTTACTGACTATTTCACACTGAGGGGTGCATTCAATCTACCTACTATACTATAGTAGGCCTCTTTTTTCTATTCTTTTCTTATTTTTCATTGACTAATAAAGTGTTGCAACTATTACAAAAAATTTTAATGTCAAGCACAGGGCAGATTAGATTAAGTCCCCTGACTGAATTTAAAAAATCGATGAAGTGATTTTGAGATGGTTTTGAGTGTAACTGGCTGTGTCTCAACTTTTCTTTTACTTCTAGTTGTGATTAATGAATGTCCCACCATGAAACATGCAGCAATGCTGGACTGCCAAATGAGGTTCCTATTGTCCTCCCCGATTCGAAACGGGCAGAGCTAACAGACTCACACCAATTAGAGTTGCTATGCGAGTCAATAACACATCTCTGAATAGCTCAATGTGCGAAACCCATCTTGTTAGGCTAACGAGTTGCCTTAGAATTCTGATTTTCCCATCAAAATGTTTCAATACATTGTGCACCTTGTAGCCTTGAAGAGCAAGCTGTGCTCAATGTAAAATGTTTTTAGATAGTGTTATACTTAGACTTGTATTGATTGCATAATAGATGAGTGGCAATGTAAAGTGTTCACACGAATGACTTCTTCTTGATGTCAAGGTTAACAGAAAGCTTCACTAACACTTAGATCACTAGATCACTTTGCTATATGCATGGTTAATAGCTCCTGCAGTCAGCTCTGTCCATTCTTGGCAGTGGTCCAGTTTACTCCGTCACCAAATTCCTGATGCTGGGATGGTTGGGGGTTTTGGGATGTGGACCTGAGGGGGTGGGGGTGAGGAGGGGGGGGTGTTGTTGTTGTCGAGAGCTGAGCACTACCTGTGACAAGGTGACATTCCATCAACAGTCAAAGTGTCAGCGCGACCCCACTAAATTATGCAGGAAACAGCCAGCTAGGCGCCTTTCCAGACAATCTTCCCCACAGTCTAAAGATCCTTTTCAAGTGTTTATCTAAGATTGAAAAAAACACTTGCACCTTCAGTTCCCCCGAGCTACTGGCAAAGAAGGCTGTAAAATCATAACAGAGTGAGCAACAGGGTGGGCAGGGGAGGGGCGGGGAGGGAGTGAGAGGGACAGACAGAGAGAGGGAAGATAGAGAGCAGAAAGATGAATAAATTGAATTTGTGTTCATGTTTAAGGTCTGAATGTCAATGAGGGTTTTTTCTCCCCTAAAAAGATGTTATCAAAGTGCTTCTTGTGAGAGACTCATATCAAGCCTGAAGAGAAGAGGGCAATTTTATAATGTTTCGTAATCTCTCTGTGTGTGTATTATCTTGCAGTGAGAGTGTGCTGATGACTTATTGACTGTTTGGCATCAAACCCGGCATGTAGCCCATCTGCGAAGGGCTGTTTGGCGACATTAATATCTAATCTCTCGCAGATGAAAATCTTAAAAAAAACATCTTTGTATACTTTTCTATTTCATATGCTTCAGTACATAAGATGAAAAAAATGCAGGAACAAACTGGCTCATTTTGCTTTGCCTGGATTTTGAAGGTGAGAGGCAGAGGGGGTCTACCTCTCAGAGCTTCCTGCAACAATGGCAAGCACAATACTTTAATTCCATGTTTTTGCTTTAGTATATTCTTTATGCACTTCAGCATTTTATGCAAGTGATTGTAGACTATTTTATTGAAGTGCAGATTTTAATAAAGCTGTTGATACAGTATGGGTGACGGTTTGAATATATCACAGATATTGAATAATGTGTTATGATGGTTCATGCTGGAGAGAGTGGACAGCTCGTGGGAGAGCAATATGCTCAGAAGCAGCGAAAGTAAGAGACTGCATGTTGAAGTGATGCTCTGCTCTATACAGCATATCACCTATCGCTTGTATTCACTGAAATACTGTGGCAAGGCCATTGACTGGGAGTTGACATGGTTTACACTCAATGCTCTTCGGTTGGAGCAGAGCTCTGGGTGTAGCCACTCACAGCTCTCTGCTCCTGTTCCCACGCTGCCAGTGTGCTTGGGCCTTCAGATGAGTTTCCCATAAGCATCCCCATGGCAACGATGGGGCCAAGGCCTATCCATCTCCCATTTGTATAGGGGACCCTCGAAGGTAACGGTAAGTGTTTTCTTCTAGGATAATGGCAGATATATTTAGAGTGTTAGATCTTGGGTCCTCTCAGATATAACGGCAAATTAGCCCCTGGTTGTACACCAGCCTTTAGAACAGGGGTGAGGGGGAGTCTTTGTATGGATGGAGGAAAGGAGCAGAGCTGTCAACAAGGGACATGCTTGCCCTCGGTGGTGGGCCTGGATGTGGGAAGGAAAAAGAGATGTAGCTTCTCAGCACCTTAAACGGATCCCAAACCACCCACACCCACTCTCTTTTCCAGTCTTGTTAAGACATAAAAGCAAATTCCATCACATTAGCCTCCCTGTCAACGCAAGGCTCTGAAGCAATTCGAAAGGGATACGGTGAGGAATTGGATGTGTGCTACTGTTCTAGTGCATCGCTTCAGGATCGATGAAAATTCAAATACCCACCAGTGAAGCCCTATGTAAGCGTGAATCTTCAAGGGTGAGGGAATCAATTATGCACTTTTATGGCTGGTGTGGAAAATTAGTGCTAATTAGGATGTCTGATGTTGATGGATTAGCAGCAGGCTCTGTGGACTGGAGGCTCCGTCACTGCAGTGAAATATGAGGTGTGAGGCACAGGCTATGGCAGTTAAAATTTTCTGTTTGTACTGCAGTGATTAAGTTTAGATCAGATTTGCTGGAGGTTACCACAAGACTCTTGCAATCCTTTGGGCAGCGTACACTCTGTACTTTGCTGCCTGTCAGCACCCTCTGTGTCTCACTGTGTTTCAATGCATTGTGGGAGAAATATTCCCAGTGTTTCTGTGGTAGGGTTAATTTACAATGTCAGATGAAGATGTAAGTTTTGTTTTGCTTTTTTTAGCCATACTTCAGAGAGTATCTGTGGTCCACCATTATGAACTTTCACATTGAAATAGTGGAATCCGGGAAAAAAATGCAACAAAATTGTATGTCTAATTAAATATCAATAATATATAAGGTATAATCCCAGACAAGCTGAGCAGTTGCATTAAAATGAAGTAGGGTGGTATTGTGTGATGCAGCCCCGAGGCAGAGCCGAGGCCGTTTCTGTTGGAACTACATTATTATATCAACATAAAAATAACGAATAATGGGTTATGATTGGTCAGGAGGCCGTGCGCGTTAATTTCCGGCAGCAGGGCTGAAACATTGCAATGCACGGCAAAGAGTCTTAATGGACATTTATGAAAATAACGAAACAGCTCTGCCTCGGGCCTGCATCACACCACCCTGTCGCTCTGTATTTTCATACAGCGGCGCGGCTTGTCCTGAGTTACCCCTTACATGTTGTCATATGTTATTTATATGAAATTCACTTGTGAGAAGCACAGCTTTCAAAAAGCAATACCTCAGTCAATGCAAAAAAGCTATCAAACAAGTGTCAATACAGTGAAAAAACAGAGAGCTATTGTAGGTATTATTGAACATTCTGAATGTTGTACACACACACGTATATATATATATATATATATATATATATATATATATATATATATATATATATATATATATATATATATATATATATAACTTATACGTATATCACATGTGTATTACAGTATGATATGGCCATTCCTGGTTCAGTGGGTTGCAACAGCTGTCACGTCTTCTTAAAATGAAGCTGTCTTCCCTCTGTTCTGCCAGATGTTCTTGACTTTGTTGCTAGGAGCCTCTGGCCGAATCACAGCGCTCTGGTTGGGATTTAATGAAGCCATTCGTTTACATAATGAACTCTATCGGAGATGTATGCCGGAAACCGGAGGCCCAACAGTTGCTGGAACGCTGCAGGTCTTCTCCTGATATCTAGGCAGTGATGTCCTGTCCATCTGTGCCGGGCTGAATGGTCTAGAGGAAAGCACGCAAGCCTGTGCCTCCCTCAGAAGGAACACACTGTTGGCTTTTCTAACAGTGTTGACTGTAGTGACAGGAGGTATATGCTACATGCTCCGCATCATGGGCAGAGCTGCCTCAGGCTGTCAATCACTGTCACCCATACGAACCAAATAAAGCACTTTGTTCTCCACAGAAAAACACAGTGATCGATTCAAATCAGTGAATCATTGATAGCCCATGATAGCTCCTCCTATTCTGGGGAGACTGAAACCTCACTATCCCAGCACTAGATGACCGTATTCTATGAAGAGAAGGAAGCAATGGCCACTTCTGCAAAAGTAGTGCAAATAATTTGAGAATGCGTGATGACAATCCCATAAATATTTGTGCTGTGTAAAAATGCCAAGGGAGACTAAAAGTTAAATGCAAAAATAAGGCATATACACCCCATCAGAAAAGCAAAGCTTAATGTTAAATGTTATTATGTACGTTCAAAAACGCATATTGTTGCATTTTCATCACATGCAGAATAATGCTGCTCACTTAAGTAAACCACAAACCCTGGGAGGCTAATGTGATATCCCATGGTTCCACGGTCATTCAGCCTATATAGGTTTGTTTTCCATTGCCTCTATTTAGCTCTTTCACCATCCAGGGGAGATAGAGGCTATGCCATGTTAACATCCCTCTACACCCTCCTGGAAAGTCCATTTATAAAAATTATCAATCATATTAAACTAGAACACAAAGTGCGAGCCATTTTGCACAGGAAATATGTAAGTTAATAAATTCCAGATGTGTTCATTAGCCCTGGGCCTATTCAATATTTTAAATATAGCGAGACATATTCGTTCACAATTGAGCGTCGATGAGGTTATTAGTTTTCATTGTCTACAACGAGCCCAGACAGGACATAGAGAAAGGGCATAATGAGTTAAGTGCATTACTCCCTGCGTGTGCTCAATCTGTTAAGTGAGAGAGTTCCTGTGGGCTGGGGGCGCGAGGTAAGCTTTCATTAGTCAAATGATTAATCTGGATGCCGTCAGAGTTCAGATGGATTATTATGCTGTAGACAATGAGATTCTGGCCCCTGAAAATCTTGTAATGGCTTGTGGGAATTTGCAGAAGTAGAGTTGTTTCATTTAATACTGTTATTCTGTAATGAGGTGTCTGCCACTTGTGTTAAGCTGAAATATGAAATCACTCAGCAATCAGACCAGGGCTTCCGTTTAGCGTCTTACACCAGGGGCTGGTGACTTATTGAATTCATACAGAGACAAGAGGTAGACCTGATGGCATTTGCTTTTCAGGAGAGGGTGTGTTGTGCCCCATTCAGGGGGCGCTCAGGTAACCGTGGCTCCACTGTGGGGCCAGTTCCTCCATCTGGCTTCATTCTGCCCTTCCTGAAGAGCTTGTGCTCCCTTGCTGTGACGATAATGTCTTTTTTCTTCTTGCAAGTATGCTGACACTGCAGTGTGTCTTCTACATCACTGTAGTTGCTGAGGAGGTTTATGAGACAGAGTGAGAAAACAATTAATCCATGAGATGTTATTTTGTTACTACTAACAATGTCCATTTCCCCAGTTCCCCTAGCCATCCCTGACTGAGGTTTACAGCAATTTGAAACTAAACTGTAGTATTTGCAAAAAACCTCATGGCAAGTCCTGCCACTCCCCTAGCTCACTAACCTCCCTGTACGTGACACAAGTCATCTTCTTGGCCCTTACCCGCTCTCAAAGAAGCAGACAATATACAAATTAACTGACATAGAAACATGCGACTTTCCTTCTTCATTCACATGGTTAACATTGCTGAGAAGATACAGTCCATTGCAAAGGTCTTTCCTTCCTGTATGTCCTTGGTCACCCACGCCTTCTTCTGCTGCTCCATGTGCTTCCACAGTATTTGTTCTTCCACAAAACCTCGACCATCACACATCCCTATACAATTCATAGCACGGGCTACCAGTAACAGCACGATAATATTGACTTGGCTTCCGCACTGAAATTTCAGAAGATAGAAAAGATCCATAGTCAACTAATTCAGAAAGTACTTTAACCTTCAATCACAAAGCAGAATATCCTAGAAATGGAAGCATGCAGGAAGGAATAAATGCAGAGGTAGTAGTCCCTCTGTGCCCTGCACCCGAAAACCCTTTACCCAGACCAGAAAGGTGCACTGCGAGCACCGCCCACACGGTGACGAGTAATCTTTATCCAGCTCTTCTGCTCGGGAAGGTGTACCGTTTTCGCTTGCCCCAGAGGAACACAGCACTGCATGTCCTGCCTAAGTCTCCTGACAGAAACTGAGAGGGACAGAGAGGATTCAGGCTGCACCTGACAGTGTAATGAGGAAGCCCGGACGACAAGATAAAAGCGTTTAACTTTAAGGAGCCGCATGCGCGTGATCTGCGCAGCCGAGGTCGCCGTCTCATCAGCGCCTGGGCTAGGCCATTAATCTGCCTAATCAGGGAGAGTAAAGCACACGACGTGGCATTTATCACAGCACTGTCACCGTCAGACCCCGATGCCCCCAATCACTGCAGAGATCCCTCACTGTCACCATTAAACATATATCTGTTCCCTCACAGAGGGAAAACAAAACAAGACTGTGCAGCAAATCTGGCCTTCCAGAGCCTGTTTTTGCATGTTTCACAATTTTTATGGGTCTGTGAGCAAATGTAAACAGGGGTTGGGGGTTGGGGGGATGTTGCCCAAACACTAGTTTTTGTTCAGTATTTCTTCATAGGCATTTGGCTTGTTTCACCCATCAGATCGTGTATTTTCTGGGGTTTTTTTGTTGAAAACTTTCCGAATTTGAATTTTTAATGCTGTCCTGCCAATGTATGTGCCAGTCATAATTTACATTGGTTTTACTGTCACGAGGCTTTCAAAAGTGCCTGAGTGAGCAGAACGTTGCTGCTTTATTAGGCATTCAGCATGATCTTGCAGGCGTTATCTCTGCTTTGTGAGAGCCTCGGAAAGGCGTTAATGTGAGGTGTGAACAATCAGCTGTCTGACATCCCCGTCAGTGCCGCTGCATTCCAGAAATCCCATCATGCTCGGCTCCTCCTTGACTGGCATGTGGGTCTCCCAGTCGCTCGAGCGAGATAATTGAACCCGCACTCATGCGGCCAATTCCCATTACCATGGTAATCTGACCGCTTATACCTTTCAACGGACTAATTATCACATACCTCTCTGCCCACCCCACCACACCCCCCAAATCTCCCCTGCCATCAATTAATGACAGCAAGTGGAGAGAATGAAGGGCTCGAAATGAACTGGGGCCCCCTCTTGGTCTCAGTTTTTATAGTGATTTCACTTGAAGCGCTGATGAGATCATAAACTGCATTCAAAGAATTTGTTCGAGCAAAGCGTTGTCCACGCCGCGCTTCATTCAACCTCAGTATTAAAATGTGTTCGGAGTTAATAAGATTTCTTCTGCTTCTTCTTTTATGCAGAGGCTAAAAAGCAGCCCAGCATGGAAATGTGCACCTCATGCTGAGGCCCGGGTTCATTAAAGTGTCTGTGGCTGAGTTAAACCCACACAGAAAAACCATTCATATTCAGAAGCCTCGCAAGTAATAGGTAATAGATTGCAATTTTAAATTAAGCACAGGAATGGAGGAATGATGGGTAGATAGATGATAAATGGATGGACAGACAGGAGCAATTGATAATGGGTGGATGCATAGATGATGGAAGGGTAGACGGATGGATGAACCAACGGATGAATGACAGATTCATGGATGAATTTATGGGTGATGGATGGTTGCTGCATGGACGATGGACGAATGACAGAGAAATGGACGGATGGGTCGGCGCATGGATGAGTTCAGGTGGGACAGGTGAATGAGTATAACTTGTGCAGAAAGGCCAGGCCTCATCACTCAGTTTCAGCGGAATTTCACTACTTAGTCACAGAGACATGGTGTTCACTCACTGCCACCCGCTATGCCACCTTTCCTTCGCCTCTCCCTCCTCCCAACTCCTTCATTTATGTGGGCAAAGGGCTCCCCAGTGATCATCCAGAGGTCTGGCTCCCTGGGAGAACTCAACAGGGAGCAGACATGTGCCCTGCCGCGTGGCGGAGAGCTGTGACGAGCATTGCTACTGAAGGATTTGCTCTGTGACCTTTTCAGCTCCCTGATCCAAATCACACCACACTTGTGGGCGCCAACACTGCTGCTCCCATTAAATTATTATTCCTTTTCCAAGTATATGCGGCTGTACCCTGACATTTCAAATCACAGAGACCATAATCCTAAAGAAGCTTGAGCCAGAGGAAATCAGATAAACAGCGGCTCCTTTTTTCATAGCTGGAGAATATGCAACATGTAAAGGTGACCCCTTTTTCATCTTTCTTTCTTTTTCCTTTTTTTTTTGCAGTGTACAGGACACAGTCAGTGCAGGTGTCAGGTTTTGCAGGGCGCACACCAAAATGTCTGTCACCTCACATTTATTTGCATTGTGGCTTGTACGCTGTCACCCTGTTGGGAATTTCTGCATGTGGGTGTCACCCTGCTGCTGAATGGAAGGAGGACTGATATCAGACGGGTTTCCTCTCACCTGCAAGTGTCCAGCACCCTGACATTCTCCCACCCAGAATGTTCAGATGTGTAAAACTGAGACCATTGTTTTGCAGATTTTTTTTTTTATCAAAACAGAGGGCAGAGTGTTGCATGAATATTTTATCCCCTTCCAGGCCAACGTACAGAACCTGTTTTTGACTCAGAAGAGGAGCAGTGAATCTGGGCTGGCAAGCCATAAGCATAAACAGATAGTATGCCCTTTAATCTAGAGTTACAGTTATATCTGCAACACATCCCCACAACATTTTTTTACAATTATATGTAATTATAAACAAAATATCAGACGCATGTCTTTCATAAGCTTGCATGTATAAATGTGTGTGTGTGTGTGTGTGCGTGTGTGTGTGTGTGTGTATATATATATATATATATATATATATATATAGACAGCCTTTTTCCATCTCCAACAAAATCTATTGATTCATCCACCAAGACTGACAGCATTTTTTTCCTCATCCTAATAGTTGAGATGGGTCATTGACAAGGTTACCACCTGCTACTGCAAAATGAGCGGTCACAAAGGCAGGTTCAATTTAAATGTATCTTGCTAAGTGCACACTGTAGAAACCAGCTAACATTGATTTTCAACGGGGCTTGCCTTAAGATCCTCACATATTGAAACCTGCTAAGAGATAAGATTAAGAATAGGGGGAAGTGAAGTGAGCTTTGTATGGCATTAACCGGCTTGCAAATGAGGGGGCATTCATTAGCATTGGAATGTACAGAACGTCTCCGAGTTTCCCCCGCTGAGATGAAACCGATGTGCAAGAGTCAAAGGCGTCACCGGCATTTTCCCTCAAAAAATTATCACATCACATCATTCCGGGTGACGTACTAACTGCTCGCCTTTACAAAGTTCATTAATTCTCAGAAATAACCGGTGAGGAGGGGAAGGCAGCAGGTGCGCGGTGCTGCGTGTGTGATAGTGCAGTCAGCGATGTGCAGAGATGGCAGGCTGTCATCTGGACGGCCCCGGCCACACCCCCTGCTGCGTGACATCAGCACACAGCCACTGTCCTCCTTCAGAACCTACCACCACCATCACCACCGTCACCTCCGCTACAGTGCCTCGTCAGTGCCCCCTGTCCCCTGCTGCGAAGCAGTCTGGCTCACATCACTTCCTCCCTGGCCCCTGAAGTGTAATGCATCTTAAAATAACAAACACGACGCGCTCATTCAGCTGAGAGGCACCAGGGGACGGCCCCGCGGTCACTGGGCCAGGGATCAGACATCAGCAAGCGCTCCTGCTGCGGCAGCCATCGAGCTTGTCACACAGGGCACGGGTCCTCCCGCATTCTGACTGCTGAAGCTCTCCGGATCCGTGACCCCCGGGCGAGGCACGTCTCTCCGCCCCTTTCCATGCAGTGTCGGTGTCCTTTGGCCCCGCCCCCTATTGCTACAGCTCACAGTTCTCTGTAAAATCAAATGTAATGATGTCACAGTGGGGGCTCAGTCTGGAGAGACTGCAGAGGTTCATCCTCTCTCAGTTCTCCACAGCTGGAGCAGTGCTGGGCAGCAGAATTGCACTGTAGTTTCAGCCCCTGTAACAAAAAACATAAACAAGACAAGGCTGTGTCAGTAACTTCTACCTGCTTTTAGAGGTGTAGTTTGTGACCTTTTTGTTTTTTTGTGTTTAGTGGCTTTTATGTTTGCTAATTAAAAACCACTAACACATTACACATTACATACACATTAGCAGCTGAGAACAATCGTTTTGTTTTGTGCAATATATAATTGGGTTTCACAGCAGGCGGTTTGTTACCTGAAGCAGGAAGAAGGTGGCTTTACACACATCACCTGACTGTCACAATGTTGTTTTCACACAGTAAGAAAAAAGCAAGCGGGGGCATGTGTCTTCTTTGGTGTGAGAGGGATCTGTTGCTTGTGTGTCATTTTTTTACATCTGTGTCCTCAGAGCTCTGTCACCAAGGCCCCTGTGTCCTGTGTGATGAATATTGCATGGGCCCCTGTCTGGTTGGACAGCCAGCCATGGCTCCCAATGAAATCACTTAGAAGCATGGGGATGAATTACCCAAAACAACAGTTTGGTGCTGATTAATAATTCATTAGCAACTTCTTGAGCTCAGACTACATAAATACTTTCACTAACAGAGCTACTAGGGGCCAGTTGGGATGACCATTTAAGGAAAGCCTGAGGGACAGGAGGGAAATGAATTGTAGGCCCCTTTCATTGAGACAGATGTAGCCAATGAAGATAGCAAGTTTCATTTTAATCCTCTCCTGGAATGTAATTCTTTTCATCCAGCGAACATCTTTAGAACTTTACCGCTGAATCAAAGTGCAGCAAGACAACAGCGTTTATTAGTTGTCTGACTGCTTCCCAGTCTCTTATAGTGGGTTGAAATAGAGCAGTATATTGTCTCTGGTTTACCTTTTTACCCACAATGCACCTTGCTAACTATCCAAAGTAAGACACTGGAGGGAGGAGTGGAATCCTGTGTTTTTCTCCTTCTCTAGCTGTCGTCTTCATTATTACTGCATTTCTGCTTCGTCAGCCGAACCCGTATAAATCTCGGTTCATTATCAGCCTCAATGGACTGGTCAGACATTCTCTGTCCCAATATTTTCTATATTTTGGTGACAAATGCTGTATGATATTGTATTTGAGATCTCAGGGTTGTTTTTTTTCCTTCTGCTGGTTAATGCTTTTGAGGAAGAATATGTTCTGGATAATGTAAAGTGTCTCTAATGCATTGTGCATTGTGTTTATGGAAAGTGCATGTAAAAAAAAAAACATAGCAATGGTACATTTACATAAAAACTACATGCATTATGGATGCTGTTAATGTTTAACATGCTGCTTGATCAGTGTATTTGCACCTACATGTGATACATTCGATTTACAATAAATAATGAATGAATGCACAGTCAATTAAACGATGACGGGCCCATTGAGTGTTCTGTACCCTTTGATTCCATTCTACAAGCCTGCTTGATGTTGGCTGAAGTCATACTCTGATAAGAAAGACCGGATGAAACAATATACAGCCGCTGAACATTCGTAAAAGATATGCTTCTACATCCAAAACAGATTAGAATTATTCATGTCCAAGCACACACACAGACGCAGGCACACCATACACAGACACACACACTCAGACAAGCATTATATATGAAGTATGTGAATGTCTCAGCAATCTGTCCCCTAAATCTCAGTCAGTGAATGACTAGGAAAATGACATTTGCATTAGTGGCTCTGCTGCTCTGTTGCCCTTGTATTGCAACACACGTAGGACTGGGAGTCACACCTGTACCACGCTTAAACGGCTCTCATCCCCATCCATGTAAATGCGCAATAAAAACTAGGTTTTGCATGGAGTAACTCAGAGTCAATTTTCCCAGCTCCGCCATGTGGAAAATGAAGGGTTTGCAGATGAGCCGCGGACGCGCGGCACCGACCGTACGTCTTCTTTATGTCGCGGTGTCAGAATGCGAGAACCACCATGTATCCCATGAGCACTGGCAAAGGTCTGCGTCAAACCACGCACCCAAATTTACCACACCCTGCCCACAGCGTAATATCCCCACAGTCTTTGCATAGCATTGCAGCAACGGGAGCAAAAGCAGCAAGACCGCTGCACATCGGCCAAGCTGCAATTGCCCTTGTCTCATTCCTGCCACAAGTTGGCTCTAATCCTGGCCGGACAGCTTGCAGGGGGAGGCCTAGAAAGTAAGTACATAATTGACTGAATGAAATCACCCCCATGCTAAGAGGGCTGCTGGCAGTGGGCAGCGGGAGAATTTGAGTCGCTGACAGACAGGAGAAGTCCAGCGGTTAACCGGGCACCCAGGGGTTTTAGCCGGTCGCCATGGCATCGCATGAATATGCATCGGCTAACGGAGGGCAGTCCGAGGGGCTGGGGAAACTCAGCGCGTGGCGAATCCCACACTGATAATTGTCTGCGCGGGGGCTCATGCACATCAGAATATATAAATAAATGAAGAGCCCTGGCTCCCCAAGCGGGGGAAATGCGCGAGCAATCGGCACCGCCGCGACGGAGACGGGCAATTCCCCGCATTGCACCGCGGTTTGCCTTCCGCGGCCAGATAAACCCCGCGCCTGCTGAAGTGGGACAGTCGATTTGAATGTAAATGCACCGGATCTGCATAGGTGGGAGTTCCACAGAAACCCGTGGAGTTTCTGAGTCTCGCTCTCTCACTGGATGAAAATGTAACTTGGGTGTTTTTTCTCCCAGAAGAGCAGCTCACTTCAAGCTAAGACGCCTCTGGGAGCAGAACCACACCGACCTTCCAAGACCAAGAGCTCCTTACTTCTGCCGGAATGTTCATTCACTAGTTTATAGTGGAGACCTCCCCTTGGCAGCTCAGAGACGAATGTCTACCAGTTGTGATCCTGGCCATTTCTGCCTTTATAGACACAGCTGATGAGAGTCATTAGGTATTTGTTGGTATTGGCTGGTGGAATGTTTTAAGCACATTTGGAGCAGAGCTTCTGGCCTGTGGGTCACACTTTCAGACATTTGCAGGCATTTATTTTCACTTAATGTATTTGTGTGAAATTAGCAAAACAAATGAAATATTTATAATGAGCATTTGTTTACAGCTCTTTTGTTTCCTCAGTAGAAAATAGTGAAATTGGGTTTGCACAGAGTTGCATAATTGCTCCAGCCTGCTCCTGTGAGGAGGCAGACGCCTTCATTTCGAGACATTATAGGAGGTCCACATTTCGAGCTCTTGCACCAATTAAGTACAAGTTTGTCAATTTCCCTCTTAATTCAAGGAAGGCCTTGCCTTCCTCAGCCCTCTGATATGATTTTCGACATTGGTTATTTTCACTGATTTGTCACTGAATATTGCAGTAGCACATTCAAAGAGTGAGCGTCACAGAGTAAATATCAATGTAATTCTCACTGCTTCCACTAAGTGTCGCTATATAATTATGAAAAACAGAGGCATACATTTCAGTAGCAAGCTGTGGCTCCAGTCAAACATATTTTGACAGAAGTGAAGTTCTTTGGTTTAAAAGTTGAAGTCAATTAAAATATGGAAATTTCTGTCCTCACACTTGTGCCAAACTCCTCCAAAGCTATCAAGGCAGGATGCATTTTTCTAATCATTTGACAGCCAATTTCCTTCTTTTGAAAATACCTGTAGATAAAGTTTGGCTAAAAGTTCCTTCCAGTCCTGTCTTTTTGCAAAACAGCAAACTTGTTGGAGTCTTTATTAATAAATGAATTCATCATTCTCTGACACTGGTGCATGCAGTAAAAATATGTTTGGTCAATTGATATTTTCTAAAAGGTTTGCTTGTCTGTATTTCTTTGTAAAACTGAGAATGTCTTGATTATCACAATTATCTCTTAGATTTCCAAAAATGTGATTTCGGTAGGTCATTCGCCACCCAAATTATAATAAAATTGTGTTAAATTTATTTTCTGAAATCCCTTGCCTGCATAAGTTGACCCTCACAAGTTTGAACATGTTCATGTGGAACAGCTTTGACGAATCCACACTGATAGTTCTCCACACCCATTTATTTTTGATACACAGAAAGTGACTTCAATCCAGCCTGTCACAACAGGAAATCTATATTTAACTCCCAGGTTTCAATAAGCTTACCATGAGGTAATGCATTGGAAGGGATGAGAAGCATTGAAACAAGGCTGCTCTGATCAGGGTTAGTGATAATCCAAACCTGTGGCATTGCTGTCCACCATGGGCAGGGATAGACATGTGAACATTATATGGCACTGTTCTTGCACTGAGGGCATGACACGTGGTTCACAGGGCACTGCTCTGAACACTGAAGCTCTGCTGTGGGCTTCATTAATATAACTCTGCACTCGAGCGAGAGAACCTACCTTTCAAAAGCCTAACTGTCTGGTCAAAACCTGGACCTAAATCCATGTTTGGGACAAAAGGCAGTGGGTAGGGGCTCAATGCAGGTTGCTGTATTTTTTGTCCCATCCCTATCGGCTAACCCATCATGTTCAGTCTGTGCCCTTTTTTTCTGTTTCATCATCTCTTTCACAGTCATGTATGTTAGTGCTTGACCCAGCTGACTGATCCGTGGAATTACGCAATCATTGCACTATGAAAGAGCCATCATATGCACAGACAGAGCTATGATACAGTCAAATCTCTGTAATGGCTAGCAAGCCTATGGGGTAAGCAGGTGATAAACCTAGGCTGATGTGCACATGGTCTGACAAGGTGGTGTTGTATAGGAGAGCGGTGAAGCAGAGCAGTGCTCTACAATAGTAATGAATCAAACATCTCCTCAGCGGAGGGATAGGTGGAGATCAATCTGCCTGAGTCTGCACACCATCACAAATCCAGCTGATGGTACTGTGCTTCGATGTGACCGATGAGATTTTATATGGTTTATGGTCGTTTAAAAATGGATCAGTCTGACATACCCCCTTTTGAGTGCCTGTGTGGACCACCAGTCCAGAATACGCTGATGTATGGTCGTTGCACTGGGCCGGGCTGGATGGGGCTGGGTGGAGAGCGTTTGGAATTGCTTCTTTGATATATAC
The DNA here is from genome assembly GCA_019176425.1 of Megalops atlanticus. Taxonomy (NCBI): domain Eukaryota; kingdom Metazoa; phylum Chordata; class Actinopteri; order Elopiformes; family Megalopidae; genus Megalops; species Megalops atlanticus. The sequence goes on from CM032879.1 coordinate 17,018,863, forward strand.
GACCTGCCTCTGGTTACCGTGCTCCTGTCACTTTTCCCGGCTCTTGTCAAGGTCAGCTCTGTCTGCTGGTAGACGGAGGTAGGGCTCTCCCCTTTACTTCTGCCTGCACCTAATCTCGCACCACCACTCTTCATACACATATGAGCTGAGAAAGTGATGATCCCTTCATGTGAATGAGAATGTGTGGCTGTGGTATGTGTGAATGTTGGAGTGCGTGTGTGTGTGCGCGAGCTTGTGTGTGTTTCTGTCTGTGTGGCTGTGCTGTGTGATATGGTATTCCTTCCACACTTCTTAAAGAGGGAAGCCAATGTGTTGTGTAGATGTGAGGTACTTTCTCGGGTGTGAGAGGGTATGTGCAGACCTTCTGTAATGGGACATAATGGGCACACAGACTGTGGTCTTCTAAAATGCCTGAGTTTATCAATTGCTTTGACCTGTTCCCTGGAACAATATTCTTTGTTCTCAAAACTGTTACAGTTTTCTTTCAATTGCTATGATATATCTGTATTGCTTAGGATTTTGACAAAGTGCAAAACTCTAATCACAACAACACAGCAACTCTCTACTTCAGTTACTAATGCCTCTGACATAGACAAGCCCTCATTTTTGAGCTCTGTAAATGTAACACAAACATCCAAACAAACTTTTGTGTTGCAATGCTGCAAAAATCACCTGCAGAATGCTTTAAAACCAAACTGCACATTTCAAAGTTACACTATTGTCATCAAATAAATAACTGTCATCATCAGACATTTCACATAAACGTAAAATATTACAGCTGTTTCCCATCACAATTCCGTTACAATTCTCACACATACATACAATAAGCATAAGCCTTAAGTACATACCTGACTAGCAGAAGCCCTTATCCAGGGTATCTCACAGGGCTTAATTTTTATTAATTTATTTTCTTATGTTTAGTCTGTTTACACAGCTGGATTTTTACAGGACCCATTCAGGTTAACTACCTTGCCTACAGGTGCAACAACAGTGGCCCCATTGGGAAACTGAACCTGCAACCTTGGGACTGCAAGTCCAATTCCTTACCCACTCCTCCACATAGATCACCCGCACAGTTGTGTCAAAACTATTGTCTTCCCTTAAGGCCATGTTTCAAATGCAGTAATAAGTAATCTAGAAAAGTACTTCATTTTCACACTGTGTGGTAACAGGTAGGGTTCATTCTCTCAAATGGCATTGGACATGTGAAAATGCACAGCAACAACACTGATGACTATTACATCACAATAAATAAGGCTGTGCAGAAACAGCAGCAACCTGTACGAGTATGGAGCAGGCCCCAGAAGGCGCTAGTTGTGGTTTTGGTTGTGGTCAACATACTGTGACATCAGATGAACCCAGAGCAAGAATTATTGACCATGTCAGAGGCTGTGGCGTCTTACTGTAATGAACTCAACAGCTCATACCACCCTGTTCTTTTGCAAAAAGAGTTCCACTGTTGCCTCAGTTATTCGACCATTCTTTACTGTGATCCTGTGAGCACAGTGAACACAGAACTAAATAACACTGTACATGCCAATGTGAAGTATTACAGTAGCTGTTGAAAAACTGCTTACCGTGGTGATGCTGTGAAATCATATGCATGTGTATTTCTGTATTCTGTGGAAAAGGAAAGACCACAATGGTGCCATGGCCATAAACTCACTGCTGTGTGGGAAATGGTTATAGGGAGGATCTTCTGTGCCAAAAACAACATTTGCCATTCGATGAAGCATCATTTCTGAAAATAACATCTTTTAAGAAATCAATGTAAAAAGCTTCATTACAATTACACAAGTTTTGAGAATGCACATCACCATGGAACAAATCTGTTTAGTCCCATGTCAAAGAAATGAGGACAGGGTGAATGTTATATGACAGCAATTTGTTCAAGTAAGAGTGGAGTAATTGTATGACAGTAATGGATGACAGGCAGGACTGGTCCTTGCACGTGCAAAGTATTGTATTATTTTGTGTAGTTCCTAGAATTAGTTTACGCTGGTTTTGATTTCGTTCAGTGGATTTTGCTGCTGGACTGAAGAGTTTGCTATTTTTTTTATCTTGACACAAGGCATAGTCTGTATCATGTAATACTGTATAAATGAATAAATACTGTATAAATAAATACTGCATGGATCTTATTTCAATTTCTGTGAAAATAGAACAAGAATTTATTCAGTGTTTTGCCCCCTACAATTAAGGTTTTGATGGACAAATGGAACTGTAGAAGAATCACATCTGTGTGTGTGTGTGTGTGTGTGTGTGTGTGTGTGTGTGTGTGTGTGTGTGTGTGTGTGTGTGTGTGTGTGTGTGTGTGCATGTGTGCACAACAGAGATTTTTACTCAGATTTGAAGACTTAAATTTTAAATGCTATGTTCTAAGCTTGAACTCTATTTTCTTGTAAGCATGAGAGGGAGGTTCTGCTCTTAAGTCCTATGATCTGTGAGTGAGATACTGGTCTGAGTTTCACCCCTATGCCTCCTCTCTATCATATTTTTGCAGGAGCCGCAGGCGGTTGGTTGGGTATGCAGATGGATGGACATGTCCTCTGGGTTAAATTCCTGCACTACAAACCGTGCCCAGCCACATACGAGCACCTATAGCTCCAAAGTATAGGCTGTCCCTTTAACAACAGGCCTCACCACAACATCTGAGCACTCTGAAGGAGCACACCGCCAGTTCCCCTGAGAAGTCAAGCAAAAACGTACCAGTCACATCACAATTACCTCACCTCAGGTGGGACTATGTTTTTAAGTAACCCATCCATGCTGTACTATAAAGTATCATTATTTTCAGTGGGACAGGGAAACTCTTGGATGTTGTGAGAAGGGTATGGCTCCCCTGACAGCAGACAGGACAAACAGGATCTTTCAGGGTTTTTAGTGTACAGCCATAATCAGAGAGTTGCAGATCCGATCCCCTGGCGTTGCACCACCCTTGTAGTACTCACCATAAATTGCTTCAGTAGAATAACCCGTCGTATAACTGGCTATGGGAGCCTTGTAAGCTATCCTGGATTAAGGATGATGATGATGATGACAATGCATGTGCAGAGAGGAAGCACACGATCTACACTACCCTGACTGCACAGAGCTTTGCCCCGCTTGCAGCCCTGAAGGACTCCATCCCAGATGTGAAATATTTAATAGCTCTTGGCTAACAACCTACAGTGCATTAGCGGTAGGCATGAAGGGTAGACTTGACAGTACACTATTTATTATTCATCACCGCTAAAACAAAATTCATGCATACCATACGATTCGTTTCATTTGTCCACAAACAACCTCTTAGCTTTTGTGTGGTGGCGAAGTGGTGTTGAAAGGCCACTGCTATTGTTTCTCCTTATTTTCCACAGCCTGACACTGCAGTGCACTTCTATGAGACTGAAATCAGGCCAAAGTACGCAGCCACAGAGCAAATGCACCAACATAAACTTGTCACTGGTGATTGAGTTAATGTAGCTTTTGGTGAGTTTTCTGCCTTCCTGTGCACTTTTTTCCTTTTTTTGGAAAGGACTGCAGACACAAATACTAGAAATGATTCTGAGTGCATGCTCCAGGTGTAGTTTTTGAAAACAGTCCATTATAACCCTTTTCATGCTTCCAGTGCTCAGCATCTGTGATCCAATTGTTTTTTTTTACATATTTAATGGCAGACATGCATAAACAATACGGATTCTACGTTAGTATGTCTATATTTCACATTAAATAGAAACTGTTCATTCGGGTTTTGTATGACAACAGTATTAAATATTTGATATGACATGTGATATACGATACGGTTCATGGTTCATTATCAACATTGCACAGCAAGGACACCATCTCTTGAAAATCTTCCTGATACAAAAACTTGAAAGGACAGAGTGCTCTGTCTACTTGAGAAAACCTCAGGGTTAGCTTAGGCCCACCCATCATCCTCGCCTGACACTATACATATTTATACACACACAAGCGCAATTACTGTATTCTGGAAGTATGGCTATGTGGGGATACATGGGGAATCCTGCTACAAAAACAAACATCCTCACGCATTCCTCCCTGACATTCGCAGACTCAGCGCATAGGGCGGTCATGCTCTGTGTCTGTTCTGCTCACTTCTCCTCTTTCTCTGGAGCTGCTCTATAAAACTCAACAACTGCTCCAAGGGGGGGGGGCAATGAGCAGAGGCCAGGCAACAAAGGGCGTGGCATTGCTGGGCCCGAGCCGTACAGCGCGTGGCAGACTTCACCACTGCTCCGCCTCCACTCACATGTGCGACCCTTAGGACAACTTTGTGCAACGTGCCTGCTGTCACAGAGACGCTTCCTCCTTCTGACAGCAGCCCCTCTGAGGGAGGTGTGGCAGCAGTGCGCTCTTCTGCTCTGAGCTGCGCAGGGACCCCCTGTTTTTCAGTGGAATGACATTCAAGAGTTTCTTTTCTTCTCCCTGTGACACACAGGTTTAATTCAAGACTTGGCAACTCCATCGTCTCCCCAGATAACATGCTGCCGACCTGCATGCTTCTCTATGGCAGCCTCAGGAGTCTGTTGGTTTGTTATCAACCTTCCCCTCCACTCAGCTATCGGGCTACAGCAAATCCCCCCTGGCTGTCCTCCCTGCCAATGCCAAGTGACTGCTCCAACTCAGGCAAAGCTCTGCAGCCTAACTGGTCTTCTCTGTCCCCAGATACTCTTGGGCTTACATTCTCTTCATCTCCCTCCATTCGCTGCCAGTCGCAGCCCGCATCCCCTTCAGAACCCTGGAGCAAGCCAGGCTGTTGACCGCATTCCCCTCCCACTCACTTATGGTCTCTCATCTCCCCCTACAGGCCAATTCCTGCCCTGCACTCTCCCTACAGGCTCCATGTCAAGGGCCTTCTCATTTTAAGTCTGGGCCCCCTAGTGGTGAAACGAGTTCACTACCTCAACCAGGACAACACTGTCACACATCACCTTCGATGGCTGTTTTAGGACACACCTCATCAGACTGTGCCTGGACTCACTGGACGCAGATCTGAACCATGACCTGAATAATTTTCTTCTGTCATTTTTGTAATGATAGCTGATAACAAGTCTATGCTAATACTATCATTTATTTTTCATATAACTGTTATTTATATTAACTGATTAATATTAATTACATTTATATTAGTATCTATAACGCAATTACTTGCTTGCATGAATTATGCTATTATTTATTATATCATGTTTTATAGTAGAGTAATAGTTCCTCTGGATTCATTTTGGAATTGGGTCAGGGTTGCCATCACCTACAAACAAAAGTGGTGAAAGTGAAGGCCCTGTCAGCAAGGTAAGTGAACTTTAAAAGTAATGTGTTCATTTTATTTTGTTGTAAGTGGAGGGTCATACAGACACTTCAGTGACTTTCCCAAAATGGAGGTGGTTAGCTACTAAGCTAGCCATGTGCTAGCAACAAAGCTAGTAACTAACTTAACATCACCTTAAATGAGACGTTCCCTTACTGTCATTGGCTGGTTAACATTTTGATGACTAAAGACCATCCAGTTACTTGGTTCAAGCCAACAGCGAACAATACTAGCTTCTAAGAAATTAAAAATTTGACAATAAGGTCATTCATGTTAGTAATTAAGTATATCCACAACAAGCTTGAAAAGTTAACAGTAAACAAGTAACCCAAGAAATACCTTCCTCGTCCCAGATGTGCCCCCCATTGTCGTGTGATGACCAAAATGACTTGGTATCATAGAGTTTGCCAAGGTTGTGGAGAAAATATGGATTAAAATATGGCAGAAATATGGAGGAGGATGCTACCATCAATTCCAATTGCTACAGTACATTTCTGATAAGATATGATCACAGCAAAGTCAAATAGGGTGAATCAAGTTTGTTTTCAATTGTGGACAAAAAAGAGATGGAGCCTCAAGGCCTCTAGAAAGCACTAGTCCCAATGCTAGCTTGACTCACCTATGGCAGTGCCAATGAATTAGACAAGATATCTCTATGTTCCCTGCTATGGTATATACTATGCTTGCTTATTTGTTATTTGTATTCAGCACTGCAACATTTTCTGCTCTCTCTCAGTCACTCTGAATAACAGTTTGCCTTTACTGTCAAACGCAGTCCCCTCACTAGTATTATTAGGTGGGTCTGTGTTGAGCAGTAAACATGTTTCTTTGGACAAAGCACAATATCAAAGGAAAGGAAGGTTGTGGGAGAGACCTATAGAATCTAAATGAGCATGATGTCTTGTGCCAACAGGAAACACAGGTGCTATTGAGAAAGCGCTCAGGCAGAACAGATGTGGTCATTCACTATACACTCGTCAATTGTGTGTGGGCACAGCAAAGCAGCCCCTTTGTGTGAAAATATATATACATTTTTGCTTGTAATAATAGAGAGGGTGATAGGTGGTACAGAAAAAGAATGCATAAAAATGATGAGGACAAACACAAACTGAAATTTCCATTACACCTTTTATAGAACAAGGGGTCAGCACACCTGCAACTACCATTGTACTTAGAATAGTGTGCTGCTTTTGTTAAGAGAAAACGGGGCTATTATGTAATAATAAAAATAAATGAATAAATAATCACACTTTCACGTTTTGTTAGCCAAAGCTTGATTGGGATCTGATCACAGAACCAGGACAAACGCAGTCTACCTATTCTGTTCTATGCTGCAAGGGAGAACACTATCGGACGCAGGCGCAGTACGACCTCCGAAACCACGTTTCATCACTTACTACGGAGAAAGTTTCCTCATTGCTCTGAACTCCTTCCTTGTGAGCACTCTCGTGCAGCTAACATTTCTCCAGGTTCCAAGATCGCAAGCCTTCCGTTTCACGACATAATTGCCTATTAATCAGGTAAGTAAATTGAAATGTATTTAATGGCATCACATCTGTACAGGGAGAAAAGAATTCAGTTCACGTAAATTGTCAGTCTTTCGTCAGCATCCTTCCCTTCGTGACCTGCAGCGTACTGTACACCGCTGAGGCCAGGTAGTTTAAACTCAAACCGTCACTGCAAGCTTGTCAGCTCTGTTTTTAAGTGCAACGCCCCTGTACAACAGAAATGTAACTAGTTGTAGCGTTTGTAATTATAGCGTCTCCGATAACGACAGTCGTGCATGGTTTACACGGACTGACGTGTGACATTTGTTTCAGTCGTCTGTCATTATTTGTCAAAACACAGAGACTAGACTAGCTATGGTGCTGCGTGACTTGCTGCAACCTAAAGGGCATTTTTTTGTTTTTGAATAATTCACCGACAAATACCATATTGAAAAACTCCACATTGTATGGTGCACATGTCTGAACTACGTATACTGAACAGTAATCTAGCTCATGATTATGAGTCTTAGATTATGGTACTTGTTTCATGGTCAATGTTCTAATAATTTTACTGCAGCAAAAAAGTTTCTGTACTATAGGAACTATAATGAATTGCCGTTGGAATTTCTGATCAGAGATGACGGAAAGCATGTGACATAAATCTCACTTGTAAATTCAGAGGAAGTGCCTGCATTTACGCAAACTTACGAAACAATGCCCATTTGTGCCATTCGTCCCTCTGTCGTAGACTACTGTTACGGAGCTTGTAAATTGGCTTTGCGCATTTTGCCACAGCCAGGCTCTTGTCACGTTACAGTGAGTAACGGTAGCTTAGCAGTGGGGCTCGACCGTACTTCCTTCATCTCATGTTTACATACCAGCCTTTATATTTTTATACCTTTATGAAGCGGAAGTTGAAGAATATCAACACTATGCTATCACTGGTTTCTGTACACTCTAAGGTCGTATTTACAAAAAGGCGATCGTTGCTTGGCAAGTCCCCCCTATAGAAACCTTACCACGATGTAGGCTAATAGAATACGATGCTGGCATTGCAAAGGTTTCAAAGCTGCGACCTTTACAGTAGTGCAGACTTCCCTGTGGCTTACACTTGCCGCTGTTAAAGGCGACGCGTCTGTATATCTCATTCAATATCTACAAGCTAACAATTATTATAATTATGTACGTTAGTTATTGTATAGTTATGCTGCGGCTTGTATTATTAACAGTGGGTAAAAATCCCATGTTCATATTTACTTGGATATATGGATATGCTACATAATTTAACCGGCAAAATTATTATTATTATTATATTTTTTATTTAACGTTACTCAGAAGGAAAGTAATGTTTTTAGCCACTGCAGATCTGATTTCTTTAAAATGGCTGGGGGCATTACAGATGGGTATGCTAGTGATATTCACGGCCGTATTTCACTTTATATCCCTTGTATAATCATTTTCTTGAGCAGTAGTTATGGAAAGTGTATCGGCCCTGATTGTGTAGTTGTGAAAGTGCCAGATTTTTCTGCTGTGTTTTCAAACGACATAATTTAACTAATACATGCCTTGTGTGCCTGGTGTGAACTGTTAAGACAAACATCAATCACCATGCCAAAGCTAGACAGAATGGTTCAGTATGCATAAGCCAGCATCATCTACACGTATTTAAAATAGCCCGAGGGCTTTATTATGAGAGAAGAGTTTGAACCTGGTTGTATCTGTGAACTCAATGACTTGACATCCCTGAACAGAGCTGTACTGAAGAAAGCATACACTATTTGTAGAAAAGTATATTATTATTAGCAGAAACATAGTTTGTTTTTGTGTGCAATGCAGTTTTATGCATTTTGCCTGTAGTTTTAGCAAGATGTCAGATTTGACATCAGGGAAGATTTGATTGGAATGGGTGTGTGACATAATAAGTAACATTATACTGAGAACTGTAGCCATTTATTATTCTCATACTTATTTCTTATACTTACTGTAGCTTAGTACCTCTCTCCTTCTCCCATAAAGTAGTGTGAAATAAAATATGTGAAAATGGGGACTCATATTAGTCACACTTCAATATCCTGCAGGTGGCAGTGCTAGTAAATTTGACTGTTGCAATTTTGAAAGATTTTCCTGTACAGCTGGCAAGATTTTTTCCTGCACCATTTGTAGATCAGAAGTGACCATCTTTAAATTAAGCCTGGATATGCAGAAGTGTATACATAAAATGGTCAAATATAACTTCCTTGGCTACTCATCTCAAAAATTATTTGACTTCTCCTTCAGTGATTACCTGATAGGCATACTGGAGTGAGCTTTCTGTTGCCAAAGTAGATTTCTGATGTAATGACCACTTTCAGGGACCTCAGATACTATGCTGAATCATCTCTCTTTTTCTCTTCCCCTCCCTCTTTTCCCTAAAATCTTAAGGATTCACAATAAGTATGAGAGACTGTAGGAGGCCCTGAAATTGAATGCCCTGTATGGTTTCAGGTCAGAGAATTTAGCCTATAGTAGTGCAGGGGTTTTGGCAGCTGTGTGCTGTTGCCAGCCACGTTGCTCAGTCAGGGAGGCATACCACTTATGACATTTATCCCTTGTGTAATGAGAAATTCCCACTGTGGGCCGACTGAGAAGGCGAATCACCTCCTGCTTTTGATCAGTCCTCCTTTGTGTATACATTCTCTCAGTTTTGAGCCTGGCTGTTCCCATACAAGTTGTCAGGCCTCACAAACAGTTTGTCAGCAATGGTAGCACTGCCATAATACAAAGAGCTGGAACCCTTTTTGTGTCTGAAGAAAGAGAACTTTTGCAGCTTGTGTTTGGTCAATATCTGCAGTCTTTGCTCTGAATGTAGTGACCAAGGTCATGGCAGGTGTAAAAATATCCTGACATAAGTGCCACTTTCCTTGATCCTTTCTTCATGTAGCTTCATTATGAGACCTCTGCTCCTCTGTGTCATTGTCTGACTTGATGATTCCTCATCATTTCCTTTTGACTGCTTTTTTCAACTTGACTGCACTATGTGTTGCAAACAGCATTTACAGTTACAGCCAAAAGGAAAATGGCAGCGGCGTAATGTAATGATACCTGGTAAGCAGAGACTGTTCTGGTGGATCTTAATGTGCTTCTGAATGGGTGCAACCATGTAATCTGTCCCATGAAATCATGACTGAGAGAACATGAGAAGCGAACTCTTGTCTCTGTTGCCAGAAAGTTGTCCACATGTACATTGGATCACAGTACTCGTTTTACAGTGTTGATCACACCATTCCTGGGGAACTGCACTGTATGCTGTGTGGTCAGGTTAGGGAGGCACCCTCCACACACTGCAGTTGCCAGTGGCGGAGTGGTGCAGTGAATGCCTGCACTGACTGCCATTTAAAGAGCTGCCACTCTGATGGGCTGGCTGGCCCGTGTTGTGCGAGCTTCAGTGCACCGGGCTCCTGGAACCTCCCTATAACAATCAGGCCACTTCACTGCTGAGGGACTCTATCTGTCGCGTCGGGGTGACAACCTTGAGACAGCAATCAGCTTAGTGGGGGCTGCAGGCTACGTGTCCAACGCTGACAGGTAGGGTTGAGAGTGAGAGAGGCCAGTCACCAGTCGGAGACTTTGTTTCCCTGTCTAAAGGGGCGCCAGGGTTAGATTGTAGGAATATGATCCTGGAGTGTGATAGTATTCTGTGGGTGATGGCAGGTGGGCCAACAGGCTACTTTGCTTTTGTAATCCCCCCCCAACCACCTCCCGTAGAAGGTGCTATGTCCAGGTCTTAATAGAGGGCAGCCTTGGAGGAGCAATGGAAAGAAGAAGAGGGCTGGCTTCATGCCAAGGCAGTCCGCTTTTGCCTGACCCCCCCATGCCTCGCTCTGCGGAGGTCGGACAAGAAACAATTGCTACCAACATGTGGCCTTGAAGGGAAATTCTATTTGGGACACTGCAGATAGTGGAGAAAGGTCTGTTATTATCTTTGAACCTCACAACACTTATAATCCACCATCTGCTGAGCTCCTGAACATTGGATGTTTGTTCTTATTTGTGGCTAGATTCAAAGATTGCTGCTGTTAAAATTTAATTTTTTTGCTCTCCACCATGCTGATAGAAAGTGTTTGCAAGGGAGTTTTTTTTGTGTGTTGGAGGTGGAGATGCTGTATGGAATGATGCTTGTTCTATCACTGAGCTAGTGAAATGTGTCTGGATATCAGCATTTTAAATGGGTATTTATGCACGCTTAACATGATGGGAAAATATAGAGGTTCTCTTTGTATAAATCGGCAATTTCTGTCCAACAGTAATCATTTCGTAGTGCACTGAATTTATTTAAAACTGTCATAACAAGGGGTCTGCATAATTGTTTTAGCAGGGAGTGGGAATCCTCGAATACTATTAATTTCATGGTGGTAAGGCTTTATTGATACCTTACTTTAACATTTTAAAATTCACAACAAATGTTTTCAGAGGAACCTGTGTGGTAGTCATAGCTGTTGGCTATTCTTCCATTAGAGGACCTGGAGTCCATGTGGGAAACTGGGTGACCAGCTCAACAGAAACAGATGCGCTTTGCACTGATCTCTGAGAAGGTTGACTTCCTAAATTCCACCATCACACAAAAGTTTAGAGGTGACACCCTGAATGCACACAGTGGAATGGAAACACTGCCAGTGAGAGGCAGTGACAGAGCTGCGCTGTTGGCAGACATGCCCCCCTGCGGCTTGACAGACACGTCCCCATGGGAACCTTGATTGGTATTGTAACTCGAGAGAAATCGCAAGGCCAGTCTGACCGCAGGCGCCTACGCTTGAGTTCACCCTCCAGGAGGGAAGCGCGGACCTTTTCTGCTTTGGACGGGTTTATAAACCTCAGTATGAGCGGAGACCTTGATCCTTGCAGCATTCCACTTGCAACCTGTCAGAGACTAACATGATGACAGGATTATATAAATGTCAGGCCACTGGATGGTGAAACAATTTCCACAACCCCCCAATCCCCCCACCGCCGTCCTCAGCATGCAGGCACACAGACTCACACACACACAAAAACACACACACACACCATGGCCACCTGCCTTGCAGTGTTGCATCTACATTTCTGCGTATGCAAACCTGAACTTAATATCTGCTGCCAGGGAGATTATTCTTTCCCTCCATCAAACTAAAGAGGTACGCTATCACCCAGCAGGAAGTCACAGCTCAAAAGTGACACCTAGAAGTGCAACTTTTTGCACTTGGATAATGGTCATGGTCAGCCTTTCAACGTCCCTTACCATGATCACACTGAGTGTGGATGTTTGACACCATGGCAACAGCAAGGTGAGGCCGTTAGTGAAGGTCAGCATCCAGCTGCTGAGGCCCTGAGAGAGGGATGTGTCTTTACTCGACAGCACTACTGAGATCTGAGATGTCTGACATTGTGACATGAGACACAGCAGCACCGTGTGTTCCTGTTACATGCTGAAATACAGCAGGAGCCAATATCTGATCTCCCTACACCCTTATTCAGGGCTACTCAGCTGATTGAATCAGGAGGTAGGGCGCCTGGTCGGAGGGACAGACTGCTAACTTTGCGGCCCTCCAAGGGCCAGGGTTGTGTGGCCCTGATGTATGCCATGTGACACTGAAGCATTCTGGGTAACTAATTGCGGGGACGCATTACTAATGTGCCCTGAAGGAGGTGTAAAGGCACAGAACATGAATCTTGACAGGGCTGAGGTGGTGTGGATTGGATTCCTGAGCAACGGGTGGGACTAAGGCTGGGAGAGAGGGAACGGATCAGTCATAGAAAAGCACAGGGACACGTGAAGAGCTGAATGCACACTGTAAAGCATTAGAATCCGTGCAAAATCAGATCAGAGGCCACGAGGGGAAACCTCGGGCTGGATAAGGGTTGTTGCCATAGAGGATGTTGGGCAATGCATTGAAAGGGGGCTCTCAGGGCCCTCTGGGAATGAAAAACAAGGTTAATGTACGGTCAAAGGATCTCAACCTGGTTGGGTGGGAGATCTAATGGTGCTCGGAACAAGCCTTCATATTCACGGTACAGTGTGTGCTGTATAATGAGAACAGGAGGCCATTGTTTCTGGAGCTTACCATTCCATCCTAATACCTTAATGTAAATCTTGACCCATGACGAGCCCGGCTGCTGAAATCAAGATTTCCGGGTCTGTTTTTCCACGTAGCTGCGCTAATCATATGTAATCCTGTGGTTAAAGTCTCTCGCATTGCCACCGCAGCCCTTCAGAATAGGCTTCGATCCGGCCTTCCGTGGATGATTGGCAGACTGTTCACTGAGAGGTTAAATCCACTCTGAAACTCTGAGAAATCTGCTGATGTACACATAGCGTTACTGAACATAACATTGATTGGGATTGCGCTAGGTTTTCTGAAAGACTGCCCTGATTTCTTTTTTGTACTGCGACTTGTACGTGGTATCATGAGAATGGTAATTGCTTCACGAATGGCTACCTCTTCCCCTCATCAGCGAAGTCAGCTAATTTAATTTCGGGGCCTTAATTGGCTTTCCTGCTTCGCCTGTCAGAGAGCAAACACAGCCCTAGACTCCAGAGCTCACCTTCCACCAGTGTGGTATGGAGCTCCTCCAACCACCTGTTACTAATGCAGTGTGTTAGAATAATTATCGCCATGGCAATGCATACACCAAAAAGGAAATGACATTGAGGTTGAGGCAAAGCAGACATCCTGGTATGAATAAGGTAGACAGGACATGTACTGGGATGTCATTTTGTCTCAGTGCAGACAGAGGTAGCTGGCAGCTGCTTTCGTCAATGACATGTGCAACTGTCCCAGTCCAGATCCTTTTATGTTGCTAGAGCAGGCATGAATAGTTTTTTCAGTTGGTTGTTTACTGGAAGGATCTAAGCCACAAACAGGCATCTCACACCTGGCCTCTGAGCAGCGAAAGCACAGACAGAGAGATCACTGAATTGTGTGGCTTCTCCCGAGAGATATGTTAAGCAGCCAAGTATGGCCTTACACAGCATAGTCATCAAGATTTTTCTGTTAATAAGGTATTCTGTTAATAAGGTGTCCAGTAGCAGAAAACAAAGTGTACTGTTAATTTCAACATTAACAAAATAAGATTCAAATACGCCTGACACTGAATAGTTTTATGTTTGTTAGTGTTTTTTTTTTGTTTTCTAATTTTATACTGCTTATTGCTTAAGTTACTTGTATCAAATGAGTTTTTAGGAATGTTACTAACATTAGGGAGGGGCTAAATAAGCCTTCCTGGATCTTTGCGTACTACACCAAATGTGTCTGAATGTGGAGGTAAAATCATTGAGAAATAAACTCAGATGTAAAGGAGCATATTTGATCCATTTAAAAATGTCCAATTTTTGTCAGAGAAGATTAAAATCTCCACATCCCCATAGCACAGTTTCTGTATCCCATATGAAATATTAATGTTTACACTGAAGGTAGACCTACGTTTGAGGCATTAAGTGTATAGAAATTAATCACAACTGCTGAAAGCTGGAAAATCCAATTTTCTCATGAAACACTGAAGTGGGCAGATTATTGAACAGTGTGTTTTACCAAGCTCAGATGTGAGATTTAAATAGGCTTGCTTAAGTACTTATATACATATATAAAGGAATTACTTTAAAATCTGTATGTTAATGATTGTAAGATTTCTATACTGATACTTCTGGAAGTAGCAATAAATGAACTACATCTGACAAAATATTGAAGGAACAGTGATTTAACAGCAGCACTTTTTGCATTTTAGTCAGTAAAATGTAGCCTGTTAAGAAGTACAGGCAGAGAATCAGCGTAAGGTTATAAATAATCCTTAGATAATTTGTTATATTTTACATTGTTTTGGATCTTTCAATTAAATCACATAAACAATGTTAACTGTATGTATGAAGGAACAAGGTACAAAGTTATTTTGCCTGATGTTTTGAATTCAGTTTTGAGCTGAGCAGGGTTTTTTATGAGGAAGGTTCTTGAAACAGTAGAGTCAGAGCTACAGAAGGGATCAATTTTGGAAGAGGGGAGTAAAGGTGAATGTGGTCATATGTTGTGTGGCTGTGAATACCAGAAGTTGTTTTGCGGTGGCCATGGTATCGAAATGGGTGTCTATACATTCCTAAGCTAGGCTGCACGTTGCAGCTGAAGTCCAGTACACTGGTTCCCTGAAGGCAGTTAATCACAAGCCTTGGGTTTATTGACTCAATTTCCCTCTTTATGGTGTCTTTACTATTACTATAAGCTGTTCAGACCTTTACAGCGGAGACTTGGCAAGACTTGAGCGTAATAAGAACAGACGTTGAGAAAGCACTGTTGGCGTAAGGTTTATGTCCAGTATGATTAACAGCTCAGTTACCCACTGTGCTCTTCAAGGAGATCTGAGCAGTAGTAAAAAAAAAAAGGTGTTCTCTTATCTGATTTGGAGTCGGAGGATGGTGCTGTGACAACAATTTAATTTAAGGAGACGGTCTTCCCAGAATCCTGGGATGTGGAATGCGCAAAAACTTCTCCACAGTGTTTCCTCACTTCCTGTTGCATTCTGTGAAGGTCGGGACCCTTTTTTGCATTTTCTGTACGTTAAGTTTACTCAAGCCTTCACTGGTAGCTGAGAGATCACACAGACGGATATTTGTATGGAGATGAAAATTTGTTTGCATGTGACGTTACAGGTTCTCTTAGCTGCAAACCACTTCCTTTCCACTTTGCCTCGCCCTCTCCATTTAGAGATAGTGCGTGCTCAAAGTTAACATACTAGGTTTCGATTGTATGTGTATTTGCAAGCAATGTGAACATAGCAAATGGAGCAGTGTTACAGTATTTGCAATGTGTTATTTTAATGGGATGGATTGCAAGCCCCTTAATACACTGTTGACAATACAGTCAACAGATTCATACTTTGTCATGGAATCCTAAAATGAGGAAGGAATAAACTTATGAAAATAATCTTATTGCATCTTCTAAAACTTCTGCATTTTGTTGTCAGGACTGTGGGTAGGATCATGGATGATGCATTTGTCTCAGTGGCCTTGTGGAGTGACACAGTCATGGCCCTGATTACAATTTATGCTAATGGTTATGGACATTTATGGAGTATATATCTAACAGAGTTGGAGGTACAGCAGACGTTCTTCTTGCAACCAAAACCCAGCATTATGAATGCATCACAAATTGTATTAACCTCAGTACTAGTTGCCAAAGATAAGGTTCATGGCACACAAACAGCTCACACAAAGAGGCAGAAAGTATTTTTCGGTCAATGTACATGGTGCCCTCACACAGACTGCGGTCTGATGCACCACACCTTTTATGAATCTTCAGTGAGTACGCTGCTCTCCAGATGTTTCTGTTTTATCTGCTAAACCTCTTAGAGAGTAGAATAATGGCTAGGTATGGATCTGTTCTTTTTTTTTGTTCTGAGTGGGCAGAATCCTTCAGAATCATTAGTGTAATGGTGTTGCCACCCAGGGCAGTTTTTATACCATCTTAAAACCCAGGGAAAATGTTTGGCTAGACCTACCAAGCTATAGAAATCTGTCATGTCAGGGCTGTTGACTAGCATTTGTTTAGTGTAGTGAATCCTGCTCAAAGTTTTCCCTTGGGTTTATTTTCAAAGAGTTAAGACGGTTTCCTGAAAACAGAAAATATTTCATTTAAAGTTTGGGGGAAAAATAATATGTTACATAGTAATTCTGAGTTGACCTCCAGTACTGCCTTTTGAAATCATTACTGAAGTCCTTCTTGATAAGACATCAAACAAACAAGCTTTAAAAGGTGTCAGAATTTCTTCAACAGAAACCCACAGCATATTCTTTTTGTGTACATTCCCTAACGCCCGTCCCTTTCCTTTCTCTGGGTTAAACCAAAACGCTCCGAGTTGCACCTCTTTAGTGGGGCCTTTTAGAGAAACTTAACCTACCATTAGCCCTGCACCCAAGGGGCATTGTGGAACAATGTAGTCTGCTCGGCTGAACAGGATGTATAATTGTCGACACTCTTAATCACTCTTGGTGTTTATTGCCTATGAAATTAATACGGCAGAGAACAGACGTGGGTGCTGTGTATTCTTTCTGTGTTGTGCGTGTACATGTGGGCGGGCTACATGGATTTGGGGGGGGGGCAGAGGGAAGTTTCTGTGTGTGTGTGTGGGGGCGGAGGTGTGGCTTTAGGTTGCTGGCATCCAATAAGAGGATGCTGGACCTGGCATAGTGGTGTCCCGCAGCTCGAACAGACAGTTGTTTGATCTGGGTAACTGTATGAAAGGTGAGGCAGACTCTGTGAACTTTACTATCTGCGAGAGCAAGGTGTGCGTTTACTTTTCTGCGTCAGTGACCCTTTCTGGACGCAGGAGTGCTGTTTACTCTCTGTGCTTGAAGTAAGCGGTGACTGTGGTGTCAGGAGGAGCCCTGGCTGGATTTTGTCTGTAGGATTTCCGCCCTGCCGAGGACAGAGTGTGACAGGTCCTGTGGCTGTCTCAGACGACGCTGCTACCTTGATCCTGAGTGCGTGCAGCGGGTGCCCTGTGCGTTCTGTTTCATTGTGCTTCCCTGAGAGCAGCGGTGGACCACAACACCCCCAGCTGAAGTCATCTGATAGGCAGATAGTGGTACGCAAGGAGACCTTGACGAAGTCTGTCCTGCTGCCTGGTGACAAGGTAAAAGTGCTGTAATTCCCGGTTTATAAGTCAAACATTAAGGCACCTACATGGGGCTCTGAAAAGTAAAGAAACAACCAGTGCATTCATTTGCTGTCTCAATAAGGAGAGTGCCACTAATACATGGGTGCGGCTGATAGTACAGAGCTTACAGGAAGAGGAAACCAAGATCATTAATCAGATGAGAGTGTGCGCAGATCTGCCTCCCGTTACAGTGTTTGATTTAAAACCTATTTAGCGCATGTGTGCAAGCGTGCATATATATGAAACCGCATGTACAAGTCATCCTCAGATTTATATTCCGCTCCGCTCATTGCTTTTCAGAGCTTTAATGTGTATTGCTGGGTTGTGAAAGGAGCTGTCAGCTTTGCGTGAGACTTATAGGTGCTATTAAAATGAATGCGGGTAAAGGCTCTTTCAGAGTATTGCACAGCGTTAAGATCGCTGTGAGAATAAACTGGAGTTTTGCTTGATCCTGGGCTGTGACACAGATGTAGGCGGTCATGCAGCACTGTAACGGGGTAAAATTTATGGCACTGAAATAATGCAGCTTTGGTATTCAGCCCCTGATCCTCAAAGACTTCGTGTAGTCAGGGCTTTTTTTTGTTCCCCCACTGATGGCATGAAGACAATTTTCCCTCCAGGAGAGCACCTGTGCCATTGAGTGGCCAGTGCTGGGATGCAGGGAGGAGTGTCGGAGTCTGCTCTCTCTATTCAATACAGGAGGGCGATGTTTCATGGCACGTGTCGCTGCGTTAGAAGAACATTGCTGGTGCTTGCCCGTTTCCTCCCAGGGCAGGAGTGTGCCTGCGTGTTTGACAGATGCTCGCATGTCACGGTTATGTGCGTCTGGGACAGAGCTCAGAGCACCCCGTGCCATTTCAAATGCCACCAACACAGCTGCCCCCAAACTGGGTGCCTATTTTTGACCGCTCTCTGGTTATTGTCCCCATGCTCTCATGGCCTCTTGTCATTTGACGTCCCCAGATCATTTTCCTGCTTCCTGCCCTTTTCGCCTGGCTGGGGTTTGGGATACAGTGAGTGGCTCCGTCTGAGAGGAGGGCCCGTGTGGTGCATGGTGCACGTATTTACAAACCTTTACAGAGCTGTTTGACTAGTGATTTGTAGCTGGTTGGCTATGAGTATTTTTTTTTAATATGTTTTGTTCAAAGAGGATTGAATCTCCCGCTCATATCGTTAATATGGTTACTGCACTGTGCTGACATAAAAAGTAGCTACACTGTTATTTATTCAGTGTGGTTTAAAATTCGTATGATTTTTCACATTTCCTATTCCTAAATCCAGTTACCGGTTGCTGTTGTTCATCTTCAGAAAGGTTGCAGTTATTCATCTTCTGTAGCCTGTGGCCCATTCATGCAACTGTTAGTACTATGGCCAAACAGGCATCTCGCTGCAGAGATACAAGAGCAGAGACCCATCTGGGAATCAAACCCATTCAGACCCGAAGGTCTAGGACCCTTCATTCACAGCAATAATCTTTAGTCACCTGATTGACTCATCTGTGTCTGTAAACCTGTGCTTTCAAAGTGGGGCTGCACCAACAGTGCTAGGCATGGACCAGTGTACTACTCTATGAAATATTTGGCCGGATTGAATTCAGTGAGTGTGTATTTGATGTAACCCTTGCCACAATTGCGTAAACTTTAAACCTTTTAGCATCCTGTTCTGCTCAGTGGTTGTGATGTCCTGTACCTTGTTTGTAGCACAGTTAATCATTAGGATATGTTTAGCATCCTATTTAATGGATTCATTTATTGGTTAAATATTCACTTTGGTACAAAACATTACACGTCACCACTAAACCCTTTGCTATTTGACAAACAGAATTCTGTAGTGCTTGCCAAGAACACTGGTATTTTGAAATGTTGCAGTACCCTAATGTTTTTTTTTTTTTTTTTTTTTTTAGAGGAAATGTGATTGCTGTCACTTGTCACAGAGGTCAAAGAATACAATTACGTGTCAAAGACAGTAACAAAAGCCATAAAAGGAGAGTTTAGAAGTAGCACCAAATTCCTGCCCTGGGTCAAAACAAACTGTCCTTTACAGAGTGTCAGCTTACGTAGTGGAATTTTACACACCTTTAAAATTAGAGTGGTTAGAAATGTTTCTCATTCAATTCACTGTTGGTTACTTTAACCTCACAATACATAGGAGTGAAAAATGGTACAGTATATCTCCCATGATATAATTAATTTATGTGGTAAATTATGTAAAACTGATAATTTTTTAAGGAAAAGCAATCCGTGGGACTTACAGTATAAATAAAGTCAACATTAACATCCACTCTTGTGGTCGGTGCAGGGCCATAAATATGCTGATAAAGATCCTTAGGGTTTGAAACATCATTCTGCTGTCATTACAAATAAACATCCACTTTGGGTTGCAAAAAAATAGTGTGTGGACTCCTTTATTCCTCCTTCTTACTCCTAAGCCTGCATGTAGAAAGCTTCTGTTACCAATGGGGTGCCATCACACACTGACTGAGTAATGCCTTAGCGCACAGTTTCCCCCCACTAACATTTCAGTAGGGGGTGAAAAAAGGTGACAAAAAGTCTGTCTTAAGTCTGGCATAACCCAAGTGCTTCCATTTTTGAAATTCTCTCTGTCCGCCCACATCGTTGACAGAAAGCTTAACAAAAAAAGCTTAACAAAAACTTGGCAAACAGAAGACAAGAGAAAAGACTAAAAGATTTATCCTTGATAATAGCTGTAGGGTGAGAGGTGTAGAATGTGGAACCCCCCACCATCACCACCACCACCCCGTAGCTGTATCCCCACCACCTATGACTTTTTGGATCTTATCTTGTGACCGTGACAGCTATACCCCCTGCCTACCCCCCCCCTTCCTTAAGAACCTGCTTCATCCATAGCCATTGGGATAGTGCAGACTGATATTTGAAACTAAAACCAAAAACCCTGCAGGGGCGCGAAGGGTTAATCCTACATCTCAAATTCAAGTGCAGTGCTGAGATACTGTGAGTCATCAGCAGCAGCACTGTGCAGGCAAGCACTCGACTCTGAATATTTTATATCCCCGTGAGGAGGAGCTAGCAGTTAGAAAGATGGTTTGTGCAAGAATTCTTACTGCTGCTGTGCTGACAGGGCCGTGTTCTTTCATCACTGTCAGTCTGCTCGCTGAGAACCACACCATATAAGACAGTGTAATGTGTGAAGAAGCATACATTCCATATTATTTTTAAATATGTTTCCTGGAATACACTATGTATGTACAAATGCTGTAAAATCATTGTGCTATATATGCTTAACATCACCATCATGGTAGTAACAGATATAGTATCTACAATATGCTGTATGTTTTTACACTTAAGAACCATTTCTGTGATGATTTGGATGATCGTCTTACCATATAGTGATATACAGCATATTACATTTTCTTATGGAATTATCGTGGATTCCATTCCATTTGAGTGCTAAATCAGTGACTGACACCTAGGACAATAATGCTCTTTGGTAGAAATTCAGCTTTTTTCATGTTTCCACCTTCAGAATTACTGTGGTACAAATAAAACCCCTGTGGAGGAGCTCACAGCTCTGTCTCACTTTCAATCAATGGATCTGAGGATTTTCATATCATTTGCTGTTGGAATGAATTGACTGGGCTGGCTCTCCTCTCCTGCCAAACTGTAAGCAGCCATGCACACTGTACCCTCCAGATTTCTGGGGGGGTTGTGATCATTGGAGCCACAACTGCAATAAATCATTACCCTCCACATTTCATTAGTGCTCCCCCAAAGCCTGTAAGGCAGTGTGGTTTGGCCTCCCTTCAGGGTCTGATTGATGTCTGGGCTCTGCAAACTCTCCCCATGTGCAGAGAAGGGGACTCCTTACAGCAGATTACCCATAATCCATCACTCCTGAAATGGAGAATCCTGCGAGCGTGATGGTAGAACCACTGGCAGTGCCCAAAGTGGCCTCCATCATTCTTGAAATTTCACTAGGGCTCTTTGAAATACGTGATCTCTGACCCCAGGGCCTGGGGAAGGCCTGCAAAAGGTCACTGCATTCATCTTGGCCTTGTGCAATGCTGAAGTCATGTGGTAGGGTGACATTGAGAACATGTTGCAGTGTTTTCATAACTCTCATCACAAATGACATTATTTATTTGCTCAACAGATGTACTGTCCTTACCCAATGGGCCTTGGTTATATAACGAATGAGCTCTTATTTATCTTGTATTTTACTTATCATTCATTTATAATTCTGGATAGTTACTGATGCAGCTCAGGTTATGTAGTGTACCTTGCTCAGAGGTATAGCAGCATTGTCCCCTGTGGCATTCAAACCTGCAAACCTCATCTTCACAACAAACAACTCTAGTGGGTTTAAATACCACACTGGGGGTGTTCAAGTGTGTGCTCAGATTAAGTGGGCAAGGAAAGAGGGGTTGGGGATGTTTCTTTTTTCTATCCCCATTTGCCAACATTTAGCACGGTCACTAACCTTCCAGGAAACACTAACCACTTAATGGCCACTGTCCAGAGAGTCCAGACCCTGAAGGATGGTCCATTAAACTTTAGGACCCTTACGCCGCCCCTGTGGGACCAACAACGTGCAGTCTGCTCTCACCTCCCTCCCTCACGAACTGTACCTCAGGTTACATTCATGGAAGGAAGCTCTTCTTGTTGCTGCTCAACCCTTTGCTGTGGATGGTACTGTAGTATTAATGCACACGGCTAGGCGGTGTAGGGTTTCCCTGCCGCTTGCTAAGCTGCCTTTAGCTCACATGCAAACAGCCATCCTGGAATGTGCTGCTCTAGTTACAGTGCGAGTTAAACAGTTACTGAAGAACAGCAGAGTCATAACACTGCTACAAGGGTGTATGACAGCTTGACAATATGTCCACATCAAAAATGATTGGCCTTGTTTTATATGTTACTATTGTCATACATATACAAGCACACACACATTGATGGTTAGGTATCTCTTTCAACATTGTTTCACCCGAATAGCTCTAATAAGTGTAAGTGGGCACTGCAAACTATCAGAGCATAGATGTACCTTAATATATCTTGCCTTAGAATAGCAAGTGGAAAGTGCACATTACTGTTTACAGTACCTTTTGTCTGTTCCAGATGAATATAAATAGCAACCTAGCCACAATCTGCTAGCTGTATTTGGTAAAAGCTCATTCTTGATGGATGTTTCTTCTTAGCTAACCAGCTACACTATTTAAACAGATTTTTACACAAATGGCTAGCTAGGAACATCTTTACTGTTCCTTAGCAGTGATACAGGAAAGTATAAGTGATGTAGCTATCTACTCCGTGTAGGTTTTCCCTACCAGTTTGCTAGCTAGCTCTGTTGAGATGGGAAGTCCATGATACTTTTATTCATCCATCAACAAAATATATTGATGTTTTGCTAACGGTCAAAGGTCAGTCCTCGTTTCCTTACTAGCTATTTAGCCAGACAGTTAAAATTATGTAGAGCTTTCACTAGCAAGCTGGCTACCAACCTCTGCAGCTATATTGTTCCTATGTTACACATATCCGTGTTATTATACAACTTACAATGGATGACCTCTGGATCATTTTCATTGAGACCATAAAGAATGGAAAAGATAGCATACCAGTAAGTCTGCACTCATTTTAGCACAGCAGACGGCTGTTAAATACCAGTTGTTCACACAAAAAGGTAGTGAGGTAGCTAGCTAGCTAGAACTTTGCTCTAGTCAAATATATGAAACAGGATACATGTATAGCTGCTAGTTAGTTATTAGCAATGAAAGACACCCTTTAGTTTCAAGTGTATTTGATAATGTATGAGAAAGTGAATCTCTGTCTCCATCTCACCTGTATGACAGTGGCTACATAGCCTCTACCATTCTGACAGTCAATCTCTCTGTTCCCCTCTCCATCTCCTCCTCAGACGACAGTGTGAGCAGCTATGGCACCTGCTGTGGGAGGGCCCGTGGGATACACACCCCCCGAGGGAGGGTGGGGCTGGGCAGTGGTGGCAGGGGCCTTCATCTCCATCGGCTTCTCCTACGCCTTCCCCAAGTCCATCACCGTCTTCTTCAAGGAGATCGAGGTCATCTTCAACGCCAGCAGCAGCCAGGTGTCCTGGATATCCTCCATCATGCTGGCCGTCATGTATGGCGGAGGTAAGAATGCTGGCGAGGGAGAGGGATTTTTCTGAAGGGCTCTGGCATTATAGTAGGGGCAAGGAGGACATTGGGGTAACTCCAAGGTGCTGAGTTCTGGGGGGAGGGGACATGGTTGGGTAACTCAGAGGTGCTAGTGCGCTGGGAGAGGGGACAAGGCACAATGCCTCAGACACAGTGGAGGTGACCTCCTGGAGGGATTTTTACAGTATGTGCTGGATACATCATTACATGGGACGTGGGAGAAGTTGGATGATGCATTGACATCAAGCTGAAGGTGAGCTCCTTGGAGTCCATTTTGTACATAACACCACACTGCCTGGGGTCTGTAGCTGAATGGACCAAGGTGCAGTCAGAAGGCTCTGGCACAAAAAGGAAGTGTTCAATTACATTAGTGTCCCAAGATGCTGTACCGTAGTGTTTATCATGCTGTGTGGTGGGTCCTACACTGATGGTCTGAAAAGTATTTTTGAAAGACAGCCTCCTATATCCAAGGCGGTATATAATAGTTTAATAACAGTTGCAAGGAGTAGGTGCTTGTCATTGTAGTGTCTGCAGAAATCTCAGGGGGTTTGGGTAGTGCCCAGGAGGCCAGCCCTACTTCTAGAAGTTATGGCAATACAGCAGGGACGTTCAGAGGAAAACTTGGACACGGGGAGGCATAAACCTGCCAGACGCATCACCCCATCATATAAGAGGTCAAAGAAAATTATGCAAGCTGTCATTTTAAAAGCACCACATGGGCATTAAATAATGTGAAGTGTTTTATCTTAAAAGTGTGATTCAATTCAGTTCCTGAAACAAGCACTGTACAAACAACAACAATCATTGAGTAAATGCAAGTATTTACATCCTCTTGCTCAGCCCATTTGTACTTAAAGCACTGCGTAAGCCAGGAAAAGACTGCAGTGGATTTAAGTGAGTTTTAGAAACTGATGGCCTCAGAGTGTTTAAACAGGTGTGTGCCATATAACTAGAGTTCACCATCTGATAGAACTGAAGACTCTCTTTTACCAAACAGGAGTAAAAATACCCCACAGTAGTACTGCTTTCTTTGCCAGGCAGTGTCTCACAGGCTTTTGTGTGGTACATTGTAATGACAGCTTGAGAGAGATTATCAAGGAGATGAAGCTGATGATGCAGGAGCTGCATGGACTGTATCCACACGGAAAGAGTCTGTTTTCTGCTACTACATTTTCCTCTGTGTGAGAATATGATTTTTGGTGCTGGCTTTTGATTTTGTCTGGGACTTAATTCAGAGTACTGCACTAGGTGGACACTGGGGACATATATCTCCGTTAAACCTGTTATTCGTATACTCTGTGGCTCCCACAATGGAATATTCTGATAATCATACTACTTTTTCCCTCAAGGACTCGTTGCAGCTCTCCGACGGGAACAAATAATATTATTTTATGTAAGGTTATGTACTCCTTTATAAATATTGAAGAGAAAGTTTATAACTGAATTAAAAAAATGTTAATTTGCTTAACTACTTATCTCATGGTTTAATAATTTGATAGAATATTCTGTCTCATCCCTTGTGGAAACATATTTGATAATTGGTCTCTGAATGAGCTGTTGAATCTGCATTTTGCTGTAAAGCCCTGTAGTAATGTTGAGCTTTCTCTATAGAATCAGTCATATGGCAATAGATTGCATTCTGTGATGCACTCTGTATGATATAGGTGTAGTTTCCTGCAATGATTATAGACCTTACATTTTTTGCAAATTTTCAACTGTAGTAAAAACAATATTGTGGCTCAGATTAAAACTGCTACAACTTATTTGAAGGATAAATTTGAAATGCAGGTTAGTTATGTTACTCAAAGTTTAATTTTGGAAATTTAAATATGGCTTTCACAGTCAAGGAGCCTGTAAGCGGTATTTGTGAAGGAACGTGCAATACGTGCGCTCGTACAATTTGTTTGTAATGAGGCCGCATGAGTAAGCTGGATAATTCTGTGTGTGGATTAAAATAACTACGTGTGGATCCACCACATCCAGGATTACTGTTGTTGAGTGTTTAACAGCTAATAATCCTCCCAAACAGTGGATATGTGCACTGATCCCTCTATTCTCTTAAGTAAGGCAGTTCTTCCTGGTTTTTCTGGTTTGCATTTCTGGGCTAAACGTGTGCAGATGGGAAATGCAGTAGTCATTGGACAGTGTTTGTTCAATTCCTGCCACACAGGCAGGTTGTGTTCCATCGCTTTGTGATGGTGGCATTAGTGGGTGTGCCACCTCAAAGCCATTCTTGCCTCAAAACAGGCATTGAGGTTACACTGGAGCGTAGAGGGGGTGGTGGCCTCAGAGGACATTACCTAAAACAGTATCTGTGCCTCTGACAGAAAGCATTGGCATTTCTCATTCAGAAAAAAAGCTCCTGTACAGCACTGGATTAAACAGATCATGACTCCTGAAATTGACTGAGTGAAATAATAGTCAACAGCTTTTTTAACTACTGGCAATCTTCTGTGGAAACATTGTGGCTGTGCAACATCATCTGTCCCTAGAGTCAGTTTTGTCTGACTTCTGTTCCTCCTCCGGAGTTTTCCCCCCTTGTGGAAACAGTGTACAATGAATACTGGATGTTCTCTGATAGGGAAGATAAAAGATGTGCTGAGAGAGGTGGTACGTGATGTCATACAGGCTGTGCCAATGGGTCTGACCACACAGTAGGCCCTGCCCCCACCCGCACACACACAGTCTTTCTCTGAGTCGACATGATTGTGCGCACGTACAGACACAGCCAGCAACAGGACTCCCCTGTGAAAGTGGAGAGTCACTGAGCCCCTGAAACTGGATCTCCAATCAGAGAACAAAGCCCAGTTAGTCAGTCAGACAGGCAGTCAGTGAAGAGTTCCCGGCTGTAACCCTGGGAGACGAGCTGCGCCTTATACTTGCAGGTCTCCATTCTGTGGACGCGCTGTAGGAAGCTCACTACATTTAGAGCTCTGACATTTAGGGTTTGGAATCCACAGCCAATAGGTCTGATATGATTTGTTTAAACGTTGGTTTGAATAGGGCTGTTTGGTTTATGGTGAACAGCCCTTTCCCTTGTGAAAGTGGCTGTATCTCTGCCACTCAAGACGTAGCAAAAGCAGTCAAATTTATTTATCAGCCTAAATAGCAGCTGTGTTGAATTGTTCTTACATTTGTAATGATGTTGTGCACATTGGCAGTAACAATGTCAGAAATTATATTGCTCATGAATGAACATGGACTTCTTTTCGGCTTGATTTTATTATGATCACAGTGGCTGCACCCTGTTTGTAGTCATGTGCAATTAGTAGACTTTTTATGTTGGGGATGTAATGCTTCACTCACTGTGTTCACCAACAGACAGAAAGGTCTGGGGTAGAGTTCATATTTGGGATCATCGTAAGATGGATACAGCTCACAGCATTTCCACAAAGCCAGATAAGCCCTTTAAGCCCACAGAGTAGCAGTGGGACCCACGGTGGGAACAATGCCACATTGTGCCCCTATGGGACATGACCAAAAAAGGGAACAGGCAAGGCCAGCATACAGGCGGAAGGCACATGGGTAAGGGGATGGAACATGGGTCAATCCCAGCATTCCCTCTCATGAGGGCACTGCCGGTTGGCCCGGTGCCAGGTGCCTAGTGACAGCGTGTGATAACGGGTGAGCTGACCTTTAGATCACTCTTTCAGCCTCTAGAGGGGCCTTGTTACTGCTAGTCAGTCTTGTACAGGGAAACACAGCAGACAAATTGTGGAAATCCTGCAGAATTTCAAAGGAAATAAAGGTGTAAGTACCTTACACTGATCTGTCTGTGAGCTTGCAAGTACTCAGGCAGAAGAGAAGGGAAAAGTATCAGAACTTCAATAGGGTTAATAGTTACTGTTGCTATGGTCTGTAATCTTTAGATTGCTTCCCCTAGACATAAATAGTTATAAATAAATAACAATTTATAATAATAATTTCTTCTGTTGTGTGAGAAGTGGATAAAAAGGTGACATTCTGTGAACTGAAATCGCTGCAAACCTTCTATGAATAGGTTGTAAGATCACAGCATTCCACATACATGCAGTAATACCCAGAGTTAAGAAATTATTTCATGAATGGAAGAAAATATATGATTTTATGTATGCTATATGATAAATATATATTTTTTACATATGAGTGCTACAAGCATCCACAAAGATTTATAGTTGTATACAACCATCAACATACACCATCAAGCAGAGACAATGTTCTCTTGATGGAGTAATCTCACTGTGCATTCTGGGGGCTGGAGCCATCAAGGGGCAATGGTGAAGGAGTCTCCATGTCTGTTTCAGATGAAATCTTCCGAAATCATACCATGTTCGTAAAATTTTTGGCTGAATGGGTCCAGGACAGCCACAAGAACATTAGGGCTTCTTTTGAGGTAGTAAAATACTTGTCACATGGAGACTGAAATCAAGTGTTCATTCATTTCAGATTCACTGGCCAAAGTAGCACTGTTGCAATGCAGGTTAGAGCTGGTAAAAATGAAAGCTAGAGTTCACTGGTTTGGTGCACTTAATCCCTATTAAATTACAAGGTAGGAAACATCTTAAAATATGTTTTGTAGTTTAGTGTGGCTTTTATAGGCACCTAGGGCTTTTCTCTAAAAAAGACATCATTCAGCATGTATAGGTTTGGAGCTTGGGTTTTTTCGTAAAGTCTTCTGGAGAGAAAATATTGGAAAATGCTCCAGGGAAGCCCCTTACCAGGCAGAATTCTAAACAAACACTTTCCCTAAGTTTTAGCATCCTAAAGCGTGACTGTAGGTGCCTGTTGAATCATTATGGGGCAACATGTGAGGCACAGAGTGGCTCACATTCAGCTGAACTTCACAGTGAGTAAGCGCCTGGCAGAGAACAGTGGGAAATTCTTCGGGGTGGCTTGCATATCACCTCGCCAAGCAAGGAAGTTCTGACTTTGCGACCTGCCGGTTTGCGGAGTTTCGCTTTCAATTTGTGTCATGCACATCATTGTTTGTTTCATCTGACAGACGGACAGGAGTGTCAGCAGAACGTCCCTATTTAAAGCATGGAGGCGGCAGACGACACAGAAACCCAGCTCAAAGAGGCCGCTCACACAAGTGACATATAGTCCTTACTGTGGCATTGTATCTCATTGTTCTGATCATTGTGCTGACATCATCTTCTGTGATTAATTTAACTCGGGTATCAGGATGTCTTCTTTAATGCCTGGTTGGTCAGGCTTTTTTGTCGGTAAGACTAAGCAATATCCCATTTTACAGGTGAGTAAAAAGTAAATAAATAAGCCTACATTTCTAAAATATGTATATATGTATATATATACACAAGAAACGTCAACTCTATCCAAAGTCTGAGAGAGCTGCTCGTGATATTATTTCATTTCCGTTTCACTGGTTGGTGGACAGGGGTCAAAGTTGCAGCCTGTGCCTCTGCCATGGGCTCTACCAGTTCCCCCTCACTCTGCAGCTTACTCCACCACCCATTGTTTGGAACAAGAATCCAGCTGAGGACATTTTTGTTTTGTTTTGTTTTGTTTTCCCTTGTGCAAATCTTAAACCGCTTTTTTCTCATTCATGCCTGGCAAATGAATCTGGGAGGGCTTCTAAACAAAGATTGTCAGAGTCCATTTGTGTCTGCTTAGAGGTGCTGGGATTTGGGAAGGGGGGGCTGAATCATCCTTCACGCGAAGCCTGCCTGCTCTCGTTTTGACCCGTTTGTGCCGGTTTCAGGCTGACAGCAGGCTGACAGTAAAACCCGTCCTACCATTTAGGCAGGCATCGCTGTGATCAAGTGAGGCCCCATGTGACATCATCACTGAATTAACTGTGGCTTTAACCTGTATTATGGTAATGCACATGGGGTTTCAGGGCCGGCTCCCACGGGGCTGACTTTGCTAACTTGAAAACACTGGGACTTTTGTATGTTTGGATGTGGCAGGCGGCCAGACCACCAAATAAAATCAACAAAAGGGACAGGGTAAATGGAATCCTCCCTGAATTGAATGGATTTGGTCATAAAGGTAGTTGGCGGTAAAAGAAACCACAGTACATTTACAAGTGTGTTGTCCAAAGCCATTTTGTGGAATCAAGACAAAAAAAAACAGGATTTTGAAGTTAAGGAGCATGGCTGAAAGGTAAGCAGAGACATTCGCAGATAAAACACCAGGCTCTTAAGAAATAAAAGGACTTGTCAGCCCACTTTTCAGCAAGGATGCTGAGTCTAGTGTAATTTTGTGATAAGAGAAGTTACCAAAGAAGAGGCCATTCACTTTGTCACTCTGATTTGGTGGTAGAGTGCTAATGGATTTCACAACAAAGCATCCCATTGCCTCGGTCATTCTGGGGAGTGAGTAGAGAACTAGCATTCCTTCTTCTGTCTGCCATAAAGAGGCTGCCAAATTAGCATCAGCCCGTACAGAACTGAGGCCGCGGACCCTTGCGGGAACTGGCCTGACCACCTTATGGCACTGGAATTCCAAAGGCGTTCACAGGGTCATATGTGGCACCTGAAGGCCTAGCTGGGCGGCATTGTGTGTGGTGTGTGTAAAGCATCGTATCATAGATTAATGCACAAGAAAGAACAAGTATGTTTAGTCTAATCCCCCACAGGCACGTGCTGTCAACAGCAGCCTTTGTACAGAACCTCTGCACACCCTGCAGTCCGCATGCTGAACAAGCGGTTCAGCAGCCATTGGTGAAAGAGCCTTGAGGGATTGCGTAATCATGCAATCCGGAATCTAAAGAGAGCAGTCATGAGCGGCTGAGGTGGTGTGCCCGCAACCAAGCTCATTAGCAGCGACATTCCTCATCAGTTTTGCGTTAGCGCGCTGTTTATATGCGTGCATTGTGTTTTTCTTTATGCCTGTCTCACCCCCTCGACCACTGAGACGCAAACAAGGCCATCATTGTGATGAACAAAAACGATTTGAGAGCAAAGGCTGGAGCTGCTGAAGAATGGCCGCATTATGGAAAAGGCTGCATGAGAGGCCCTCCTGCCTGAGGACTGGAACCTTCCATATCAGTGAATACTTGTCCTGACAGGACGGGAAACTTCATATTGCCATCCTGCAGGCATACATTCTTTGCATTTAGTGCTCATTAACAGATAGCCTGAAGATTGAATTCTGTCAGATTATTAAATCATTAGTCCAATGACCTGCGGTAACTCTTGACAATTTTTTAAATGGGCCAGATTAGTCCACAGTGACACTGTTCCTTTTAGTATAATAGTTCCTGTCCTTGAAGGGTCAGAATATGCTCAGTTCCTCTTTCCACCCCTGAAGTTTGATTCCTTATTTGGAAACAAGGGTAGCTCACCTGTTCTTGCAGGCCTTTGTGGACTTTAATGTTGGACCTTGTGGCTGGTGCAGTCAGCATATCATCCTTACAAATGATCCATCCACGCCTGTCTGCCAAGGTGTTAATGCTCAGGTTTATTTCACTATCCTTAGCAGCATCTGACAGTGTCCTCATGCTATTTTTTGGTATTTCCCGGTATCCTTAGTGATTTACTACCTGAGCCTCATGTTCTCTTTCTGTATCTGTCCCTCACTTCTCTTCATCTCTTTATTGGTGATGGGAAAACAAAGTATCATGAATTACAATTTGGGTGGAACTGTCATATACTGTACTACAATTGACTGGCAGATTTGAAACAATCACTGAGTCTTGTTGTGGAAAGCACAGTCATTTGATTGGTTGACAGCACACGTAAGTCATTGGTTGACAGCACACAGACAGATCCACCACTGGGATCTCCCAGTACAACTCTTTATCACACATCCATCTGACCTTTGACCCCTGTGACCACTCACTAGTTCTATGAGGTCCTGATAGGTCCTCTTGGGAGGCTCCAGCTGAAGGTTCTGATTAGAAAGTGACAGCTCTGTTCAGGAGGAGATCAACATATCTGCTCAGGTCCATATAAAAATTCAGTGTTCCTCAGTCACCCTGTCCTGTGGTTAATGGTGGTACTGCTGTCCAGTATGAACCAACATGAGGCTTACAGGAGCTAGGATCCATTTTCCATTGTTTTATAGATATTAGGAATAATTATCGGGCTGTTGTGCAACAATTCACTATTCTATAAAGAAATAGGATTCCCAAGCACTGCTGTGGAACTTATTAACGTTTGATTGCTCTGTAACAGAAATCAATCAAACAATTAGGCATATCTTCAAGTAAACATTTCTTCATATAATGCTCCCTAAGATAAGAATAGGAAAACCATATATTTGCTTTGAAATACCCTCTTAAGAGATGCTCTACAGAGGATTGCAGTCTGTTTTCACAGTAAGATTTTTTTTTTTCAGTAATGCGCATCATCTGCACGTAGAGTAAGCACCTAAATCACAAATCAGCTGGCAGTGATTTATGTGCTATAATTTCAGTGAATGGACTGTTTGCCACACTGAGACTTGACCCAGTCCCAGTTCTTCCCTGGCACTTCCATGCCACCTGGTACCTTTCCTTTCTAACACTGATGCAAAATGAATCTACAACCTCTTCCTTCGTAGTCTCTCTTGAAACCAGTGCAGCTGACAATTGTGCGATAGTACCTGTGACAGCTACCAGGGGGATACACATCAAGTTCCCCAATGTCACCTGGTACTGATTTTACTCAGAAAATATGCAAATGATTTTAATGGGTGAGACATTGTGGGTGTTCTGGTTCCAAGGAGCTCCAGTGCCTGTCCCAGTTATATATACAAAGCGCTTTTGTTTGAGCTAGAATTACCATTTGTGGAAAAACCATTAAAGTTAAGACGGATTGCTTCGCAGTGCTTAAAGAGATCTCCTCAGATGGTTCAGAGTGAACTCTGCTGTAGGAAACCATGTCTTTCGAAGCCTGTAGTTGGGGATCCCCCTTGTGGTCAAGTGTGGGATTTGTTGTTTTAGATTATTCATACCAGGTGCTCCTCCAGTAGATGTGCAACTGTATTTCTGTGGTCTGTTTTGGAAAGTAGCACATGTTTTGCATCTGATATTCTAGATTCATGATAAAAACTGGAACAGACAGCATGCAGCTGTGACTCCATTACTAATAAGCAGAAAGTAAAATGGATGATTTAACCAGGCTCACAATATTATTAGGTCTGTTGTTAAGTGAGTGCCAATTTGAAAGCCAGGAAAAACCAGGAAAAGCCTTACTTACATTGATAAGAGTCATTGGCTGCTCTACTTTATAAATCTATTGAGCAGTCTGTATTATCAGAACTACCTTTTGAAAGTTATTGTTATTGAGGATAAGATGGTAGATCTATTGTTCCAGCATGCTGTTGAAATTGCTGCTCACTAAGATGAAGTAAGATGAACAGTAAGATCCTCATTACTGTTTGTATTGTAATGTTTATTTAGATCAGTGTTTCTCAACCCTACTCCTCGCGGCACCCTGTCCTGCATATCTTCTATCTATCCTTGCTCTACCTACCTGACTGAACTCATCAGTGGCATGTTTTATTGGCTGAGCACACCTGATTTAATCAAGCAGCAAGGATAGATAGAAGATATGCAGGACAGGGTGCCACCAGGAGTAGGGTTGAGAAACACTGATTTAGATGCTCAAGGGTAACATTGTCATGCATTTGATACACTATTATGTCATTTGTAGGACTGAAATTACAGATAGGATCTCTACAGGAATATTTAAATCGCTGTACTGAAGGAAAATTCCCCAAACATATAAGTATGCGCTATATGTTCAAATAAACAATTTTCAGGAGGTGTTTTGATGTGAATTAATTTCTAAGATGCTTTCTTTGTAATGTCAATAATGCAGTGTTTGAAGTTTAAATTACCCAAGCCATTTGTGCCTGGCTTAAAAATCTAAGATGCTTTCTTTGTCATGTCAATAGTGGAGTGTTTGAAGTTTAAATTACCAAAGCCATTTGTGTCTAGCTTAAAAGAAACCCTATCTCTAAAATGTGTAGTGTCCTGGTCCCACATGTTTAAACAAAAATAGATACCCGAACAGGAATTCATACATCACGTGTAGGTTCAGTCTTAAAATCTCCAGTGATGTTCATTGACTCACATTCTCTCTCACTTCTCCTTTTCAGCTCTTTTCAGCTGTTGGACTGAAAGCACATTTCTGTGATAACAAAGAGTGGTCTTGTCCCCCATTTCTCTTCAGGACCGGTCAGCAGTATCTTGGTGAATAAGTATGGGAGCCGTCCAGTCATGATTGTTGGGGGCTGCCTGTCTGGCTGTGGATTAATCGCCGCTTCCTTCTGCAACACCGTAGAGGAACTGTACTTCTGTGTGGGAGTGGTAGGAGGTGAGTGTCTAAATATCTGCAGTTCATGTAATGGAGTCTGCTGTGAGACAAGTGTGAGAAATCTGTTAGGGTTGTTGTGTGCCACCTTGCATTTCTATTCTAGCTTCATGTCTGAGGTTTCAAACCTGAGACACAGAAAAATGTGTACCTTTTTTGTTTCAGATAAATCACAGCTTGTTTAAACAACCTGTTCTCACAAGTTCATTTGTATTGTAAATCAGCCACTGATGTACTCGATACGTATAAGTATGCAGTAAGAACTACTGTTATTTTTCAGTATTTTCTGTGGATTGGTTGCAGGTTTGGGATTGGCCTTCAACCTCAACCCTGCTCTCACCATGATTGGCAAGTACTTCTACAAAAAGCGGCCAGTCGCCAATGGCATTGCTATGGCGGGCAGCCCCGTCTTCTTGTCAACACTGGCGCCCCTCAACAGCTGGTTCTTTGATCAGTTTGGCTGGAGGGGCAGCTTCCTCATCCTGGGGGGGCTTCTGCTAAACTGCTGTGTTGCTGGGTCACTAATGCGACCCATCGGGCCTAAACCACAGCCCGCCAAGGTGGAGGAGACCAAAGTGGCCCTGGAGGAGTCCCTGCCAAAGGGCAGAGGCAAAGAGAAGAAAACTCTTCTTCAGAAGATCAACAGTTTCATCGACCTCACCCTCTTCACCCATCGCGGCTTCCTCCTCTACCTCCTGGGCAACGTGATCATGTTCTTCGGCCTCTTCACTCCTCTGGTCTTCCTCAGCAACTACGCCAAGAGCAAGGATATCGCCAAGGAGAAGGCTGCTTTCCTGCTTTCCATCCTGGCCTTCGTGGACATGGTGGCCCGGCCCTCCATGGGCCTGGTGGCCAACTTGCCACGGGTGCGGCCCCGGGTGCAGTACTTCTTCGCCGTGTCCATCTTGTTCAACGGGGTTTGTCACGTCCTCGCACCGCTGTCAGTGGACTACACTGGCTTCATCATCTATGCCATCTTCTTTGGCTTCGCCTTCGGATGGCTCAGCTCTGTGCTCTTCGAGACGCTCATGGACCTGGTGGGCACTCAGAGGTTCTCCAGTGCGGTGGGGCTGGTGACCATCGTGGAGTGCGGGCCGGTGCTGCTGGGCCCCCCCTTGCTGGGTGAGTGCTTAAATTACTCTGCACTGTCCTTGTAATATGCAGATTGCATACCCAGTTGTCACACCTTTTATTAGCTGTGAGCAACAAAATGCTTTCGTGCAATTTACTTCATAAATGAATCACTGGCACAGCAGTATTTGGAGTAAGGCACAGTGCAAAGCGCTCATCACTATTGAGGGCTGCTGGTTTGAGCCTGGGATGGTACTGCTTTCACTCACCTACATGACCTTCAACAAACCTACTCCTACCTACATGCACCATCAACAAACAATGCAAAGTAATGTGATGTAAATCTGGTTATCTCCTGATCTCTGTAGGCAAGTTCAAAGACATCTACCACGATTACAAGTACACCTACATGGCTTGCGGGATCATCCTGATGGTAGGCAGTATCTTCCTGTTTGTGGGGATGGGCATCAACTACCGGCTGCTGGACAAGGAAAAGAAGGAGGAGGAAAGGAGGGCCAAGCTGGAGGCCAGCGAGGCAGAGTCCAACATGGACAATGCAGCCAAGGAAAGGGAGGCTAACAGCGACGTGACCACCCCTCTGAGAGCAGACGACGACTCAAAAACCGCTGAAGACGCCGTTTAGCGGGGCCCTCCTCCCCTGCTTAGGGCCACTCCCTCGTGGGCATTCAGTGTGGGAGACCTGCGATCGAAACACAATGAACACCCAGTACCGTTCAATAAATAAAAGCACATGGCTCCTCCAGGGTTCAGCAGGCAGTAGTATTTATGGAGTGACCTCATCATCATTCTTTTCCCCTTCACCTGACCCCACTGACCCCAACCTCGTGTCCCTGCCCCTGCTGTGTTGTTGCGGAACCTGGGTCTGAACAGGTCACTGCCTTCATTGACACTGCTTCAAGCTGAGGCTCAAGAGCCATTCACACACTATATGAGTTTTGGACAAAAGAAAATATGAACACCTTTCAAGCGAGTTGTGTAAGATGCTGAGATGCAGCACCGCTGCTCCTGTCTTTGTGAGCTACTTGGAACAGTGCAGTTTGTCTCGTCTAGTATGTCTTCAAGGCTGGGAAGAAACTACATTGCCTAGCAGCCAAATCACAAATAGACCTATCCCTTTCCCCAATGCAGTTTTATTGAGAGCCTTCAATTTTATTTTTTAGAATTGCTGATTGCACCATTGTTTCACATTTAGTTCAATGCTAGGCAAGCTCTTACAGTTCGGAGACTGAAGAACAATGCAAGGACAATATCAGACAATATTCATAACAATAATGAAGAATGTGTAATTTCATATCCTTTATCAATCAGCAGCCATGCTACAGTAACATGTAATGTTACATTTCTGTAATATTGTAGCAGCATTTTCACATTTATAAAACATCAGCTCCATGTCCTACTTAAAAGGGTCTGTTTTTCAAGGGTCAGATTTGCCATACTACCAATACCCATGTCACTCAATTTGATTTGAATTATCAGCTGTGTAAATATCCCTTAATGCCGATCATTGTTTGGCTCAAAATAGCCTTCTTTACCAAAAGGCAAGCCAATAAGGAACAACCTAATTTTATCTGTAGGTGCCATAATGTGGGAAAAAAGAGATGACTAACATAAACAATTGTCAGAAAAAGAAATCATTCAAGAAGGTAAGTGCTTTAGAGATGGAAACAGTTGACTCAGAATTGAAAAGAAATTACACCAGTTCTACTAGAGCACAGGGTGTCTAGACATCTATATGTATATATAGACATCTATATGTATATCTTTACAGCTTGACAGTATTGGAGACTGTAAGCCTGATGGCAAATCCTCACTGACCCTCACTGCAAAATTACGTGTGTGGAGCTTCACAAACCATTCCCATGTCTCTATATAGACAGAAAATTGAAGCACCCTGAAGTGCTTAGATTCACACCTCTCAAGTCTTTTTACCCAAGTTGAGCTGTGTCCTTCCACTCCTTGGACATATTCAAACTTAGTTTTACATTCTCAGTGTACATGTACATATTTTAGGGCCAGATTTATCATTTTCATCCACAATATCTTGGTAGTTTTACTTCAGTTCTGCTCAAGTTCTGTTTTTATGTTCTGTCCTGTGTTTCAAGGCTTAAGATCAAATCTATGCAGTATTTTATGTACAATTTAAATATTAGATACATATTGACATACATAAGTGTTTTTAAGAATTTTGGACGAAATTATATTTATAGTTGGATTGCCTGTAAAGCACTTTGTTATGACTTAAATACAAAAAAGAGAGTGTCTTTACAAGTGTGTGTGCTCAATGTAATGTGTGTGTGTGGTTATCTGTCTGCCTGTAGGTTGCAGGAGCTAATGGTTGAAGTGTCTTTTCATAGGCTGTGGAGCACTTGCGGCTTCACAAGAACTCACAGAATCACACATTTCACTTTGTGCCTTTGTGTGGCTATCAATATATGAACACAAACATGTCCATTCTACTGCCTTAAATGCAGCTCTGCCTTACATTCTGACAAAAAATTGCCTTACATTCTGTTCAAAAAATTATTGACTAAACTCTTACAGAGACTCAGAATCAGCAACACATTTTCAAACAAAATAAAAAAAAACCTCACAGATGTCTTTATTGGTAACTTACATTATTGGACTACTGAAGTATTTCACCAAAAATGAAGGAAATGTAGCTTGGTGTTGAGTTTGGCCTTGTTTGGGAAGTGTTTTAAGGTGTATCAAAAGCATACATTTTAGTATGAAAAAACTGCAATTAGATCTCTTTGGACAAAATTAAAACAATTCAATGTGAAGTGTACAAAGGTAATGGTACCACATCACAGAAAAAAGGGCTTTGCTGGTGGTGGGTGATCCTGACTAAAACCTGCAGACTTATTTATCTCAAAGAACTGGGGCAGGATCTGTTAAAACAGAAGTTCTCTGCCTCTGCCTATTTTTAAGGTCACCATCCACCACTGCCTAGACATTGAAATACCAGTGACAAATACTTGTTCTATAGAGGCTAGTAGATCTTTTTGTGTTGCATTTGTTATTTAGTCTTATCTTCATTATCTAAATTTTTGGTATTCTTGGTCTTCAATAGTCTCCCAGCTCAGGTCTTTTACATTTCCTTCTTTTCTCAATTTAATCTATGACCTCACAAAATACAGAGGATTTCTCATATGCACAACCTCTCTTCTGTACTGAATGCGTGAACATCATTTGTGTACCATCATTTGTGTACAATACATTTGTGTATACTACATTCACTATTCAGATGGAAGTTTTTGGCAGAATTTGTTTTTATTTCCAAGTAGTCATAATGCTTCTTTGAAGGAAAGTTGTGTTCATATAAGGAGTTGGAAGTTGTAGTAAGAGCTCCCTCAGGAACTGTCTCAGTTAGCTAATACATCCATCTATCCCTTTGGCCTGAATTCAAGCCCAGCGATGTCACTGGCCGACAATATACAGGAACCAACAGTGGCTCCCCGGGTAGGGACGGGTTTGTCTGCAGGGTTTCCTCACTGCTTCCTCACTTCCTCACTCGTCTCACTGCTCTCAGGCACCCCTGTGACTCATCAGGCTCCTATGAGCTGTGTACATGACATCAATGGAGACAAGTCTGATCAATGATAAACTGTTGTTTCACTGTGGTGCTCATAGTGTGTGAATGTGTGACGCATAGCGTGAAAAATAGGAAAACTGGCATAGCATGTGAGTGTATCTGAGAATTGCATGAGCTAATCCCAGTGTTCCTGTGAGTGCAGAAGTTATCATGGTGACACAAGCCTGATATGCAACTGATGATTCCACTGTGGGGTTGCAAAAAGAAGAACCATAAAGAAGAAATTATATTAAATATGTATTTGCGGAGCTATAAAAAAAATAATTAAATATATCATTTTTGCAATGTAGAAATGTATATTGCTGGCTCTTAGTTGACCTGCCAATATAATCTATTTTAAAATCTCATGGCACATTGACTAATTAAGAAGCTCCAAGACAATCTCTGATAAATTTGGTGCAGGACTAGTAAAGGGATATGTATTATTTGCCTTGTACTGAGTAGAGTAACACAATCTACTGCATTTTGGAATTTGATTGGTTGATGCAATTAGCGTAGTGGCCTAGGATCAAAATAGAACTAGGCTTAATTCATATGCACAACTTTGAACATGTGTGCTGTGCTGTTGATTCAGTAGGTGGAAACATCTGATGTACATGGGGTTTCCAGGAGCAGATGATTTTTGTCTCATTTTCCTAATTACCTCAGGGTGGACAGGACTTTGTGCAAGATTATTTGTTTAAATTGACTTCTTAATGAAAATCCAATAACCCATTTCAATTTTCTCATTGAATATGATCAAAACTGCTGAAATGAGCTAAGTTTGGTCTTCATGTAGGCTGTGTACAGCTCCTCCTTGTGGAACTGTTGTGTAAAGCAGACACCCAACCACCTGTTCTGCTAAGCATCTGTCATTGGAGCACTTATAACATTTTGTACATATAACAACCTTGAGATGGCAACTGAGAAGCTAACATTTTTATATCAGAGAATAGGTAAAATTGTACCGATTCTTAGTGAATAAAAATGTTTATTCACTCATATTAGCAAATGTGTTGGTATGACATAATTAAGTCTTTTACTTTTATCATATTTGCAAGTGTAATGAGAGATTAATAGAGTGAGAAGGATGATGTAACCATGTGATATCATTTAAAGTGGGCTGTTTAGGACTAATATATATTGTTCCTGTGCTGTTGTATTTCTCAAACAAAGAAAAGCATATGTATGCAATTACACATATTTTATTTAGAAATGTATGCAAATCAGGTAAAATTATTTGGTTGTTTACTTTGTATAGAACTTAGAGAGCACTTAAATATTATATGTTACTGAACTTTTTAGCAAGATTTTTGCAAGGAAAATACACAGCCACAGCAGTAAACATTTTTGTTAAAAAATGAATACTACTGTATAAATGAGTTGTGTCTTGAATTGTTCATTGAACTGTACATTTTTCTCTCTCTTTTTTATTTTTGTTTCATTTTTTCATTGACTGAAAGCTATGCTACATTATTTCCACCTCCCTTTGATTGATGTGAAAATTCACAGAACACACACTGGGAAAACACAATTAGACAGTACTCGCATATTATAAAAAAATCCTGTCTTTTCATAGTGTGAATACTGACCTCGCATCAGTGTACTCGATCTTGATCTGTGTAGCAGCTGTTCAGTACTGTAGTGCCTATACTGTATACTGTAGAGAGCAAACCAAATGAAGTGACAGTACATGATTATGCTAACCTATTGTGGAATTTAAATTGCTGCTTTTCTTTTGAATGAATAAACTATTAAACATACGTGTCATTTTTTTTGTCCAAAATTAAAACATGGCTAAAGGGGTTTTGAAGTAAAGCTTTGATTTGATTTTTAGCTGAATGAAACTGACCATGTTTAAAGGTATCAAATGCAGTTTTTCCCCTCATGGTAATTTTGTCACACATATTCAGTAGAGGTCATAAGAAAGATAATTAATTTCAACAACAGCTAAATGACACATATGTACATTTACTGTATTTACTTTTGGTCTGTTTAATCAAGACAAAAATGTTGGAAATCTTGGAAAATCAGGAATGACAATCGTGACAAGTAACTATATTACCGTTGTTTAAAAAGTACCCTAACCAGATTTTCAAATATAGGTTAACGTTAGCTTTACTTGTTTTATTGTGTTGTGCAAACCGATGGAACAGTATGGCCTATGTGATAGGACGCTAGACTAGTAGCGCTACTAGCTATCTGTAGTTTCACTTCAAAATCCAACAGCAGGCATGCCAACACTTTGGTAGTTTGGAGTCTTAAATATTTCAGTTTTCTCCAGCTGGAAAAGCATACCCCTATATAGTACATATACAATGACGTTCCCCACACACTCGTACAATATTATCTAATCTTCTCATCTTCAACCCAAGGAATCATTCAACAAATAGCTTAGGACAATGGGACTGAGAGTATGAGCTAGAATTTACCAGCCATTGAGAAAGGGTAATAGAAAAAAAATGCTTTCCAGGTTTAAATAGCTGATTCATGTGTTATATTGAGAACTGTCAAATGTTTTTTTTTTTTTTTTTAAATCACTATCCCCCATGTTCTTTTACATGTAAAATTTGATTTATTTTACACTTGCTATAAGGAGAAGCAATAAGGACTGGCTATTTTGCCACACTGCAGTTCTGCTGGTTTTTAGGCAGGGATGAAATGGGATAAAATGGAACCCTAATTGCTATTAAAAATTTCTACTAATTTGATTACAATGCAATAGCTTTTTACATAACAACATATTTGGCATGATCCAACAAAACATCTGAAATCATAGCATAAGTGGTACTAAGTAATGGATAATTTTCCCTTTCACTGTCCAGGGCCAAACTGCCTACTTTTACAGTAAATTACAGAGTATATTTTCAAGAGATGCTCGCAGCGACTCTATCTTCTTAGACGACTCAGCGGCCTCGTTGTACAAAACTATTGTTGAGAGTGTTTTAACTTTTCATCTCCCTGCCTGGTACGGTCACCTAAATTGTAGATTTAAGAATAAACTTTCTAGAATTGTGTCAATGGGAAGTAAAATAGTTGCCAAACCCCAGAAGCCCTTAACTCAACTTTTTAATGAAAGGGCGGGGAAGAAGGCGAGGAGTATCCTAGCAGATAGCTCCCATCCTCCCTTCAGCCAGTTTGAGCCTTTGAAATCCAGGAGGCGCTATAGAGTCCCTCTGGCAAATAAAAATGTATTTAAGAGGTCCTTCATCCCAAATGCCATCAAAATTCTTAACTCTGCAAGTGACTGACAAAATTCAAGCAACAGACACTGACATGAACTGTTTTTATTTATT
Source organism: Megalops atlanticus (assembly GCA_019176425.1). Taxonomy (NCBI): domain Eukaryota; kingdom Metazoa; phylum Chordata; class Actinopteri; order Elopiformes; family Megalopidae; genus Megalops; species Megalops atlanticus. The sequence goes on from CM032879.1 coordinate 17,060,659, forward strand.
TACTTACTTACTTATTTATTTAATCTTAATGTGTAATGTGACCTTGTCTGTATTTCTTTTATTAACTGCCTGTCTGTTTCTTAAGTTGTTCTTCTGTTTTGGTGAGCCAAAGACAAATTTCCACCCTGGTGGACAATAAAGATATATTCTATTCTATTCTAAGTAAGATGGCAAATGTCAAACATGCACCAGCAACAAAAACATTGCTGCCATTTATAATGGATGGATAACAACAGGAATTTGTGTAAATATACTGTAGTCCCAACAAGCACATGTCCAAAAGAAGGTTCAATTCAAATGATTATTTAAATAATTTGTATTTCACTGCAAGATTATGGCCCATAGATGAAATACCATTTTTGTAAAGTCTTTTAATTCCTCTTGACCCATTGGCTATAGGTTCTAAGACGTGTTAATAAAGTAACTATATCTAGCCAAACAAGCATAGAAACGGATTTTACCATTAATTCTTAAATGGTAGGATCTATTACAACTAGATCGTGTTTTATTTCCTTTAAACAATTCTGCAACGCACCTGTTTGCCCTTCATCTCGTGTAGGGGAAGCAAGCTAATTTGAGCGCGTGCGAGTTATGGAATGAAATCGTTAGGTGAAAAAACCGTCAACACGGTTTTCACCGTTTTCAAGGTAAGGCTTGTTAGCCACTGCCTTCAATATTTACAAGATCGCAGTTACGTTATTGGCTATCTGGGTAATTTAGGAACATATATTGGAACCAAAATATTAGGATTTATTAGCTAACGTAAAGAAACATGGAATCTGTCTTGCTCGCAATTACTTGTTCTTAACTACGTAGCTAACGAACTGCGATACATTCGCCACTAGTTTTGGATAGTTAGCTGGCCAGCGATAGAAAATGGTAAAACGTTAATTTTGTAATGTTTTGCAGGAATAATGGATAGTAATTAATGGGTGGTCTAATTTGGCCAGCAAGTCAGTTCGTCATCTATGTTAACTAGCATTAAACCTCAACGTTATTCACTTGCGGAGTGCAGTTTCCGTTGAACCAGAATCTCAAAATTCAAAATGTTTTGCTCGTGAATAGGCCGCTTGAAGTTAAGGGTGAATTTCTGTTCCCTGAAAGCGGGAATCCCGACTTTGAAAAAGAAAATCGTTTGACAAGGAGACACGTTGTTAACATGTAGTGTGGGATTTTAAAGTTGCTGTCACTCAGTACTTCACTGACGCCGGAGCTGTCAGTTTGTCACCAACTTGCTACATTGTACACTTAATAACGTTATAACATTAGCTAATTGCGCAGGTTTCTCGTCTTTGATACTTCGTCAACTAATGTTACGGTTGTGGGGGAGACAGCTAGCTGCTAGCTCAAAGAAATTAATCGGCTAACAGCTTGCCAATGAGCTAAATTTGATATAACATGAATAATGCCTGTAGAAAACTTAGTGTTAATTCATGTATTCAGTTGTGTTTATTTCTCTTTCTTTGAAATTCTTGTTTTATGGTGTAACAACTGCTGTTACGTATGTTATGTAATGATTTAAATGAATGAAAAATACTGTGGCTAGCTAGCTATGCTATCGAGTGTCTTATTTCAGTACGAGTATGATCTGTTTCCAGTTTGTTCAGTGAACCTGTGCTCTTTCTCAGGATGGAGAGGGAGAGAGCGTTCAACTTCAAGCTGTTGGTACCACCCAGGATTAACTCTGGACAGGTGTCTGCAGTAAAGCCCCAGGAAATTACGGAAGACAGCTGTGGCTTTATCCAGCCAGTGCGGGTTATTGCAACGTTTTGCTACTTTCTGATTTGAATTGAATTTCCATAAATTGAATCAGTTCCAAAAGCTAGTTGTTAGATACATGCAAATTAGTTCTAGCTTTATGCTAGATTTTTTTCATTGATGTAAACTATCTGGAGTAATACACAACAATTGATTTGATATTAACAATAAAACGGGAACGCCTTGATTTTAAAGACTGGCAGTAGGATAGTGCCTAATTACACAGTCAGCTCATTGGACTTTCTTTATGTATAACCATTTTGATGGTTTCTGTGTTTAGACTTTGAGTAAATCGTTTGACAAGGAGGCAAATATGCCATTTCCAGCCACTATGGTGATGCCTTCAAAATCTACCAGAACAGGTGAATATTCCTACAAGTGTTTTCAATTATATGCACTTGTGTGTGTGTGTGTGTGTGTTGATTCGGGACAACATATGAATTTATTACAATTATCAATAATGTTTCAAAATCAGTAACTTAATATTTTCTGAATTACATTTTAATGTAGCTGCTCACATTCGTTTTACTTATCACAATGTACTCCATTAAAGTTCCATTTGATTTGTTATGCAACCCTGACCCTCTGGGCCATAATAAGCTAAAAAAAAAAATCTGTAACAATATAAGAAGTGTAATTAAAACAACAGTCCCTCCAGGCAGACCTGACTTGTCGTTGAACATCCTGTGAAAACCTTGGTAACTGCTTCTGCTGAATGCAATGTGGGCCATGTGGAAAAATACTAAAACAGCAGGTTTTGAACAGGCCTAACAGTGTTACCTGCAAACCCCTGTACTGGAGAAACCTGTCAGCTGATGACATTAGAAGTGAAATTGCCATTTATTCCACAGACTTACCTCTCAGCCTGTTCATAAGGTGGAAAGGCCAGGCAGAGCATTTCCCAAGACTCACTTCCTTGGCACAAAATTTTTAAGCATAGTGGAAACAACAGTCCTAAGAAAAGGGTGTTGAGTTAGGCAAGGCAGTTTGTCAGAAAGTTCTTGCCTAAAAGCCAAAGAATGTGTAGAGGCTCCTGTTTTTGGACCAAAGTAGCCATGCTAAAGCTGCCTTTTGAGGTTAACACTGAGCATAGTTAACTAGTCTTCTGTGATTCATTTTCACAATTTGAGAGTGTGGAGAAACCACACCAGAGAAATAAGCCATTATGGCACAGTTATTATAACGTTAGATAGTGCTCCACAGTTTGTATGTTGTGCAGAACACTGGTGATCTTCATGTCGAACCAGAAGCTGGTTTACCTGATAGATGTTCATGGAAATAAATTTGACAGTGACTGACAAAATGTTATTGTCTTTAAAGATGGTGCAAAGAAGATTGCTGTCACACCAATGGAAAAAGAAGAGGTGATTTTAGGCTTTTATAAATGCTAATGCTGTATATGACTGTGTGTGTAATTGACCTAATTTTCTGTCCACAGTGGTTTAAACATGTGTTATGTTTGTAAATCTGTTTCACCATTTAGACCAACCCATAAAGGACAGTCTGTTGCCTTTTTTGCAATCAAATGAAATGCATATTGTCACACAGGCAATGATTCCCTTTTATTCTGTTCTTGAGACTCCATTGAGATCCAGTCAGCTGTATTCCAAGCTGTTTGAGGAAGCTGAGAAAATAAAAAATTGGAAGGTGAAAATGGACTTAGAGATTGCTCAGAAGGAGAGGAAACTACAGGAGAGCAGAAGAACTATTGAAACTCAGCGCAAAGCCATTCAGGAATTGCAGGTAAAAAAAATCTATTTATTATAACTCACCTGAAAAGTCTTTATGCATATACATTTGCATATGCATTCATTTGAATACAGTAAAATAATTAACAACCACTGTGTTGGTGTACAAACTGTTTTTCATGCCACTTGACATGTTAACTGATAATTATGCTGGTGACTAGATCTAGGGAATGAATCTCTGTGTTTCTGTGTTTCAGTTTGGAAATGAAAGTCTTAGTATGAAGCTGGAGGAAGAGATAAGTAAAAACACAGATCTGAAGAACAAGTATGTGGTTTATTCAGATATTGACACTTTAAGGTAGTGTTACCCTGGTGCTTTTTTCTTAGATGTTTAATTTGAACAAGTGATTGAAGAGGTCAAAAGTTGCTTTTACTGTTTCTTTTAATATGATTTATTGATTTGCAGAAGTAATGCAACACGGAATTTGTGTAATCTACTGAAGGAAACATTTGAAAGATCAACAGAGAAAATGAGTTTATGTGAGTAATTATTGCATTACTTGCTTTTAAGTGGAATGTAGATCACAAAAATGATTTCAGTGCATAAAAACAAGTAACCCATGTATTCAAAGAAGATACTATGAGATGAATATAGTTCAAGAAAGCTAGCTCACTTAGATAGCTAGCTAAGTAAGAACCCTGCAAGGTACGGGATTACTGTATTCAACATTGCGCATTATGATCCTCTAGCAAACTGCTGTTAGTAAACATACCATGCAATGCATTTTTTTAATGGAAATTGATATGAATATATTTTAGAAGTTATGTTTTTTCAGGCTGTTGAGATAATATTGCTGCATAGCTGCATTTAGCAGCATAACCTGAAAAGGTAATTCTCAATGCTGCAGATGTCCTACAAAGGCACTGTTTGGAGAATGACATACCTGCCACTCTCAGTTTACTTTCAGTCTTAAGGCAACAAAAAGACATGATCAGATATACATCATAGCAGTGCAGGATTGCAGTTCTGGGTACTGTAATTGTGTTCTTTAATAGATGATTCTGAAAGAGAAGAGACCCATCAGCTCTTCTTGCAAAACAATGCAAACATTCAGGTAAATGTTCTCATTCTTTTATTTCATTTTAATTTTAAATTTTAATGTAAATATATTAAATCCACAATGAAAAAATTTGATTTCAGAGGATGATCAATGCGTTTGAAGACCTCCGTGTTCAAGCTGAAACTGACAGGCATGAACTGTTAAAACGTAAGCAATATGAAAAGAGCATTTGATGTACAGATTGTAATTATAGCATGAAGCCAGCACATGCATATATGTAGTAGATTATTCATGCTTAAAACATTTTGTATTAATTATGTGGTCAGCAGTGTACATTAGGTTAATAATAGGTGATCTGTAAACCTTCATAAAGTTCAGAATAGCAGGTGTTCTGACCAAAATCCATTTATTATATTGGCCATCTTGCATCACTTCACTGGGCCTCTTTCCTTCAAAATTTAAGTAATTTATTTCATGCTTGATTATGTCACCAAACACATTAAGACAACTGGGATGTATTTTGATGTCCAATTTTGATGTCCAAACTGTGCAATCCATTTAAGAATCACATTTGTCTCAGAAGATTCTTAACAGGAGAGTTCTAAATAAATTGACAAATTTGCTTTGAACAACCTTTTGTGTTATTAAGTTGAGATTTTTTTTTTTCAATTTTTCTGATTTAGATTTTCAATATGTAAGAAAATGTATTTGAGTATGTATCTGAGTAATCAGTCTTTATTATGTGAAAAATAACTGTGACTTCAATATTTGAATGTCACCATATGAATTACGGGTGCTGTGTGTGTCACAATACAATAGTGCACTCAGTGCATTTAACCAAGTTAACAAAATCATTTGATTCATGGCAATTATTAGGCTGTAAAGGTACTTTGCCAGTTTTCATTTGTCTTCACTATGTGATGTCTCCTTTGTCCTTGAACTCCAAGGTGTTCACAATGGTATTTTAGGATCTTAGACAGTTTAGAAGTGTTTTTATTGCTAGTTGTAGTTGATTTTTATATCAGTACTTCTTATATGCAGTGGACACTATACATTTGCAGGATAAAAGTTACCATCTGTTTGAAAACTAGGGAATCATGACTGCTATGTCAGTATTTGGACAGGTTCACATATTTTTATTTCAAATTTCCCTCAGTTTTGTTAGCAAATATTCCCCAGTCATTCATATGAGCCAATTCAATCTTTTGGCTCTGTAGATTTTAGTTGCATGTACCAGATTAAACAACAACAAAAAAATAGGATATTTATCTCAGAAAATAACACACTTAACAACCTGATTTATTTATTATTAACATAGATACCTCATATATAGCACAGTATCGTTCCAGTTGTGAAGGGTAAGTAACATTTCAGACTTTTTTAAACCAGTGCATGACACAGTGGTTGATTTGAGATGGGCTGATCCATTATTATTTTATGTAGTCAAAGAGGAACTGCAACATTGTGATGAGGTTAAGGAGAAGTTTCAAGCAGAGTTAAGGATGAAACATGAGGAGGTCAGTCATTATGTTGCCATACCTGTTTCTTCTTCTGTGCAGTAATAGTAAATAATCTGAAATAGTCAAAATTAGCATTTTGTGTGTTTGTGTCTATTCTTGAACAGGTGTGCCATTTATGTTATTTGAATGCTGTGTTTTATCAAATTCTAATTTAATTCCAACATTGTTTGTGACATGATCTCCATGTAGTTATTGCCACTTTTAGAACTGATTATATTTTTCAAGAGTGCAATAGTTAAATACCCAGACATCTTTGGTTTAATGTGTGCTCAATTGTTTTGCTTTTAAGGTAATAATGCTCCATATGAAAATGAATGATAAAGAAAATGAACTTCAGCAAATACAACAAAACCTCCAGGAAGCACAACAGAGTTGCAGTCAGTTACATGAAGTAGCAGGTATGATGGAATTTTTAATCAGATTGAACATTCTTTCCAATAAGCCTTGTTTATGGTTAAATACATTTACTTTTGTTTCAACTGCTTGTATATACTGACAGATTTATAGTTTATCCTTTTATATTCAATAAGTTGTCTTATTTTTCTGTAGAGCACCATCAGGAAATGCTTGAAAATGCAAAGCAAGAACAAGAATTGCTTTTAGAGAAATTACAAAGCCTAGAGCAAGCCAACAAAGAGAGTGAGGTTTGTGTATTTATCAGTTTCCCTTTATTATTGTTCCTAAGTACTACATGCAGTATTTGTGAAGTAAATTCTGGCCTAATTTGTATTTGTTTTCATGTTGATTCCATTACAATTCCTGTATTTTCATATCATCTGTAATTCTGACTGGAAACTGAGGCAACACAGCTTAATAGCAGTATGCGTGATTGCATAAAACTTTATTCTAATTCTTATACATAGGAAAATATCAAGGTCCTTGAAGCTGCTTTAGAGAGCAAAGAAGAGGAGTATTCAAAGGCTCTTGCAGAGAAAGATGAAAACTTAGAAGAACTAAACAAAATCGGAGAAGAACAGACAGAAAAACTTCAGGAGATTCTGGCTACTTCTCAGGAGCTACAAACTTCCCTAACATTTGAGATGCAGAAGTCAGTAAATGTGAATTTTAAAATTAAAGTTTAATTTATCTTTCAATATGCAGCAAACTTACAATAATTAGCTGTCTTGAAATGCACATTTGCATTGTTTTTAAAAGGGCAAAAGGACTTGAAGAGGCACTTGGCTCAGTTATTGAGGAACTTAAGCTGAAGACAAGTGAATTAGGTAGTATCACTGCTACTTTTGAAAGACTGAAATACAATTTTAACTCAGCTAATTTTAGCTTTTTATTATATGTGAATTATTTGCATTTACATTAACATTTTATATTATCAGAGAAGTTACAGATACAAGAGACAAAGGCATTGCAGCTTGCTAAAGAACTTGAGGATAAAAATTCAGAGATTAATCTGTTGATGGTGAGTTTATGATATTACAGGCTAACTACCACATGGAGTGACATAATGGACAACAGATAACAGACAGCTTGCAGTTTCTTTAAGTAGAAGCCTTGTCTAAAACTAGTTTGAAAGAAATAACCTGTTATCCTTAATTAAATACAATATTTCTGTTGTCATGACATTTGACAAGACTTTTTTTTTTTTACATTTATATTTCACAGTCAGTTTCTCTTGAATGTATCACTGTCCTGGCAGTGTCTAAAAATCCTTCTGTGGTCCTCTGACTGGCATTGTCACACAGTCTCTGTTTATGTTTTATTTTGTGCAGAATACAACTCAGATAATAACTCTTGAAAAGAACTCTCTGGAGGTAGCCCTTGAAACCTTACAAAAGGAGCACAAGGAGTTGAAGGAAATGACTCTACAGAAAGAGGTTTTATTCCAAATTTTATCTGGGCATTGACAGATGAAATATGTTCAGTCTTGTCTCTTATGTTTTACACATGTATAGAAGCACCACTGAGCTGATCCATGTGTATTCATCCATACTTTGTCTTTTTGATATCCAACATACAATTTTACTATCAGGAATGCTATCACACAGCAAATTGACATTTTTATTGGGACGTTTCTAAGTTTGGTTATTACAGAATATGTTTTGAAAGCCCAAGTGTTAGATCCTAAATGCCACCAATTATCTGAACATCATTGTACATGCTGTGAAAACTGTATTCAACACACTGTCAGCAAAGCAGAAATAATTTTCTAATTATGTTGGATAAAGTTTGCATCCTTAATTGAATATAGATCCAAGATAGGAAGACTCATGAGTATTTGAAGATCTGTGGTCAAACTCAGCTTGCACAGTAAAATTAGACATTTTCAGACTCAAATGATTCCTTGCTGTGCCCTGGATTTTGGGGTACACCAGTTGCAATATATGTATTTTATTACATAGGATAAGTGGTCAGGATTTAGTGGTTACTGTCAGGGCTCAGGCACGGACTCAGACGCAGACCACGAGTGCTCAGAATCCAAGCGTTTATTAACAGAATCATCCGACAAGAAGGCAAACGGGTTCAAAACCAGGCAGGCAGGCAAGATCAAAACCAGGCAGGCAGTCCAAGGGCAAAACAGGAACAGGCAGGGTCTAACTGTGAAGGCAGGCAGGTCGGGCGACCAGGGCAGAACGGCAGGCAGAGACGAAGTCAAGGAACAGGCGGGGCAAAAACCAGAAAATCCAAACAGAATAATAGAGGCGGGAACGAGACAGGCAAAAACACTGTAATGAACTGGCAAACAAGACAGAAACAAGCAGGGTAGATATAGGGCTGGGCTGATGAGGTGATGGGAAGCAGGTGCGCAGGCAGGCAGGTGGAGATGATCACGGTGATCAGGTGGGCGGAGACAGGGTGGAGAGTGGGGCAGGGCTGGAACACAAGGAAAAACAACAAAACAAAAGCACATGGACCATGATGACAGGTGGGGAGAAAACAAAAAACAACAGCTAGGGGGCCGGAGTACTGACAGTAACATTCAACATATATTGTCAGTGAATCTAGTAAGGCGTTCAGGGTTGGTCTGATTTACAACATTGTCATTCACAGAGTAAACTGTCTGAGAATGAAGAACGCTTGTCTGTTGCATTGGCAAATGAAGGGAAATCAGCCGAGGAAATAGAAAGGTTAAAAAAAGATATTGAACAGGACAGGTAAGGTTTTTTCTTTATTTGTTAACCACAATATTTTACATTCAAATATGGCTATAATTTCCATAGTTTCTTAGATATAATTTTAGTTGTGAGCTTCTAAATTACCAGTTACAGCTTACATGCATTAAGAAGGAAATATACATAATGACCCAGTCATGACAGAATATCACTATGATAAGAATCAACAGAAACAGTGGTTTGTATTTAAGAACAGTTAATATTCTATTGACTTTAATAGGAAAACGTACAAGGAACTAGAGGAAAGCTTCAGCAGGCTTCAGCTTCAAAAGGAGGCAATTTCACAAGCAGCACAGGCTAGAGCTACTGAAACAGAGAAACTCCAAGCTCATCTAAAGGTGTGCAGTGGGATTCAGTCTGATCTAACCTGAGATCAGGTGACATTTTGTTTTTAAGTAATCTCTCATTTTGGTACCTGTAACACTGACAACTTCAATGTTGTCATAGATGCACACATGAAAAACGCGTTAGTTGACTTGAAACACAATTAACTAGTACTGCAGTTGGAGTGTGAGGATGTGCATTCATTTTGGTATATAAATAAATGTGAGGAATCTGTTGTGATGTTAGGCCACATGATAAGGAAACTGTTGTAACTCTTTTATATGAATTAGGAAAGTAAGGCAAATGAGAAGAGGATCATGAAGGAAATGGAGAGAGTTGAAATGGAAAGGCAACAGCTGAGGCAAGATTCAGTTGTTTTGCTTCATTTGTGATGCTAATACAAGTAATGCTACAGTGTCTTATGATATTGTATGCTATTCTAAATTCTGTCCATTTTGCCCTCAAGAGATGAACTGGAATCCTTAAACACTAAAATTGAAGAGCAAGGAGAAGAGATGGAGAATATGCACAAGAGGCATGAGGAAAGCGTAAGCAGAGTACACCACTTTAACCCAATAAAGTTACTTGCTGTTGACTGCACTGTGACGTTTAGAGTGGATTCCTTATCTGCATGAGAATATCCATGTGATGGCATGACATAGATCACAATTTTGTTAGGGTGGATTCACTCAGATTTTGCCTTGACAACACAAAGGGAACAATTTGACATTCATTTGTTTACATTTTTATAGAATAGAAGCCTACAGAGTGAACTGATGAAAAAGGATAAGAATATCAAAGCCCTAGAAATAAAGGTAAATAGAATTATCTTGCCTTTGTTGCACTTCTAAGCTGTTTTGACATTGTTGTTTCTTCCTGATTTATATTGACTAATGCAATCATTTCTTTATTCAGATGAATACATTGAAAACAAAAATGGAAAATAAAACCAAAAGTCATGAAGAGTGCCTTAGAGAGGTGTGTAATGTCTGTATGTTTTCATTATGTCTTTGGATACATGAAAATAGAGAATTATGGAGTCTGTACTGAGAATGTCCTATATTAACTTTGCTGTGGCTACAATTCTTTTTAGAATAAGAATTTGAAGAGACAAATTACAACAGATAGTGACAATTACAGTCATTTTGAAATTGAGGTAGGGTGTGTTTAATTTATATTTCTGATGACTGCCAGTATTTAAACCCATTTTTGGGCTTTCTCTTTTTCATTCATTAAAGAATTCCATGTGAAATTCTAAATTTTATGGCTGCTCTATGTTAAAAGTATTTTTGATTGTCTTGTTTTTTTGATAAATGTCAGTTTGTTCTACATAAGCCTTAGTATTTACCCTTTATGTGCATAAGAAATCATTTAGACTAATTATTCATGAATGTTTTTGATTTCTATAATGATATAGCCTAGTTGCTTTCACATGCTAATATCATCCTGTTTTACATTTAACTTTAGGTGAATGAACTGAAAGAAGAGTTTAAAAATGTTCAAGCACTCCATGATGAAGAGCTGAAGCAACTGCATCAGGAAATTGAAACCAAAAAAATTGTGGAGGCAGAACTACATGCAAAGGTTATTCCTTTGTTAGGCAGAATGGATGTTTAATTTGGAACACATATATTAGTGCTCAGGGTCACTTAGTATGGTTTATTTCTTTAGGTACAACAGTTACAGCTCATAGCTGCAGAAGCTGTCAGGAGTAAGGAAGATATAGAAATGAAATGCCAGCATAAGATCTCTGACATGGTTGCTTTGATGGACAAGCACAAGGTAGTCACAGTCACAGCAAATGTCAGATTCATTTGTTCCTTTTTATACATTCTGAATAGATAGCACTGTCTTTCATTACTTGCCGTCTTTGTTTAAGAATCAGTATGACAAGATGGTTGAAGAGAAGGATGCAGAACTTGATGAGAGGAGGAGGAAAGAGGCTGACATAAAGGCTGAAAAAACCTCCTTGGTATGGTAGTTGTCATCCTGTGCTGATGTGTTCATTATCTTTGAAGTTTGAGTAAAACACTTTGAGCTAGCTTCTGGCCTTGTATATTTATGTGCATACATTTTTGATAAGTGGATCTATGAAATCATTTGTGATGAAGTAATCTATGTAATCTAACCACAGACAAAAAGAATCCCATAGAATGTTGTGTTTCCACTAGATTGAATAGACCCAGTACTTGTTTTGTTTTGATAAATGGAGAATTTTATGTTTAGAAAGGTTTTAATTGAAATTATTTGCTCTACAAAGACTAATATTATTTTATGAAATTTACAATCTTAGGAGCTGGAGTTGTCAGAGCTGAAAATAGAGAATTCACATTTGAAGCAAGAACTTGAAAATGGATTAAAAGATAAGGTATGTTTTGAAATGCTTTGTAATATTGCTTTTGTTGAAGCTGTAAAAATATTATCTGAATTTCATTACATTTTGGGTCATAGGAAAACATGAAAGAAGAAATTTCAGCATTGAATAAGAAAATGAAGTCTCTGAAAAAAGACAATCAACAGGAGGTACAGAATATATCACTGTCTGTAAATATTATGAAAAATGTATCTAATTTTATTCTGAAATTGCAACAGATCACCATTGACAGTAGTATACTATGAGAGGAGCCCAATTCATCTAATTTCTTTTCTGTATATGCAAACTTGTTAGACGCCTGCTGAAAGATGCAAAGGATTAATGTGTCCTTCAAGCCCAAAAGCCTTGTCTTCTAAGTCCAGGGGGGCTGTTTTTGACTTCTCAAATGAGGAAGAAAATGAAACACTTTCTAAAACCCCATCTTGGTGTACAGTCAAAAAGGTTATGGTGACACCACAGTTGAAGGTAAAATAAATTCAGATCGTTTCTGGTATTTGTCTTTCTGTTTGGTTTATTAAATGATATTTAATTCCATCAAGTACCCCAGTCAGTTCAGCTTTTCAATGTTATTTAGTATTCATACTGAATTTGTTCAGCAGTTGTAGATCACAATGTCTTTGTGGACTCCACCAGAAATATCGAGTGTTGAGTTAATAATAAGTGCACTGAGAATTATTTAAGTACCTACAAAGAGGCCTGTGCTTGATTTCTCAAAGGAATCAGAAACTGCGACCTTAAAGACTCCATCTCGGAGTACAGGCAACAAAGTGGCACCACGAATTAAGGTAGGTTTAAGTACTATAGACCTCCTGACCGTTCTGTGTTATATTGGGATTGTTACGCCTGTTATGTGTGGATTTGTGGCAGCTGTATGTAATGTGGTTAGGAAACTGAGATTATAACTAGAGGACTCTAGATTCAAATCCTTAGTGAGACATTGCTCTTTAAATGTTCAGCACCTAAGGGAATTGCTTAAGTAAATGATGCTTACTTCAAATACCTGGTTGATGAATGAAAAATATTTAAGTTAAATATATTTTAGGGTATCCAGTCATTTAAAAAGTAAGGTATATTACAAAATGTTATTCTAAAAGATTTCTTTTTTGCCTGGCATTAGAAAAAATTGCCAAACTATCAGAGTAAGCAGTCATTTTGTATTACTGCTTTTATTAGTGTTTTTCCTGTGAATAGCCTTGAGCATGACTGGAGACATCTCCCTCAGTCCTATAGAATACGTACCCCACCGTCTCCTGGGAAGTCTGTGCTCTTGGGGAGAAATGCCCTGGAGCTTGACCCAAAGTCTGAAAGCTCTGAGCAGCATGATACACTGGTAAGTGTTTTTATGTGCAAGTTTTTGTGTTTGTCTTTTGCTCACAGATTTCAGATTTCTGCAGATCTCTCTGGTCTCTGCCATTGCATTCATGTTATTGTTACCATCAGCCCTCCATCCACATTTGAGCATTCAGTAATAATGATACTAGACTCAGTGTGACACAGGAGAAAATTCTATGGTCCTCCTTTGTTTGTTGGTATGAGAACACATTTTTATTGGAAATTACTGTTTGTCCATTTCAAACATCCTTGGTTTATTATAGCAATGCTAAACATTGTTGATATTGCTCTGCTAGTGAAGAAAACTTCGTTGTTAGACACAAGTGTACAAATCAAATCAAAGTTTCCTTTCACAATCCCTGTTTATGGCAGAGCTTTACCGTAGAACCTGACTCGTTTGAAAAGCACCTGACTCCTTGTGTTTCTGGGACAGTGCATCAGCATGGGATCCAACACAAAAAGGTACGCCAAAACATTCAACTAACTACCCAATACAATTAAGAGCAATTCATGAATGTTCATGAATGTTCAACAAAAGGTGCAATGTTGTCAGTCTGCTACATTAAAACAAAAAAAGACAGCCTACTTTAAAACACACAACTCCACATAGCCCAGAGGTTCTACATTCAGGCTGTCCAAGGCAGTTACACATTAGTCATATTCTATCACATGGGATTCACTCAGCTGAATTCAGCAACACTGTACAAGTGCTTTTCTACTCTGCTATGTTATTGATTTCAGCTCCAGAGTCCAGCTGTGGCAAAATCACCAGGGACAGCTCTGAAACTAGCTGCAGTAAAAAGGATGCGGGATGCGGGGTGGACAGCTGTCACCAACGCTGACAAGCGGAAGAAGGGAGCAACTGAGAAAATTTTTGCTTAGCTGTTACTGCGAGTTTTGAACATGACTAACTTGGTTCAGTGAGGAATCTCTTGGGACTTCTGTTACCCAAGGCTAATGACACAGTTTTCAATCTGCACCTTTTAAATAGTTCGTTCAAAGTAATTTTCATATACTGGTTCTAGCATGAATTAGATTAGTTTTGACATGTTCAAATACCATTTAAATCTGACACTGATGGGGGTTAGCCATTTCCATTTTACATTTGACAAAACTAGCATACCAAGAGAAATATGGAGCATTGTTTTGTCTCTGAAAGTGGTGATGAACTAAATGCATATTCTGAATACTGTGTTCAGTATATGTCACCATGAAATTTAAACAGCTTTTCAAAATACTAATTCAGTTTAAACAAAGATGGATCCTTTAGGCTCTCATCATAAATATTTAGGAATGTTTTCTGTTTGTTCCCTTTTAAAGATTTGAGTGCCACTTGCAGTGGTATTTCTAGTCATTAGATGTAATTTCCAGCTGTTCAATGGAATGTTTGTTAGTTTACACTGTTTAATTTTAAATGTATTTTAATAAAAGTCTTAGTTTTGGTAACTTCTCATGAGCATGTGTTTGTTTGTTTTTTGTTTCCTTTGTAAGAGGAATACATACAGCAGCTGGTGAAGTGCAATTTATTTTTCCAAGTTACCTTTGAAGATTTATGAAGATTTATTCTTAAGGAACTAGAATTCTTCCTGGTCCTGAAAGGATGAATATTTGTCATTTGCAGTCTGGCTAGACCTTAGTTTAGTAGAGAAATGTGTCACATATTGGCCTGGGAGATCATTCGAATTTCATTTCTCACAGTGCAGTGAATTATGGGTGAACTAGAATTGTCTAGCAAACAAAAAGAAAGTCTTAGAAATAAGTTCCTGAAAGTGCTTGTGAGAAAGATTTTTAAAAACCTCATGCAGTAGAATAGAGTTTTGATTGGATGGTCTAAGCGTCTTCCTCCATGGGCTGGAATCTTTGGAAGGTAGAGGCCTCATAGCCAGGGGGCTTCTCTCTCTCTTCCTTCAGCAGCTCCAGCTGGAATTGCGTGGGCCGGGAGGCAAACGAGGGCTGGTCATAGTGGAAGTCGTCGTCTTCGTTAGTAGTTGTCATTGTTGGGTTATAGACTCGAGGGCCATCGTAGAGACCACCGGAGATGACCAGAGTGTCATCTGCTGGCACAAATCTTTCCCCTGTGAATACATTAAAGTTCATAGCAGACAAGGGCGCAAAATCAGTCCAGTGATAGCATGTATTTCTGGGCACGTATGGACATGTAATTTAGAAACAAAATCGTGAAACTAATTTAACTCTGTCTTGCTGGTTGACAATTACAGGTTGTTTGTATTCTGCCCAGGATGTAAGATCTCAGATGAGATGTCCTTATAATTTGAAACAGGAAGGAAATATTTCATCAAAAGGAACAGCAAAGTGAATGATGGAGGACAAGTGAGTACAAAGAAAAAAATACTGAATGGAATTATTTCCAATTCCTGACCTGTGTCCTCTGAATTGTTGTAGAGGGGTCGATGCAAGTACTGGGTTTGCTTCCTTTTGCATCTGTCGAGGGCATACAGGAATATGACGAGGGCAGCCACCCCAAGGAGAACACTGAAGAAGATTGTCATTGTCTGCTCTGAAATATTGAGTCTAAAAGCTGCATCTAAAATTGGAAAGAAATGAGTTCATTGAGTACATTTTTAAATGGAGTTTTTGCCACACTGCAGCATGTCAACTGTATTTGTAGTTGTAAGTTTCATTGGAATGTTTATATTAGGTAATTCTGTTGGTGCACTGTGGTGTTCCTCCTCAAGAAGAGATAATTGATGCATTTAATAAAAGAAGTCAGAACATACTGTTTGTTTTGAATCTTGGTGTGTGAGTGCAGAAAATAAAGAGCAGACTGTTACCCAGCGTAGTGGAGGGCACTGTGGTGGCCATCGGTGTCACAGCATCTGTGATATCAGGTGACGCTGATGTAAGGATTTTGCGAGGGGTGGCAGTTGATGTGCTGGTGGAAGTTGTCTGGGCTCTGGTGGTTGTCAGAGCTGCAGTAGAAGGAGGGTTAGTGGCAGGGTCTGCGAACACAGCTTTCGCTGAAGTAGTTAAGGCCACAGTCATACGAGTGGTTTGACCCGGGACGGTGGCTCCTGGCAGGACCTCTGAATCTGTACTCGGCGGGCTGTCCTGGGTTGCACTTGGTGGAATTGTGCTGGCACCTGCATTGTTGTGAATTGACTTGTTGGAAACTGTTTCAGCCATAGTGCCGTTCTGGTTGGGGATTGGAGAATTTGTGGTGGTACTGTTCTGGATGGACTTCTGGGAGGTCAATGTAGCAGTTTCAGCATTCCGGTTGGTGTAGGGTGCAGTCGTCATGGTGACGACAGTGTCGGAACCTGTGGCATTATGGGAAATGTCGACTGGGTCAGAGGGCCTTGTTGTAGAAGAGGCTGCTAAGGTGCTGGCCAAGAGTAAACTGAGCAGAAAAAGAAGATGGCCAAGGCTTTGTTCAGGGATCATTTTCGCATCTGTGAGGTACCTGTAAAACAACAAAAAAACTGTCAGGTTTTTTATTCACATGGTGTGAGCTTTAGATGGCAATACAACACTATTGCCAATGCTTTTGTGTGATTTTCATTTCAGTGTACACTAGTGCATGCTGCAAAATAAAATGATCAAAACATGTTCTAGTGTCCTCAGTGTTATTTTCCAAACCTGTGAACTTGTGTTATCCCGTTGATGTGAATGTTGTGAGGTATTTTGTGAGGGTTGGAAGCAAAGCCGGACTGGTCCTGCACAGCATGCAAAATGCCTCCTGCAAATCTGCCGCAAGGCCCATCCCATGACTCATACAGTTTGTTTTTCTGAAGGTCTCATTAACATATTGCTGTACATTACTGGGTTTTTCATATCCCCCTTCTTTACCAAAGCCTCTGTCATTTTAGCAGTCAACAACAACAAGGAGCTCATTATTTAAGCATGAAATTACATCCTTTTGTCAGCATAGTTGGTTGGGCATATGCCCTGAGCTTTGAGTGCATGTTAAATGTTTAGTACAAAGGTGTAATCGGAGTAGCATCTGGGCTCAGGGATTTTGTTTCAGGGTAACTGATGACGGGGTGAAAATCATCTCTCTGCCTACCCGTTATTCATCACACTAAAAAGCACATACAAAGCAAACAGTCTCACCCCTTTCCTCTTAAAGCTCTGTCGTTCATTAACATTATAAGAGGGACCCCTGCTACATCCTTAGATCTGAGCCAGTCTAGACAAACAAGTCTTAACAGTACTGCCACACCTGCACCAATAACAATGACAGCACAATAGCTGCTGCTACCTGCTCGGACACAAACCAACTCTGAGTGACTTGAGCAAAGTACAGTATAAACATATGCAGCACACAGGTACCTCAACAGAGCCTCCCGATACATCTTTTCACCGATGGGTGCAATAGTCTTTTCTCACTCTAAGGCTTCACTGTCTGCTCTATCCTTTTTTGTCATTGTCTGTTGCCTTTGTGATAGGTGCGAAGGAATAGCAGTTATGAAAAGAGGGGTGAGTAACTCTGAGAGGAAGTTTTTGCTCACCTGAGTCAAAGCCTGCACCTTAGAGAGTGGATCCACAAACAGTCTCCTGCTCCCACTGCTGCTTCTTTTCCTGTCCCTTTGGCACCTCTCGGATTTCCCCCCCCCCCCCTCCCCTCGCCACCCCGGAGGCCTGCAGGGGATGAACGATCGGTCCCCCGTCACACCGGCAGGTGAAGTGGGAGGGTACCAGCTTTGTTGACTTCCTTTAGAGTCAGCCAGTTGTCAAGGAGACGGGGTTATTAGCCAGATCAACACTCAGTGTGTTTGTTTTCAGTGGGCTTCGCTGTACCTTCAGCAGTGGCCCCTCACGATTGTTTCCCTAGCTGTTGTTAGTGTTCACTTATCTGTTTTTTTTTTTGTAAAATTTCCACTTATGCTATGTTTAACATTAATTATTGTAACACAGGTGGAAAAGCATGGCTTCGAGCTACATCCGCTGGTGGAAAGACAGTACATTTCAGCCATATTGCACTGAATGAGGTCACTCCCCCACATACCCACTTGTACCAAATGATCTGACGCAGAGAGACAATGGTGTTTGGACAAACTCAGGCAGGGATTCAGAGTTAACAGCAAATGTAAGCTTTATTTTGAAAAATAAATATTTGATGCAATGTTTAACACCATTGTGCTTTAAAACACCAAAATACATTTAGAATTATATGTCAATTAGACTTTATCAGACCGGGGTTCATCTATGGCACTGTGACACAGAAGAATATTATTGAAATTATAGTGCTATTCATGCACAGAGCTTATATGCATGATGAAATTAATTTCAGTCTGTTGTGCAAGCATTGTAAAACATTTTTATGAGATTACCAATCTGTGAAGCAGATAAAAGATACTTAAACAGCATTATTGATGATGTAATTTGTACTCCGTACTTTGTACAATTACTCCGTAATTTGTACAGTGTACTTAAAGGCACTGGTTTTCCTACAGAGGTAAAGTGTTCCTCTATGAAAACAGTATTAATTACAAAAACAGTATTAATTCTGCCCTGTGTGGCCTGGAATGCTCTTTAACAACACATTTGTGGACGTGCTGCTGTACATGCCATGGTGAGGCAGTGGTTTTAAAATAATATCAGAGTGCACATTTTTCAGGCCATGTGGACTAAGAAGAAGACCCAAATGATGCTCTAGGATTGATAATAATCTGATGTACAGTATATACACGCCCATTTCAACTCACGAAGAAATAGAGGATGATGGCATCATCTCTACTAGACCTGTTCCTGTATTGGAGAGTCCTCAGCCTGATTTCAGAGCTTGGTGATCTTTCCCACCTCCTTCTCCTTGAAGTGTGGCTCTGTTTCTACGAATGCTAGGTTGACTTTGCCCGACTTCTCCGTCATCACCGGCTCCTGAGTCTGAGATGGAAACGAAGAGCATTAAAGGTAAAGCTTTGAAGAGCACCTGCCATGAGCGCATCATTGGAAGCAGGAGCCAGAAATGGCCTGCCATTGATTGTGTCTTATCATAAAGGTGATGGCTGCTCTTGGTAGACTGAGTGCTGTGTTTGCTTTAAATGTGGTCAGGCTGACAGGCCTTACCTGAGGCGAGTCTGTGCAGCAGCTGAAGCAGAATAAATCGCTCTTTCTGACAAACAGCTCAGGTCGGACTTTCCTCTGCTTGCAGCCACCTGGGGGGTTATATATGGTGCAGATGAGTGCCTTTCTTGACTGCATGTCTACCTGAGTAAGACTTGACAATACAGTTTTGCTCTTAGCAAAGATGTAGTACCTTCCTATATATTATTAAAAAATGCTTTTTTTGAGAATGAAAACGCAAACACACACACACACGTTCACAAACGCACACACACATGCACACACACACACATACTCCTGTTAATGTAAATAAGCTAATTGTGAGGGGAAAAGGGAACAGCTCCTCCCTGTCCATTGATGATAAAGAGACACATTTTACGAGTCTTTTGGTAAATCTGAGCGTTCAGCTGTCCTAAATAGAAGTCAGTGATTACGCAGTTGATGACAGTGTTAGCCCTAGTGTTAGCCCCCCGGCTGTGTCTCAGTGACAAGAGGAACCTGTGACAGGTAGCGTGCCCTACCTGTGGCAGCACTGACCGCCATGCCGATGATAATCGTCACCAGACTGCCCAGGGGACAGAAGTACAGATAGGACAGGGAGTACCAGTTGTCTGCAATTTCTGGCCTGTCACTGCATGAGAAACAGCATTGACATGATGACACTGTAGGTGATCCACCACAAAACCAGGTTTCAAATATGCATTCTAATGGCATAAATAGCTTTGTCAGATTCAGATCACAGGCACTGAAAGCTTGAAGAGTATTGATGCTTACACCTGGAGTTTAGACCAGTAAACTGTTTACTTTGGCTGAACTTAGGGAGGAAGGAGTATTTGATGAGCCCTAGTGTCACAGAATTAGGAAAGGAACCATACTGATGATTAGTTCCCTGTTAGATAACTTGTGTGTTTGCTTTGTGCGTCTGCTTGGTGTGACTATTTCATGACTGATCATTTTGACATTATATACAAGTATGTGTTTTTTATTCTGTTTCAGATGATGGAACTGCGAGTAATGAGTGCATCTGTCCCTTGCTTTTGGCTCAGATCTCGCAGCAGTGATGCAATGGGACCAGGCCAGTACCAGCCCCTCTGAGAGACGCCCCTGTGCCACGGCAGGTGACATCTCCTTACTTAGGTGGCAGAGGCGTCAGGGTCACTGCGCTGCTCCACGGCACCGTGGTGGTGAAGTTGGAGTCCTGAGAGTGAGAGTTGTTGTAGTGGCAACCGGTGATGCTAACGTTGAGGGGGAGCGTCTTATCCGGGAGGGGAGGGTACACCTGGGCACCGATCCCCACCCACAGTGTGATTATCAGCCCTGTAATCAGCCCCACCAGCCCACCCTGCAACAGACATGACCGCAATTTGTTAGCGCTCACGCCATTCAATCAATCATTGATTTCAATATGGCCTTCACTAGCCTTCAGTAGCATTGATTAACATGTAGTTAATGCTACACATTTCAGGTTCTGCATGCAGACTTTTGCTGATAAAATCTTACTTTGTAAAAGTGTTAAGCTCTTTCTTCTTATATCATGTAGAAATTGTCATAATCATATTTATTATTGTAACTATATTTGCCATGTATTCATAATATACAAATCTGTCCTTAGCACCTGGTGAAAGAAATCAAAAAAGGAATAATCTCATATGAAAAAGCCCTATTTTTTACATGTTCTCTCTCTCTTTAGCAGTAAAAGAAGAGATAAATATGAATATGTAACAGAATATGTAAACATGTGCAGGTAAGCTTAACTGTTTGAAATGCTAAACACTAATTTTTTTTAAATGTTGAAGCTAAAAATACTCATAAAGTGCATGAAAACAGTAATGGAAGCAGAATAACTTACAGTTGAGTTTGCGCTGCGCAAGAACATGCCAAGAACGTAGAGCCCGAGCAGCGGACCACTGATCATTCCAAATATGGATAGGGCTGCCTTAAATGAAGAGAAAGAACTGATATCTGTGCACCAGTAGAGGGCGCTGTAGAACTACATTTCAATGAGACACACTGACTAATGTTAACACGAAACACGATGCAACATTACATGTTCTTGGACGTTAAGCACCTAACCTACCTTTACAGTTACCTTAATATTGCAGGTTAATGATAGGTAATGTAGCAGCTATATTTTTTCTTCATACTTAATGAAATAATGAGGGTCTTAAATTAACTTCATTTTTTAAAATGGTTCTCTTAAGGTGACATTAATTTTGTTTTTTTGTTTTTTTCTTTTCACTGGCGTATTAAAGATAGCAAATTGTATTTATACCTGTAGAATGCTCCCCATCAAGGAGGCTACGGCTGCCATTGCGATACAGAGTGCTCCAAAGAAGACACCTGGGAAAGAACACACGCTGTGCGATGAGATGATTGGATCAAATGTCAGGTCATGTTTTTTCTAAAGGTGACATCATAGGAGAAATGAATGCCTGCAGTATACAGTATCTGACTAACGGCAACTTGTTGAGCACTTTTTTTGCTCTTCATTATCAAGGGACTGAGCTGATTTTCACTTACTTCACTTACTATTTTTAAAACTTGCAATAATCCTCCATATTATGAGGAAAACCCAACTGGATTAAATTTTTTAGAAGTGGAAATATCACTGCAACAAAAATTGACCTTTCTGTTTACGGGAAGGTTTTGCACTGTTGTCTTGTTAATAGTTTCTCATTTGTGCTTGTGATTGCAATGGATATTGAGTAGCACTCCTATAGTACATAATAGTAAATATAGTACAACCAAACAGATCACATCGCATGTGTATGTTAGCTACTGTCTGAGACTCACTGAGGCCCATGTTGACCCAGGACACCTGTTTCTCACTGAGGTTGGACCACTTGGGCTTGATAAAGTCCTCCACGGTGACAGCTACCAGGGCGTTGATGCTGGAGGACACCGTACTGAAGGGACAGAAATACAGTCACATGGTAACATTCCAGCTGTGTTACTGGCTCCCTGTTCCCTTAACATATCACTGATTTCAGATCAGAGAGGGAAGCTGCAGGGAAAAGCTACTGATGTGGGCAAGATTATGAATGCCACCCAAGCAACTAAGATTCTATGAAGGACCTCTACTACCCCCTGGTGTTTGTTTCACCACCCTTAGAGCTGTTACATTATGACATTCACAGTCTTGGTCTGCCATTTTGATAGCTGTACTGAGCACCATATACTGTAGGCGCTATATTGTGATGTAATGCACAAAGCCACATACACATACTTTAATCATATACTCACCTTAATGTTCCACTGTAGGCAGCTGCCACAAACAACCCAGGGACTCCAGGAAAGTCTGCCAGAATGGCCATCACAAGATATGGTAGCATCTGAAACAGCCACACACACACATACAAACAGATAGAAAACGACTTTTACACACACACACCACTTTTCGTTGACAATGTCAAAATATACCGGTGAGCTGAACGCTTCATGCGACCGCACTGTGAGCGGTACCTGATCAGGGGCCCCCACATTGCCGTTGGTGAGCGGGTCACAGTTTTTGTAAATGGAGTACATGGTGAGGCCGGAGAACATAGCCAGACTAACAGTGGCCCACAGCCCCACCATGTTCACGTACAGAGACCTGGAAGGGAGACACAGGAAGGAGGTGTGCTGTGACCTCACATCATTTCTTTTTTCTTCTTCGCAAGAATGTTTTCAGTTTTTCCAGAAGCTCAAACTCACATCTTCGCGTGGGTCATGGTTTTGCAGGAGATGTAGCGCTGCACCTGCGATTGGTTGATGGAGTAGATTGACACCCACATCAAGCTCCCGCCCACCACGATGGTCCAGAAGGTGTGGCGCTTCAAGGGGTCTGGATCAAAACTACAAAGCGGGGAGAGAACCTCAGATAATGAACCAGTCTCCCTCATTTTTTGTGCTTGTTCTCCACAAAAACAGTCATTAGAAATATGCCAGTTCATAGGCTTTCTTGCATATGAAGGAATAATCTGCATTTTTTATGAATTATAGTGATATGTTTATCTTTTTTTGAAAAACATTAGATAAATGCTTCACAGCAGGGCCAAAGCCCTTGGGTAATTGATCACAACAGGTCCCGTGTATGTCTGACACTGTGAACGTTATGGTATACAGAGAGGGGACACTCAGCTGTGTATCAGCATGACGTCACTGTGACCCTCCCTTCCCCAGTGCTAACTCGAAGGTGTTGAGCCGTCCTCCCTGCCGGGCGTCGTCCCAGATCTTAGTCAGCCCGCCCTGGAGCACTGCCCCCTGCGCAATGACAGCCACGAAACCTGCCAGCATGATCACCATCTGGAACACGTCCGTCCAGATCACTGCCTTCAGGCCGCCCTGGGGACCAGAGCACACACACGCGAGCACAAGGTCAGGCTACACTTCCCAGATTAGAAGTCAGATACGGTGTACTTTTAACAAACGCTCTCCACATGCTGTCTGATACGATGCTGTTGTATGAATACGAGACGGAAGTTCATGAACTCTGGGCACTGTGGGTATGCAGCAGTGGGTCAGTTCCAGCCTTTGCACCTCACATCAGTCCATTCCCCTCTGTGAGCTCATTGTGACTCAAATCAATTCACTCGTTTATGTTCCGAGCCCTGTATCTTCTGTGCAAAGATGTGATTTGATTCCAGGGTCCAAACTGGAGCTCACAGTTGACTAAAACGTGTTCCCTCAGGGTTGACCCTGACTGTGCCTCGTGGCTGCCGCGGTGGCAGTGAGTGGCTGACTGAGAGGCACTGACCAGCGTGCAGTAGATGATGCAAACGGCTCCCGTGGCCACCAGCACTCCCCAAAGGTCCAGCCCTGTGACTGAGACGCAGAATGGAAAGGCAGGGACTCAGTGACATCACAAGCGACAGGGGCGCAGTGACACTGTAAGAGACTCAGCGACATCACGTCCAGTGCCCAAATGGGCACGCCCTTCCCACCTCTGTCTCAATGTATACCCCAATTAATAAAAGAGAAATACTAATGATGTTCCCCCACAGAGAATGTTCCTTTTCTTCTAAATTAGCTCCTGTATACATCCAGATAAGATCATATTTTGTTTTGTCAGCTTCTGGTATATTCAAAATTATCCTTTTTACTTAGGCTAATTACCAGACATAATACAGGAGAAAACAGGTATCCCTGCCCTAAATCAGATGGATAGAGCAGCTGCTATATCTCATAACCTGAAAGCAGTTAGTTAATGGTGTTTGTGATCCATATTAATGTGTTCTTTTGCGTTAGACTCACTCTGATTGAGGGCAAGTGCGGGAGCATAGATAACCATCCCCGTGTACAGCGCCTGGGAGACGAAACAGCAGCATTTAGAAGATTGAGTGGAAACTTCACCTTCTTCCATATTAAACAGAACACAATAATGGTAACCTCCCCTGTCAATCCGTCTGAAAAATAAACCCTACATACAGCCTACATTACCATTTTAATTTGAGAATGTCCTGAACAGGCACCACAAACACCCTGCTAATGATAACACCCTGTTAATGATACATGAAATGTATGAAGGAACAAGGAAGGAAATGCTTTTCTACAATTCAGTTCTAGAGAACAAAAGGAGTGGATGTTTTATGACCCAAAACTCGAAATGATAAAGGATACATATGAGATACTGATACGGTAAAAAGGACTTTTTTCACATGCTGTTGTAATAGACAGCGCAAAGTTGTACGGTGGGGCAAATGTGGATGTCCAAGCACTTTCAGCTCATGTCTTTGGTCTGCTTACTGTCTGGATGATGTACATGCTCGTTCCCACCACCCGAATGGCTTTGTTGAAACGCATCTCCAAGTACTGCAAAATAAAAAAATCCTCTTTCAGCTGTGAATTTTTATTTTTCAGTTTTTCTGAAATCAAAAGGGCCATCACAAAGTTTTAAACGTAACCTGGGGTAGTTATCTGGAACAATGTCAAATACTTTACCCCACCCTAAACATTCAGCATAATGTATAACTTGATTTTCAGACTCAGTCTAAGTTCTTAGGAAAAGGTAAATAAGTATTTGAAAATTAAACCCATTAGAGCTGTTCCTGTTTATGGCTGGATGTAGCAAGCACACACCTGCTAGCCGTGACTAATGCCTTTTAGTTATGTCTAACCAGACATTGTCCCTTTATGTGTGTTCTTCAGACAGCAGTCCTAAATAAACTAGTAATTACTGGAAATGACTGTCATACTGAAATTTCAGTGTCAACGTCATAACTCTACCAATACTTGCCAAAGCATTTTATACAACAATGTGAGAACCAAATTCTCAAATATAGCGGAAAACAGTCTGTCTCTCTCATAAAATTATCCTTATGGCATACAAAACCTTTGTGAACAAATAGAGGAGTCTTTTTTATAGAAGAGGTCAAATAGAGGAGTCTTTGAACTAAAGAGTTTTCATATACACCATCAGCTGAACTGTATGCAAAACCATCTCTTCAGAAGGCTACAGTTCAATGTCCTTTTTGAGTCACTCATTTCCAGTTAAGCTGGAATACGTTTGCTCATGCTCAATTCAGTCTGTAACTGCTCTAAACCTTCCCTCAGCAGGCATCTGAGGTTCCACACATAGCTCCAAATGAGCCAACCTGCGCTTCTGTCCCAGTCGACCAATCCAAAAAAACAAGTAGTGCAAATGCAGTAAATAATACGTGAGAGGCTTAGTCTTGAGAAACACGTGCAAGGCCTCTGTGGTTTGTGGACTTAATGTGTATCATTCTTATGGACAAAGTGACAAAGATGGTTGATAAAGCCTGCAGTTGTGAAACACTGACTCCCTTTCCCCAGTTTTCATTGGATGTGCTGCACCTCAAGACATAAGAAGCTGTAATGAGCCAAGGAAAGAGTTTAGTCCTGTGGCCTCCCAGGACACATTTTTAATCGCAATGACAAAAGCCTGATATCTAAAATATTTAGTTTACTGATTCATGCTGTCCTAAAACTGTAAAATGTAGTTCAGTTGGGTCTATTGCAACATTCAGGTGGTGTACCTTGCACAACATGCTGTGATAAGAAAGAAATAAAAACCACTGTATCATTAATAGCTCTGGCTGATTATTATTTGACATTATTTGATTATTTATTATTTGACAGTAAGATTAACATAAATTCAGGCATTTTGCTGAACTCCATTTTGTTACTCTGTTACTAGATTTTTAACAGAAGTAATAATGGCACTGAGTAATTGAAAGCTGAAATTGTTCTGAATTTGAGTTACGGTTGCATCTCACATCCAAGCCATGAATTCACCTTTGAACTGAGCTTACCTTTCCCTGAACCTCGAGAGTATCCAAGAGAAATATGAGCTTTCACTCTATTTATGTTCCAAAAAGTGTTTGACAATGAAGAGATGACAATGAATAGAAAGACAACTTCTCTATAGATAGTCTGTGTCTAGTTGCCTGGATGAAGGTCTCTGTGGTCACAACATTGTCTTTATGTTCCTGAAATACTACTGGGAGAAAGAAGCAGAGTGTGGATTCTCATTTCTCTTCTACACTTTATCCTTCTACCCACACGTGTCTTCTACTGAATGTGCATGTGTGCCATTTTCAAATTTCCTCTGCTCTCTTCTGAACTGTCAATATAATTCTGTTGGCTGACCATTCCCTCTGGGACACGACTCTGTCTGACTGTCACGGTACCTCATATGTGCTGGTGATCCCCAGGCGATAGAAGAGGGGAACGAAGATCTCTGCTGTGATGGCTGACATGATGGCATAGGAGATGGCGAAGAGCCAAAAGGGGGTGCCGTAGCGGTAAGCCTCGGCCGGGGTGCCGATCACCGTGATCCCCGACATGAAGCTGGCTGTGAGGGACATGGCCACGGGGACCGCTGTCATCTGGCGGCCCCCAAGCAGGAACTCGGCGCT
Source organism: Megalops atlanticus (assembly GCA_019176425.1). Taxonomy (NCBI): domain Eukaryota; kingdom Metazoa; phylum Chordata; class Actinopteri; order Elopiformes; family Megalopidae; genus Megalops; species Megalops atlanticus. Next base: position 17,087,724 of record CM032879.1, read on the forward strand.
GCTGGTCTCATTCCGGCCCCTGATGGCCTGGAACAGGCCGATGGCTGCCGCGCCCAGCACGGTGCCCGCAAACACCACATAGTCCCACACAGAGAAGGAGGCCACTGGGCCACCTGTACCCACCATGGCTAAAATGAGTCCACCAGAGAACAAGCCCGGTCTTGACCTCACGTGACTTCACAGACACACACAGCAGCCTGGTTCCTGATTGGCTTCTGCAATTTAATGTTATACAGTCACGGTCAAAGTATTTACTATTTCATGTTTCCATTTACTTCTTTATTGATTTGAGTTTGTTTTGTCTCAGCCTTATGCTTCTTAACAAACAATAATTGCACTCCATGTTTAAATTATTATATATGACTGAAAAGATTTATATACCTCTTTTTTTTACCTTTTAAGACAATATTAATTTTCACTCACAACTTGGATATGCATTTAACCATTTAAATTTCATCAGAGACAAATTTTCCCAGAGCAATGTGTCACACAGTGAACAAATCTTGCCTGATCGTTTGTCAATCAGTTATCAATACTGATATAGTATACAGATCTCTGTTAATGAACAACGCAAGACACGTACCTCAGCGTTACTTCTTTCAAAACAGGTCAGTTTTATGATTATCTTCAAACACTGGCAAGAATTCCAACACAAGGGAAAGTTGTCTCCATGAAACTCCAGAGACAGTTGTTGATTGATCCTTTTAGGTTTTCCTCTCTGGCAAATTCAGATGAACGCCACAATGGTGTGTTCTCCCAACAAAACAAGCCTTCCAGAAATTGAGGAATGCCAGAGAGCCGAGACACAGTAGCTGTTCCCGGGACGCAGTCGTATTGGAGAACGCCCCGTTGGCTTGGATTATATCAAGAATCCGTAGTTAATGATATGCCAAGGACAAAGGAAGAGAGGCAGAGAAGTGCATAAAACACCCTGGAAGATTGTAAAAGGTGTTTCTTAAGTCAGGAGGACTCCATAAATGTTTTCAACAATTGTTGTCCTGACCTAAAAAGAAACAGAAGAGGCCAACGAGGGGCACACAGACTATGTGAAAATGCTATGCTCCTCAAATCTGAGATTTGCTTGTCCTGTGCCTGTCCCAGAGATAATTTCCCACCAGGAAATTAACAGTAGGGATGGAACCCATGGCTTAGTCAACAACTCCTGATAAGAAGCGGTTATTAGTCACTCTTAACCACACCACAATATGTATGAAGAGAACTTTGCAGTTGGTTTCAAAATGCATGTTTCAGCACTAGAGGCACTTCAGTCACAGTCAATTGATACTTTTTTTTATTTTTGAATGTGCCCTGAATTAGCTGAATGTTCTGTTCCTAAGATAGGCTTTTTGTTTCCTGGGCTCTTCAGGAGAGTCCTGAAGCCATGACCAGGGCTGTTGTTGACACTGAGTCTTTGTTGTTTCCTGCTGAGGACAGATCAAGCAGTTTGATTATGAAGGAGGACGGTTAACCACAAACGATACCCCGTGTCCTGTTAACATACATCCTGAAAGATCTATGTGAGTGTGAAATGTGGAATTGCCCGCGAAAATCATTAACCTCCAATGAAAACACACACGAGGTGATCAACTATAGTTTGGAATGTGTTCAGTCTGAAGCTTTCAACTCGTTATTCTTCCACTTGTTAGGTCCTACCATGCAATTCACCTTTAACCATTGTGAAGATTGCCATGGCATTGGGGGCTGATGCACACGGAACCCAAAGCCTTTTGGAGCAAGTTTCAATCGTCTTGAATGGACTTCTGGTGGAACAAAGGGATCACTTGTGTCCAACCTTAATTTTTAATGACGTTAACGCTCCAGCTTATTACGTTTTGGAAGATTATCTTCCCAGAAGGACACTAGAGTTGAGCCTGTAGCTTTTATAGGATGTTGAGTCATTCCTAAGGTAGTGTTCATGCCTTTGAAATTGAGGCTGGCTGGGAGCCTGGTATTCAAACAGGCTATGAAGTTAGGGACATATGTATCCATAAATGCTTTTAAAGAATCATGTGCAATTGTCATCCCTCCAGCTGCTCCATGAGCATATTACTTCTCTGTTTGCCAAATGAGAACAGGTTATGAATACCCCTTCAAAACTGAGCTCTAGTTAACTCATTTACACAGATTATCAAACAACCACAAGAGCCTTATTTTCCAACAAGGAGTTGTTTATTACCACACTTCAAATGGGCATTGGTGGCTCGTGCATGAGGACTGTCACACGGAATGCACCAGGATTACCCCTATCATTTTTTCTTCCAGTGTTACCTATGAGCTATGATCCGTCAGGGACCATTTACTGTACTGTCATTTCTCAGCAATACCAGACAGAAACATAAAGTTGCACCCTATCTCCCTAAAAACTACAGTATTTCACAAATATTTAATATTTCTGCTGGGGTTTGCTAGATACAGTACCAGTCAAAAGTTTGGACACACCTGATTAAGATAATGGGAAACATGCATTCAAAGATGTTTTGACCTAAAGCCTTATGGTTAAATGCTTGAAATTAGTTTCTTAGATAAAAAAATGTGAAGTTGATGTCTGTGTATAAATTTCATTCCAAAAATTTAATTAAAAAAAATATTTTAGCTCCTTTGAAGAATCTAAAATACAAGATGGTTTTGATTTAACAGTTTTTTGGTCACTGGATAATTCTGTTTGTGTTATTTCATAGTTTTGGTGTCTTTACTATTATTCTAAAATGTGGAAACTTGTAAAAATAAAGAAAAACCCTTCTAAGAGTAGGTTTGTACAAACCTTTGACTGGTACTGTACAAAACCACCCCCTCCCCACTCCAACCATCAGTGAACCTGCCCCACCTGTATTAGGTGACCTGGTGTTGAAAACTGATAGATGTTTCTCCCCCTGCTATGTTCTGTGATTTGAACGTGCTGTTTTCCTAGGAAGCAAACGCTGTGTTGTGTTCTCACTTGATCCTCACGTGGAGCACACTCCATGGCCCTCCCTTGCTGTTCATGTGAGTAAGGCTGTCAGTTGGTTGGCAGAGATATTGTTTTTTTTCCATACTTTCATGTTCCCCAGAGCCTTTCTGCTCCTTTGCTTCTCCATAATGACATTCTATAGATTCTGCATTTTGTTTTCCCTCCACAACATATCACACCCATTCTACATAAATGCATGGCCTGGTTTCAACCATGAAGGCGAGCAGTTTGTGGTCGGTGTGGAGCAAAAGAACCTGAAAACATTATGCTTGTCTCCCACCATAACAAACAAACCAACTGATTGTTACAGTGGGAGACAGGCATACTATTTTCATTGTTTTATTTGATTGTTGACTCTGTTCTGGTCCTCGTGAAGCATTAAGATAAAGACTTTTATCTTTTCAAGGCCTAGTATAGATCAAAGGCCATAGATCAGTTCCCTCAAGCAGATTCCCCTTATATAATAGTTAAGATTTAATGCCAAGATATTAATTCTCATGAAATCAGTGGGGTCTGGATTTCAGTACCTTGGAAATAGCATTTGTCAACATCAGTTCAAATGTCTGAATACATAGCATATGTTATACTATTGTTTCTGATTAAATTACATCTGAGATGAAATAAATACAAAAAGACAATGATTCCCTCTTCTCTGTTCAAGTGTATAGTTGATGATCCATTCTGTTTTAACACGGCAAGCTCTTCTGTGTCCTGTTTTGTGGGTTATGGTATACTGAAAACCTCACCCTCAGCAAACGTGCTTCAGTTTGAAAAGGAAACACAAAGTGATACAACACAACTAGATCACAATCAAAGGCTAACTCACCTAACTGAAATGATAGAATGTTCATGAAAATAGTTTTGTCAATGAAAATGCAGAATTCAGTCCATCAGTTCAGATAAGAAAGCCCACTAATCATTCAGAGTAGGCCACAGACTGTAAATGGCTTTACATATCAATAGATATCACAGCATTCAGCCATATAGGGATTGCTCTGCTGAATTCTGTGTTATTTCTGTGTTAAAAATGTTGTCCACCACTTGATCCCATCAAGGTGACATACCCATTTATGTTGTCTACTTATCCTGGTCAAGTTGGCACACCACGTCTGCATGAGAATGTGTGATTTAATTAATGTCTCCTGCCGATGATCAAACATTGGTGCTCTGGCAGTGCCACACAGGCACATACACTATTATCTGTCAGTCTATATACTGAGGTGAGAAACCCTCACTTCAGACTCGTTTCTAACTTTCTGTGGACCACTGTATGGATAAATTTTCATTTCCAGTCAGACAGCTGAGTCTTCTGGTCATCTCTACTGAAAAGCTAAAAGCTCTCATAAAGATGATACAAATGTGTATTGAATCTACAAACGTATAAGAATAGACTTTTTTTTACTGTTAGTGAATTATATATACAGTGTGTGTTACACATTTACTCACAGGACTCTTTATCAGAAAGGGACAGCAAATTCTGTTTCCCAAAGAATTCACATTGATGTTCAAGTAAACCTCACTGCCCTTTTTAGTGTAACTTTTCCTGGTTTCCATGGGAAACAGGAAAAAACAAAAACCCTGAGCATACAGAGCTGGGAATGTTGGTTTTCCATTGCACATTCTGGGATAGGTGATAAATTACTAAAGGTAGATTAGATCAACCTAGATTAGATCAACTTTGTTTAATGCACCGTGTTTTGTCCAGATTCACGCAAATATGTGAGGAAAGGTCAGTACTGAAGCTGCACTTACCCAGGGAAACTTGTGTATTTCACACTAAATCTGTAACACTTTTGTTTAGCTGTTTTTTCAGAGGCAATGTAAGATCAGTGCTTTGCTTTAAGGTACACCATTGGGCCTCTCCACTGGTTCAGCTAGAGCCTAGCGGCCATATTCGGATAGCATGTGCGGCAGAACAGCAATACAAGGCTTTTGTGTGCCCCCAGCAATGGCAACTTTTTCTGGGGTAAACCTGGACTCTCACAGCAGGGGTTTTCAAAAGGAACCTTGTTGATTCTTTCAACATACCATAAACATGGATTTTCAGCTGTGTTGTAATATTATCCCACCACATACATTTTTGATATGAAGTTATTTAAAAATGCTTAAACACTAACTTGATATAAGCCTATAAATTTCAGCATGCTGCTAAAGTGCACTACTTGTATTTTAGATAATATATTTTACATGACTTTTCCGTAAGGATATAAAAGTTTTGAATTAGTTGGGTTGTAAGCATATGATGTGCAATAGGTTTGTCCACAGAATTTTATAGGCATTCCCATGTTGTCTACCAAACTTTTTTAAGAGCATTTGACTGAACTTTGTACATCGGAAAATTCCAGCAGGATTTTTACAGCTAACTGGATTCTCTATTATGCAAGGTCATGTTGTTTTGGGGGTCATTACAGCGAATGTCTGTTTTATAAGAAATTCATGTATGCTTCCATGCAGCAGTGCAGCAAATGCATTTTAAATGCATTGATTTTTATCATTATTAAAGCGGTTCTGGGGACATGATGACATAAATAAACGGGAAGGACATCCACTTGCTACTTCGGAGCTTTTTGGCTTCAGCTGTCTGATGCCTTCATTAGATCAGCTAATAAAAACTCAGACAAACCAAAAGGATGACAGATCAGGCACATAAGATAGGAAGGGGACATATTTTATTGCATTCTGTTTACAGTTTGAACATGCCGGGATAAATACTGAATTGTAACTTTATGTCAAAATAACCCATTTTCCATGCAAAAAGACATGTATATTGATATACTCTAGATTTATTTGAAATCATTGCTTATTGATGAATGACTGAATTATTTAGTTATTTACTTTCCAAAAAATGTTCCCATTGGAAACAATTAGACAAAAGTCCCTGGTAATTCAATTTTAAACATACTCTCAACAGTGTGATGTAAACCCTTTTAAGTCCTCTGTAGGGCCATCGTGTGGCAATTCTAGATACTGCAACCATTCATCCCTTTGGTGTGACTTCTGGCAATGTGACCCACACCCTGCCTACAGAGTGCACCAGTGAACAGGAGTGATCCTCTGTAATCCTTCTTCTGACGTCTCCTGTCTCCATGATGGGAGATAAGGGGGACACAGGGATCAAGGTGGATTATGCCACCTGTATAAAGAGCGCATGGCTCCTGACTCCTTGGGTAAGCCATTGTTCAGAGCATCCAGGTGAGTATGGCCCAGCCTTTTGCGTGTAGAGCTGTTTGTGTTCCTGAAAGTGTTTCAACACACTGAAGGGGTAGTAAGAAGGCTGGAGTTATTGCTGTTACACCATCATCTTTATTCTTGTTTACCAAACAGCGTCGCACACAGCTAACTTGAATATACACCTTTGGTGACTTTTTAAAGTTTGACATATAGACTGCCTTGAAACAACAGACATTATTGCAGGTGTGTGACATCTGCCCACTGTGTGACTGCGTGACTGACCTGCCGTTTCCGTCGGGATGGACACGATCGTGCTCACTGGTGGTCTCCTCTGCCTGCTGGTGGGACAGGCTCTCTCCATCTGTGGTCCCACAGACTACACAATCTATGTGGAGAAACCCGAGTGTGACTTCTGTGTGGCCATCAACACTACCATCTGCATGGGCTTCTGCTCCTCCAGGGTATGTGCTTTCAGTCAGCTCGTATTAGCATACTTCAGTATATTTGTCAGAACCTGTAGAGTGGGTTCTCCTACATTTTGTCATTTTGCTTTTTCATGTGCTGTTCTGGCCATGCTGCATAGTACTGCATAGTAATAAGTTTTTGGCCTCATGTCGAACCTGAAAAGATATTCCTTTTTTTTCCCCAGAGCTAGTGTTCTGTATGGGGAACTTCCTAATGAAAAAAACCTACTTTTGAATGTTAATAATTTCTTTGCCAGCCATTATGGAATATTTCAGCAAAACTCTGAATGCACAATATCCCAAAGTCTGACCTTAATTGTGCTTCCACTGAAGTTCAGTCTCTTTCATGGGAATCACACTCAAACAGTGCGCTCAGTCATGAAAGTGGTTCAACTGGTATGCCCGGCTACCATGTAGCATTCTCTCAGCACCACCACGGTGCTGTAGAATCACAGTGAGGTTAGCAAACACAGGCCTGTATGAAAGCATGGCTTTTGCTAGGCAGTGGGGCTTCCACTGTCTGAGACACCCACACCCTCCCCCGGGGTGTTCTGATGTCGTCTGGCAGGACACCAACGTGATGGGGCTGGCGGGGACGCGCTTCCTGGTGCAGCAGGGCTGCACCTACCAGTCGCTGGAGTACCGCACGGCCATGCTGCCGGGCTGCCCGCTCCACGTGGACCCGCTCTTGTCCTACCCGGTGGCCCTGCGCTGCCACTGCAGCACCTGCGACACCAAGAGGAGCGAGTGCACCCACAAGGGTGTCGCCGACGGCGCCCGCTGCTCCAAGCCGCTGCGCCACATCTACCCGTACCCGGGCGAGAGCAACCACATCCAGTCCCGCTGAGGGGTGGGGGTGGGGGGGATGGGGGGGCAGCTTCTGCTGCTCCGTGTTCTATGCCTGGTAGGGAGTTAGTTTCCACCCATTGTACCACCTGGCTGTAGATGTGCCACGGTGTGAAATATCATACTGTACAAAAATGATCTGCATGTGCAAGTTATGTATCCGATGGCAGTTTCTGATCACTGTATCCCTTACACCAGGCTGAAACAAGACCCTGCCCTTTTATGCACTCTGTTCTTTCCCCACTGTCTTTTTTTCATGTGTGTGTGACTGATTTAATGACCAAACCGAATCTTAACATAATAAAAGATGACACAGACACTGTCGGGCTGTGTGCACAGTGTGTTGTGCGTGGTGCTTTATGCAGCAGAGATCAGACGTGCTATTCTTGCCTCTCACGTGCTTGTGTTTCAGTGGGGGAGCACTGACCGTTCACTGACACCCAGGGCCCATTTGTTCCGTGCAATGCAATGCCATGAATGTGAAATGATTACAACAGGACACTATGAATAGTTGCCACTAATCTGCATTAATCACACCCCGTGATGGGAATATATCGTGTTGCCCACATGAACTAGAGACAAAACTGGCTAAATAATCATACCAGTGGTCTCCCTGTCTGCATTACAGTGTGCTTCCTGTATGTCACAGTATGGATAGTTTACACAGCGTCAAATACTCATCTTATGTCCTAAAAAAGAGAGTGTTTAAAATATGGTAAAATATGAAATAAAAAATAAGAAAAATACTTTTGAATGTAGGTGAAAATAAAGATATTAAAATGTTATCTTGCACCAAATGTACAACTTAATGACACGTATTGTGCAAATGTATGCAAATAATGTGGAATGTATCTAATAATATAAAATAAATAATAAAAATAATAAAAATGTTACTATATATTCTACTATATACATTATGTTACATATATGAAAGTAGCAATAATTGATCAACTTTGTGATATGTGCAATATATTTTGACAAATCTGAACACTACATTTCTGATGTTCTGATTATGTTTTAACATATTCTGCCTTAATTTCTGTTTCGGTTTTAATCAGAGATGAGCATAACATTTTGACTGTTCTGGTATTCTCCAGGTCATTTAGAACTGTGAGAAAAAGACTTAGGTTGTGGTTTTAGAGTTAAACATGTGATTAGCACAGGAGGTTCAAGTGAACTGAGGTTCAACTGCACTTTTGTGGTTTTGACATTTCACAAAAAATAGCTTATTACCTAATATATACTGTAAGAGTTTTAAATATAAAGTGATAAACATTGTTTATTCAGCTACTGAACTACACACAAAAAGAGCAGTCTGTGTTTTATGAACTGAGGCTAAAATTGACTGAAAATTCTGTGTGAGGAAAATAAAAACAAACAGCTCTGTACTTTAATTGAATCAGCCCCCTGTAGTCTCAAGGCTAAAGTGAGATGCAGGCAGTGTGTTGGGAAATGGATAGCCGATGAAAGGGAAGTCAGTGGTTCAGCGTGTGTGTGCATGTGCAAACGCCTGAAGAGAATGTCGTCTGTCCAGTCTCACTTCTGCTCCTGTTACTTGAAACGCAATCTTTATTCAAAGGTCAAAGTATTCCTTTGTCCCCTTTATATGAAACACAGTCTTCATTCAGAGATAGCTGACTTCATTTTCCCTTGTCCTGCCTAAAAATGTCTCTTAATCTTAATAACCCAGCCTGTCAAATGGCTGCAACACCAACCTGCTTGGCATTTGACTGCCACAAACCACTGCCCCAGTCAATTTGTAGTGAATATATGCATCTAAAATATGCCCTACTTGTATTTTTGTCACATTAGTTATATATAATCTGCTCTGATTCATTTAATAACTAGTCAGTAAAGTTAAGTAATCCATGGCAGTCACATGCTAACATGACACTCAAGGATGACTGAGGGGATGAGGCAAGGCTGCAGCTGATGTTCACTCACAGCTGTTGTTTCCAGGTCACTCCTGCCTGCCTTGGGCAACAATCATTATCATATATTTGCTTGGTCAAACAACAGACAGACACACACATTGTGAAAGAGCAGAGTGCTCCATGAATGGAATGATGATTTGCATTCAATAAGTGAGTCATTAACTGCAACTGCAACCACAGCAGAACAGATCTGGGCTTGTTATAATCCCCAGCATTCACTGTAGATTCATTTTGTTTGGAGAGTATTATGCTTGTAAACTCATAGGATTTCATAAGACATTCATAGGTTTGTATTAATTGATAGTACTTCAAAGAGGTTATCTGGTTACGATGTAAATTTTTTTCATGTTTGTTTTTCTGCTCATTACTACAGTAACATTCTCTTTGGACTGTGCATTCAACGTGGGCTTATCATTCCTGTCTTTTGACAAAAAGTCATTCCGCGTTTCATCCTGCTAAACAACAGCACTTCTCGGTAGATTCTTCACACATCTGGGACAGAAACAGTATTATACAGATATACAGCAGTTTTCATTTTCAAATATTTACTTCCATTTAAAACACCACATATACTTCCCCAAGTGAATGTATGTTTCATTGTGTTTTCAGGGTGAGTAACCATCATCACTGTCATCAGTCGGCTCATTAACAGTACCCTCTCACCTAGACAACAGTACACAGTAGCTTATTCAACCCTAGGGGCAGGACTGAAACAAACCTCCAATCCCAGCAATCCCAATGTCAGTTTAGCAACTGGAACATAGTTATGTAAGAGAGGAAGGAATTGTCCAGCAAACAAAAAACACTGGCAGTGGTAGGCAAAGCCCCTGATATGGTAATGGATAAAGTGATCGACTTAACCCGGAATTTGCCCCCTCAGCTTTTTTTGCAACAGGGCACAGTGGGCTGGGCCCACCTATGTCTCTCCATCATGGTATTGTGTTGTTTGTGTTGTGCTTTGGATGCACTTGGCTGTCAAAATGACAGAAAAAAGTATAGGTTCTGCAGAAGAAGTGGCCAGAGGCTGAAGTGGAAATAGAGGTTATTCAAAGTCTATATTCATTAAATATTCTGCAAGGCATTATTTTTATCTGGTAGTTTACTACTGTGTCATAGATTTAAGAATTCAACAAGCAAACTAGTCTTGGGTGAGTGCTTCTTACTGGGTAGAATATGCTTGGCACTCATTGGATGTATCTGTTGAAGTACACAGTAACTTTTTTCAACAGTCTTTACATTCTCTTCATTCTCAGTTTAGAAGCTCAAAGATAATGCTAATAATGAATATGAATTATTCATTGATTAAATACAAGGTTCCCCTCAACCCAAATCCTAGTTTTCCTGGTTAAAAAAGGATTACTTAGTGCAAATGTGTAATTACTAATTGAGTATTATCTGAGATATATTTAACAGCATGGAATCTCTTGATTCCATGAAAGTATCAATATAGGCTCTAAGAAACATGTTTTGAATGTATACAGAGATGACATGTCTCTGCCCTTGGCTAAGGTGTGTTTTTGACTCACCCACACAAAAGCAATATCTGAGTGGCTTTTATGATGTTAGAACTGTTGCCAAATGACATTATTTGCATTTAATATTTCCAAGTAACATGTCCAAGGTAATACAATGTGTCTGATTAGACACTGCGCATTGTGTGAGAGAATATAAAACTGGTTTTGCTGGAACTTCAGTTTAAGTTCCTTGCTTAAGAGCACAGCCTAATTCTCTATGATGAGCAGACATAAAGTAAGCCAGAAACTCTTTAGTACTGTAGGTATGCTTCAAAAACAGGTCATCTGCAGCAATCTATTTTGTGAATTGGTTAAATGTTGTATGTTTGTCAAAGAATGGGTTTGTCAGTGTTTCACCAAAGCATGCAGTTCAGAAATTGGTTTGCATACTGGAGCTACAACTGAGTATATAACTGAACACAAATGAAATGTCCTGTTTGTCTGCTTCACCAATAATGTCCATGTACACTACAGAGGGGAATTTTAAAGCGCTGATTTATTTATCTGAGTAACTGGCTGGCAAATATTTATAAATGACAATGTTCACTGACGTTCTTCACACAATCAGTTTAGAATTAACTTTGCCTGTGCTTTCAGACATTTTGATGCACAAAATATGGTCCTTCATGTTAGTCAGTTTCTAACATTTTTCAACCTCTGCAATTCTGTACTGATGTAGCCAAACAGCCCTAACCATACAGAACATTTTCTGAAAAAACTCATTTTCTCAAACATTGTGTTTAGACTATGGCAAGACAAAATCTGTTCAGTATACCAGCAGTCATGATCTTGACACTAGAGTGTGTTTATTTAAGAGGTGCAGGTTGAAATCTTTGTCAAGAGAAAATGGAATTATTCTTTCAGTATTCCCTGTATGTCTCAGATGAGAGTTAAACAAATACATATTTCACAAGGTAAACTAATGTTAGTTATTTCAGTAGCTAACTGCAGCTTGGGCTGGCATCTGGCTTTTCCTTTGTTGGGGATAAAAGAAACTTTTACTGAAGTTGGTGTTCTGTGAGTAATTATTCAGAGCGAGAGCTTGCCTGTTGATAGTAGTATATATTCCTTCACATTTCTCAGGGAACAAATTGCTGTAATTTAATCTGTGTAAGATATCATTTTTCATGCTTGAAGTGAAATTGTTGTGAAAGTGAATTGTTGAGATAAGCACCTGTATCACACAGTGTGTCACAACATGCCTCTTGCCTGTTGCTAGGGCCCTTCTCATACAACCAATCAAATGCAATATTATTGCCCTGAAAAGGTTACCCAACTTATAGGTAAAAGCTTATTTGTTGTAACTACTATGCATCTCTTGATCAAAAATGGGAGATAGGGCCAAGGTTACACTCACCTGAGCTGAAGTTTGTTAGACAGAAAACACCTTGAAGACCTTTGCTTCTTACCTCTGTTCAGGGGTCTCCTACTCATGAATGTAATATCAAATTGTTTTACAGCTGAGAAATATATATATATATATATATATATATATATATATATATATATATATATATATATATACACACATACTTTTTTTTCTTTTCTTTTTGTTGAAAATTGACGGTGCCGCACGGCGCAATAATAAAGAATGCACTATTTAGATTAAGCGTGTTTTGTCTGTCTTTGTGATTAGAAAAAACAGCCTACAATTTTTCGAAGATGTAGAAAGTTATCTCCGCAAGCCTTAATTATGGGACTATATAAAGAGATATGCCTATATAGCTTTTACTTCACACAGTCAAAGTACGTGACACAGGCCTACATGGGGTCAGACATTAACAAAATATTACTACAGTTTGTGTGTAGGATGTGATGTAGGTCTCATTCTGCAAATGAAATGGTTCAGTCTCTACTTAAACCACCTCGGTGTCAGGTTTAAACAAATACGCACAAAAAGTGACCTCTAGTGCCTGATATGAAATTTCCTGAAGAAACAGCAACTGAGATCAAAATAAACCTCAGCAGTAGGTTAAACCACAGGTACCGATGACAGACACCGCAATGGGGCTTAAGAAGCTACGTGACTTCTTCCGCAACATGTGCGTTTAAAACCGTGTTAAACTCTAAACCGCAGCGAAGCTAACGACAGAGCAATTGCCCCATTCAGTTTAAGCCAACGCCTATCTATTAAAGTTCTGTCATATTCACATAACTTCCATTAACTTTTTGTATTATTATTATTATTATTATTGTTGTTGTTGTTGTTGTTGTTGTTGTTGTTAACTCATTATCAACGTTACGCATACTGATTTATTAAGAAAAAATGACCGAGGGAAATTCTCAAGGTACAGTTTGCAAGCGTTAGAATATGTGGGTTTTATTATTGTCATTAATTGTCAGTTTTACAATATATCAGATATTGCAGTCGCCATCTGGCCTTATATGAGAGCAATACACCCCTTAGTTATTTTCAAAAAAAAAAAAGCTCAAGCAAACTGGATAGCTAAGGAATACTGCAAATGCGGGGCATATGCTTACGTTGGGCGTTGTATTTTACACGACAGCTTTAGTTAGCTTGTGATGCGTATTGAGGGCGTTGAATTTTACACAATGGCTATAGCGGACAAAAGGCAGGGTCTTAGCAATGGTTTGGTATTGCGAGATAGCCCTGAAGTTAAGTCATATACATGCTATGTACAGCTTTTCGGTGTGACTGAGAATGGATCAGTGGTTTAAAATAATCTGTGCTGCCTTGATTTTGCTCCCGTACAAAAAATAAAACTATACGGTAGCGTCATAGCTAAATGCCTCGCCATTGCCAGTCACTTAACGTTAGTTTACCCGACATCTTTCCTCCCTGCTCATCATTACAAGAGAGCTAGAGTTTGGGTGATATTTGACACCAGCACACAGACCTACCATTCATTCAATGAAAGTAAAAAATAGTCATGAAATCATTGGTCAGAGAGAGACGGTATGTAAATATAGGCTCTGCGATTGGATGAGAATGTATGAAATATGGTGCCACCTCTAGTTTAAGTGGGAACGGAATTTTCCAGTAACTCATTTGATTCCAAGCTCTTGCTTGAAACGGTATACGTGGAAGATATTGGGAGCTGTTTATTTTATTCTTGGCAAATCAGCAAGCTACCTGTCATTGGGTGAGTGCCACGATTAATCTAATATTTTAAAGTGTATATAATTAGCTATAACGGTATATGTGCGCTCCACGTCTTCAGTGCAGTCAACTTGATAACAGTTAATTCACGGAAGATGGCGGGTTACGGAAATGTGCCGCGACGTAGCCCTTCTCTTATCATAAGGATGTTTCACAGGACATTTTACGAGTAGCTGGATCTGTGATAAAATATCTCATTCGCTAACTATCCCGATTGCTTGGTGTATTTTTGTACTCTTTGATGAGTTTAAACACGAACTGGCTCGCTGACTTATCAACATGCAGTGAGTCTTCCTGAATGTAACGGTAACCAACAACTGTCTGACTCGCCAGAATTGATAGTGTAATTGGAATAATTTAGGACATGGATTATATATGATAACTAGGTCAGGAGCTACGTCGTATAATAGGACGTGACGTCACGGTCTCCGGCTTGACTGAAGTGAATGCAGATGAAAGAACATGCTGTCAAAGACGTGGAAGTGCAGGCGGGGGCTAGGGGGTCGTGTGCAAGAGAAGTAGCTGCCTGCCTGCCTGTCTGTCTGCCTGGCAACGGTTTAAAAGGCTGACCTGTAACTTCCTAGCAGTCTCTACAGGCTAACTTTCCCACTTTCCCCTCCGCAGTTACTCCACCAGCTGTTCCAGACAAACACTATTTTTCATTTCTTCTACGCATCTGAAAGACTGAAAGCCAGTATGTCCCAGCAGCAAATCAGGTATGTCTTATCAGATTTGAAACGTCTTAATTTTTGGTCTGGCTAATGTACTTTTTTCCACTTAGGAGATTGTACAAAATATGCGTTTGATTCATGGGTCATAAGTACTCAGTACACGTCAGTGTGAGCCGTTGAAATACGACTTGAGAATCGTATTGAAATACATTGCTTTTATCTGCTACAAACCAGAATATGAGCTTAAAATATTAGATATGGAATAGCGTGGTTATGTGTGGTTGTGTATTTTGCCCCGGGGATGCAGCAGATGGTTTCTCATTAAAAATGTAAAAGTGGGCTAGACTGAAGTGCAAAATCAATCAAAATGGCACTGTTCATCAACCTTGCGGCACAGACGCCTGACGCCTGCAACTTCGCAACTGCAACGCACATATTTTCGTTTCCTGTGGAAGTTAACAAAGTCACACACTGTCACACAGAGTCTTTCAAAACTGTTCCCTGGAGATGAAACTGATTAGATTTAAGATTAAAGGAAGTGCATTTTGTGGCAAGCTCTGAGACAGCTAGAATTTAACATGCTTGTAGTGGTTGTGGTGGGTTCAAACTGGCACACATTCCACAGTGCATGTTATCCTTTTTTTTTTTAATCTGTACTCTGAATGGTATGTGATCATATTTGTTTCGGCTTGTTGCATAAATGATTAATTGTCTCTTTCCAGCCTTCCTGCCAAGCTCATTAATGGTGGCATTGCGGGGATCGTGGGAGTGACGTGCGTATTCCCCATCGACCTGGCCAAAACCAGGCTGCAGAACCAGAGGCAGGGCCAGCAGGTCTACAGAAACATGTGAGTACATTGGTGGCTCTAGCCTGGAGCTGTCTTCTCCTCCCTCCAATAGCTCAGTCAGTTCTTTCAGCCCTACCCTGGCTGTTTAGTCAGCTGTGAACTGACAAAGGATCAGAGTTTGGGCGCAGAGTCGTGTCTCCTTTCGTAAATATTGTTGCTCCACAGTAGCCTAGTAAAGTGCCGATTGGTGGCTATGGAGCGCAAGGTGTCTCCAGGAGACATTTCTAGAAAGCTAAATTTCTAGTAGCATCTGTCTCGCCCCAGAGCCTTTGATGAGAGTGTTGATAGGCTGGACCTGTTCTGGTTACTCCATGCATTCCCTCTGGTGTGAGTAATCCATTGGAATGTGTGACGAGGGCTGGACCTGTTGTCATTGTCTTGCGCTCCTGTTAGCTGCCAGGGCCAAGGCTAAGCCCTTTTTTAAATAGCCTCTGACCTTGGCTGTCCCGTCTGACTTTTGGATACAAAAGGTTGTGTAGATAAACTGTTACTCAGAGGGGTGAGCTCAAACCCTTAGCTGCAGAAAAAACATTCTTTTCATTCCTGCTGTGAGGACAAAGCTCTGTGGGCCCAAGAATGGGTGGTGCTAACATGTCATGGGTGACTCACTGATTGGGCAAGTCCAGTGTTTTACAATTTTTTTGCATGCTGGGAAGTAAAGTCTTAAATGGCTCATACCAGTGATAGGTGACACATGGTAGCTCCACCCGGTATGGGGGTTGTGAAGCCTCATTCTCCGATCAGTGGGGTGTGGCACTGCATCTTCACCATCTGTCCTGCTTTCCTCTCCAGGATGGACTGCCTCGTCAAGACGGTGCGGTCTGAGGGCTATTTTGGGATGTATAGAGGTAAGAAAGTTTATGTGTAACAGTCAGCTCACCTGTAATCTTTGCAAAGCCAGTGGTCTACATTGCCTCCACTCTAACCTGTAACCAAATGTATGTGCATTTGGAGAAAAATGACACAGTTGTTGTATTCAAATTGGTACATCTTTTGCATATTCAAAACTGGTTTGGGTTGGAAATGTATTTGAAGACCTTTTTTCTCTTTTTTGCTAAACAGTACCCCAGTTGCATAAGAGGTGGGTGTGGGAATACAGCAGCCTTTTATCATAAGGCATCGCGTAACTATCCTTGTAGAATGTCCTTGGCTATTAGTGCATACTGCATGTACGCAGTTGATTGCATAAGACATGAATGCGAGGCATGTATTGTGTCCAGTCAGACTGAACATTTACTGACACAGATTATGTATGCAGTGTTTCCGGGCCAGATGAGGTGTTTCTCATGTTTGATCAGTGTAACCTCAATCCTGTGCCCGTTGAATGATATGATGTCCCAGTAAAGAAGCCAAGACAACTAAAACATGGGTCGTCATAAGTGAACACAGACTCACTTGACAGTAGGGTCACTGCCTCTGTTTCATAGTCCTAAAGAAGTAAAAACATCGGTCTCGATTTGGGGGAGGTTGGGGTGATGGGGGTTGAACGGAGCCAGTTGCATTGGTCTCCGCCTCTGTGAGGAATGCTGTTTGTTTGCATCTGTGTTTTTCATGTTACAGACATGCGTCCCCGGGGATATTGAAGGCTAGCCGATAAGGCGCAGCCACGCTGGAGGCAAATCATTACATGGTTCTTACAACATCGCTCTATTATAACTAGGCACAGATTTTTTTATGTCATTTTGTTGAGATTTTGCTCTTTGACTTGTCTTCATAGCCAAAGGTCATCCTTCCTTGTCTTTCACTTTCGTTCAGTCACTGTCCCACTAACACTTCTGACCATGTCCTAACACTGAGCCCCACTAAATGTAGATTTTAATTTTAATCTTCCCATTACTGCTTACTGTAGTGTTCTAAGAGGGTAGGGGCACATTGATTTTTTTTTTTTTTTTTCCCCACTTCATGTGCCATTAGCCTGCTTTCTCTGAACTGCTCCCCTTGACTGCATCTTTCTCAACTCTGCCCATTGTCTAATCTTCTCACTATCCTCCTCTGCTCTCTCATCAGGTGTTTTTTGTTTTGTGCTTGACCTTTTTTTCCTGTAAACTGATGTCATATGAATGCATAAAATCCCCCTCCATGATCACGCCATTGCATCTTGCATGATCTGAGCCAATTTCCCCTAAACTTGGTAGAGATGTCCTATCTTACCACTGGTAGAAAATGCATTCAGCCTTTTCCAAATCAACATGTTCTTTCTGTTGGTTTGATGGTGGTGGGGAATACATTTTTACTTTATTATTTTTTTAAGTCTTTAATCTGTGCTGAATGTCGCTGGATGTTGGCGTGTGGGCTAAGTGTATGTTTTGTTTTTTAGGAGCTGCGGTCAATCTGACCTTGGTTACCCCTGAGAAGGCCATCAAACTGGCTGCTAATGACTTCTTCCGTCACCACCTCAGCAAAGATGGGTAAGCCACATATTTCAGTGACCCTTTTTTGAAGGTCCTACAAAAGCTATATATGAACCCATCCTCAAGCACTGCGTAGCGTAGTAGTAACATAGCATGGTAACATACATAGCAGCCATTGATAATGATTGTCACCCTGTGGTGTACTATGTCACTGTCATTATCTCAAGTAACATTGCCATTAAGTGTCAGGCCAAAAAGTCATGGTAATGTCACTTGACAGGAACATATAGCATCTTATGGAAGTTTGTCAGTTAGCATAAATGTTATGAATGTTGCAGTAGTGTTCGCAAAGGTGTTCTGTAGTACTTATGAAATTCTAATGTAGCTCATACGCTCATATAGGCCCATCATGAAACATTACCAACAGTTTTTGTCCATCGGTGACAAAGAACATAAGGGCACAGTCCTATTAATGACAATAAACCGTAGAGGTTGTCTGCATCCACTGAAGCCTGGCATCTGCTTTGCAGGAAGGGGCTAACGGTAGTCAAGGAGATGCTGGCTGGGTGCGGAGCAGGAATGTGCCAGGTCATCGTAACGACCCCTATGGAAATGCTGAAGATACAGCTGCAGGATGCAGGGAGACTGGGTAAGCGAGAATGGCTCACCGCTGCTCTGTTCCTGCTTGAAAGTGCAGCCATTTCCTTTTGATTCATGGTGATTAAATGCATTCCCCTTTCCACCTGACAGCTGCCCAGCAGAGAAAGCCAGCTATGATGCCTACGCCAGTACTGGGCACCACCAGCACCATGCAGAGCCGCTCCTACAATATAGGAGCCCCTGCACCGGCTGTCAGGGCGGTGTCTGCCACCCAGATCGCCCAAGAGCTGCTGCGCACTCAGGGCATCCAGGGCCTATACAAAGGACTAGGGGCCACACTTATGAGGTGAGCACATGCCAGTGTCCAGGGCCATGGGGGGCCCATCCAGAGCACTTTTTGAGGGAGGTGTGGTGCATCCACAATGCAGTTCACCAAAAAGCAGCTCCACAGAGGGCATTTCACTTAAGTAGCTGAGATGTGAAACGGATTGATTTCTCATGTCCGTATGTGGAGTGTTTTTACTTCACCAGTTTTAATTAGTCCATCCATTCATGTTATGTTAGTCTGTCAGGAGAGGGGAGGATCATGGTACAGGACAAACAATCAGATATTTTGTAGGAGTCTAAAGAAGGCAACATTGGGGTGCTAAATTAGAAATCAGAAGGCTGATTTCTATGCACTCTAATTTCTGATTTCTGTGCACTCTACATGCGAGAGTGTTAGGCGTGTGTCATAAAGGGGGTTCGTAGGTGTGCGATGATGCTAATGTCTGCCTGCCTGTCTGACTCCACAGGGATGTACCCTTCTCTATCGTCTACTTCCCGCTATTTGCTAACCTGAACAGTCTGGGCAAGGACTCCCCAGAGGGCACTGCACCCTTCTACTGGTCTTTCCTGTCTGGCTGTGCGGCTGGGTCCGCCGCCGCCGTGGCCGTTAACCCTTGTGACGGTGAGTCTCTGCTTTGACAGCGTCTCGTCGCAGGTCCTGTGCAGTTGATAGGAGGTGTAGTGGCTGACGCATGATTGTGTTCTTCCTTGCAGTCATCAAGACAAGACTGCAGTCTCTGACTAAGGGAGCCAATGAGGAAACCTACAACGGTGTGGTGGACTGCTTCAGGTAAGGCAATGACCCCCATTCCGAACTCCCTACTCCTGTCTTTAAATAAGACGTCGTAATCATATGGTGTGTGAATGTTGCCAGTCCGTTAGTGAGTGCTTACCGGTCTGCCTGTGTTTCCCTTCCTCTCCCCCTGCAGTAAGATCCTGCGGAAGGAGGGACCCTCTGCCTTCCTGAAGGGCGCTGGCTGCAGGGCCCTGGTTATCGCCCCGCTCTTTGGCATCGCCCAGGTCATGTACTTTGTGGGGGTCGGAGAGTTCATCCTGGGCCAGACCCCCTTCAATCTGTACTCCTCCTAGGTGACTTCAGGGCCCGGTATCTCTGCGCCAGACTCCGTCTCACAGAACCACCAAAGTACCGGAGCCCGAGTCCACGGCAGCTACGGGTGCCACAGTGAAAACCGCAATGAACGTGTGAGGCTTAGGATGGCGCAGGGTTGTTAGAGATGGGATAGATTTGGATAAGTCTTGGCCTTACTTTGGCATTAGCACATTTTACCAGCTTGTTTGACAGGCTGTTTACATCATTGCACTTGTCAGTGTGGTCCTTGAGGTGCAGTGAATGGGGTGGAGCACTGGCCCTCCCTGTTTCTGCAAAGTTCCTCTGAAATTTCCCCTCAGTGAGGGATGGGAAAAAAACTTGATGCTGTTCCATACCTTGGCCACCAAAGTTACAAGTCTATTTCATACAATGTTATAACACTCTTGATGGGAAACTTTAAATGCCCCTTTTTGTTGTTCAGAGGCAATATGATTTGGTGCTAGTTAATTGTTTTGGGATGGGTTTGGTTATGCTCTGGAATTCCATTTGAAATTCAAACTAGGAATTTGAGAAAAGAGTCACTTTTGGTGAAATACATGTTAAATTTGGGTCAACATATTTAGATTAAAACGGTAGCTCCAAAAAAAAAAAAAAAAAAGGTGACGACTGTAACTTTGATGCAATAACACTCTAGGAAGCTAGGCTTGTTAGAGAATGGGATAGCCCGTTTAAGTTTGGAGTGGACGAACTTGCCATTTCAGGGTTCCAATGGACCTAGATCATTTTTGCTGCATTGTAGGCATCTGAAATGGGGACCAAGGACATTTTGGGTATTGAAAGTGTATAGGTGTCCACCTTAAACCCTGTAGCATACATTTGGACATACTGAACAACGTTCAGTAGTGAAGAATTCCAAGAGTCTATCTTCTGTTGTGAAAATTGATTTATTTGTCTTGGGACAAGGAAGAATTGGAACAGGTTTGACTGTTAGTGTTTTTTTTTATTTTGCACAATTATAATGGTCAAAGATTATAATTGCATGTCAGTGTCTTCCATTTCAATGTGTATATTTCTAACACAATGAGTGGTTTTGTAAGACTGAACTGTTACAAGACTCCTGTGAGTGAGTGGGAGTGAATGAGTGAGCCTGAAGTTGGCACTGTGGTGTTAATCAACTGCGGTAAATGTGGAACAACTAACACAAGCAACTTACTTTCAGCATGGAGAAGAATGGAACCAAAATTTTTTTTGAGAATTTTGCTCTGTATTCAACATGCCTTTTCAAATATTTATACCACAATAAAATATTTTATACACAACTTTCTTCTCCAAATTATTGACATGTGTTCATTACATTGTAATTTAGCTGATGCTCTCATCCAGAACAACTCAAAGCATGTCTAATGAAGTGGTATGAAAAGTACAAACAGCACAAAGCTGACCATATATGATCAATATTCACTGCTGAAACTGGTTTTGATTCAAAGGGAAAATGAGTGAAATGAGCACAGCACAGAAACCTAAAATGCAGGACCTGGCATGTTTCTGAGGTCTCGTAAGGTTTCTGTTGGTGAGCATTATGCCTGAGAGTGAAACAAGTTCTGTGTTGTACTGCCTGCAGCTGTTGAATAAATCACATGGTGGAGATTGAAACGATATCAGGACACATGAGGTGATCCAAGGCTCTTTCACATCTTCAGCACACACACATGGCTCTGTGCCAAGAATGCTACATGCATTTAAAGACAATGGAAATGTATGATCAGTTGCTCTAATGCAGAGTACATGAAAGCTGATACTTCAATGAAGTATATATCAATGCAATGACTGTAAATCAGTGATTTTTGAGTTGAATTGTATATTTGTTCATTATATGCTGTTGAGAGATTCACTGTGATTATTCATTTACTTAACATGCATTGCTCGAATACATACAAAGTACCTTGTTCAAAGGTACAGCATCTAGACTAGGAATGCAAACCTGAGGGCACTAAACCACAGACAGGGACAAAATTAGTCACACTGCCTGCAGCTTTGTATTTTCAGGCTGTCACATTGATTGGGGAAAGGTAAAAATTAAAGCATTCGGCTGAAATTTTAAAGACAGTGAAATGCTTCTTGAACACAAATCACCCATCTCTCCATTTGTATATTGGAAGTCCCATGTGATCTGTATTAACCTGCTTTGGAGCACATTTGACTTGTCCTGACATTGATATCCTACTGGCCTTGCCTTAACTTGAATTTCCCTAGACCAGAAAAGTCTGGAAGAGATCCAGAATAACTATTACAGCCTGCCATCTTTGCATTTTGTTATTACAGTTATGTAAGTCTAAACATAGTTGATATGGCCTGTATGGCCTGAAGTAACCCTGATCCAATGAATTAGCGCAGTACTGAAATTAGCCACGCAGACACCTAACACTGCAGCTTGATGTCATTCATCCTGATGCTGGAGTCCTTGGACATGAATATACACATCAGTGCCAGCTATTACACAGATAAAAATGGACCATATGAAGCTTTTCTGCTGGTGGCAAATGACAGTCAGCTGAAGTTTTCAGTTCCAGTGTATTGGCCCAGCTACTTCCATTTTCAAGCCTTCACTTCTCTGTTTTGTTCTTTTGTTTCTTGTTCACAATTTCCTTAGTGTGGCTCTCAGCTGCCTTTTCCTTTGGAGCAGGAATTATCATCCTGTTTTTCAATCTTGCATTGGAATTTCTGGGTTTCAATGCCAATTTGTCCCCTGCCTGTTTCAATTGATTGATTACTATGCTGTTTCAGCCCACATCAGCAGGTGGCCATATTAGACATAAAAGTAGAACTTGGTAAACTAAATAAATAGAAATCTTGAAGGGCTTAGAAATGTGCAGGCAAATCTAATAGATGTGTGTTTTTCCACCAAATTATGTATTTAAATGAACTGAGGAGTGTTCATATGAAGTGAGGAACCAGCATGGTTGTGAGACACCACTGTACACCACAGGCGAGACAATAAGAGCATGGGGAAGTGGTGAGATAAGTTTACTGGGTAATACATTTCCTTTCCTGACTGGCACAAGAAATCTGCCATTAAAATTAAATTAACAAAAGGTCAATCAACATATCTGAATGTTTTCTTTGCTTGTGCAGAGCTGAAACTTCTTTGATCCCCTTCTCACAAATATATAATATGTAAAGAATTGACATTCTGTAAGAGAAACCAGAAATCTGAAAAAAAAAAAAATTAATCAACCATAGAAAAAACTGCTTAAAAACACAATTCAGTGCTGAAATATGTCCCTTCAACTTTAGGGCTATGTAGTTATCCTACAGGCCCTTTCATTATGATATTCAAGCATTGTATCTCTTCTCAACAGACAGTATGATAATGTTTTCCAACATTAACAATATTATCATGAGGACAACCTCGAAGAGGCAGTTACTTGTCAGCCTGCACTGGCTTGCAGCACTGTGTGTAAATTGTGTCTGGCATGTAGGGGAAAATCTGTGGCCTAACTTGTACTCTGCCTAACTGTACAGGCAGAGAAAATGAAGCAAATAAATCAGAGTGCCCTTCCATTCCCTTAATTCTTGTATTTCAACATACCAATGGTCAACAAAACAGTCTTCTCCTGGTTCTTCAAAAAAAATAAATAAATAAAACAAAGGTGCATTATATATTGGTATGCTGTGATAAGCATTTCTCACATTTTCTCATTCAATTTCTTATCAAAAGCAACAGTTACATCAACATCAAGCTGCTTCTATAGTATCCACACTCTGACAGTACACTTCACAAATACAAATGTAATAAAATAAATTGTAAATTCACTCTGAATACAAATACAAATCTGCCCCCTGTGGGCTGTGGCTTTTCACAAGCATGCACATATGGGGTGAATGGACCACAGCTGCTTCTGGAAGATTCTGGAGAAAAAAAGGAAGCATGAGGCACAATTGGGGCTGCTTGACAGCAAAAGCAGACTCAAGACCCATCATTCTGGTAACAGTGATTTGACTGGGGTGTCACTACAGCACATGCCTCCGTGCTGGAATTGCTATTCAGCTGAGCATGAATTTACATGAAACTACATGAAGGCATCAGAAATGTGTGAGAGACATATCGTTATCGTATCAGCATTGTGAGTCAGACCCAGGTTCCTGGCTGGAGAAACATGGTCGAAGCCAGACTGGGTTTTGGCTACTTTTGACCTCTAAGGTACTAGAGGATCACATTTCAACACTCAGACTGCTCATGGTTTACACATATAATTGCAAGAAGGCAACCTGAGAGACATGGGGCCAATTTGGGCTGGCCAAATAAGGTCCATGCACAATCTCTGGGGAACCTGTGCAACATCATATTACATCCTATCCATTTGCCTCAGCACTTAGGGGCTGTGCATTAGAGAACATAATGTCTCTTTTGGCAAATTATATTTTAAAATGATATTTTAGGGAATTACATGTAGGAATGCCATTATGAGTGCCCATTGGGTGAAGGAATTTTATGTGGGAGGGGGTCAATGGCTTTCTTTTTTAATCTTTTTGACATATTTCATTTAAGGCTATAGTCTTGGTCATGAGCACAAGCATATTTGTCACCCTTATGTGACAACTGCAAAGGTCCAGAGAATTGAGGTAACAGCGCTGCCTGATGACATCATGAATCTGATGCCAATGAATCAATGTAAGTGTATGTACAGCAAGAAGGGAATGCTCTCCTGTGGTACTTCCAGCCACAGTCTAGGATGGTACTGTTAGAGTGGCCAGAGTGTCCATAACAGTCCAGCTCAGGCTGTCGGAGAGCAGAAGAGGAGGAGGAGGTGGAGCAGGAGGGGTGTGGGCATCTAGATGACCTCACTGTTGTTTCGTATCGCGCAGCACAGCACCATGCTGAAGATCATGCCGATGATCTGGGGAGGCAAGAGGACACAGACCATTATTAAAAATCCCCATCCCGGCTGTCTCTCACCTGTCAGCCCACAAACACACAGTGTGATTTTAGCTTTGTGTGAGTCCTGAGGACTGATAAATGTTTGCCATGATTGCTGTTGAAATGGTTGTGCATGCACATATAAACGATACATCACCATACACAGCATGGCTGTATGCTATAATATGCCACGGCGATGTGAGCCAAAGTAACTGATCCTGATCGCAAAAAGCCACAATCCAATTTCTAGAAAAGCTCACAAGCGGCAGAAGGGAGAACATGACTGTTAACTTCCTCCACTGTTTATTTGTGCAACTCACAGCTGCATCCTGAGGTGGCAACACATACTGTACCCTCCTGATCTCATACCTCACATGCTGTGCCAAACCTAAATCCAGTTACTTCTAAGAAAGGCACTGGCACAGTGTGGCAGGAACACTTGCTGGAGTGCACTCACGATAGCCAAAACAAAGGCTCCAGTCTGAACTGCTTGTGGCGATACCAATGTGCTAGACAAGCTGACAATGTTGATAAGAACATGGACAGGACTTGCCGTAAACCTGAGGTTTTATTGCATGTGTCTGATAAACCGTTTTATCAAAATGAACTGCAGCAAATTACTAAGAAAAACATTTCTGTGCTTTACCTAGCAATGGTAGTGGTGAATAGGAGGTGCGTAGTACATAAAATATTCAACTAAATATATTACTGTATTAGATGTTAGACATACAGACATACATGTGTTGCGCACACACACACACACACACACACACACACACATATATAATGTGGTGCATGTGTAAGTGTGTATCTCAATCCCATACAATGTATTTGTTTTTTTTTTTAAATATTGATTTGGTACATTTTTGCAAAATGAAGCCCTCTCAGAACAACTAACACAGGTGTCTTAACTCTTGCAAAACTAATAGTACATTTTCACTGCTTTCACACAAATTATAAAACAAAACACAATTTTGCCAAATTCAAAATTTAAGTAAAATTGGTCTGATGTGACATTATGATGTCAAACACTCAATTTTCATCATATTGATGTCAGCTGGGTTAGGAATGTGGTCAGATCAGAAAGTGTTAATTGCCGGCCTATTCACTCCACAATCAGCATATCGTTATGTATAAAGTAATTGTTCACTACAGTAAACATGTTTTGTAGACTCTTACATGTGTTTCATCAACAAATATATGTCACACAGGATACAGCCCCCCTGAAATCAAACTTATGTAAAGTTATATATATATATATATATATATATATATATATTTTTTTTTTTTTTTTTACGGCTTTACGGCTTATGATATATATATATATGTGTGTGTGTGTGTATGTACTTATTTCACTATTTCCAAAATTGTGATCAAATAAGATGTTCTACATCAGGAAAATTATGAAAAACATTCATCACACATACTGTATAACAGCACACACACATTTATCTGTGTGATACAGATCCATACCATTGCTCCTGCAATCCCGATCCCCGCATAACCAATGATGTGGAGCTTGCTGTTGAAAAACTCCTCTATGGCCACGGCACAGGACTAGAAACACAGACACAGTATGAGACACACATAATACAGTTGCTGGGAGCTTCCAGGTCTCTGTGGCATGTGTATCTTACATATTAAATTCATTTTTTTCATTTTCTTTTTCCAATAGAAGGCATAAGAATAGTAATATACAGCAATAACAGATCTTGGACAGAAAATGATACAGTACTATATGGCATTTGCCTTTAAGTATCCCTTAAAGGAGCAACTCGCAGATGGGTCACAAAGTGGCGCCAAACTATGATGAAAGGGACCACAGAGACCTCACTCCCACATTGTCAGTTTAGAGAAGTGAAACTTTGTATTGCACATTCCTCTTGAAACTATACACTTTGTGCAATGTTATATGTATCACAATTCACGTACTGCACTTTGCTTGCAAAAAAATAAACACGTAAACCCATGTCCATTTTGACAGCTTATCTTGTTAATTGCCTTGTGATTGACAGCTTATGCTGTTAATCTATTCTTAAATATATATACACGTATACAAGTGCATATTTCATTGTTTGCGTGTACATTTCAGTTTTAACGGAACAATTCGGGGCCACAAGTGACACAAATACCATTAAAATAAGGCAGTCACACCACTTCACTCTGCAGCCATAAATTGCAGCAGGCCAAAAAGAGAAGAGGAAGAGAGAGGACACAAGGGGGGTGCTTTACCTTACTGTTTTCAGTGGCTGTGGGGCAAGAGGATTGATTCTGACAGCAGTCCAGCTACAGTGGGGCAGAATTACAGAAAGGGAGAATTACCACTCTGGAGGAGACAAAACTGTCCTTCGCCCCAAAATCTCTCCCCGGAATGAACAGAGTTTAGCACAGTAGGCATATTTTTGGGTGGAGAAAAAGGTGGTGCAAATAACACACAAATATTTCTTTATAATAGATAAATACAGCAGGATGAATGCAAATTAAATGTAATATAATTATCTTAATCTTTTAATAAATGTTATAACCATGTAATTCTTAATAATGTTTTGGTAATGTTTCACTAAAATGCTGTTCATTCCACAACATTTTATTTAGTCTCTTCAGATAAAGGCTTTTGAATGAGGCTCCATGATGAATCACAAGCCCACAGAGTGATACAGTGACCTTGGACCATTTACAAATTAGTGGAATGCATTTCTGCAAGCACAACTTTGCTGTGGTAAACTCACAACGTTGTGGTAGATTGATGCTATGGTGCTGTTGCCACTGTCCTGCATGGAATCAGCATAGAACTGTTTGACTTCTGCAATGATCTGGAACAGAAAAAAGAGAGATTGATGTGAGAAAGAACAATACGATTAGACAGAAACACATATCAAAAAGCCTAAGGATGGTGTGGATATTGGTGATTATTCCCAATGCAAGAGAGGCCAATGACCTAGCGCCACTGTTTCAGGCTCTCAGCCAATATGTAACATTTTCACTGTGTTCCTGTAATGTGGCAACATCATGACAATGTGGGCCCTGTTTAAAGGATGATGTTATTTTTGAGTCTGCACAAACAGCATGTAGAAGTTGCTATTGTCCACCTTGTGTTGCTTATTGTTTGTGCTAAGTAGATGTGACCATTTGCTTTGGGGCACAGAATGGCACAAACGCTCACAGCGCAGTAGTATTGAAATGATCCAACAACCTGACACGTACGTGCAGAATGCAAAGAGTTATCTCTGGGTACAACAAGAACACCTGATGGGGCTATTATCAGCAAAAAATCATCTTAATTACACTAGAGCAGTAGTATAGTAGAAATATTTTATGTTTTTAATTTAGTTTTTCTTGATTTCTCTGTGTTTTCCATTCTAAATATAAATTGATGTTTTTTATATTTACGTTCTATTGTGTTGCATTTCAGTTTTGCTAGCTTTTGACTACTTCACAGTATGCGTTTTTTATATAAACTGTTTTTACAATCTATTTAAATGATTAACTATTCCATACATCCCTGCTGTAACACAGAAAATGGGGCTTACCTGTATTCTAGTTCTGTGCTGTGAGATACAGTACATGTGATGTTTATAAATAATGATGCATTCTGATACAAAAACTGATTCGGACACACCCTTTTTAGAGCAGCACTATGGATCAGCACCTGCCTTTGAGAGCTACATTTCCATTACCTAAATAGTAATCTGGGTCCTTCTAGTTTACCTTGTCTTTGTTTAAGAACCCAAACACTCCAGCTGCAACCTCAGCACCAAAGATGATCAGGAGGCATGCAAAGAACTGTGAAAAGAAGGGAGGGAGGAGGAAGGAGAGAGAGAGAAAGAGAGACATGGATGTCACTTCAAACACTGCACAGCTCACAATTCCTATGAAGGACTGGATTGCCATTGCCATCTTTTGTTTGGAAGCAGCCTCTGTGGGGAGGAGGGGGTGGCAGCGCGCTCTTAACTCACTGATCCAAGGAGACACTGTGATTCACGGACAGCCCCGCAGCACCCGAAGAACCCCACCAGCATCATGAGTGCCCCTGCACCAATCAGGATGTACACACCTGCAGGGAGAGAGGGACAGGCCAAAGCCCATTCAAAGTCCATTCCTAATTGTCCGTCTATCTGCCCAAAGGAGGTGGCAGAGTTGGAGAGTGAATTATTAAAAGCACAGAAATTCTCCTCGGGCCCATTTATGTTTAGTGAGCTCATTAATAATGCCTGTCATTTCAGTGAATGATGTACTCTAATCACAGCTTCAAATGTTGGGGGTCTAATGTTAACTTCAGTCAAAGGTTAGACTATAACCTTTAGGACCTCAGAAACAAAAATGCTACAAGACCCAAATTGCTGTATCACAAAAATGGCAAAACAGGAATTCTATTTATTCTCATGTCTTAAATAAGTGTTATTACATCAAAGGGTAAGCTATGCGCCCACTGCACTTCAGTAAATAAACAGAAGAGGGCAGCATCAGAGTACAGTCGACTTCAAGACCAAGACCGTCACTGGAAATATTTTGATTAACAAAATTTCCCAACACTGTTTTCAGTTGCGGTTTGACACAGGTGACAGAGGCCAAACCAAGTTTCGCTTTAACTTTGGGGGAATTCTGACAGCATTAAAGCACATTTCACTTCACACAGAGGTGTTTCCCCTTTATTGTCATGAGCCCAGCGTCAGAGCATCAGTCACCCAAAATCCCCATGAATAACTCACAAATATGGTTATTACATCCCAGATGAAAATGACAGGAGAAAGTACCACTTCTCATGGAATGGCTACTGTCTGTCAAAAGCACTCGAAAGAATGTGAACCAGGTAACTGTAGTTAAACTATTGGAAGATAATATACACAACTCATGAGTGGGAACTACACAGCTTTGCCATAATGGAAACTAAAATAATAAATGAACTGTGAAGCACTAACAAATCCTCTTATCAACAGCTGCAATACGCATATTAATTATGCTTATTATTAACAATTATTATTAAGTCATCAACAGGCTTTTCCAGGTCCAAGTCATGACTGCTTCATCTAAACAGTTCTGAGAATTGCAACGTTTTCTAGCGCACCAGTCAGCACATAGCACTGTAAAAAGGTTGCTGCAACATTGTGTAAATAACATCACCACAGTCTTAATGTCACATCAACACTGACAGAATATGAGGTGTCAAAATGTGACCTCACAGAGCGTATGAATGAGCTCGATGAAAGCTCAAGGTAAAACAAGCAATGCTGGGTCTGTATTAAATACAATCTCATTTACCCTTGCTGTTGGCACTGTAATTTCAGAGAGAATGAAGGATGGTAAACAGCACAGTCTGTTCAGTTAGTATGGATTCCATGACAAGGAAAATAGTTGAAAAGAGTGATCATTTTGAATAGGGAATTTACCTGTCCAAAAGTTACCGAACCACATTGTGCTTCTCTATTATCAAGCACACCAAAATGAAGGACCATTTTGCTACCATGCTTTTACCATGTCACCTCAAACAGAGATGCTTCACCTGGAGTCTGGCATAAAATATGTAAAGCAACCTAGTTTAGTGACAACTTAATAACCCTGTATCACTTCAACAGACGTTTTTGAGGTGAGACCTATTTGCACTCTGGGTCCCGATAACAGTGGCAATTGGTGATAAAAGGCACCATTCAGATAATTTCACAGACGTTTATCAACCATGTGGAAGCACCAGAGCATCAATTGTTGAACCTGGAGCAGTCATTTTTGGATCTGCTGGGTCTGACTAACTCCTGTTATATGTGCTATATGTGTACATTTATATTGTACCAAAATGGTTGATTTACAGCCCAACGGTATGGCTGACCCAAAGAATTTCCTCTCAGACATGTGGGGAGGGAGATTTTGGTGAACAATACAGTACAAGGTACATAGCAACATGGACAGAGCTGCATGAAGATAGGAGGGGCAAAAAAGGAAGACTACACAGACTATGATGGAACGTGTTTTAATTACTTCATAAAATCAGTGAAAATCACCTGTTGGCCTGGAAGCCCTGAGTGGGGTGATTCAGAATCCAGACAGTGCCTGTATCTACTGAGTTACACGTGGGCTGGGAGGTATAGAAATATACAAATATAATGCAAATGTGTATGGGAGCTATGTATGTATAAAGTCAGTCTAAATGAGATACTCAGGGATTGTTTTACTCAGCATTATTCAGCTACTTAAAGGACATGCTGGGCTGATCACTGAATCAGTAATTCCCCCCAGATAATAATCTAAATTCTATCTTCTCTAGAAGAACACTACATTTTTAACACCTTGCCTTCATTTTAAAGGCACCAAAAGCTTGAAAGGAATGTGAAGTTTCAAGGGAAAAAAGGTAAAGTTTTAAATCAGCCCCAGGGGAGAGACAGGGGCCTTCCAAGGCAAGCTTCTTGATGAGTGTTACGTCCAAAAAAACCCCTTTCCCTCGGGTTTTACTTTCTCCTCGAACCACCCCAAGTGCTGACTATAAGCCTTTTGCATTTCCACAGGGACGTGTGATCACAGTGTGCTACTGCCCGCACGACAAGCATAAGGCACTACGGTGTGATTATCACTCCAGCCTGCAGGATGTGAGAAGGCGTGATAATCTCGCCCTGTGTGCGGTCATTAGGGTGGTAACTCCGCCGGGTCTGGCTGGCCTTTTAAAACGCCGTGCTACAGCTTGTCAGTCATTGGAATTTAATGCATGCTCACCGCAAAGAATAGAGGGGCAGTTAATTGAGCAACAGCAGTAAAAAGGGAACAATATTAACGGCTTGTGAATATGAAACCCACACTCCCTCATGTGTCTTAATACATTATGTTATGAACCACAGTCTATTTTCTGCTGAGTTCCCTAAGTAATATTTAATATATCATGAAAAGAAATTGTAGTGCTGTTGTTTTTCATTGAAAGGATTTGATTGCTGCTCGGAGCCTGAAAGAACTGAGCTCTGAGAGCATGGCAGAGGGGTGGGATTGCAGCTGCAACAAAGAAAGGGCACTAAATGGAAGGCATCATTCTGCCAGTTTCACAACACTACTGCAGTGGTGAGATCATCATGCTCCCAGGGCACCTAGTTCTTCGCTCCCATTCTCCCAAGAGCAGAGCATGAAGCAAGGAGAGTGCCAAAGTGGCCCTCCTCCTCCTCCCAAATGTACTTTAATTACCCTGCGCTGGAAGGCTCCTCCTCGTTGCTGCCGTGTGCATGTGCCGCAGGGCCGGGATGCCGACTGTAATGTCGCCATGCAGGGACAGTTGTTTTGTCTGGTGCACAGTGAGGAGGAGCAGGCAGCAGTATTATAGACACAATGCAGAGCCACTTTTCCTCCCGCCTTTCATCACCACTGTGACAAGGAAGCGGAAAATTGCAGGATGCTCGATGATGCTGCTACAGAGCAACCGCAGTAAAATATCTCATCCTGCCACCAACTGCAAAGTGAATCAGAGAACAACGTCTGGGTGCAGTGGTTACAGCACCGGCATCCACACCTGAGGGTCATTGGCTCTAGTCTCAGCTATGACCCCGCACACAACAAGGTTAACTTTGCCTTGCTGAGCATCCAGGATCATGAGCAGGTCACAGAAGATAAAAAATGCAAATACATAATGATGACGAAAGAGCTCCATTTGATTCCTGGTTGGAACAGGTTGAAAGCCCAAAGTGATCACTCTGCTTTCCCGTGAGAACAGTGCAGCCCCTTTTGGGCAGGGCATGCAAATAGCCAAGTAGGCTGCGGGTCCCGGTCTGATAAAACCGCAGCGATAGCGCAGCAGAAAAACCCCCGTGTAATTTCCCCTCCATGTTTCCGTTTTGCCACATTGCTGCTCCTCAGTAAAGCGCTTCATAATTAAAATACCGAGAGGGAAAAACCAAAGCAGGACACAGTGGAGGCCGCCTCGCGTCACCCTCTCGCAGCTGTGAGCCCTGCCAGCCCCTGATAATATTTATCACGTTTCCTTAGCGACCGAGGAGATTTATATTCCTGCATTAATCCTGGCCCTGTTGTGGGACATCTTCCCCGCGAGCTCCTTGACATATGGGTATGCGCTACGCTCTGCGTTCACACGTTCGCATTCCCGTCTTACAGTGCTCACAGTGACTCACAGTCTCAGCGGCCAACAGACAGAGGCGTTGGTAATAACAGTGCGTGACAGCTGATAAGGACAACATGGGAAGCTGGACGGTTTGGGAGACAGAACAGTCCGGACTTGTCAGCACCATCTAGACTTAGCCAATGTTCCCGAGAACGTTCCAGAAGCTGAGGTGTGATTCAGATTGCTCGACAGTGCCCCCTGTGCCTCAAAGCAGGGACTAATGTTTTGAGGAGCTCTCATGTCTGACTGTTAAGTTTCCATAAACACACAAATTCAAGCTTGCTGCTGACTGATAGCTATGCTCTGGCTGAAAGCCTGCAGTGGGTGTTGGCAGAAGCACTTCCTGGTATGTGGGAAATATGTTTAAGGTATGCGTCATCTATGGTCTATACATAACCACAGGGTTGTAAAAATGTGTCATCCTTCCAAAAACCAACACAAGTGGGAATTACTAAGCATTCAGTTAGTTCTGTACACAATTCTCATCCCCTCCTTATTTTCACATGTACTTTCTAACAACCCATGTATTTAATCAGGACAGTGTACCTTAGGGTCAGACGGTAGATATAATTCTGTCTTGTAGCGTTTAATATTCCTCTCTCTGACTTGCTAAAATGTCCACTGCTCACCCCCATACATGTGTGAGCTGGATCGCTAGAGTGGCATTTAGCCAAGCAGTCACCTCACCCTCAGAACCTCTTCGGAAGTCGTTATGGATAAGAGCGTCAGTTAAAAAATGTACCCCGACCCACATGGTTAAGACTAACTGCCCATCCTATGAGCAAGAACCAGTAGATGGACCCACTGTGGAACCTGATGATGTCATAAGATGAAATATTTTGACTCTTAAAGAAATGTTTGTACAATTACAATGTTCTATAGAAAAACCATGGAATAAGACACACTGCGTACAGATTACTTCATGGCTCATATGGGCCTTTTCATCAAAGTTAGTCATTAAAATGAAAATGCCAAATTTTGACCATTTATTTGTTTTCTTCACATTAGGTAAATAAACAGGATGAAAGGAAAATTTTCCAGCCTTACTGGTTCACAACCTGGGTCCAGCTAATGCAAAGCACCTGTCCACTGTATGAATTTGCTGTTCATCTCATTTTCCTGCAGGTGGTCATCCAAACCATAGCTACTGAAGTACCCCTGCAGTATCAACTTCCCCAGACTGGCTTCCCGTTTTTCTAAACAAAAGGGTGCTTCACTTACAGACTGAAGCTGTGGTAAGTGCAAGTTCTTTTCCCTTTATCTCGTTAACTCTAGGATGTGCCTGCTCTAACAACCAACACAATCTCAGAGCACAGGACACAGAGCAAGTCCCCCCCCTACTGAGATTAATTTGTTTCTCAGAAGGAGAAACAGCTCACGTGGCTTGGGGACTGGTGTGGTCTTGACAGCATTCATTGCTTTTGTTCAGACATTGTGGGAAAAAAAGTCCCTGTCATGATATGAAGCAACTTCCACATGCACGCACTCTACCGGAACATATTAGATGGGCTTTGAGCGCAGAGGGCTCTTCTGGGAAATAAGTCTTTGTTATTACCAAGAATCCGTCAGAGGCTTACCTCATTAATCATTTATGAAGCCTACATTAGGCGGACAACTGGACACTGTTAAGTGTTAAGGGGTGTTGAAAATATTTACACTTGTAAGGCATTAAGAAACAAGTGATTTATTGTTATTTATATATCTCTAGTACCTGCACATTAGCGGAAATAGTTTAATGCCTTCCAACCGGGTTAGTTGGTCCAGGGAATGCATTCAACAAAGATGTATAATAAAAAACATTTTGGACTGCCGTTTTCAGAGATTCAGCAACCATTATGTTTCTCTTTCTTTCTCTGTGTGGTTCTCCAAGCATTAAACTGGTTAATGAACCTCGAGGAGATGTATCTAGGAGATGTATCATATATCATATATTTGATAATCATTTTACAATTATTTATGTTATCTATCATGGAAGGTGGCATAAATGCCTTTGATCGTACAAACAGGTGGTCTGCCAAAAACACTCCCACACTGCAGCCTTATACCTGGAACTCTGATTCAGCTCTGTTGATGTTCTTTGCTGGGATCTCGATGCGGGACACTGCACTCACCAAGAAAGAAGGTCTCAGGGCCCCCCTCATTCAGCAGTGACACGACGACAGGATCAAATCGCAGCCACAACCCCACCGCCAACACCAGAGATCCCACCAGCTGGAAAGGGACAGGGACAGTGCTGTTATTGGTGCCAACCAAAAAAAAAAAAAAAGTTCAAACATCAAACAAAAATGGATTCAAGGATTTGATAACAAGTACAACATTGTGCGACAAGCGACGGACCATGAACACTTCAACATTACTGCCTCCTGCTTTCCTGGGTCTAACATGAAACTGACCTAATAAGGCTAGTGATGTGGTGTAGTAGTTAGAACATCGAGTTTGGACTGGGGACTGGTTTTACACCCTTGAGTGACGTACTTCAACACACTTACTGCAGTACAAAAGCAGCTTGAGTACAGAATGTGAGGGTGTCTGCAGCACATACAGCAGTAATAATGCTATGTTCCTTCCACTGCAGGCAGAACCACCCCCCGTAAAAATGTTTCCAGGAAAGCAGTAGACGTGGTAGTGTGTTTACACTGCAGTGGGGTGCTCTTCGTCTCCGTCTTGGTAGTATGCCATTTCTCGCGTTAGGGTGAAGAATGGCTTTTCCAAATCCCAAGAGCGCCAGTGGTTCACCATCCAAAACTGAACCAGCGTGACGGCGCACCTCGAGTCCAGTACGGCAATCATTCATCGGCCTCCTGTTTACATGTTTCCCTGACATGGCAGACTCTGGGTTATAAACAAGCCATCAGCAGCATCATGTCTCACAGTGACTGCCACACAATGTTATTAACCAGGGGATATGTGAATAATTCATCAACAAAGAAGGGGTTTCTGGGAAATTGCACATGCTAGCAACCCCCGCTGCCTTTAGTTCCACAAGGGTCTTCATGGAAATTACTAGTACGGAGGGTCCAACCTGAGTTAAACTTCCATGTGCATTCACATAGTGCAATGTCATTGTCCTCAATATAATGGTATAGGAGATAATTAAGGCTTTTTCCAGGTGAGTGTTATTATGGAGGGAAAAATAAATGAGGTAATAGTGTTCTGTAATACATTAGTAATGCTTCTCCTTTTTCTTTCTATCCCTTCCAGAGACATTATTTATTGTGATACTGACAAGCCCAGCCAGATTTCAGAACTGAGAGAAGTCTGCGTGTCTGAATCAGGACAGATGAAGTTTCAAAGCCCAATCATGGCTGTGCTGCATGAACACTCGGACAATGAACACCGCAACTATGCTAACAGAAATTTATTCTTGTGCGTGCCTGTGTGTGTCTGTGTGTTTGTGTGTGTGCACGTTTCCATCAGGTGATCCTGGCGTGGCGGTGCACAGAGGTTTCTGTCACATGACTGCCCTTTCATCCTGCTCCATGCCATTCCGCATCAGAGCAGATTTGGGACTGCACTTCCAAACTGTATGGTGTGCGCCATCATCTCTCAGTTTCAGCATAAGGCTATACAGGTCTGATCCAGAACAAAAAAATTGATGCAAAATGGTTGGGGTTAGGATTACAGTGTGGGCCAGCTGATCTGAGATCTACTGTAAAGAGCAGAAAGCACCTGTTGCTACTAACTGAATGCTGGCATTGGCCCCTGACATTATCTTACATTAGACTCCAATGAGGACATTTTTTCCCCGCCTCATACAGAAATACAATAGCACAGGCACTCTCATCATTACAGTACAATTGGTTTAAACCCAATACAGTTTCAACCCAAAGGTGCAGCACAATGGGACTTCCTTAGCTGTCCCTGGGACCCAACGAGTACCCTGGCCTGCCCCCACTGCTGACACGCAACACTCTAACTCTCTCAGTCCTCTTTCAGGACAAAGACTTGCTGTGCCCCACCTGGGTGACACTTTTTCAGACCAGAACCACCTTAAGGACCAGATCGAGTAGAGAGAGGTTGTGTGGTTATCTCGCCCCAGAATGGAGGGTTTCAATCTCCTTTTTGTGGGTGGAGAGGGTGGGGTTCTCCTCATGTTTCAGCAAAGCAGCATCATGAGCAGTTTGAGTGCCTAATTAATATGGAGATTTGATAATGGAATTTTTGAACCAGAATCAAGTATTAATAGTTTAGAAAGTATCATTCCACAGTGAATGGGCTCAGACAAGCGTCAGACAAGGATCTCAGACAAGCAAGTCTGAACCCTAGATGGGGTACTGCTGTTGAACCCTTGAGAAGTGTAGCTAATGTGCAGTGCTTCAGTAGATACAGTACCTAGCCATATGAGGGGATAATA
Source organism: Megalops atlanticus (assembly GCA_019176425.1). Lineage (NCBI taxonomy): Eukaryota > Metazoa > Chordata > Actinopteri > Elopiformes > Megalopidae > Megalops > Megalops atlanticus. Next base: position 17,124,924 of record CM032879.1, read on the forward strand.
TGTACACGTCCCTGAAGAAGGGCATCTGTAAAGCAAATCATCTGAAATGATGAAATGTGAGAGGTGGCTTGCGCTGCAGCTCTCAAAGCCAGGAAAGAGCTTTGTTAGACCACTGGAATGAACCTAAAAATCATTTCAAATTTCTTTTTACTTTTTGAATGTTGCTCCAAGCTCACTCATAAAAAATGACTAATGGCGCTCTGCACCGCTTCCGTCTGGACTAGCTGCCCACAGACGCAAATCGGTGAACATTCCCCGCCTGGCCGTGGGCAGGTGCCGTCACGACGCTGTATGGTCTTGCAGACGGAGCGGGTAGGGGTAGAGTGCACCACTGTAGGTATGCAGGAAATGTAACAGCAAACTGCAGCCCAGCTCCACTTCACCACACTTTGATGTGTCAAGGTGAACTAAAACAGCAGCTAAAGTGGGGGACTGAGAATTCTCTAACAGTCTTTGGGCCAATTACTGTACATTCTTCTTTAAAAAGAAGAACGAAAAAAGGCCCGGGGAAAGAGGTCGGAAGGTTCTTTTAAGGTTTTAAAATTAAGCTGAAACATTTAAGGAATGCGCTGCAGCTGTGGCAGTAATGGGCCTTCTGTGGACAGCCATGTGTGACTAGGAAACTCCCAGGAAAATCCAAGTGACCAATCCTCTCACTGCACTGTCAAAGTGAGGGGAACTCCTGAATTCACAGAAACACACAAAGCTGTGAAGATTGGTCTCATTCAAAACCCTGTGGTAAACAGTGTGGATTCTGTGAACAAGATATAAATACTTTTAAGTACTGAGGGGAAAAAAGAGAGCTATTCGTCATTATTTAGAGAGAGAGAAACAGATACACACTTGCACATCTTTGAAGGATTTGCCCAATGTGGTTTTGTGTGTTGTAATGAGGTTAGCAATGATTGTAATAACTTGCAGAATGATGATGCATACTTTGAACCCTTCAATATTGAAATAGAAAAACAGATGATTTTTAGCTAGCCTTACTGTATTGTTCTACTTCACTGTTTTAGTATGTCTTGTGCAGAAATATACAGTTAAGTCTGTATTATTTGAATGTGTTTGAAAGCTGTGTAAACAGGATTATGAGCAATGACTTTCCTCATCTGACAGTACATTAAAGGGGATTCCTGCAAGAGAATTTAGACTGCATCTGGATATCTCTGGAGTGCTTTGTAATAATAAATGGCACAACGTGACACCAGACCTGATGGTGCTTTCTTTGCTGACAAGAGCACCTCATTGAATGGAAAGTTTACAAACTTCACAGCATGTGTGTGAGGGCAGTGAAGAATATGAATAGAAGGATGAGGAGACAGACAGACACATGGAAGCAAGACACGTGCTGGTATCCAACAAATGTTGTCGTCAGGCTCAGTGCTTACCCCCACAGCCCAGAAAAACCCAGCAGGCCTGTTTCACTACTACCTGACCGTTGTGGGGGTAGCCTTTGTGCTGTCTGTCATGATGGAGGCCTTCAAACCAGTGTTTCTGCCCCTGTAGTGCTCCACTCAAGAGTTACATGATTTCATTACTTCTGATGATTGCTCCCACAGTAGCTCCAGTAGAGCGCTCTCACATACAGTCTAGTAAATTATTTATATATTTTCATGTCTTAATGCATTATTTTTTTTCCAAATGTGTGTGTTGACAGAGACAAAAAATGTTTGTTTAAACCTTCCATAAACATGGCTCATGGGTAAAATACCAAAAACACCCCATGGTATTTTTTAAATAAACCAAACACGTCAACACAGAAGATACCTTCAGTTTAATGGATTTATAAATGGCTGATGTAAATATTGACTGTATCATTTTATACAAGTATATTTAGGTTATTAAGACTGAAATATTGAGGACTTAAGTATGTCTATTCTGAGATTCAAACAGGCAATACTTTATGCATCAACGCTGAATTCATGCAGGGGAATTCAGCGTGAGGTTGAATGTTTACAGTGAAATGCATGACATTTGCACAGTGCTTCTGAAAAGACATGCTAATCCAGATGCTGATCCGGAGATAGGCACATTTTCCATATCTTGTGCGTGAGACTATGTAAATCATTAGGAATGCAACATGGTAGGCATGTATGATTTGCATAAAACAAAACATCTGACCTTCAAGTGTAGCATTTCTGAAATACCCAACCATGGCACATCAGCAGGAATACTGAATATTACTGAATATATACTCTCATTTAGAGATGAAACGGTACGAAAATTTAATATCACGATTATAGTGACCAAAATTATCAGTTATAAGTGTTATCGCGGTATTGTTAAAATGTGCTGAAAATGTTCAAAAAGTACTGATACACAAACTGAAATCATTTCACCAAGTTTTATATTGAAAACCACAAATAAAATTAGCAGCACTATGCAGTTTTTATTTGCATAAACATTAAAATAATAACATTGCCAATGAATTATACAACAGTCTACTATCTTTTATAGATGACATTACTTTCTCAGGCTACAAAAACACTCTAAAATGAAGTGCAGATACGTGTTTTTAAATGCAAAACTTAAGCTACCTGGTCCAACATTCCCATGCACGGCTCCAGATGCTTCAATGAGCTTGTAAGGAAGACGTGAATTTCCGAGTGAGGACGCTAAGGATGCGTTATTCCCAAATCGAGGGGAAGGGTCGAGTCTGCTTGTGCATGTTGAATATAGGCTAATTTGTAGGTCATTTCAGAATATGATAATGTTAAAGAGGGCAAATTAAATAGAAGTGTTTTCCAATGTTCAGTTCCCCCTAACAGCAAAGTAGTCTAATTGACTCAAGACTTCGTAAGAGTTCAACTATTTACTGAACTTCAGACAAACACAAATAATGCTGTCACATCGTAGTTACGCTGGAAAATTCATACAGAAGGAGGAAATAAACTGGTCTAAACAGTGTTCTGTTTCAAGAATATGCAAATACAAACGTACACGGAATTCATTCTTAATAGCAAATTAGTCCTCTTAGAAGGCTGAAAAATCTCCGGAGCGCTGTCAAGACGTCCGCCATGTTTTCAGACACAAAACAAACCCAGGTTGCATGCTGCGCCTGCGCGTCTGCGTCTGGGTGCCTTGCTAACTTTGGTTGATGCTGAACAGTATTTAACGTGAGTTTTTCAAAGGGCGGTAATCAGCCGCAGTTTTAATGATAATTCAAATTTGAAACGGTAATACTAGTCGTTGCGGTGTACCGTGAAACCGGTAACCGTTTCATCCTGTCACGGTATTTAACGTGAGTTTTTCAAAGCGCGGTAATCAACCGCGGTTTTAATGATAATTCAAATTTGAAACGGTAATACTAACCTTCGGGAATTTTACCGCGGTTTACCGTGAAACCAGTAATCGTTTCATCCCTGCTCTCAGGCATGTAAGGCTAAATTGACTACACAGCACTCACAGTAAAAATTGTAAACCATCACCCAGCCTGTCACATTTTCATGTAAACTATACTTTCCCCTGAATCAGCTAAAAATGGTAACAGGTGGTGAGAATAAAAATCTGTCGGAATGCACCTCAAGCCACGGGCATCTGATGACACAGGGTCCTGTGTTTGCTTAAGGAACCTGCCATGTGACCAAAATATTGCATGCTCAAGCCCAAGTTGGGGCAAAGCTACTGTACCTTTTTGACCAATCTGAATCTGCAGCCTATAGAACAGCAGGAGCTTTACACCCTTAAGTGACTCCACTGACTTAACTCTTCACTCTGCTTCTTCCACACTAAGCAGGGCCAAGCACGCCCTCTCCCCATCATTCTTCCTCTTTCTGTGCTATGTCTCTCTCGAAGTTTAGGTATTTCCTTATAACTCTGTATGTTGCCTCAGCTGTTCCAGTAAAATGACTCCACTGTGTCAATTGAGTACATAATGTTTCGGAAGAGGTTAAAGCTATGGGTCATAAAAGCTTGCCCAGATCAGGGTGTCTGTTAAGCAAATAAACAAATATGGTTACAATAGTAATATTTTGTAAACGCTCTGCAAGTGGGTTTGCGGTTACAAAATGACATTCCATCTCAGCTGTTGTATTTACCCTGAAACAGTACTATCTTTGACAGATATAAATGTGTCTCAAACATTTGCAGACTGGCACACTTCGACAAAGTATGTATCGTGACATCAGCAAGGAATTAACATATGGTTTTTACTGTTTTCAGTCAAAAGCGCCCTTTTAGGTAGATCGAAATCGTGTGGGGAAGTGTAAACAGCCAAATAAAACCAAACAAAAATATTTAAACACAGTGGTACGCGGCTGCGGAAAGGTAAGTGTCTGCGCCTTCTGCCTAGCAGATCTTACTCTTTCTTTAGAAGCTGGTAGTGCAGCCCTGTAACAGTTTTGCGGTTAGCTGAGGACCGCTTACGCAAGGAGTTAGGGAGGTGGGGTGTGTTTCAGTGTAAATATGTATGGAAATTTAAACAGACTACACCTATAAATATCTGCCCGGCGAGGATATGTTTTATTGTCGGTCAAGTTTGAAACAAATCGGCAAAATAAAACCAGCGGCTTCAACCAATTCATTGCGAGTTTGCTGCCCTTCTGCGAAGTTGCATCATGAAGATTCCACTTAAGATAGCCTAACTACTGAGAGGTAGTGCATCTTGGAGAACACAAAAAGAGCGACATTATGGATTGTCAATAATTTTGATATCTTCGGGCAATTTATATTTCTGTTAGTTTTTCCCAATGCTACTGCGTATTCGGATATAATTGTCAATGCAAAGTAGTGTAATGAGACGCAGTGGGTAATTAAGAGAAAAACACTGAGCCAGCTGTCAACTATAAAGCACTCAAGCTATCTATTGTGCGTGCTGCATGTTACAACGCAACTGCATATATCATCCTCATGTAATCTTACAATGGCATAATATTTTACTAAAATAGACGAACCCCACAATTGACTCTGATCGCACAGGCGTTTTACTCATTTCACGGGTAGCATGAAGCGACTGGTGGCAGGAAATGATGCTATCCTTGTCAGGTAGTTTCGAGGACTTCACAGATCAACGCAGCCTTGCTTTGGAAAACAAGTTTCATATGAACCAATCGGAGCTGACTTTTCTCAGAAAAATCATTTAAATTCAGATAGAACGTAGCCTTCATCCTGTCACGCTTTCCGTATAGCGGAAGGGTCATCAGAATAAAGCGTATCGCAGATTTGACTCAAAGGAAAATATAGTGGTTGTTCAGATGGTCAAGCAAATGCGAGATGAATAAAATATCTGTAAAGTTATGATAGGCATAGATTACACGCTGAGGATAAAACCTTTGAACTAGCTATGCGGATAGGAATGTTGTCTAAAAGCATTAACAATGCTCATGAATGGCAGGTCGATACGCAGGTAACGTTAGGCTGGTTAACAGCACCGTTTGTCACTTACCCAGAATATAAAGTTGAATATGAAAAGAAGATATTTGACACATTTCATTCCACCTTGAACCTTGCTCATTTTTGCTCTTTTCACTTTACTCTTCCTTTTTTTCCTTTAAAAAATCCGTTGATTATGTGTCCGGTTCAGGTGTTCACAACCCCAAAACGCAGCTAGGCTCTGCAAATGAAACTCTTTTGGAGGTTCATCAGTTTCTGAGAAGACCGCCCATTTTAAAAGTATAACGGACACGCCAGGGGGCGTTCCGGGCATCATTTGGAAAGCGCACCTCTGAGTCATGTGGACATTCCAATAATATTAATTTATAGATCGTCAAAAACTGTATTCAAAGAGCAAATCAATAGTGAATTTTGAATTTTTTTTCTGACACAGTGTTTGTCCAGAAACAATATCGTGAGAAAGCAGTGAATGCTGGCTACATTGCTAACTGTACACAGTTGTTGCACGGACGTTCTACATTGATTACAGTGAGTATAGATGTTTCTTTGTTTAAGTAATTATACATAAAGGGGGACGCTACAATTTCAACCACTGAATGGGTTCTGTGCCACTGAGTAAACGGTTTCCTTAACGTGTTCGCTGCGATGTTGAATTATGTAATAATACAATGTACACCTGTCAATATTGATATTTAACACTATCTTACGTCATTCGGTTTATGACAAATCTATACAGGACTGAAATGACAGGAGAGCAGATGCTGGTAGCGCGTGCGCGTCGAAAACTCCCATAGTAGCTGAGAACGCGCAGCACTGCAAATTAGTGTGAAAGCAAAGCGGATACAGTCATCCTGTTTTCAGTTTATGTGACGGATGTGTAGGTGTGGGTGATTTATGTAATCTTTTTTGAACTCTACGGGTGACTAATTTGCATTTTGAATGGAATTCCCCTTGGCGCCCCCCCGAGCACAGATCGGCGTCATCAATACAAAGGTTCACGTGCATTTTACTCTGTAACCATATTAATGAACCCTATGATGGTATTATTAGGACTTACCAACTTCTTTACAGACTAACCAAGCCATTAAATTACTCAGCCTGAAACTGCAAAGCAGAGCCATAGAGTTACACAAAAACTAAATGGAGTCTCAGATTAGTAACTTCAAATGATCAGTGGTTAATCTTGTGGTACTTTTACACCAGTGGCGGCTGGTGGTTGTAAAAGTAGGGGAGGAAGGAAGGTGCGCTTGGTGAAGTTTGGTGGTGGTGGTGGTGGTGGTGGTGGTGGTGTTTCAGTGAGGGCATATGCAAACATGTAAAACCCAGACACATTTAAAGCAGCAGTAAGAAGTTTTGGTCTACAACTACCTAAAAGACATACAAAATACAGCAACAGCACAATAAACACTGATAGGAGCTTGCTAGCATTCCAACTGGTGTCTTTTTGGGATATAGTTGGCAATGTTGTGTTGTGAAAGCAGTTCTTACATTTTCAAGGGGTGGTCTGACCACAGAACTACATAGTGCATAGCCTGTGCGGCTAGTTGGGAATGACTGTTGTGTTCTGTCCTTCACATGACCATATACTATAAAAATGAATTTGACACCAAAACTAGTTGCCAGAATTTAAAAACAGACTGAAACCCAGAAAACGTTCCTGAATAGTTCCCTGATGGTTTACATATCTGACGATGACTGAGAGCTGTGAATGACAGCTTATGTCTGTGGTTTCATCAATCTGCCAAGAGAAGAATGGAGCCGCGTCTAATTCCTGCTTGATTTCGCTTTTAATTGAGGTGGCTATTGCTGAAATCAAATCGTTTTGGATGGTTTTGGACATGCCGGTAAACACCGATGAAAACTGCAAATGCTCTGCAAGTAAATCATCATAACGTGCAATCACCTCTGCTAGCTCTCTATAGTTTCCCTTGTTGTCTGAACTGGCCCCCTTGATATGCCCCCTGAATGCCAACTCTTGCATGCCCAGATAAGCAGTGGCATCAACCAGGCACTTCAGAGCATCTCTATTACGATGCACTTTTGCACTGTGCTGCGCCGTTTGCAACCGTAAACCTTCATCGACAACTTGATCGATTGGCCTCCTGCCCAGCAATTTCAATCTAACTGCAGCACCAGCATGGTCTTTACATTTATCGTGGCGTTTTGTTGCCCTATCCAAATTCTTTATATCACTAAATCCCTGAACCAAGGGTGTAGGTTTGATTTGGAAAATGGTGGGGACATAAATTTGGCAGGGAGTCTGAGGGTCCTACCCCAGAAAATTTAGGATTTTTCCATTGCATTTCCTGAAATTCTACACGATATATTATGACTATATACTCCTTTCTTGAACACAATAAAAGGTGAGAAATTATCAGTGCAATCACAGCATTTTAGGTAATCAGAAAAGTGGTAGGGACATATCCCCACTGTCCCTACCGTAAATTACGCCCATGCCCTGAACAGACCATGTTTGAGATTTCCCCATTCGCAGGCAAGGCCAGCAATACAGACGGTTGTTCGTTAGGCTGCCAGTGAGCCATGGGTATTTCTCATACCATGTGGTGTTGAACACACTGACCTTACCATTTGGTTTGGTAACCTTGATTTTTGGAACTGGTCTCCCTGCTGCTTTGACCCTAACTTTTTCACTTTAGTCCAACAAGTGAAATGGTGTATTTAATAAAACATGGACAACGTCCACTGTTTCCATTGTGGCTTTATTAGCAATCAACAAAGCTAGCTTCCAACAAAAAACTTCCCGAATAAACACAACAATTCTTATCCTTGCTGTATAACTAATGACACAAGGCAAGATTCTTGCATGATATCATCTATAACCCCCTCCCTCAAAACTCTAATTGGATATTCACCAGCGCAGTCAGCTCCGCTGATTGGTTCATTGATGTTAGGCACTAAATCCAGAGCCTCTGGCCAGACCCCCTCAAAGGGAGGTTTGTCTTCCCTTACTGCCATTCACCCTCATGTTAAAAGCCAGGACTCACGAGCCACTTGGGTAAGAGCCGTTTATAACGGACATCAATGAGAGGCTTGGGGAGGTCGGACCTCCGTACAGTAATTTTCAATTGTGGACGGGGGTGCTGTCAGTATTTTGAAACGGGGAGATGATTTTTGTGACTTCGAAGTGTTAAAATAGTAATATTATCAGTATTTTAACAGATTAATCTGTTAAATTTACGTGTATTTATTTTTCTCTTGGAAGTTTATTTTTCTCTGAAATTTTAGGGAGGATGGTCCTCCCTTTCCTCAATGGACGAGCCTCCTCTGTTTGGCATTGGTGTCAATTATTCTGTGAATTATTTGTTTTATTGTTAATCAAAGAGGATAAAGGGGAACAGGTTGAAAGTAATGATAGATTTAAAGGTAATGTTTCAGCCTCCCCTGTTTCCAGCTCACCAGCTGCCACTGCATCAGTGTACACACTATTTTTTCCCATACAGTAAACAAGCTTCAGGTTCCAGGCAATTATGGTCTAGACATGGTAAATTGAAGTTTTTCACCTGCAAGCAGAGCTGATTGAATTTAAATGGTTTCTACACTATTTGAATTTTGAAGAAAAGATTTGGACAATGGTGTTAATGACACAGAGCAATAGGGCAATGTAAAATTCAAACGAAACTGAGAAACTTTAAACAGTAATTTTCATTCCCATATGCCCAGTCATCTGACTTAATAATATAAAGCTTTTATAACAGAGAAAACTATATTTTTAACTGAACATAACTGATATGTTATACTTTATGTCAATAGAAAACTAAAGGATGGAAATGAGAAAACAACCCCATCTGCTGGTTGACACAAAGGTATGTGAGACATTTTCAATGATGTTTCAATGTGTGTGTGTGTGCATGTGTCTGTGTGTGTATGTGTGTGTGTGTGTGTGTGTGTGTGTGTGTGTGTGTGTGTGTGTGTGTGTGTGTGTGTGTCTGTTTGCATGTGATACGTGCATGTGTATGTGTTTGTATGTGCGTGCGCAGGTATGTGTCTGTGTATGAGTGCGTGCAGGTGTGTGTGTGTGTGTCTGCTCTCATAGCACAAGTTTTCACTCCTGTGGTTTTCACAAAACTTCAGCTGCCTCATATATTGCTGTGTCCTCACTGAAGCATGGAAATCAGACATCCTTCTTTTGCTTCTCACCATTCTACACCATAAGTGAGAACATTTTTCCACTTGTTAGTTATGAACAAGATAAGCTTAACTTTCAGTTTGTGTTCCCAACAAGAAAATAACATACTGCAAACACATTCAGTAAAATGCGAGTGAACTGTAAAGCTTGCTATTCTGTGACCCAGTTTTGACAAAACATTGATACCTCTCTCTGAAACAGCAAAACATTGACAAGCTTTCTGGACCTACAACCCTCAGGTCCAGAGTCCAATACTCCAACAAGTACATTGCAAGAGAAAACATGATATGACTGCTGTCTTTTAGTTCTTCTTTTTTTTCACATGGTGTATTTCCTGTGACTGAACACTTACCTCAGTACCTCAGTCATCCCTTCCTCCTGGTGGCTTAGCAAGTGACTCATCTAAGAACTCACAGCTCCTCCTGGTCAGGTTTTGAAATCTGTCATTGTATTGTGCTCATATCTGGACATGACCTGACACTTTTTAAATTTGACGCCAGATGGCAGTATTGTCCAAGATTCCACTTTGCCCCCTGGTGGACAAACACTGGTACATCTCTTTTAACTTCTCTGTAGCACTAGCAATGCAAAATGGAATACAGACAGTGTGCATTTTGAAAATGAAGACTGCTCTAAATATCTTCATTACACATCACTGAGGGAGCAAGTAGTTTGTAATAAATAAATGTGATACAAGTAAGAAGTATAAACTATTCTAGCTCTGGAGTATAAAGCTTCCAACTTAGCATCCAATTACCAAATAACAGTGGCACTTGGGTGCTTGCTTTCATTTTTAAATGAAGGGAATAGCTACATTTGTAAAATTGAGACAAGGTGCTGCTGTTGTTTGTCTTATAGCGTCACTTATTTAATGTACAAGTTGAAGTGCATATCATTTTGTACAAGTACAGTAGTAATGAAAACTAACAGATTAACTAATGAGACACAGACAGAATTTTTATCAGTTTGCTTCATATAAGCACAATATACTGGATTCTCATGGGTGCCAAATGTATTGAGTTTGAATCACTAACTGCCTTCAAAAATACTGAAGCCAACCAACTCCTTCAATCTGAGGCTGGTGCAGTTCAGAGCCACTACATGAAGTATGTGTGTGTGTGTGTGTGTGTGTGTGTGTGTGTGTGTGTGTGTGTGTGTGTGTGTGTGTGTGTGCACCCTCTGAAACAGATCAGATTCCTTACATTATACAATGCATCTGACATTCCAGGGCATTTGTTGATCTGGAACGTGTTGAAAAAGTTCCAGTCACTGAGCGCAGGAGGGCAGTAATGCACTGCATTTAGGTTTTGTCAGCATGTACTCTCTGATGCATTGCAGGAGATAAACATGTACTGCGCTTCCCTCTCATTGTTAGTATTCATCTACTACTACATGGCCTAACTGCACACTACAAATACAGCTGCAGCTGCACTGGATAGAGCACTGACATACGATGTTGAAACTTGGGTTTAACTATTATGTGACATTTAGAACATATTTACTGTGTGTTAATCCTTTTTCCTATTTTCTCAGACACATATTAATCCCCTGGATATTGTTTTTCGTGACTTATTGTCAAAAAAGTAGAGAGCGGAGTGTAAACAGTCCATTTGGTGTTTGGGTGTCCTTTGACAGAGATAAATCGCCATGGCGTTAACCTTGAATCTGCCCACGCCCTGTGTGTCTGGGGCAATGGTACAACAATCCAGGGACCGGCCCGCTGTGTTCTTGGCAGAAGCGCATTACGGTTCTGTCAGAACAGGCACGTTAAATCTCCCTGGTGGAATCGCTCTCCCTCTCTCTCCATCTCCCGCCAAGCTTCCACACGCTGCCCTAGTTTTTAACTCAGCTTCCAAGAAGGCTGAAAAAAAGGCGAATCTCGCTCCCCGTCTTTCAGCAGCTCAGTGTTTGTTCCTGCTTTCATAATCTGCTCCCTGCAGAGCTCCGGGCAAACAGAGAATCTACCTGTGATTAAAGGGGTGCCGTTCACACGGGTTTTCCAGGTCTGTTTGTGACAATAACTAAACAAAAACATCTCCAGCTGTGCTGCCAGACCCAAAGGAAGTCTTCAAATGCACAGATGTAAAGAGGAGCACCAGGGGAGGAAGAGTCAGAACAGCACTCTGTAGAGAACATCCTTCTATCACTATGACAGCTAGCATTTCACCTTGTTTCATGGGAGTCTGCCAGGAACAATTTCATTTCACCTGTTTTCAGACATTTAGGAAAGGGAGATTTCAGTTCTCCTGTTCTCAGACAGACAGAGAGACAGGAAAGGGAGATTTCAGTTTTCCTGTTCTCTGACAGACAGACAGACAGACATGCAAGGGCAGTAACATGAGCTCCGCTCCAGTGGTGGAGGTCAATATGGCTTTTGAGACTCCTTCCTTTCTTGTTTTTTCCCCTCCTTGTCACTGACAGCCCCAGGGAGATTTTGAGTAGGGTATCGTCCTGAGTCAAATCACAGACAGAGCTATTGGAGAGAACGAGGTATCCGGAAGGATGTGATCTAAACAAAAAGGGAAGCTCTACAGACAGGCTTGTCTGCATGTGCCAGAAGCATGGCGCTCTGCTCTCTGTCCGTTTGTGTGAGGAATCACAGGGCTTTTATCCTGCTGGAAGAGCTGCTTCCAGCTTTCAGAGCCCTGCTGCGGGTTCCATCATTCTTCACATCAACAAAAAAGACTTTTCAGAGGTGCGGGAAGGAAATGAGGCCATTGGGATGGAAACTGTAGACCTGCTTGTCTCCTTGCTCTTTCATGACAGAAGGGAATTGTAACCCTGCCTCTGTGCTGTGTAGTATCCTTGTAAACCCACCATGGGCACAGTGGCTGAGGAAGAGCTGTCTGCAGTGCATTTCTGTGTGAGAAAGACTCACTGTGCATATGTACAAATGAGACTCTGGAGCTCCACTCATCTACTGAAGTGTTTAATAAATAACAACGTCAACAGCAGCACAACAATAAATGCTTGTTTCATATACATATATACACACACACACGCATACATACACACACATATGTATGTATATATATGTATATTGTATACAGACATATATGTGTGTATATATACTGTATATATACATACATTTGACTTTATAAACCATAAATATAACATGCAGTCTTCATAAGTTAAAATAAACAATAATTTACAGTGTGAGGAGAGCTGGGGTGCTGGGGACAGGTGAGGGCTGTCAGTTTTATCAGGCTGTTGCGGCTGCTTGGTCAAACAGCAGGGGGCGCTGAGGCTCGGGGGTCAGTGCCTCCAGGACTTGCGGCTGAGCACGCACACGCAGGCGGCGTTGATGCGGATGAGGCGCCAGGCCACCAGGCTCTTGAAGGAGGTCATGGCAAGCACGAAGGTGTGCGTGTTGGTGCAGTACGAGTTCCAGTGGCGGCTGTCGATGCCTAGGCAGCTGGCCCCCGCCGGGCCGGGTTTTCGGGCGCCGCGGCACGTGGTCTCAAAGAAGTACTGCTTCTTGACGATGTTGTTGATGCGGACGTCCGGCAGCACGGTGACCTCGTTGCCCGTGATGTCGGTGGCCTTGGTCTTGTTGCCCACCCAGTTGCTAATGCTCTCGCAGACGGAGTACACCCGCGGTGCTTGGGCTGCCCGGCGCGCCGCCTGGTCCGGGGCCTGCCCGTGTCCGCGTCAGGAGGGTGGGCGCTGAAGAGCACGCGGGGCGAACGGTAGCGGCGCTTGTTGAAGATTTTGGGGTCCACGGTGGGGATGGAGTCGGGCGACTCGACAAGGAGCCCGTGCTCCACCGCGGGCATCGGGAGAGACGACTCCTCCAGCGCAGGGTTTGAGAGGGGGTGCGCGCCGAGTACACCGGGGTCCGAAGTGGGGACTCCGGGCACAACAGTTGAGCTGGAGCGGGTTGTCGTGTTGAAGAGTTTGGGGCCGACTGTGGAGACGGACTCAGGATTTCTGGAGATGATTTTGGAGTCCGCGGTGGGGATGGAGAGGGTGGTCCTGCCGTGAGGGTCCTGGCCCCCCGCAGGAGTGCCTCTCTCTCCTCGTGACCCAGACTGCGCAGGATCTCGCTGGGCCTTCCCTTGAACCCACACCCCCCCTCCCATGTACACTGCAGCCTGGACACCGATCAGGAGGAGCAACACCAGCGTCGTCGACCTCATCAGCACGCTTCCTGTCAACGGACAACAGAGGAGGGAACGTCAGCACAGCAAGTCACCCCCACTGAAAAAAACACGCATGCAATGCTGAAAGAAATTGGAAATGACCTTTGAAAAAGCTGCTGTTGAGGACATTCAGGCTAATCTCATGCTTCAGGGTGAGATTAATGTTCTATGGAGAGACACTGGCAGCTTTCCTATGGAATGTGTCCTCTGCTGTCCAGTATCCTCCAGTGGTTTGAAAGGGAATATCATTCCCTGATCTGTTCTTGGACCACATGCTTCTGCCACACAACTTGTACAGCACTTGTACAGCATATCAGCTGCGCAGATTTTATCACCAAAAAGTATTTCAAATTGATTTGAGACTGATGAATACAAAGGTAAACTTCAGCTTGTAAAATCTCAAAGGGCAGCTACGAGTATTCTGGGAGAAAATAAAACTCAGGAAATACGTTTGTTTGCATGCACCAGACCTTTATATAGCAGCCTGGTAAGGGCCATCCAGCTTAATACGCTGCTTCAGGTACATCTCTGAATATTTAGTAGTCTCACTTTGCTGCGACATTTCCATGTCAAAAAGGTAACTGTAACCAAAACATCTGATATGTGATCAAGACAACACTTGGTCTATGACGTATGTAACAGCACTGTTCACCATGTAGTTTTTGCATAGATTAGACAGACCTTAAAGCTTAAAATTTAAGCCTACTTCCCAGACTCCAAAACTCCATAGCACAGCTGCCTTCAAAAACCAACTGTTTAGCTCATATGAAAGAACACTTTAACATCCTTTCATTTGTTGAGAACAAACTTGAAAGCAGTGGATTTTGCTAGGTGGAAAATAAAGCTTTTGATGGAGATTACACTGGCCTCCCTTTCTTGTGTCCTACACTAAAAATTCTGCTAATTGTTATTTCATTTATTTTACCTTTTTACCAGGTTAGTCTTATTGGCAAGGAAATCTTTTTCAAGAGATACCTGGCCAAAAAGAGCAGCACATAAAGTTTCAGACAATGACACATTTCCAACATTAGACACAAGGCATTGTTGTTTAAAAGAAAACATCATTTTGCAGTGAGTATAGTCATGACTCCCATTTCATTTTCTGTCATATTTTTGCCCTTAACCCTCGTGCTGTCTTCACTTTCTGTATACTCCCCGTGTCCTCAGGGTCAAAAATGACCCGCCTTCACTAAACCCCTAAAATACAGCAGCTTAGTTGAATTTTAAGTCTCAAATCTATTTTGCATGATGAAACAACCTGTCATTCACCACAAACTTTGTGAATATCTGGGTTTTGCCTCTTCACACTGCAGAAAGACTGCATTTAATCAGTGGACACCATCCGTTTTTATTATAACACACCTGTCATAATAAGTACAGGTTAATTATTATTACTATTATTCTTGCTAAAGGTACTGCATAGGTGTAAACATTAATTTTGCAGCAAGAGATGGCACTTATATAGCCTAAGAAAGTAGCAGAAATGTGCAGAAAGTACTTATGAATGTATTTTATTGAAGGTGAACAATAACAGTTTTGGCAACACAGTGATACTAAAAAAACACAGAATACTTTTCTCATTTTTTAACCACTCCCCCACACCACAAAGTGTACAAACAATAACAATAAATAAGAAGAAAATAAGATAATAAATACAAAACAAAAATGTAATTTTTTACAACAAAAATTTGGCTAAAAAGTTCAATCTTATCTTATCTTAGTAAGCAATTAGAAATGTTTGTTGGAAAATGAGAAAATTTCAAGAAATGTTTGTTTTGTCTGAAATTGTTTTGTTTTGTCTGTGAACTGGAGTCATTGGAGGGGAGATGCTGCACATGCGCAAGAAAGTTATAGTTTTGTCTGAGTTCAGTCAGTAGCACACATAATCTCAACTTCTCATTGTGTGTGTGTGTGTATGTGTATGTGTATGTGTGTGTCTGTGTGTGCTTTTGTGTTTTTTGTGGTGTGTAAATGACTGTATAACTACCGGGTCAAAAATCTTTGGACCCTTTTTGTGTACAGCTGTCATGGAAATATGAACAAAGGCAATCTTTCACTTTTTCTAATGTTTGGGTCACTGGAGGAAAAGTCATCAAATTTCAAGATGAAAAAAGATGATTTGGGGGTTTTATGTGCCCTTAAACATGGTCTAGGGTCATTTTTGACCCTGAAGACAACACGAGGGTTAACTTTAAAGTCACTCAGAGAGACAAGCTCCTGTAATTTCATATCTTTCATCTTTCATCATATGTATTGGCTAAATGCTCATCTTAGACATTCATGTGTCAAATCACAGACCCAAGTCCCGCGGGGATAAACAATAAGCAACAGGGGTGAAAAGTTCCTTGGATGTTTGCAGGATATCTGACTTCAGTCTGCATTACACTATGTCTGACATCTTGATTATCATCACACCGACACTCATGAAATACTGGTGTTTTTGTATGTTTAGGCTGGATGCCCATTGATGAAAAGGCCAGGAGTGGCACTGGAACAGTTCTGGGAAGGGATATTATCAGATGCCAGCTGTTCACTTACAGCACAGCAGAGGGTGAAGCCAGCATTCACATGGGCTTATTATAGACAGTGGAAGGGGACTGTGTATATTTCTATTTACTTCAATCTTTTGAGCCTGCCAATTATCCACATTTAAAAAAACAACAAGACAACAAAACTTTCACATCCACTGTGAGTGAGTAAGAAATTCTTTTCTTTGACACTGCAGTGATAGATGAGGCTCAAAGCGACACTAAATATCCTCATAGCACGCTGGCGTGAAGCTCTGAGCTTGCTAGCCTTTGATCTGCCTCCCACATGTGAAACTGAACATCGATGAGCATGCGTGTTCTCACTGCCAGCCTACCACTGCAGCCCCCCCGCGTGGTCGTCACTCTCTCAGGGGTCTGGATCGATCGACTTGCCAAAAAGAAACGCTGCTCTCCACATTGGCAGTGTTGAAACTGCGAATGACTACTCAATTAAATCCAAGTTGTAGGAGTTAAATGGACACAAAATTCTCTCTAGATGTTAAAGTGTAGTACTGGACAAACATGCGAAACAAAAAAGGGAAACGCTGGTTACACAGGTGACTGAATGTCAATCTGTGTATTATTCCTAATTAAGGCATGCCATAGGGAAGTTCAGAGTATTTGTTGTGCTCTCCTCCCTGAGTCTGGAAATAAGTCACTGATTAATTTAAGGCAATAATCTTCCTCACAGACAGGAAGATTAAGGACATGGATCCATTTTTACAGCTTGGATATGTGCTTGACTGGATATTTCCTGGTGTTTAAGTACATTTATCACTTTTACTGCTGGTTTGCAGAATACAGATTCCACTATTAGCCAACTGCCTAGAATCAGCACCACTTATTTGTAAAAATACCTCAAAGCTATTCTCTACTGTATTTGTGTTTCAAGTTGTCAATAGCCTGGTCCTCACTGCCAAGGTGTGATTCTTGCTATTGGAACTCATTCTGTTCATTCTTGCAAATAATTCAAATGCTTTGGCTGGAGCTTTCTACCACTGTGCTTGTTCATTGGCTTCGGTTGAGAGTTGGTTTTGCTGATCCCCTGATCTTTATATCCAATGTATGCATCAATCCAGTCACGGGTGCCTTCTAACAGTCTGTCCATATGACATGAAAATCAGTGGCTTTGTGTCGCCCTTGGTTGGGGCCTCTGAACGAGCAGTGAGACTGCTGCACCCCAGAGAGTGTGACAGACAGACACCCTGTCCTCTCCTTCTCACCTGTGAAATGTCTCCAGGTGAAGTGATACCCCCTGTTGGGCTCCTAGAGCAATCGTCCAGAGCAGGCCATGGCCCAAGCATCTGCCATTGGGACCGCTGCCCCCTGTCAATCAAAACACACACATATGCACAGGGTCTATTAACCAGCACACACCACAAAACAACAACTCAGCGTCTGTATAACAGGACACAAGAAGATGTGCGCCCAAGCCTTTTGCAAACAACACGCTCAGTGAAATCAGCCAGAAAAGTTCTGTTTGCTTAAAACATCACACAATGTTGGAAAAAGACTCCCTGGATCTACTGAAAACTATTTGTGAAACAAGACACAAGGAAACCTTTCAGCTCTACCAAGTCTCCAAGACAGTATGATATAACATCTGTAACAACCACTGGAACAATAAAAGCATTTTCTGGAGTTGATCTTTTTTTGGCAGCGCAAACCTAGGGAAAATTTTTGATTGGACATAAATTCTATTTACTGAGGAAACATTCACCTTGATATGTTAAAAACTGAAAATTCACTTACTGCCATTGTAACTAGAAGTTAATAATAATAATTATTATTACATACAATATTAATAACGGGTATCTATTGTAATATTAATAAGAGGTGAATACTGTAATATATATAAGGGATGTGAGCAATGGCAGATCATCCATTGCAAGCACGCCAAAGTGGACGGCAGCTGGAACCTCCTAGATATGTAAACAGAGAAGGCAGTAGGAACAGTAGAGACGGGACATTCCCCCGTGTAATGGCTTCCTGTTGTACCCGGGATTTTCCAAGCCAGGAATGTGAAGAACAAATCACTTTACTCCTTTTTGTCGGCACCCAGTAGCACGCCAGAGCGAGGCTTGCGAGGAGAGGGCAGTCACGCAGCTCAAAGCAGCAGGTGCCAGCACCGGTGGGCAGCTCGCTCTGTTGAGCGCCTGCCATGAATGAATCACAGCGCTTTGGACCAGAGACATACTGAATTCCCCTGTGGGAAATGTCAGATCTCTCTACTGTACAGATTTTCACCTCAGGCAGAAGAGGGAGTTTGTTTTCATTGAAGTTTTTATTGGGAGGTATAGCTACCCTGTGCCTCTGCACACAAAGAAAGTACTGCCGCATATTGAAAAGAGATATACACCTTTAATATTCCAGATGTCATCTTTTAATTACATCCTCAAAACAAACAATGATTTGGACAACAGCAGGGGTCAGCCTGTGATTAAAGACATTAATTACTTCTCTTACTATGTTATTCCTGTCTGCCTTCAGCAAAATGTTGTCTTTTTTCTTGAAATATAATGTCTTATTTACTTTTCCTGCAGTAATAAATTAGGTATTCCTGTAAAGAAGAGCAGAAATTATCCTCAGCACTGAAAAGTATGTTGTTGTTTTGGCTTTTTGTCCCTTTTATTGCTTGTCATCTGGTATATTAGTTCAACACCAAGCAATGAAAAGCCACAGTTCTAATGTCTGTAACATTATTATGAGGAAAGGAGGCTTTTGATAAGGAATGTTTTCTCCATTCTCTCTTGAGCAGCAGCAAGCTGCACTTGTATATGGCACATTTGATGGGGGTCCTGCCATGGTGTACTTCTCTCCCAGGCCCCTCATTACTGTAAGGGAGTCAGACCACACTACCTGTGGCCAGAAACACTCGGCACCACCACTTCTCTGCCCGTGTTGAGCATGTAAATGGACACATGGAAAATACAACAATCGGACTGTCTTACCCACTGGAGAAAGTGATAGTCATCTGTAACTACCAGGCATTACCAGTAAAAAAACATTGTCATTTGTGGTCAAACAGCAATGGTTCTTAAACTTTGGGTCTGGACCTGAAGTGGGAGGTTGGTACCGTGTTGCTCACAGATAAAATAAAACTGTATCTGCAATCATTGTGCAATTATTACATCACCTTTGTGGATTGGTGCTTGAAACACATTATGCCTCTACAATACTGTTGAATGGTTTTATTATAAATTATTTAATTATTTCATCATGTTTTTAAGGGAGCAAGCAAATTAACTCTACCAATGAAGCACACTTCCCTCATCAGTTGGTAACTATCAGTTTCCTGGCAAAATCTTCTTAGTGGCTCTCAAGTGGCCCAGCCAGTCAAGGTGCTTGTTCTATGCGGGCTTAGTCCTACTGTTCAGACTGGGGTTCAAGTCTAGGTTGTGTCAATGACAGGGAATCTGTACAGGGACAGAAACACAATAGGCTTTGTTCTGCCAGGGTTGTACGAGTCTGATCAGCCAAGGTCTGCTTGACTTGCCACTGTAGTGCCCTCTAGTCACTTCATTTTGCAGCATTCAGGCACTGGTAGTGTGAAAAATTGGCTGCATGCAAGTGTATCTAAGTATTGTCTTCATCTTTCTCCCATGTTTCTTTGCAAACATGGAGGGCTTCAAAGAGGCTAGCCTTTGTTAGCACAATTACCAATTCCATATAGAATAAAAAAGGGAATAATGCATAAAAAGTACAAAACAATACAGCAAAAGAAAATAATTCTTTTAAAATACAAATTTTAAAGAGCATTTAATTAAACATAGACAGAGGTATATTCTACATAGAGAGTTTGCTTTTGTCTGTAATGGGTTGTGAGAAGGCAGGGAACATTCTACTGGGGTCCTGGGATCCAAAGAGTGATCTGAGGTATGGGGACATACCATGGAACTGTATAAATCAGTTGTACAGGGCAAACCCCTTAGCCATTGGAACCTCTCTATGATATTTACTGATCTACAGTACATTTAATTGGTGCAAATATAGCTGTAGGGTTCAGATCCAGCTCTACCAGTTAATCGCCTGCTAATTTTATTTTAGGCATAGTTTTTCCCCAAAGTGGCAGACACAAACAAGCTAACAGTGTGTGTGCACTATTTATCCATGCCTGGAGCTGTTCAGATCCACTCCACCGTAGAGACCCTTTCACAGTACAATTAATGATCGACAATCTATTTAATGGCTTCTAGCAGAGCCATAGTTTTGCCCCCAGCTTTTTCCCCACGCTCTTAGTTTGCATTTCATAATAAAAAAGCTTAAACACTCTGGGATCTGCTTCTTAATAATTCAGCACTGACAGGAATGCAGAGTTATGCCCCTTTCTGATTGGTCTGAGAGCTGACATTGACCTTTAATGTAGGTGACCAGTCACAACACAACAGTGCAGATTCCCTGGTGAAAAATGAGCCATTCAATTCCTGACCAGTCTCTTGTGTTTGATGAGAGCTTTGCCCTTACAATCATGCCTCTGACTTCTTGTGAAAAACCTTAGCAGCATGGCAGCAGTAGTCACTAAGGGTCCTGCAGTCAACCTAACCTTTTGGTTACCTGAGAGCTGTTGGTTCAGACAGCCTGTGGGATAGATTCACCAGGAGATAAATGTGCTAGACTTCAGGAAGACTTCGGGCGTTGTGCTTCCATAAATAGCCATGATTCAAGGAAGAGGACATCTTCCTGTGGCCTTTTATGGAAGCGCAGTTCATAGTTCCAGTTCTGACAGTTATCAGATTCCTGCTCTTTCGCCCCTGAGGAATTCCTCACCCCTCTGCTGTAAATACCCCACTGTGCTGTCTTGCTCATACCTGCGAAGCCTGCATGCCCCCTGCACATGTTCCTCCACCAATGCATCCAGTTTAATTCCTTGTTGCTGGTGGGTTTGGGCCAGCCACACCTCATCAGAGTGATCCACTTTTCCTTCATGCCATAGGGGCATGTCATTGCTGTTCGAGCATGAGACATTCTACAGTCTCCATGAAGATTACACCAGTGAAGACTAGCACACACTGAGTCAACGGTCCTTACAAGGCTAATTTGTAAATGCTTGTTCCATGTGGCCAAAAATTCTCACTTCGTTTGTTGTCCACATTAAAATACCATCAAGGGCCACATAAGCCTATAATTTAGACTGAGTATTTGGCTCCTGGGAAGTAGAGGTGTGTTTCATGATTGTCTGTGAATGTTTTTTTTTCACACAGTGCACAATTCAGCCTGCCTCTATGACTCCTTAAAAGGTAACAAGAAGTAAAGAGTAGATCCTGACGAACATATTTTCTAGCTAAGGGCACACATAGATTCTTCAGAGGAAAAAAGAAGTATCGTACGCCCTCGTTCTGGAACTTTATTGGGTTTTTTTGTCAGTGTAGCCAGGCCACACACAATGGAATGACCACCCACTCATGGTGACCTTGACCTCATCAGTTCAGATGGAGTTGATTCGCTGAATGCCGTCCGCCCCCGACTGACAGCCAATCCGCACACACAAAGAAGCCCAAGCTGAAGCCTGGAACAGTCCCAAAGCCCCTTCTCCATTCATATGGACTGATCCACCCTCTTTGTAACCCAACCCTGTCTTTCAGCTCTTTTTCAAAAGCTGCCAAGCCTTATCAGTGAGATGCTGCTGGAGTTTTGAGTGACACTCTGCCGACCACTCGACTTTGCTGTGGTCGTGCGGTCACATGGTGTGATTGTGACGGTGGGGGCGAGCGGTGGCTTTGCCGTGACCCCAGGCTGATACAGTGAACAGGAACGGGGGGGCAGAATGCAGTCCCCTAAACACCCTCAGTATCTAACCTCCAATGTCCTATAATAAGGTTGAAAAGGTTCTGGAAACTGTAGCAAAAAGATGACTTGCTGAGCTGGACAATTTTTACAAAGGAGCGTATTGCTTCTCTTACTGACGTTTTTAAATTGTATTGATTTATGGGGGTTTTCCAAAAGGAGAGTTTACCATGTAAATAGCAATTTCCGTGGATGATTTCACAAAACGCTACATATTTGCTCTGGCCAGCCTCCTCAAAATGACAATGGTGGTCTCTGACACTGCAGTTTGTTGTATTAGCTCAAGGAGTGTTTTTTTTTATGAAATGGGTGTGTTAACCCAGCTATAGTCAAATAAATATCACATTTACTGGTTACACTTCAGCCCACATTGGCCACTTTGTTGCTGGGGTCATTTCATGTCATGGTGAAATTAGGTTTGGAAAATGGATGATCTTGGCTGATAATGCAATGTGTTATTGATGAAATTATTACCTGCATTCAGCTAAATTTGTGTGCAACAGTATAGTGAATTTGTACTTTTGAGCTCAGTTGATAGCAAGGTGAAACATATTCAGTCATGGCCCTGAGCACCTCTGCAATGTCTAGGTCAGGCCTCCAGATATGGGTCTGTATCTCATGATGGATGGGATGGCTGTAGATGGCAGAATGGCAATTCCCACAATGGCACTACACTTCCTGGATGGTGCTCATGACTTGGCATCTGTGCAGCTAATTTCCTGACCCTACTGAACACACTTCTTCTAACACACTGTGGATAAGAACATCTGCCAAACAAATAAATGTTAATGTAAGTGTAGAATGTTGGTGCCGGATATTGTGATGACCAAAGAGCCTACTGTGAGCCAGCTATGGTGTGTCATCACTTACTGTCATGATGTTAAGCCGCAAATATTGAAAGGGAACAAACCAGTCATTATCATGAAGCTGAATAAAATGTGAGAAATCCATGTTTTATATAACCATCACACAGAGGGATTGTGAGAAAAGTATCCTTGTATGTAGATTCAGGGTTCAAGCAAATATAGAAGGACCAAGTTACTACAGCAGACCACTTTGCATGTGTGTGGCCATATTGCAAGTGGGAAAGGTCAACCACTAGAGGGTAGCGTAGTACAAACAGCACCTACTGACCTTGTAGTAAAAGAGAGAGAGTGTGTCTGGATGGCTTCCATGTTGGCTTTTTGATGAATGAGACTGCCCAAGGACGTTTAAGACTCTGCATTCCATAGAGTGCTTTTCATTGATTACTGTAGCTGTATCTTTACAAGGTTTACATCTCCATATGTGTAAAGAGGAAGGTTGAGGAACAGAGGGAGTCCCGGCTGCCAAGGAGACAGCACATTCATGCCAACATGTCCATGCACACATTCTTCCGCCTGGAAACAATCTCTCGAGCAACTTGCATCATATACAGCTAAGATGCTGTCATATTTTCACATATGCACACGTGCATGTTTGTGCACAAACACGTGCGCAAACACACACACACACATGCACCTGACTGATGAGTCAAAAGGGCCTATGTTTACACTGAATGCATAGCATACAGCTGGTGAGATCAGAAAATGGAGTATGAGAAAAATAAGCAGAATATGCAAATAGAAAATCACATGCTTTGAGCAGTGCAGGGTAAATATGTATTGTTAAGACGATGCCATTGACTGGCAGGCTAAGTGTACATCTCATTCTGGGTTTTTTTTAGCATGCGGAATGCATTTGTTTCCACCACTGATCAGTACGCCATCTTCCTGTGTGTTCGTGCGTGTGTGTTCTCATATTGCATGTATAGACAGCTTCTATACAGACTTAACTGAGCAACAGACCTCTGAGCATGGAATTAGAAACACTGCCAGCCCAAATACTAATGATACCACTTTTCCACATTACAATCAATCAACCTACCAGGTTTAGACAATCAATTGATTGGCTGTTTGGTATAGTGCCATTTACAATGACAGTGCTTTACTGTGCTCTCTTTCCCATTGGAATCAAAACACACAAGAAAACCCAAGATACAAGTCAAATTGAACCTTGCCATGCTTACTTCTGAAGTTTTAAAATGAAAATAAATGTACCAACAGTGCAACACAGAAATGGTAACATATGGTTATACAGAAGGTTATACTTACTTTGAAGTTTCCTCATTTCCCTGAAACATTTATCTACACTAAGTTAAAGTTATTGGAAAAATACAACATATAAGTGCAAATACATTTTTACAATGTTTACACTTACCCTCATCTAAGGTCACTTTATCCTGTTCATTTTTTTATCCATGCAGCTGGGTTTACACTAGAGGTGTTCAAAGAAGCACTTTGCTCAAGGGTGTCCCATCACGCATTTGCCAATGTCTTGTTGAGACAGATTTATGCGTATCAGATTTGGCCACTTTACCATGGGATACTCTTGAAAATCTGTGTTTCCTGTAGTACATTTTTTGAGGGTGATCTCACAGCACTTTGGGTCTTGAGCCATGATCACAGTTGCTTTTTTCCTGCAGAAGATCTGTTCTACATTGTTTTGTGTAAATGCAGGCCTTTGTTTAGATAATATGAATAAAATTACTTGGGGAAAGGGTGGTCTCAGATTAGGAACTAAGATTGCTCCTGACCACATGGAATTGTGTGGATGGATCAAAGCAATTTTTACATTGGCTGAGTTTAGACAATAGAAATAAGCCCAAAATCCATTAAGAAAGGTTATCTCATGGCAAACTGATACAGTGCTGTTTAATGTACCATTTGGAAAATAAACATTATCGAACATTATCTGAAGCCAGATAAGGGATGTTTAAATTTCAAATGTTTTACTTGATGCCATGAAAAAGGAAAAGAAAAAAAAGATTATTGCAGGCCTTTAATCACAGTTAAGGCAGTAATGTAGAAATTTACAAGGTCTAAACATGACACTGGCCTATGTCTTTCTTGCATCTGTCATTTAGTCGCCCTCATATTGTTTGCTTGATATGCTCTACCCGCATGATGGTCTGTCCTATGGCAAACATTTCATCACTCAAACAAATGCATGCTTGACCATTGCTGAATTTCATGAAAAATTACACATCATGTCCAAACTAACATTTCCTCCTGTCATTCAACACCAAATTGGGCTCATGCTGCTTTATATCAGTGTGCAAATACTGGCTACCGTGGAGAGGGCTAAGTGCTCTATGGCCGGTTGTCACATTACATGCACAAGCCCTGTGGGGTGGCGCTCAACCCTGTCAACAGACAAATGATTGAATGTCAGCGATGCCTCATGTCTGGCGCTGACTGAGATCTGGAGTGAGAAACGGATATGTCCGTCCCTATCCTCTGCCATGGCGGGGCGTGGCGGCTAGAGAGAGCACGATAGAGCCCACGCAGCACACAGGGCCCTTGGAGATGCGCGGAGGCCGTGGGTCAACGCGGGTGTGTGCTGGCTGTCTATTTTCCAAAAGAACAGCAAACCACAGCCTCCCCCAGGGAAAAACTGAGCGCGCTTGAGCCGACTCAGTAATATTATCGGACTAGGGCAGCTGGTTCTAGATACACCGTAATTACTGTGTCACCGCAAACAAACACGGTGTGACTGGTATGTAAACACTTACACGCACACGCACTTGTGTAATTACATAAAATGTCTGAGTGGAGTGTGGCGTAGAGTTTAAGGTAGGTTTAGGAAGGCTGGGGTCAGGGTAAACAAAGGGAAGGTTAAGGGAGTCTTACCATTATCTGACCCTAAAGAGCAAACTGTTCCAGGCTATTTTCATGTCTCTATCACTCTCATGCGTATAATGGTTAGACTCAAGGTAAATCTCCATTCTGCTATGCATTGAACTGTCACACTCCAGGCTACCTGTCAAACTTCTCCCAACACCCTAGGTAGTGTACTGTATAATATAGTCTGCCATTAGATTGAGCAAGTTAAGAACAGTACAATGTACCCCTCCAGGCACTTTAAAATTCATATCAAATATCAGTATCAGTCCTGTTAATCGTAAAATAATACAATCGCACACAAAAAAACAAATGCTTACTGTTGTTATTTTCAAATCCTTAAACATGTCCTTTAGGATACAGAATTACTATTATGAAGTGGGTGAATACTTCTCATGTAAGCTAAGTTATGACAAGTGGAGTTAGTGAACTGCAAAGTTTAACTTTATTTTTCTTGTTCTTAAATGTTATTTGATGTATAATGCTAAATTTCATGCTAACAGACACTAGTCATACACATATTCATGTCAGGTTGTGTCATTTCCCCTGTTTGTGATGAATGTGTGGCGCTCTGATGTGTGTGCTCCATTTTCCTGAAAACAGTGAAAACATCTGAAGTGACAGGTAATCATGGATCCACTAACAGCACACCAGTGAATATCAGCTTTCAGATGTTAAATCAAATTCTCAGCTGTCAGTCTTGAGCACCCACAGATCTTAAGGAGAACAAGCATAATTAACCCTGAGTTCAAACAAAACTCCGCTTTGAAGAGCTTACCCATACAAGCTCCAACGCAACCTTGACATAAAAAAAATCCTCCCTCAGCCACAATTCCATGTGTGGTTTCTTTAAAAAAGCAGCACAGCATAAAAATGAAGTGCAGAGGTTCCCCTGTTTTCCCTTGACAACCTGTCCTTTTCTGCCAGTTTAGGCAATTTCCTCATTACTGTAATTGGGTGGCTATCAAGCAAGCGGTGTGGAAATACGACATCCACTCAAAGCAGGATCCAACTGGCAAAGCACGTCTGTGTTAGCTGAAGGGGATTGTGGCCTAAGCACTGTATGTGGGCCTTGTTAATATTAATATCTATTATTATTATTGTAGTAGTAGTTGTTGTTGTCATCATTATTATCATCGTCGTCATCAAAGGCGTGGCAAGTTTAAGAGAAAATCTTTCAAAGCCCACACTAATTTTATTTTATTTGAATGTGGTTCAATATTTCTACATCAGCTTGTGTTTGCCACAGTACAACTATATCTCAATGCCTGAAAACTAATTCATCTTCCGATTATTGTACCAGTAAGTTTCAGAAGAAAAGAAAGAAAAAACATTGCAGTCAGTCATAAAATTGTAGTCAAATACAATAAAGGACTGTGCCACATCCCGGTAAAGTACTTGTAGAAATGTCAAAGAAAGGTATATTCGGCGTTACCTTACAGTGCTGTAAACACTGCGCATAAACACAGAAAGCGCGTCTGTAAACTTTAACTCCGTACCCTGCAAATGTTTAACAACAGGAGCTTAATTCATAGCCAAGGACCATGCCTGGCGTGTCTCTCGTAAAGAAACGCTGGAATCTCGCATCTTCATATACAGTGTCACAACAAAAGAGAGGACGTGTCAAATGGATGACGCCATTTGCGTAAACGAAAGTGTCGGCCGTGGCAACAGAGGGAGCCAATTGGCTCGTCTTTAATTGTTTCCATTCAAGACACTGAACGGTACTACCAACACAGTTTGGCTTCAGCTGTTAGCAAAAATGATTAGAAGGACAGCTTGCTGGAACACCTTTGCTGCAGCGCAGTAAGCCATCTGCTCCGTAATAGACACAGATTGATGAAGCAGACTTTTTCCGTCAGCGTTGTGGCGCGGCGCGGGTGTCTTGCAGTGCCAGGGTGTACATATTATTCAAAATTCCCGGAACAGCTTTGGAATTGACACGGCTATCCACGACCAAATTTTAGGCGTCTGGAGTGACTGCATAGAAAAAAATAAAGGAAATTGTTCATTTAGACATACTGTTCACTCATCAATAAGCCCTGTAATGGAGGAGCCATTGACTTATCCAACTACATATTTTATCAAGGGTTCATTGTAAAAACATTGAGGAAACAAAGTTGATTTAAAGCTGGAGTTACAGCTACAAGTCAAGCATGAATTTTATGGTAACTCACAGTGGGCAGTTAACAGCCTTACAGCAGGTACTTCCTTTACAGGCTGGAAACATCACCATTGCTAATTTCCTTGTCATACATTTTAACTTTTTTTTTTTTTTAACCATGGAAAGGGATGCATTTGTTACTTTGTTATGAAAGATGCAAATGTACTTTTTTTTCCATGACACATGGCACAGCAAAAGATGAATTGGCTACAACATGGATCCTGGAACTACCTGTGCATCATCCAAACACACTTAGTGGACATACAGGAGTGTATATATATGTGCATTTTATACAGTATATATGCATTTTCCCTATCTCTTCAAGACAGAATGGGCCCTTTTTGTCTCTAGCCTTTTGTCTTGGCCTTTGAAGCCAACATAGTCTGCAATATTACATAATGGAGGACATGAATCTTTTTGGCCAATGATGACACTGATGCTAATGCCAGTGGTATCTTCAGGAAGCCATCAGCTTTCCAAGAATTAAAGTATGTCTTTATCTATAGTACACCTTAAAAGAACCGGACTGCCAAAACCTGTTCACCTCCGAGTTTCCAAGTTTCACTTCCTCCAAAGTCACACAATCGCAAAGAGTATTTGCAGAATACTACTGTAGGCCATGGCTTTAAAGGAAAAACAAACCGCATTTTTGATATCACTGTCTTAAGCACTCTCATTACTGTGGACTTTTTATTGATAAGATTGTTGAATTCTGTACATTCCTAGGTATATCTCTGTTTTGAGAGCTATACAGATTACCTGCAGAATATCTTGGCATATGACCTGTTAGTTCAAGGCCAATCAGATGTCATTCTGATTCTTGCTGATTAGACTTGCTTGAAAGGATTTCTGTCTTCAATTTGTGTTTCTGATTAACATTTTTTGAACTAATGGCATTGAGGGTTCTGCAAACTTCAAAAGTCAGCAATGAAAGGAAAGAATAATCAAAGTAATTGTGTTTTTAGTACATTCAGAGGGCCTTGATGTCATCCTTCATAGCACTCTGGAAGTGCTGGGTGAAAGCCTCTTCTCACATGAACCACATTGTTGTTAATACTAATTTTCACAAAATTTTGAGTCACGACATCTCTGTTAGAAAAAGGCCCTGGTTGCTGTTTGTTACTCAGTGATGTCATTCAGAATGTCATTCCCAATTCAAATTTAGCAGAAAAAACTTTACAACTGATGGCCTTTTTTCTGAATGCATTCATCAAAGGAGACAGCCATAAAACTGGCTGCCATGCTCTGTGAGAGATCAAACAAATACTCCCTTCGTCCACAGCACGGTGTCTATCTCCTGTCTGTGCTGTTTTCTAGATGGCAGATAATCATCTCAGCAGATGTGCAGATTTACGTTACATCCTGTGGTACTGTATACAATGGACTTTGGTCGTTATAAATATTGAAATTGGATCTGTGGTCTCGAGGGGCCTCCTAAATTTTGTCCACGGGACATCAGAGATGATTATCTTTCCACAAGTAAAATAAGCTTGAAATACAGCACTTATGTACAGCATCTTTCATGTTCTGTTATTTCACATTCTCTGGTCCCTTACCTTTGGATGGTGCTCATCCTTTTTGCCCTCTGGCTGATCATAAACATCACAATGTCTGCTCACACACAACAGCCTGCGCTCATTAAAAGTTATTGTAAACTGTAATTTCCAAAGCAATTCATGCAGTTCGGTTTGAGATTTGTATATATGCAAGTAACCATGAAGATTTAATGGACAATTTCACAACTAAATTTCCAAGAAAATGTCAAAGAAGCCTTATTGCTCTGTTCATGTTGCAATTATGGACTCTCAAAAATTTTTGTAAGCATCAACAGTGTAATTTGAGCAGTATAAAAGGGACATTAGCTTGCATAACCTGCTAAAAGTAGACACCTTTTTTCTGTGTATCACTGTATGACACTTTGTCAGCAGTACAATATTTTGCAAGTTTCTCCTATTTAGGCTGCATTTTTGGAGTTCTCTAATTCCTCGTCTGCAGAATTGTCTTGACTAGGATGTAACAGTTTGGCCTCAGATTGCTCATCTGCTTATCACTATATGTTATTATTGACACTGAAATGCTCCTGTCTGCATCAAACAAAAGTTTACAGAGCAATCAGATACAAATTTGTGGAAAATCATGAACTGAACTGTAATATTTACAATAATGTAATACCTGCAATAAAATTCAGTAAATGTGACAGGACACCAGCACTGGCGTGCATGGCCTTCGGATCACCCCTCACCACTGCATGGGGCCTGGCAGCATTGAACTGAAACACACTGTGACGATTACTCCTCTGGCTACATTATACCCTTGTAAAAATGTGCAGACTTTGCAAAGTGTTCACAAATCACTCATAAAAAAAACCCCTACAAACTCCCCAGTAGTTCCTGCTTTTGCCTGCTTCAGGATGGGTCTAGCAGTTTATCTTTAAAAGTATCACACATAAATTCCCAATCAGATGTCAGAGGAAGAGTTTCATCTCTTACTTTCAAAGCACAGGGATCAACAGGGGAGGTGCATGGCACTAAAATCTCCCATGAGTGGAAATCATGCAATCAAATATGTTTGCACTCTTCTCCACCTTCGTCTCTTTGAAGGGTTACTTGGGATTTTCAGCAGCTTGACTGTGTATATGGATTCATTACGCACTCTGTTGTCAAGGGTCCCGCCTCACATTAAATGATCTGTCCCAGAGGGGACCAAATAATCGAAGTGAACTTCCTGGAAATTAAAATGTTTCTCATTGCCCACAAGATCTTGGGATTGGCCCTTTGAAACAGATGTCATAGACACGCCTCAAGCACACCACCTATTCCCTCAGCACACTGAAGTAGAAGGCTGCACCTCATGCATCCACAGGCCTCTCCTTATTCTTATTCCAGCAAACACAGAACAAGACTCATGAAAGGCCTTTTTGGGTCTTGGCATACTTTGAGTTTTCGTGCTCCTGGGGGAAATTTTCCTCGTTCGCCAGTTGAACAGACAAGCATACTGTTAGAAGGAAGGTCTTTGCTGATACAGCCTGTTTTTATTGTGTGCTACATTCCAACATGTGCGTTCCCCTCCTCTGTTTTTCATATTTACCCTCTTCTATATCAGCTGAAATCCCTCTGCCCAATATGGTTCCAATTCTTTACGCTATGCATTTGCTTTGGCTAAGTGACTGTAGTATAGATAAGTTGGCTCCAAGTTAAATGTAGAATGGGAATACACGCACACACACACACACACACACACACACACACACACACACACACACAGAACATATCATAGTATGATATTTACACTGGCCTTGTATGATGTCATTCTTGAAGATACCATTGTAAGAAACCATGGAATTCTGCAGCTCATCATAGGCCTTACAGTAATTTTTTCTGTTGGCTTATTTCAATCATTTAGTGTTTAGTGTCAGTGTCTCAGTCTGATGTTTTTATTATGTTGACTGAGGGGGCTGATCATTCCTAGAGTGACAATTCTTTCTCTTTTCAGTTATCCACAACATGAATATATGGAAAAAAAGCATTGTTTTTACTCATTTGGGTGTACTTATAACTAAAAAGGATATGAAATACATAGGATTTTATTCAGTCCATAACATCTGTGCTTTCATCAGTATGTATTATGAAATGACTTGGAATTATGTGAGAGCACAGCCACCAAAATTGACTGACAGTAACTTTACCAATTTTACATTGCATTGTTTTCATTTTTTTCACAGGTCTCTGTTTAATAAAGCAGTACTGCTAAAAGTATCAATGTTATATGGACTTATGGGCTGTGATCTGGAGCACACTAGCTAGAAGTGTCTTTGGTCCACAGGTTTACATGTTACAGCTCTTA
The DNA here is from genome assembly GCA_019176425.1 of Megalops atlanticus. NCBI lineage: Eukaryota > Metazoa > Chordata > Actinopteri > Elopiformes > Megalopidae > Megalops > Megalops atlanticus. Next base: position 17,156,564 of record CM032879.1, read on the forward strand.
TATGAAGTCTCTGGTACCACTGGAGCATGCCTCATGAGGCATCATGACCAGGTCCCCTATTTAAATCTCAGGAGCTTCCACCTGAATAATTGGTTACAGAAAAATGTTTAAACAATTAAGCTCTTATTCTTTGAGTACAGCTCCAGCGGTACCAGCCACACAATTACGTCCCTCCTGAGTACAAGAAGGTTTAGCTGGGAGAGGAATTTGAAGAGAAAGTTTGAGTGGAGCGCGGTGGGTGTGGGGGTGTGAAGTAAACACTATCAGTGTCATATGGTGTCAGTGGTAGGGTACGTATGTGCAGAGAGATACCAGCCACAGGGAGGGATGTGATTCGCTCAGCGTGGTGGAGTTGGTGGGTGCGTGACGAATGAAACCATGGTCAAACGAAGCTGTGATCCCAAACACTTTCTAAACTGTTTATGCTTCAGTCATTGCAAGAGTGTGCCTGGTGCTCACGCTTGAGTTTCAATAACTTTTTTTTTTTTTTACAGGGAGAAAGAATGGTAAATACTTTTGAAATGTTTATATGAAAAAAGTTCACAACCAATAAAAAAAACAATACAAAGGTTTAGATGTAGTGCTCCCTCTGCTGCATGTAGTTAAACAAATGAGCTATAAAACTTAAGTTTAATATAAACCATATGCATTAGAACTGTTTAATGACAGCTGTGTCTACATAGCAGGAATGCAGGAGAGGAGAGCTGCCCATGTCTCAGCTGTGTCAGCCTAAATCAGCTTTCATTGCATAACTAAATAGTGCATTGATTTCTTTCATATTACGTTCCTCTGAACACAGAAAAGAGGTATTTTTTTCTTGACTTCTCAAAATTCATGAGGCATTGAAGAGCATAAACTGTTGACCTCACACTATCACAAAACTCATGTCACTAATGTGACATCTCAGATCCTGCGATGATATGTAGTCTAGCCAAAATACATGGCTAAATTTCAAAAGAGCATGTTTGTTTTTCTTTCTACCTTTGAGGCCGCATATTTTTCCTCTTTTCTCTCCTATTCTTCTGACAGTAATCCGAGGATCAGCCAGAGAAAAGCTGGGAGCTTAGGTTACCTTATGATAAACCCATGGGTTGGGGTTGGTGCTGATTTTCAGTGCCTGGTGACCCATATCAAGCTCCACCCCCGCTGACCCATCAGATCTGTCTATGGGAACAGGCCCCATCTTTTATGGAATAAGTCTTCTGAAACATGCTCATACCAACAGATAAATAGCTCAAACAGCTCATCTCTCATTCATACACCTCAAGTGTGATCTGCCGAACGAGCGTCCCTTTTTTTTGTTTCCAGTGCTCCATTGACAGGTGGCTAACACCTAAAAGCTTGGCTTTGTTGAATGGATGCAAATGCATGGATGAGCTAAAATGGTAAAGGTAAAGTGCACCTCTTTTGGTTGCCTTACGAAGCAGCACTGCTGGAGAGAGGCATGATGGGAATCCAAGAAAAAAAGAAAAAAAAAAAGAAGCAACACAGAGCGATGGCAGAACATCTGGGAGGCGTACAGGGCGTGTTGTCACCTCATCAGCACCCTCGGGAGCCTCATTACCTCTGCTGGGCGAGTGCACATGAGTGCCTACACAATGCCTGTCTTCAGAAGAGACCCGCGACAATGGGGAACCTTTAATTCAGACTCAATGGGAAACTGGATCTGGGTCATAAATAATCACGTACATCATTGCGTGGGGGGGGAGACTGGCTGCATCCCTCTCGGCGCCTGCAATTAGCGCAACATGTTTTGGAGAACTTTGAACTTGGTCAGAAAAAGACTGAATTCAGAATTTTCACAATAAGTAATCTCTTATTTCTCTTTTTCTCTTAGCAGGTTTATTCAGAAAGCTTGCTCCAAGACAGTTAGGCCCTTACCTTTGAATCAAGGTTGTTGTGAAAGGCTTATTCCCAGCAGATATCACCTGTTAAGCTGGCATTGTAGTCTATTGCTGAGTGAGTCCTATTGTTTATTTTGAAAAGGATTGCATTGCAATCCACATGTTCATTTGACATTTTTGTTTTTTCATTAACATTTTCATTAACATTCTGTAACCTGAAAGTAAAACAGGTGAGGTTTTCACTTCTGATTCTTTTCCATCTGATATATGAAGAGGAATTCTCCGGCAGTCGTTCCAACCTTATCGTGTGTGAGGCTACTGACTGACTCACCCCCCCAGCCATCCCTCTCCCCTTTGCCAGGTCCAGATGAAAATGATAACTGTGCTATGCACTGAATTCCTCCTCCATGTGAGCGGGACTACTAGCACTAGTTGTGTAATTGGAGGAGTTGTGTTTATACTGTTGCGTGGAGTGGTGTGTAGCACAAGAGAGTGGAATGGGGCTTTGGGCAGCAGTAACATGATGAGTCTGGGTCCTCTGTTGGGGAGGGGGGGAAGGGGCATGGTGGTGGCGGCTCTCTCCCTAAGAAGATCAGTGCAATGAGTGGGTCCTGTTAAAGTCCTGCGACTCCCTTCCTACACCCAAGTTACCATCAGCCAAAGGGAAGTTGGCTACTTGTGAAAACACTGATTAAACTTTAAACTTAAGGTAAGTGGAGACACATACCGTAAACCCTCTGTTGATGGCAGCTTGTTGAGTGGCTGCTTTTGGATTTTGTGATTATTTGAGATTTCACCAAAGCTGAAAGGAATTTGGTGTGTGTAAGTTTAATGTACTTTTTTCTTTGTCAGAAAAGCAGTAAGGGTCATTTTAATTTTTACCCAAATAATCTAGCTCAAATTGTACAGTTGTAGCAGTAGTGCCAAGTTCTGGAGAACGTTCCCTCACTGACAGGATGAAAGTCGCGACTGTGTCTTAGAGCAGCAGGAAAAGAAGAAGAAGCCTCTTACCTCTACTGCACCTCTGCCCTTGGTCCTCTGTCCCTTGCAAGTGCTAAAAAGTCCCAGTAAATAAAAGTATATTCCACCTTGCACAGTAGTCCACGGGTTTATTCACAATGCCAAGCCCAGGAATAAAAACCAGGTCCTATTCCATTCACTCCAGCTCCAAGTCCTTCCACTCTTTGGGAAATTGATTGCTCTGAAAGTTAGTCTGAGGAGTCTCGGTGCTGGTCCCCCAGGTCCTAGTGTCTGCCTCGACTGCTCCGCTCTACACTGAATGTTTTCCTCTACTTAGGACTAACAATCAATTGTGCCCACATGTGTGAGAGAAAATGAACACCGCTGGCCCTTTATCTATGCATGTCGCCACTATATGTTGATGATTCACCTCTTGCGTACAAATTTTCCAACTCAGCCTTTAGATATTTTGTGACGGACTAGTGTGACTCACATAGGTATGCAGTCAGTGCTAGTCTGGGCTACCTTTCTCTCTGACGGAGTCCCATCTTAATTCACTGCCTACATTCCTGTTCTTAGCCGCACCAGCTATGTGAAGGTTTGTTTAATAGACTTGTCACTGGGCAAATCCCATATGTTGTGTTCAATGGAATGTCATGGGTGGCACTACGCTGTAATGGTTAAATACCTAGGGTCATGACCCAGAGGCTGCGTTTTTTGATTCTTAGGTGGATCATTGGTGTTAAAATCTTGAGGAAAAAAATAATTACAGCTAAATTACTTTAGTAAAAATATGAATGGATGAAAGTTAATCTAAGTACGACATCCTGGGTATTGGTGTCTGCTAAGAGAAAAAAAGCAGATTGATACTACAGTTCAAGAGGCAACATTTGTCAATGAATTAAAGTCTCCATGTGAGGACATTTCATGTAGCATGTTAACACTAACAGCTTAGCATACAGCTGAGGTAAAAATACATATGTATATACAACAGCACACTCGCAGTATAGCAAATTACTGTCAGGTGGTTTTAACTCAGCCCACATGCTAAACTGGTTTGTTATCTACCTGTAGAGGAGGTGAAGTACTAATATAAACACTGTGTGAACACTTGCTAGCTAGCCACAGAATTTGAACAAGCTAGCCACAGCTATGGTCACTGTAGCTGTATAGCTTTCTAGGTAGCTGGTCCACATAACAGTTAGTGACAAATGTAGACCCAGTATTGAAGTTTCTCAAGACAGTTAGCAATATGCAGGTGGAAATCCATGAATGTTATCAAATTAATAAATTTACCTCTATACCTCTATCTCAAATATATGTAAGATTTGACACAAGACTGCGACCAAGAATGGTGTTCAAGGCATCAAAGCTATGGGAGAAGAGGCAGCTTATTTCATGGTTTCAAACCATAACTACTGCCAAAAGTAATCTTGACAGATGCAAGTCATCTTGCCATATTTCATTTGCAAACTAATAACAGAAAGGTGTGCACTGTTGGTGCTACCTTCCCCTAACAGTAGTTTGTGGTTTATTTTTATTATATTAACCAATTTCCCCACCCACAGTCCAGATGTATCTCCATCCAGCTGGTAGTGACAGGATTCTGGCAACTGAGCTGCTTTTGTTGGTGGCAGCATCTGCTTATAACAAGAATGCTGAAGTCTGATTCCTGGGTGGAGCACTGCTGCTGTGTCCTTGATGTACTTAGCATGAACTGCCTCAGTCAGTGTCCAGCTGTATAAACAGATATGCGAAAATGTAAGCTATATAAGTAGCCCTGGATGGGTGCCTCTGCCAAGAAAATAAACAGTAATTAACAGGGAGTTCTTGGACAATTTATGAATTAATGATTACACTTATACGTAAGATTTTTGTCATTTAAAAGTGATGAGGCACATACTGAAAAATCTGGACATGATTTCCTAAATGACTCTTCTAATCAACACAGTGGAGGGCTGAGCTCTTGGAGCACCTCCCTTCAGGTCAGCCTCAGTTTCTCTGATGGGCTTTTTTATTTGATGGTCTGTTTGTTCATCTGTGTTTGCTGGGTCTATAAATCACTGATTAATTAAAACAATGTGGCAGTTTTTTTTTTTTTTTTTTTTGTCACAAGATAGACCTGGAGTGATTCAGTGCTTCGGATGACCCAAATGAATCCATAGACATTCTTTTTTAATTGCAGTATGTCTCATTGCTGGAGGAATGGTAGCTTGGCACATTTTTCTTTAAAGCAAGGAGATGATTCATGGGACAAACATTCAAAATGTTAATGCAATTTCTCTGAAAACTGGTCTTACTAAGACGCCATTGGAAATTTCCATGACAAACTCCAAAATTGGAGCATCATCCATTTTACTGGGTTATAAAGGCAACATGAGTTTTACTACCAAGAGTATAGTTCATAATTCATCTTTACTTCTGTTATTTAGGCACAGTTTTGCAAACTCAGTCTAAAAAAATCAAATTAATGAAACATTTATTTTTGCAACTTCCAGCAAACACTTGCATGGTTAAACAGAAATGAACAGAAATGGGTAAACAAAGTATGATTTTAATCAATATCAGGTCTCTCCTTTCCTTATTCTTTAGTCTCTTTGGTTTGGAGACATAAATGCCTCTTTGGCATATTTTGCTCTGTTTTTGTTCCATTCATTCCAACAAACTAATCTCAGAATGAGCTCATATTCTCCTCTCAAGACATTTCACCCAACTGACAATCACAGAAACCTTTCATATATTTCTTTTTTTCATTTTATTTTTATTCAATAATTTTTCAAGGCCTACCGGTTAGTGAGCTGAAAAGTAATTCTTATTCCGATTCTGTGACCAGCTTCCCTGGTCAGAGACACATTTCATTGATTGCCTTCCTCTAAGAAAATTTTCCATAGCTCACTGTACAAAGACATTACAGTTACAAAATAATGTCTGCATAGTACTCATACCTCAGCACATCTTTAACACAAACCTTGGAGAATTGGAAAGGTTTATTGCTGCCTGGGTCAAGCTCTAACTGAAATCAGCTTTACTGGGCCTCCATTTTCCATATATCCATCCCTTATCTTTCATAAATGGTGTCAGAAATTTTCACCCAGAAAATATCAATGTTTTGTTGTGGTGCAGAGAAGCATCACTGGATGAATGAAAGATCTGAGAACATTACACCACCTTTAAAAAAGTAATGCAATATGAATTAAGAACAGGTGCACAAATAGTACAGTTTTCCAATGTTCTCACATATGGTAAAGATTCACTGTTTTTGTCATGTTTCTACCACTTTTTATCGATCACTGTGTTTTGTGTAAGTCTGATGTTAAGCACTTTAAAGTGAACAGGCTGCATGGGGTAAACAATGACTGCTTATTACACTTTGTTGGTGTAAAATAAACTAGCATCATTGTGGAAAGTAAGAAATACTTTTTGTAGCAGGTTATTTGTGTTGCTGTTACTCATTATATTACTAGTATTACATATTGCTGCTATTACTAGCCAGGCCTCCTTTCTTAACACACTGTGTCAGTTCAGTACAGCTGGAACATTGTAGGTCTACCTTCCTCATAACAGCCCTGGGTATCTCTGTATATGGAGGCTCCTGTGCGTGTGCGTGTGTGTGTGTGTGTGTGTGTGTGTGTGTGTGTGTGTGTGTGAGACAGCCAGGTACAACATGAGACCTCTCATTAGGAGCTCTCAAATTTCAGTTCCACCCACAGATCCTCGATCACTCAAGAGGGCTTCCTGCTTGCACCAGCTTGCAACTGTATGTGGCTGCTGAGCTCAAGGGAGAAGTTCCCTGTAAATGCTGATCAAAGACCTGGTTATCCAACCATAATTCTAACCCCAACCATTAGGAGCTAATCAGTAAAACAGGTCCAACAACAGCTTATAAAATATCCTGGTCCTAGGAAATATAAAGTCTATTTTGATTGCCTGACTGATGGAGTCGCGTTTGAGTGCAATGTGTTAGTGCGTGTTAATCACACTCCCTGGCTGAGGGTGAACATATTGATTGATGACCATGGGTGAACTGGAGGCCCCTCGCCGTCGCCTGAGCTAACCACGGTGTGAAAATCCGCATGATACCATGCTGTCCAATCCTTAGAGTTTTTTCCATCGGTACTGGACACACTCTGCACAGATGCTCTACAGATGCTCTACAGCGAGTATTCAGTGCATCTGGAATCTTTTGTGCAGGACTCAGACGTGGACAACATCATCTGAGTTGAATGTATCAAGGATTTCCCAAAGGAAGAGGTGAAAAATATTTTGTCTGTTTTTCTTTTTTTCATGTATTCTTTTTGGCAGAGGTTTAATCGAGTGTTTCATCTTTTTGCTATGTCACCAGATCATTTTCGGAATCTTCCTGAGTCATTTGAGTGCGTGCTTAGCATAGAAAGTGACTTTCTCGGACATGCCCTGCTTTTTTTGCAGTGCCCCCATTTCCTGTCAGACAAATAAGGGTTTATTCCCCTAATTTTCACTGCAGCTCACTTGCATTGTGAGGAATGCTATAATGTATGGAGTTTTAAGACCCCCTGCTCAAAGAATATTCAGTATCTTACACCAAGCCTTAGGCTCCTGTCTGGTTACAGCATTTAGAGTCTGCAGGCTGTGGGATGACAGGGATTTTTCTCTTTCTCTTTTGTCACTCCACCAACAATGCTGAGTATGTATTTTCATGCTGCCCATAAATTAAAGCTACTAGTAAAACTGGCACATTGCAACACAGAATAGAGTTTCACTATAATAATAATCAAATGACTTTGTGGCAAGCTAAACCTTCTGGAGATGTCTTTACTAGAGTTCTTGTGCTAACAGCTACTGTAATGACAATTGTTTTAATCCCTACCTTTCCATATCCACATGTAGCCATACAAGGCACCTACATAAGAAGCTAAACCTAAGGCCTTAACCTGGTAAAAGGCAACCAGTCACTTGTAATGAGCCCTAGGTATGAAACTCTCACATGCAGTCTGAGTGTCAGTACATTGCCACATTCCCTGGTAGTTGACTCCATTTCCCACAAGCACTGAGATGTGGTGAGTCCAGGAAGCGGCAAAAGTGATTTTGATAAAACAGCTGGCTGTTGCTAATTAGATATTTCCAGTATGAGCTTATCTTTGGGTCTTGACTTGTTTTTTTTTTTTTCAGATGCCAGTTTTTGAACAGAAATGAAGTACATGCCCATGTGTTGCAGTGAGTGAGTATGAACATTCCTAGAAAATTTTCTCATCATATAGTAAAATCTTTGATCAGTTCTTTGCAATAAAATATAGAGTTTGATATCAATATTTTGTTCTTTGGTAAAGTGCCAGTATAAAAACCTATATAATTGTTTTCAGTTTTAGCTATTACAGGTATACCAGAGTTAGTGAAACCTTAACCTCCTTTATAAAAATGGTGTTATGATTTTAAAAATATATGTTTATAAAGATTTATATAAGATTTTACTTCCAGAAATAACAAAAAGCAAAACAAAACAGTGCAAATGCACTTGATTTTTAAAAGTGTACATTAAAGTGTGTTTGTTCACGTTATCAAAAGCCCACCAGTGACAAGACTGGGGAGTTTTTCTTTTAATTAAAACCTTTGAAAGACATGGTACCTGTCTCCCTTCTCCCTTCATCTCAGTAAGACCTATCATATGATGATTGCTATCATCTCTCAAAATTGGGATTAATAAAAGAACTAAATGGCAATCCAATGTGCCTGCAAATGGCCATCTGGTTCAAATGTTTAAATGAGAATGAAATTCCCCATATAGTCAACTGTAGATCGGAATACAAATACAAATGGGGAAAGATGAAAAGTGAAGTTGTTTAATGTAGCACAAACTGAAAAGGAATTAAATCAAGCACAAAAGGTGAAGGCACAGATATAGAATGTAACTTACAGTTGGAGCTAAGTTAATGAAGATTATTCTGCTGGCCTGGAGTAAAATGTGAGCGTTAGTGCATCATAATTAATGTATGCCCAACACAAGGTAAATAGATATGCTTTACGTGTTTAGAGTGAATATTTCATGATATTTAGTTATTAACAACACATTGCAAACTATCCCCATTTTTCAGGGAAGAATCTATGTGCATGTCACTGTTAACAAAGGGCCCTTCTGGAATGCATCTTTGTCCTCAGTCAAGGTACACTAGTTGTCCAGTGACCTTATTTCACCCAGATTGTGTTGTGTCAGGTGGCAATCTGCGTAGTAGTATGATGCAGGTCAGTGGATTCTACTGAAAGCATGCTTTCAAGAAACAGCATGACAACTGAGCATGTAGCTGGCTTGTTTTCTTTGTTGTCACTTCATTTGACAAAATCTACTCTTTTACTTTCATGTATTTGTTGGATTGGCTGTGTCTAGTAGTTGCTATCTTGGCTGACTTTTACTAAATTGTATCAGTCAATTGAAAGTACATGGAGATACTCTTGGAACAGGCTGTCTTTCTGTAACTGTTCAACCATTTAAAATATTTCTGTATCTAAAAAAATATCCTTTGCTGGATTTCTGAGCATGAGGCTAGAATTGCCGTAACACAAAATGGGCCCAATCAACTAATCACTCTTTAAAGCGTTTATGTTTTTATGGACTGTTTCCCATATCTGACAAAAAATTCAAGAGCAAAGCAGACTACCATAAATAGGTGTTTTGGATAAGAGAAGAGGTCCGTTAGAAAATTTATACCACGCAGAACAACAGAGCATTGAACAAACACAGTGTGTGCTGTCTCAGAAAACAGACTGCCAACCAATGGACACCATGGCATGTCTACTGTTTTTCAAGGTGCTATGTATTGAACCCACACTGAGGTTGTGTGTTAAGGCGTTATGCTATGCAAAATTATATGCAAATTCACTGATCTTAAAATGATCTGATTAACTCATGCCACTCACTGTCCCTATTTCAGTCCCTGACACAGTGTCTATATCTCTGGAGTCTTTTGATTGGTTCATTTGAGTGACTGGCAGCATGTAGCAACTATTGTACACCTCATGAACCCCTTAACTATAGGATTTAGCTGAGGAGTCCACAGTGATATACATCCAGTGGCTTGTGTCCTAAACCTCTTGTGCTGGATGGGAAAGCTTTCGAATGTTTACGGCCATAAACTACTACTGCTGGGCTGTAAGGATAAAGAAATAGCAAAAACTTTATTGTATACTTTCAGGAGTGGTCTAGTAGCTATAATTTACACACATTAGAAAACCAAGACCATTTTGTGGTTTAGCTTCTCATACAGAGAAACCTGGTTGGGTTTTGTAATGGAACAATAGGGGTTGAGAAAAGTTCCGGGAAATTTATGGCTTTCAGTGACATGCCTGTCTTCCTCAGCCCAGGAAACAGAGCCCTGTGAGAATGCTGTATAGACTGACACGCATGGCTAGTCGCAGGCTCACACGCACCATTATCCCCTCAATTGGACCAGCCAGTTATGCAACGCCAGAAATTTGCTCCCTGGCTCCACAGAGCGACGCAAGCTCCGCATTTTCCTCAAAGCCGTGCCGAGCATTAGCCAAAATCCACATCTGCACTTGACTTCCTTCTGTTCCCTTCAAAGCCATTTCTCTATCTGAGAGAGTTTGCTGCCCTGTGTCCTTGACACAATTGCAGTTTCATACCACTCTTTAATATTTTCAGCAGCACAAACACCTCTAACCACAGGTCCTTTCACAGTGAATTTATAGCAGATAACTGTCAGGCTATGTTATATATTGGTAAGTATTCTAATTAAAGCACAGTTAAACATTTATTGAACCAGATGTATTTTATAAAAAAACTACATAAATAATTTTCCACCAAGACAGGGATTGAGGAACACTTTTCTGAATCATTGTGAAATGTCATGTATGTATTTTCTTGTGTATTCTTGAATGCATCTACATTTGCCAGTTTATTCAACACAGATTGAACACCAGAACATTTGTGGGTACATACAAACAAAAATAAAGCCTCTAATTAGACCAATGAGATTAGACACATGGCCATCTTAATCAGGACATGGACCACTGCAGAGGCCTGCGGGCACTGCTGGGTTTCTATTCTACCTTGTGTTTAATTGTTTTATTGAAGCCATCACTTGGACAGGAAATCCCCAGTGGTAGTCCAGGTGTAAATGCGTCATGGATTGAAAGGCAACTCTTAAATCTGCAGGAATCCAGCCCCTCAAGCCTGGAATTGCCCACCCCTATCATAAATGCAATTGCTCAGACCTGATTTCAGCTTTGCCTTCAGTCTGAATGAAACGGGCAAGGACGGAATCCTTAAAGCAGCAAGTAATAAATTCGGAAATAAAGTGCTTTACTATATGCTTTGTAATCGGAGACTCTTTAATATGCTGTTTCATTGTTATTTTCTGTTTAAATGAACTGACCTGCATCATGATTGGTCACTCGAGAATTAATTGTTAGATGCAGTGATTTCCATTGTTTGCAAGGAAGAGCGATGCATTATCACTGACAAATTAATACTCATATTATTGGATTTTGATGCATTAACAAAGGATTGCAGGTTTTAATATGGTTGAGGGGGATGAATAAATTAATTAAATGGCAACTCTTGATATTTTTGGGGGCTGTTGACATTCATATTGTATTTCATATTGAACACAAGTATCTGGTAAATCCTAACAATTACATGTTTGTTGACTTGTGAGAATATGCAAGTTTATATTTGTGGTAGATAGTCTTTTTACCAGATATAGAGCACTAGCATATTATTTATTTTGAAAAATACATTTGTATCAAGTCTGCATTCTGTCACTCTGTATGCAAATTCCAGGCAATTATCACTGGCAGCACTCCTAAATTGCAGAAACCTATAACTTATTTGATTTGGATGTTGTCCAAATGCTATTTCAGTGGAGAGGCTCTTAATCTTTGTTTGCTGTACGTGCACTGAAGCGGGTATAAAAAGTGACCTCACCTGATCTATAGAGTGAGGAACTGTTATGTTTGAACATGCATAGTAAAAATATTTTTCAATTCAGAAATGAGACTTCTTCAAAGACTTTATGTGTAAGTGAAATGTGCATTTTCTCCATTCCTTCTTAGGTAAGGGCTGGTCATTCATTTGGTCCCCACTGACAGCTTGTTAACCCTTTCTCCACTATAGTGTTTAGAGCAAGTTTGTCTCATTGTTCTCTGAAGAGCTAGTATCATGTTGACTTGTTATAGTCCTTCTCTGCTGTAGATATAGAACCAAGCTGGCCTGAGATGGAGCCAAAGCTGGCAGACTATTGCAATCATGTTACCTGCAACCAGAGCTGTACCATGTGACATTATGCTGAATGCTGGCTTCTGCCCAGCTTCAGATGAAGTTTGTGTGGTTGGTCTTCAACCCCTGAAATATTTTAATGAGTGAAAATGTTACAGCTGGTTCACTACAGTAGTTAAAATTTTAATTTTCCCAAGCGAAGATGGAAAATACATGTGCATTGATTTTGTTTAGTTGCCAGAACAATTACAGCACTTAGCCACATTGGAAAGCTAGCAATCTAGCTCAGTTAGATAGCTCAGCTAGCTATCTAGCTCAGTTATCTCCAGTTTGTGGTCATGCAAGTAAGTCTATGAATGAGAGATGGTAAGACTTGATGAGACATGCCCTCATGCTGAAGTGTTTTTCGTGTATATTCCATCAGTGGGAGCAAAGGAGAGGCCTTGATGGGCTGATGACACTCCCTTTATTCCCTTTGCTGTATGGATTAGACCAGAGCCGGCAATATGGGAGTGCTTAGAGGTGCATTGCACCCCCAGACGGACCTCAGTGCATCCCCAGTTGTCTCCTTACATCCCATAGTCTACAGAGTATTTATTACTTTTTTTTTTTAAGATACAACGTTTTGTGCCCCTCCATGGATTGCAAGTGTGCCCCTCTTTATTTTCTCCTGGCGCCCAGCCTGGATTGGACTCAAGATGGCTAAGATGTAATCACCTTTGTGAAGGAGGTAAAAGAAGGTAGCCAGAGGGTACATTTTAGCAAAGTGGACGAGGGCCCCTCACTCTCTGAATGGCTCTCCAGCAAGGTAATGGCAACAACAAGGTGTTATCACTGTAGGGTGAAAAGCCAAAAAAAAAAAAAAATCAGTTAAGCGATTTCCATTCTTGTTCTTAAACAAACAGACCAGCTTCAGAGCCATGTAGAGAGAGAGATGCGTCATCCCCGTTCTCTCCAATGGACCATTTTTTGTACAGCAATGGCGGATCGTGGAGCCTCTCAATAGTTCCCGGAAGTTTGCAGCAAATACTAGCAGCGCAGTAGCAATTAACATGTGCATTAAAGCATGTTAGTGAATTATTCCCCAATAAATTACTAGATTTATTGAACGTTAACACATAACAGATTAGGCTAGGATACTGGATAAAGTTAACAACGCATAACATTAACCACGATCAGCTTTTTAATCGTACATTCCGTTCTCTTAATGCCATTTCATCCAACATTGTGGAATTAGAGAAAAAGGCTTCTAAAAGTGGTTTTGCAAGCCTTTCCCTGTTCCTTATTTTTAATATACCAAACATTAAGCTTCCCAATGGTTTCGTCTTTGTTTGTGAAAAAATGCAAATGTAGTGTTTGAATATGATTCTGTCACATATTTTTTGTTGTAATCTTTATTGATAGTAAGATTGCTCCTGCTGACTTGAGCCAACAATTTTTCTCTCCTCTCCGTGTCAGTGGGGAAAATATACATTCGTTTTTTCTCCAAGCAATTGGAGCATCCCCATGCAGCACAGCAAACCATGGTGGAGACAATATGCAAGGACAACATGGAGGAAAGGGCACCAACAAACTGCTTGACATGCTATTCATGTTTCTGAGTTTATTAGAGAATTATATAATGAATTCATGACAATCATTGATAGTCACCTGTCAGTCTCCTTCTGTCCTATCTGAAAGTCATAAAGATTACATTAGTCATTAAGTCATTAAGATTACTTAGGCCCTCAGTTATCATGGGATTACTGAAACCACCGTGAATTAAAGAAATGTTATAAAATTAATCTGATCTGAATTTTGAAACGTTCCTTCCCTTCCCTTCCCTCTAAATATATCAATAAACATTAGGATATGATTGCTCTTGACTACCATACAAGTTTAAGAACATAATAATAAAAAAAGAATTCAAAGCAATAAACAACAGCAACACGCTCTTTAACCATTGTAACGTTATTCTAAAATATGTCAACAAGGCTGTTCACGCTAATCCTCAAATAGTATTAAATTTTATCTTTTAAAAAAAACATATTGACATAACTACATTGACTAAACATGTCGGTGTGCTACATAAATATTGTAAATCAATGCATTTATTGAATACTAATTATCCAAAATCGCACTTCTGTCTCTCTGTATTTACGCATTCAAATTGGCTGCCAAGAACTTCCTGGAACTATCTGAAGTCTACGTGAATCACGTGATGATCAAGCATTTTGAACTTCCGTTGTCACGACTCTCTCTCTACATGGGTCTGACCAGTTTTAACCACATCCTACAGTTATGTTGCAGCAGACTGCGGGTGAGTCTTGGTAATAGATTCTTTGAATTTACAATACTATGCAGGCAGACAACTTTTCCCAAACCTCTCCAGATTAAAACAATATATTTGTATATTTCATCAGACAGGGCATTTATCAGTTATAAGTGAAATAAACTTTTTGGAGCAGGGGATTAATGTTATCCAACTTGTTTCTGAGGGTACTGCTTGGCTATTCCTAATTGACAGGAATACTGCATCTTTCTCACTTAGATGGCTTGCTACAGTGTGATGTCATTCTGAAGGTAAAGGTTAATCACCAATGGAGAAGGTGGTAAGAGAACTTATCTTAATCTTTTAAAAACTACCCTGCATCAATAGCGAGAATGCCAATTTAAAAAAGGATCGCAGTTGATTCCTTTTCACTTCATTTCAACTGTGGTACCCCCTGAATTAGTGCACTTCACAGGAAATTATTTTAATTATAATAATGAAAAATGGTTCCACTTAAAACCCATTCTCAGACCTCATCCATTTAGCCCAATCTTTTTGTTGTAATTCAAATTATTTCATTTGAAGAGCACAAAGGCTGTGCAACAGCATTACATGCAATTAAGTTCAAAGATCCTAATTAAAATGGGTAAGCTTTAATCCTGAAAAGAGGTTCAGGATCATTATGAGTTTAAAAGGAAATTCTGTGCCTACCTTATCAGTAGCTCAACCAACCAATGCTGCCTGATAGGTACCAGGTACAATACAATACCAACCAATGCTGCCTGATAGGTACCAGGTACAATACATATGTGTGTTTACATTCAATATCACTCTGGAAGCTGTTTAGATGAAATCCTAGATGAAAGAGACAAAGTGGTTGTGAATGTGGTTGTCCTTCACTTTGCTTATTTTATCATTAGCATTCCTTTTTGCACATTATTCATTCATTACAGCAACCACCAAACTCGTAGTATTGTGTGGGAAAATTAAAAAAAAAAAAAAAAAAAAAACGTTTGTAACTTCCTTGCATTGTGGTTAGATGTGAGTGTAGGCCTACAAGCTGGGGCAGATATGTGAGGCTTACATATTGCTGACACTACCGTAGGTCTCTATGCAGATCACTCTGGAGTTGATTGGTAACAGAACAATAGGATCATTTTACATCCATTACATCTCTACTTTAAACAAGGATTAAGGTAAATGGTCCCAGAACTTTAATGTCATGAGAAATCAGTGAGGAAAAAAGTAAAAAAGGAATAACGGGATCCAAGTGAGTAGTGCAGGAGGTCTATGGAAGAACTCCTGTTTTCAGATAGGCTAGGGCATTTAAAACAGAACTGAAATTTCAAAAACAGAATTAAACTTAATTTTTGAAAAAAAAATTTTAAAAGTCTTTTCAAAAAAGGGATGGCTCTGTGTTTCTATTCCAATGTGGTCTTTGGTGTGGTCAGGGCCACACATATTCACTAACCAAAATCCAACCTAATTCTCATGTGTTTGCTGAAAGGTGAGCACTGTATATTGAATCCTAACAAAGGAAATTGTATTCTATTTCTTCTTCCACTTTCTTGAAAGATCTTGTGACAGGATCTCTCCTGATTGTTGGTTTTGTAAAGAACACACCGACTCAGAAGAAGTCTAGGTGCACATTTGCTTACGTAAATTTTGGCACCTGACAACAATGGTGATCTAAGTTTCAATATTTTTGCCTACATAAACAGCTTTTGTACTGAACAGATGTCTGCTTTTCATTTTGTCCTTTGGATCCCACTTGTGTTGGAGAGAAGTGTTCCCTAGCATAGGGGTTAAAGTTGACAACAGCAAAGAGACCAGTCTCTGTTGCCACCAAAACTGAGAACATATATCAACAACCAGATAAACATGTACCACTCAGCTGAAAGATCATATCTGTCAGAGTAAGGCAACATTTGTTTCACCCTTGTCCCATGTCCAAACTATTTTTGCTTTTATGCCAAGAATGATCTTATTTGGAAGCACTAATTTTCAACATCTGCAAGATATGATATTACAG
Organism: Megalops atlanticus; assembly: GCA_019176425.1. Taxonomy (NCBI): domain Eukaryota; kingdom Metazoa; phylum Chordata; class Actinopteri; order Elopiformes; family Megalopidae; genus Megalops; species Megalops atlanticus. The sequence continues at coordinate 17,172,859 of CM032879.1, forward strand.
ACATGTAATGTCTGTAATATCATATTGTATGCAGTGGTAAGGGTTTTTATTTATTTTTACTCCTAATGCTAAAGTAATTCAATTAGCCTAGCATTGCTTTCAGATAATGCATTAATTTATTGATGAATTGCATGTTTAACTGTTACATCTTTCCCTACAACTTGTAAGCTCTGTGCTGTGTGTGCATTGCAAATACAAAGATATTTCCTTACCTTGAGGGTGGTAAGTTGCAGCCATTTTTATTTTCATTAATCTAGCTGACACGGTGTAGTAGGGGTTTTGTAGATTTGTAGATTTGAACTGAATACATGCTTACATTCACGCTTGAACAAAAATAAGGACGTGCACCTGAGGGTTTTGTCTCTTACTAGTACTGCATTCTCAAAGTCATTCATGCACAAAAACAGTCAAGCCAGCCATGAAGGAGCACTGTCAATCACAATTGAATTTCAGGATGAATAGAAATGTATGAAAATGTCTCGCAGAGTATGCTGGAAGGGAAAAAATACTGGAACTTCAGCCAATGGAAACTTGTGTGTGTTTGATGTGTGTGTTTTTTTCTCACCTATTTTTTAGGCCTACTATAATATAGCTGCCCTGGGGGGGTCCGTAGGACATTGTGCCAAGAATTTGTGAGGGTGAATAGGTGTGGGTGGGGAGAGGGGGAGGGAGCAGAGGGTGAATGGATAGGTGTACGTCTTTGACACTGGAATCCAAGATCCACTAAAAGCTTACAGACCACTAAACAGAGATGTTGTATTTCAGCTCACAGAACTGGCTGTTTTCTGTTGTTTTCTGCTTCTTTAGGATGAAAAGGCTTTTTAAAGCATTGTGGTAGGGTTTTTTATGCCATTAGCATTGAACATCTTGTAATTGAACATCTTGTAACTGTGTAGCAGAGTCAGCCTGCTTGAACTTCCAGTGACGTGGTCTGAAATTGGCAGCCACTGATGCTGCAGCTATCCGCTAAGTCCTCTAATCATTTCAGGTCCTGGTCCGTCATGGTGGTCCAAGAATATGTGAGGATACCATTAGCCCTTTCCCACTCCGGCTCACAAGAATCAAATATTGTAGGACCAGGGAATTTCGGTGATTGTTCCTGTGTGTCCTGAAAATATCAGAGTCCTCTCTGTTCAAGGCGGAAGCCAATTTGTCCACCATGTTCCACCCTGCAACTCTGTGGACCTTCTGCAACAGGCTGCTATTGCTAATCTGAGGCTCCAGCTGTGATCCCCAGTGTGCTTTCCCACCACGGGCCACCACTTACCATCCAGCCTCAGAGAGTGGGAAGCAAAAGAGCTTGGCTCACACAGATGCTCATTTAGAGACTCACAGCGGAAATGTGACTGAAAGATTTTGGGCAGCGCACGGAGGGGAAGCCCGCCCCTGCTCCCAGCTCTGGTCCTGCTTGTCCAAGATGGCTCAAACGAGAACCAGCTGACGGCACACCCCTCGATCTGACTCCAGATTGCCCTTGACTTATTACGATTGCAATTAACCTATTTTTAAAAACGTTTTCTTTTTTTTGCCTGTAGTGTGTGAAATTGTCAGCAACAACCTCTATATCACCTTTAAAAGACATTTAGTCCTAGTATTTTCACCAAAAAACATTGGGTAAAATTTCACTGGAGCCTGACCTTGATAAGCTGCACTATGGCAACATGCATAATATGTCTGTAAATCATAATGTAGGCTGTCTTATTTCATTTTTTGCGATGGAATGCTCTGGAGTTTTGATACATGAACTGTGCTGATGAACTGTGCAGCCATTTTTTTTTGCATTTCATTGAAATGAACAGAAAATATTTAGAGAGACATTTCAATTAAAGAGGGAGGAATGTCGTTGTGGATTGTCTCAGCTTTCTTCCTGTGTTGAAACTGGCACCGAATTATCGAGTTCATAACTCTTTTCCTGCATTGTCTGCCAGTTACAAAACAATACCTGGGTCTGCACAGTGTAATGGCTGACGTTTCCTTGGAATTTGCATTTAGTGTTCCGTGAAATTATGAAAGCAGAACACCTTGGGGATCTCTTCAGTGATTTACCACAGGATACAATATGTCACCAATCTTTTTTCACTAAATGCTTCAGAACCTCCAGAACAACAGAAATCTCAAACTAAAGATTAAATTCTTAAAATCCTTGCTGCATGTAAAGTAAAATCATGATATTATGTCATGCATGTGGCTTTGAGCATTTATTTAATCTGTACTGTCAAAAAGTGTCTCATTTACGTGTACTTGGCTTTGTTACAAACTCCCCTCCCTCTCTGGCAAATTCCATATTGATGTGAAATCTGTCTGCATTATTACATTTGCTGAACTGATGCCCTTATTGCAGGAACTTTACATGTTAACATTTGGCATACAATCCATTTATAGAACTGGATTGTCACTGAAGCAATTCAGGTTGAGTACTAGCTCAAGGCACCACTGGCTCTTGTAAATTCATAGGATAGCTCTGAACTGCTTATGAAGCTAGGCCTGTTGAAAAGCTCCTCCACGCTGCCTCCCAATTATGCATCAATTATGGTACGTTCAAACAAATAAGACAATTTTTATACTTACATCATCATTGAACCTCTGTACGTGGTCTATTGGAGGAGAATCACTGCAATACCACAAAGTTTCAAATAGTTCACCATTTCAGCGTTTCTGCACCATTTCATTTCAGCACCATTTCTATTCAGCATTTCTTGCTTTAGCTTTTAGAGATCACCCATGCCCACATTCTTAATGTCTGTGTCAACTAACTCAATGGCCAAGATATTACAGCACAGCAAATATACAGAGAGTTCACTTCATCTGGGAAATTTTACAGTTCAAACTGTGATTTTACTGAATACACAGAATGTTAACAAAGACAAAAATTGTACTGTGAAAGAAAATATATACTGTATCAAGAAAATTTATTTTAAAAATTAAAAATACACAGTACTAAGAAAGAATTTGTTCATCAAACTGTTCATAATACTTTTGGTGAAAACACTAATGCAACTAAGTGATTGTTTTCTTTGAAGACCTTGCAATATTGTATTTTTTGAGAAATGTAAATCTTTGAATAAAGGATTTATCTGGGAATTATGTTCATTCTTTGTTGTAAGATAAGCTGATCTGAAGAAAATGGTCAGGACATTCCACAGAAACAGATACCATGTTTGTTCTCCGAGCACAACCTTATTGCTATCCGTCTATAATGACACAAATACAGTATGCCATCCTGGTTGGATGGTTGGGGGTGATTGTGGAGGAGGCAGTGTAGCAGCTCATATTTGATTTACTTGAACACGATCCAGACTTATCTGTAACATAATCGTAGAGTTGAAAGTGAGAGTCCCAATTAAATGGCCTCGCTGCCAACTACCTTTGAATCTGCAGGGACTAAAACTGCACAACGTGACTACTTCTGGAAGATCCCTTACCACCCATGGGACAGGTCTAGTCTCCAGTTTCACATCAGTAAAACAGACACAATTTTCTATTCCTATGCAATTTACCGCACTTTACCTTAACTGTTCAAAGAAGGCTTTCATTGTGCCAACACCTGAACCGTGGGATGAATTTCTCTGCTTAGGAAGACTGGCAGCATTTTTGGACACGCATATTGTAGTCTTTTAGGGAAGTGGAGACTAAAAGGTAAGGCTTACTGATTTAATTACTCAAGGTCATAAGGTGAGCTTGTTTTCATTCCAGCACTGCTCCTAATTGTTTGATTGGCGTCATTACTGACAAGATGACTCCTCTCGTATCCAGGTGTAAAGCAATTGCTGGTTGAAGGCTTCAGATTCCAAAATTCTAAATTCAAAACTAACTCTAATGTTTGCAAGACCCTAGCCTGGACCCTTGAATGGAATTGCACATCCCTGCCCCAGGTCGAAAGAACCAAGCTGGATAGTATCCTGGGACTGGGATTGATGTCTCCCCGCTGATGTGCAGGAGCTGGTTGGTGGGGGCTGATCATTACTTTTTTTTCCACAGAGCAGAGCATTTAGTCATTCCTGCATCTGTGATTTTCAGGAGCCATGGCTTGCCTCCACACTGCTTTCTTGGAAGCCGTCCTGAGACTTTGGATCATGCAGATCATCATCTCCAGCAGAGCTGCCCTTGGTGCCAGGAGTGCTGCCATTTATCATGGGCCCTCGGATGCCTTCAGGCGAGGTGGTGATGAGCGGACCCAGAGAGGAAGCATAACTCACTGGCCAGGGGTTTTAAGGATGGGCTGGTTTTCATCTATGCCAATCTATGGTTCATCTATGCTAGCATCCTGAAGTCCAGGTTCTCTGCTTTTCCAAGCCTGCCACCTAACAGGTTATTATTTTTTGCTTCATTATACATCAGATGTCTGTTGTTGTTTGGTATGATCAGAATATACTTGCATGCACACAGAGTTTGCTGCAGGAGAATCTCAAAATGTTGTGCTAAAGACATCGTCATAAATATCTTTCAGTTTGAAGATGATGTACATTGGATTTGCTTCACTATTAAAGTATGATAACAAACCTAAACATACGTCATATCTATATTTCCCATGGGCCACATGTGGGCTGGGTTTACTCAGTTTTACTTTTTTTTTTTTTTTTTTAACATTTTTGTGCATGATGAAGCACAGCTGAGGACTGTGCTTTAGCTGTGGTCTCAAAGTGTGCACTGAATTATGGGATCTGACTAATTAACTAATTTGCATCAATTAAGCCCCAGGGGGATCGCAATAAACAGACAAAAAAGGAAGTTGTAGATGCAGCCCTCCTGTAAGTGAGTTTGACACAACAGGTTTAAAACAAAACCCCTCTTGCTGCATGCTAAGTGTTGCCTTGTAGTGTGAAAATTCTTCCCCCATTATAGACACAACAGTGCGGTCACACAGACAACACAGGGATTAATAACGTCATTGGGAGGCTGTGTAAAAATACATTCCCTGTTTTTTTTTGTTTTTGTTTTAAATTCAGATTAATTTAATAAAATTTAAATTTCATTCAACCTGATTTTAAATATATAAAAACAAATTGTTACTACCCAGAAATAACTCATCATAGCAATAACTTACAGGATTGATTTTTTTTAGAATTTTCTTTTAAATGTTTTCTCCTTGTTACACTGTTTCTGGAATCACCAACTCTACTACATAAAATTCACCTCTAAGCTTAATCGTCTACCATCACAGATGAGTTTCAAGATAAACAATCCTCTGACACATCTGGGAAACTCACAGGTGGCTCACAAGCTGCTAGTGGGTGCCAAAGCATCGAGGATGGTGAGCAAAGCCTGGCCTATGAAACCCGCCCTGCAACCTACCACCACAGAACAAAGCCATTTGTGTTCACTACTGTGGGCTCCTGATCACCACCAGTGAATGACACACCTCAGACTCGAGGCTGATCTATACTCTTTCAAATAAGATGTTGATCTGCTCTTACAATAAGTGCTTGGATCAGCCAGACTGACCAAACTAACTACAACCAGATTTCAAACCTGGAAAAAGTCAGTTTGCATTTGTGAGCAGTCTTGCCGAATACCAGATTCAAAGTTGGAACCGTTTGATCATTTTGGGGGTTATTTTCCCAGTTCATGTTGGCACGACATGAAACTTCTTTTGTCATTATGATAGTTATGGCTGTGTTTTTTAGTCATCATATACAATGAAATTTTGCCCTCCAGACTTAAGCTTTATAAACATGCTATGTTATGTAAGATTTATTCCCTCATGCATTTTCATAGCATAGTTCCAACTGTAGTTTTTCTGTGTCTTAGAGATCTTTAAAGATAAAAAAAAAAACAAGGAAATGTTCATCAGCACATGGGGTAACCAGCAAGTAAACATGTGACCAATGTTTAGTGAGCCAGCCACAGAAAAATGAAAAATTATTTTTCTGGTCTCTTTTCTGGAAATGTATTTCAACAACATAATGCAGGATAGCATTACATTTAGCAAAAAAAAAAAAAAAAAAAACAAAGTAAACAAAAAACCATAACATTTTACTTTGTCAGCACCAGCTAGGCTACTGCAGTATGTCACATGGTAGGAACTGCTCAACAGTCTTCAAGGGATTCCCAACTGCCTTGAGGTGTAGAGAAATTAATGAGTAACCAGATTTGGAACTGAACAGAGAAAAGTGAAATACTTTCCCTGAGGCAATAATTTCTAGATTGAAGAAGCTTCTATTTCCCCTGTGTATTGCCAATGTGTGTGTGTGTGTTTTGTTTGTATGTATGTATTTTTCTGTGTGTGTGTGTGTGTGTGTGTGTGTGTGTGTGCTGCTGGGGAAGGGTCTGGCTTGTGTTCCACAGCTGCTGGTAGTTAGTTGCATCAAATGAGAACCAGTGCTCCATAAGCTGACCCACACTGAAGAATTGCTAAGCAGAAACGAAAGGTTTACATTTCATTTTAGTTTTCAGTGTAATCTGTTGTGCAATGCTGCAGTAGAAAATGCAGGCAGGGACAGGAAGTAATGTCTCACCACTGTACACAAGGTGTGTCATTTGGCTGGTCTTTGACTGACTCATGTTCCCAGGGCTGCCAGCTTTTGGAGCCAGCCATCTTAGAGTGAGATTTGTTCCTGTGGGGGGGGTTGACTGTCCTAAAAAAAACCCATTAAAACCCTAAAACCCACAACCAGAAAGTTTAACAGAAACAGGTTCAGAAATTCTCATGGGCTCTGTTGTAGAGATGAAACGGTATGAAAATTTAATATCACGATTATAGTGACCAAAATTATCATGGTTATCAGTATTATCGCGGTATTGTTAAAATGTGCTGAAAATGTTCAAAAAGTACTGATACACAAACTGAAATCATTTCACCAAGTTTTATACTGAAAACCACAAATAAAATTAGCATCACTATGCAGTTTTTATTAGTTTACATTAAAATAATAACATAGCCAATTAATTGTACAAGTCTACTATGTCTTTTACAGATGACATTACTTTCTCAGGCTTCAAAAACACTCCAAAATGAAGTGCAGATACATGATTTTAAATGCAAAACTTAAGCTACCTGGTCCAACATTCCCATGCACGGCTCCAGTTGCTTCAATGAGCTTGTAAGGAAGACGTGAATTTCCGAGTGAGGACGCTAAGGATGCGTTATTCGCAAAGCAAGCACAAAGGGAAGAGTCGAGTCAGCTTGTGCATGTTGTTTTCTAAAAGTCTTGGCATAATATAGGCTAATTTGTAGGTCATTTCAGAATATCATGATAATGCTGAAGAGGGCAAATTAAATAGAAGTGTTTTCCAATGTTCAGTTCCCCCTAACAGCAAAGTAGTCGAATTGACTCAAGACTTTGTAAGAGTTCAACTATTTACTGAACTTCAGACAAATACAAATAATGCTGTCACATCGTAGTTACGGGGGGAAATTCATGCAGAAGGAGGAAATAAACTGCTCTAAACAGTGTTCTGTTTAAAGAATATGCAAATACAAACATACACGGAATTCATTCTTCATAGCAAATTAGACCTCTTAGAAGGCTGAAAACCCTTCGGAGCGCTGTCACTGCCTTCCGCCATGTTTTCACTGACACAAAACAAACCCAGGTTGCATGCTGCGCCTGCGCGTCTGCGACTGGGTGCCTTGCTAACTTTGGTTGATGCTGAACAGTATTTAATGTGAGTTTTTCAAAGTGCGGTAATCAACCGCAGTTTTAATGATAATTCAACGGTAATACTTAATACTAGTCGTTGCGGTTTACCGTGAAACCGGTAACCGTTTCATCCTGTCACAGTATTTAACGTGAGTTTTTCAAAGCGCGATAATCAACCACGGTTTTAATGATAATTCAAATTTGAAACGGTAATACCAGGGATGAAACGGTTACCGGTTTCACGGTAAACCGCGGTAAAATTCCCGATAGTTAGTATTACCGTGCCCTCTTCAGCATTATCATCATTGATAATGAACATTTTCAGCACATTTTAACAATGCCGTGATAATACTGATAACCGTGATAATTTTGGTCACTATAATCGTGATATTAAATTTTCATACTGTTTCATCTCTAGGTAATACTAACCGTTGCGGTTTACCGTGAAACCGCTAACTGTTTCATCCTGTCACAGTATTTAACGTGAGTTTTTCAAAGAGCGATAATCAACAGCGGTTTTAATGATAATTCAAATTTAAAACAGTAATACTAACCGTCGGGAATTTTACCACAGTTTACCGTGAAACCGGTAACCGTTTCATCCCTACTCTGTTGTAAGTGCTGGTGGCTGATTTTGCAGCCTTGATCATTGATTGGGATGGCTCCCACTTGAAGCATGACAATGAATATATTATACATAAATAAGATCATTTGAGCTGAGCTGTCATTGACAGTCGTGGTCTTCTTTAGAAAACAACAATTAGCAGCTAACGTTAACTACTAGGCATGTCCAGGTGTTTGTCTGGCACCCTATGTTTTATCATGTTTTTAAGCATAAAATGATGTAAATAAGTGCTTGCTAACCTTGCTCTACATAAGCCAGCTCTACAACTTTACACCGACGGATCCTGAGTAACACCCAACAAATTCATAAAATTAGACAAATGACCATTGCACTTACCTTCTTCATGTACTTGTTCCTCCAGCCTTGCTCCTCATGCTCAGTGGTTAGTTGCTCAACCACAAAATCATTGTGATTGGCTGCTGCACTGGAACGCGCATTGCAATGATTTGCTGTTGCACGCAGTGCTGTTCCTTCGCTAAAAAATCACAAATTTTACATCAGAGGAAGCGAAGACGAAAAAGTTAGCGTGAGAAAAGGCATTGCATGACTCATTGCATGAGTCTCACGCTCAATGCGTGAGAGTTGGCAGCCCTGTGTTCCCCTCCACCTGGATTTGTTTGCTAGAGAGGAGGCACAATGACTTTAATGCCTGACCCAAACCCAACACATCCTCACCTGAGCTCCAAACCTGAGCAGAACACGTCCAGAATGAGCTTCTTTTTGAAGGCCACAAAGTATGAACACTCATATGAGGCTCCAATGTTTTTCATTGTTGGACACAGGTGGATTTGTTTATTATATTTAGTGTGAGCTCTCAAGAAAATGAAACATTTCTCCTAATTTAGTTAAAAGAAAGGAGGGTGAATACTTATCAATTAAGCAGTTTTCAGATTTTTATTTTTTTAAATAATTCTGAAGGTATCTAAATACTATATTTCATTTTTATTACCGCAGAGGGTCACTTCAAAGGAGCAGAAAAAAATCCCTTTCTAATATACTTAAATTTGATGTTGCAACACAGCAAAAAGAGAAAGAATGGGGGGTGAATACTTTCTGAAGGCACTGTGTATATATGGTAAGTATAAAATGTACAAATTTGCTCCACAGAAAGAAAATATGTCTAGAATTTGAATTACATAGAATCCTCAGGGTGGGCATTCAAAAGCTGGCCTTCTTCTAAACAAAGACATAATTAGAATAACGGCTACATAAGCAAAATAAGGAACGAATACATTAGATATCCCTTACGTGTCTCCTCAACTTCCCTGCTGCTTCTGGTGACTCTGGTGACCGTGACACTTGCTGTAATACTAGAATATTTAGGACAGAGTGTCCTGTGCTGCACGACCAAGAGAGAGCGTTCACATCACACCACGTTTTCACTTGAAATATCCATTCAGTGGAAAGAAAGAAAACAAAGGAATAACATTGATGGGGTTTATTAACAAATGTTATTAACAAAGGTTATAACCCCCCGCTCTACAGAAAAGAGGGAGGGCTGAAGGAGAAGTGCAGATGGACATAAAATCAGCTGACACAAAAGAATTCAAATTTGCAAGCTATTTATACTTCAGGAAAAAAAAGTTGTGCTTGTTTTATTTAATTGAATCCAGCTGGGGATTTCAGACAGAGGGGTATTCAGAATGTTTGAATATTCTTGAATAAATATTTCAGCTATAGAGTATTGGCGCAACTCCAGGGGGCACTAGTGATAAAGAGTGTACATCCTGTATTTCTGTTGCAGCAAGGAAATTCATAGTATCATCACTGAATGGCCCAAATCTCTGGGAAAGCATGGGAAAGGAAGAATCATGTTTGGCTCCCCAACGCCAGAGAGGCAGTCTGAGCAGTGGGAGGAAGACATGCAGGGGTCTAAATGTGCCTAAATGAAGACAAACAACCCTAACATGAATTTTGTTAGCAATATTAAATGTAATGATTAATGAGCATATGGAACTCATATATCCCTATATGCTACTGCTTCTTCAGTGCTCATATGAATACAATTCTGCTGTCCGTGGAGAGACGGAACTTGCCACACAACTCGGTATGGTAGTAATTTTTCAGTGCTCTTTTCACTTTGTGAGCAGGATCAATCAACATACTGTCTGGATTTACAGTAAATGCTAAATGAAAGCATCTGTAGTCAAGTGTACCATGCTGTACAATTCTGCATGCTTCATCAGTTTTAAGTTCAGATCTTTATGATGGTACATGTTGCCATGTCATCTGAAACACAAACATGATGAACATTAAACATGTTCATCCATTAACAAGTGGATTCTTATCACTGTCAATACAAATGTAAAATTTAAAATTTCATCTGTGGGTTGCTGCAGTCACCAATTTTATTAGCAATTTTATGTAGGGAAGCATATAGGGTGTCCTAGCACTGAATGGTGGGGATCCTCACCAGTATTGTTGTTTCCTCGGGGGATCTGGGCCAGCAAAAGGTCTCGGAAACCCTTTGTCATGTGTTCACACCATGCCACACCTGACTCTCTCAATGCGTTTCACGCATTGCGGCCAGGAGGAACTGTCAATTCTTTGTCCTGTGTATCATGGGAGTCTTTGTTCACGTGGCCACCCTGCATAGAACATAAGAAAATTAAAGAAAGCACCAGCGTGAACATGTTGATTTCCTTTTTTCCCAATGTATTGAAGAATATAAGACATTTATGTCTGGATGGTAGAAATGACCAGCACTGCATCTTCCATCTTGTGGGGAATTTCTGTGAGAGTTAAATATTGCAGATCGTATTTGCATTTTGGCAGAATGCTGGCAGACTAAACATAATTTTCTCAATCCTGGATTGGTCGGTCAGAGCTATATGATTCTGAAACCGCATCGGCAGACTGTGTCGCAGTTCTGCACATGGCATTAAATTATGAAATGAACGTTTGGGGTAGTAAACTGTACACACTATCTTACTCATTTCTGCACAACACTCTGGTCTACAGGTAGATGTAAACACAGTCAAATGCAGGTTGAAAGTCAGAGTTATTAATCCACTTCCCTCAGAGAAGTCACTGCCAAGGATTTCTGACTGGAGTGGGATAATGGCAATGGGAAGAAGTTCCAAAATTACTTTCTGATTTCAAATTAAGCCTCTCAGTTGAAGGAGCATTTAGCTGATTATTGTCTGATGTGAAACCACAGGTTTGCAACACACACACTAGGTATCTCAGGCTAGATTTCACCCTTTATGTGAATTTGGTGCTGTAGTCGTCCAAGCCGCATTCATGAAACTGATAATGCCCAGCACTCTAAAAAGATCACAAAGCTTATTCAAATGCACTCAAAACCAGTTATAATAAATATATCCTTTTTGGGTACAGGTAACATGTTCACAGAATTGTCAGGCACTCTGTGCAGTTGGAGTAATAAGATATTTTACCTAGGAAATACTGAAGTAGGTATTCAATGTTCCAAATTGTTCAATTTTCCCTTGCCAAATACGCTGAACACCATAAGACAAGTGGTAATTGACTTAAATAGGTGATAATAGCCGCGTTCCTCTTGATGATCCAGATTAATTGTGTCAAGGATATTACAAGCAAGGAACACAACCTTAGGGTTTAACATTACACTGGCCATTCACTGAGCAAAGCCTACCGTGACTGCGCCACTGACACGTAGCGAATTAAAAATGTATATCCGCAACCTGATATGCGTGTGGCTACCCAGAGTATGCAATTAAATGTCATCCCACAGGCCTGGACTGAAAGGCAGCACTTCCAACCATGACAAGATAGCGTCTAAAATATCCCACAAGCTACACAAATGAATCAAGTAGTGCTCTTCATATTCTGGCAGCGGGTGTTTGAACTTGGAACCACAGAAACCTTCTACCCATCTCTAAAGTTTCTCAAAGACATTTCATGTCAATACCTTGTGTAGTCTGATGCTAGTCTATCAGACACTGTCTGGTGCTCAACATATTACTGTTGGCCTGGCCGGGAGCTCACTGAGACAGTTCCCGCTCTAAAATCATTTAGGCTCCAGAGGTGTTGCTTTAATTTCCGAATGCGGCAAGCCGTGCTCTGGAGCTGCACCCTTTCCCTGTGGTGGCAGTGAGAACTGAGTGTGCTGCCTGAAATGAATCTAAACCACCGTGTTTACCTTGCGCTGTAAACTCTGACCCCCGGCTCATGCTTCAGGAGAGGCGAGAGGGAAATGTGAGGGGGAGTCTGGAAGCACGGCGTAAAATAAACCGAGCCTGGTGACAAATTGCGCGTTAATTTTAAGCAAGGATATTTTCAGGCACAGTTCATGTGTCAGGCTGCTATCTGGGGTTTGTTACCACAAACAAGATAAACAGTTTACCGTGGAAAACAGTGCAGCAGAGATAGATGCTGTGCTGCTCTTCAAAAAGTCAGAAATCAGAGCTAGCTTCTTTTATTGGGGCTGTTATATTTTCGAATCATCTATAAAGCAATCAATATTTTATATTATATAACTTTCTAAACAAAGACAATGTCAAAGAAAGCTTCAAAGATTGCATTTCATAGAAGCAAGCTTGGATATTAGAGAGTTTGGACATTTCATAACAAAATGTGTGTTAGTTTTTACATTATATTATTGACATTCAGCAGACATTCTTATCTAGAGCCACTTACATCAGTTACAGTTTTTTTTCACAATGTTATCCATTTATACATTTAGATATTTACTGAGGCAATTGTGGGTTAAGTACCTTGCCCAAGGGTACAGCAGCAGTGCCCCAGCAGGGAATCGGCAACCTTTCACTTACGAGTCCTGCACCTTAACCACTATGCTACGCTGACGCCCACACTGTCCTTTTTATATAGATGACAATCTATACTTTGTGTGGATTGTGATACTAACCCAGATCCTCTCATAACAAACTTGAAGCTCATCCATACCGTCATGGGAACGACAAACAGTGTGAGTATAGTGTACAATAGCTCAGTAGAGGCAATCAAATGAATGGCGTTTGACATGCAAGTCAGTGAGTTTTCTGGAAATTCTTTATTAGTCCTTTTATAATCAAGCCAACACGCAAATGACGCTACAAGGTCTTAGTTCATTCCAATTCTCCTGGCTTAGCTTCTTCACACAATGTTTGCCTCAGTTTCATGCCTGTGTAAACTGCGTAAAGTAAACCGAGTGTGTTTCCACAGGATTATCATGGGTCTTTAAAAAAGCTGAAAAAGCCTAGGCTAAACAAAACAAAACACTGTATGAACAAGAACAGTAAACAAACACTTAAGGCTCTTCAGCTGTTAACTAAAGCTAACTAAACATGTTTCTTTTTTTTTAATCATCGGTACGGTTCATGCTTTGGGAACGGCTTTTCTCTTGGTCGACTTCCTGGCCCCTCACCCTTTCTGACGCAGTGGTTTTGATGCGTTGTGTGCCTCGTTGGCAGCGATGACAGCCTCCCCGCTCAGGAGAGGTAGCGCTATCATCTCTCTTTCATCAGCATGTTCCCAGCCACTATGTGTAGCAGGATATTCCCTGTCATGTATCCATCACTAGCTTGATGAGAATCATCAGGCCGCTGTTAGGCCCTGCTGACAGTCAGGAGTGCAGACTACACTGTCTACATCAGTGTTGGACTGCTATGTTTTAAAGGAAAGATCTAAGTCTGGAATTGTGGGTAATTTGAGCTGGAAGGCAAAGTCAAGCCTGTAAGGACCCCAGACGCCACACCACGTGAGCTACCAGAGGCAACCTTCTCAAATCACCTGTGCCAAAACATTCACAACATTGTGCCACACCTGTGCCTAACTTAAGGCCAGTATACTATCAGTGAGATAGCTATAGACCAAAATGGATATTACTGAGGGTTTCTATAATGTTATGTATCTGCTCCCCTGGCTGCACCACTTATTCAAGGTCATGTGACCCAATTTTGTTTCTTGTCCATTTTGGCCCCACAGTGGTGGAATGAATTGCCTGCAATGGTAAGAACTGTGTCTCTTGCGACCTTCAAGCACAGACTGAAAATTGACCTCTTCAGACTGTATCTCATGGACCATTAGTGCTGTCTCCACTTCCAAAATTGTGCACTTCACACTAAATATGAGCTCTGTCTCACTACATTCAGTTAAATGCATATTAGCTTAATACTGAATCTCATCATAGTACTTTCCACTCTGTTATCTGCACTTGTTACTTGCCATAGGGGCTTTATAGGTGACTTTGGATAAAAGTTTCTGCCAAATGCATAAATGTACATCCTTAACTCACTGCTGAAATGTATATGTTACCTTCCATTTAACACACTGATGCCTAGCTAGCCACAGAGCAATTTGTTCAGTAAAGTACTCAAACCAGAAACTACATTTAGCAACTTGTTTTCAATGACAACGTGTTAAGTCATGTAGTGTGCCATTACTTTTGCAGACTGTACAAAAAGCACACCTGGGAAATACCAAATGAAGCGTACTGCATCCTCCAACCATTATACAAAGTGATATCTATGTTTGTTCCAAAAACACGAGGATTGCTAAAGAGATACCAGCAGGTCAGAACCTGATCACACACTGACAAATGCATTACTGCATATAATTTCATATGTATTGATTTCATTGGTAGTCTCAGACTCAAATTCATTTCAAGACATCATGCTCTATAAAATGTGTAGAACAGAAATTTCTCAACTCTCATACTCTTTACTTTACATTTACAGCCATGAATAGTTTAAAAACCTTGACATCTTTAGTGGGGATTTAGATATATGCAAATTTACTTACAGAAATGACTTATGTATGCAAAAACTAAACATGTTAACATACCTCCGGTTTAATTTAGAGTGATGTCATAAACAGTGCCTTCAATTCAGCTTCTTCGGAAGTCACATGGTGTCATCTGTGGCGTCGTTCAAGTTTCTGTTGGAGTTCAAGTGTTTTTCTAATGAATGCCAGCATTTCCTCAGAACACTAAACAACAGGATAAAAGCTATACAAACAGACTTTCTGGGGAATTTTCATTACCTGCAAAGGCTCTTATCACTCGCACTGTACCTACAGCAGGTTGTATTTCTAGTCATCAGCTGTCTCTGCAGCTGGATAATTACAAATGGTCGAGTACAGGCAGTCCCTGCTTTGCAGCAATCCAATTTTATAAGGGTTGGCAGTTATGACAGTGATACCAGTGCTGCCATGAATTGTTTTACGGAGCAAAATCCTGATTTATGAGTAGTGATGGGATGGGGAGTCAGGACAAGAGAGAAAAAAGTCAATATCTTAAAAAAAACAACAACAAAGACATGATTTTCATCCTACTGTTTTTTTTTCCTGAATCCATACAGTGGTGTCACACTTCAGCCTCTTATGGCATCGCCTCTATGGGAGATTATAGATAAATAATATTCAATTTATGATGGGGTTTTCAAGAACACATGGTTTTGTAAGGGTAGGGGTCATCTGCATCATACCTTACTCAATGAGGTACAGTAGCTGTCTCACAAGATTCAAACTGGCAACCAATCTGGTTAAAAATGCTTGCTATGTTCCCATTCCCCATTCTGTTGAGACAGTATTTCACTCATTATTTCACAACATTATTTTATCATGAGGTTCCACATTTATCAAACTCATTAATATAAAGCACAGGTTGCACAGGAATGTTTCAGAATGATACGATTTTGATCACTAATATAATATATATTACCCCATGACCTTGGTGTTGGATGTGCATCATACATGGAGATGCAATTCCTGGATGAAGGATTAGCCACAGCCAAGATTGTTCCCGGGTCTGTTGACTGTTTGTTGATTTAAGCAATGCAATGTTTATTCATTTGTATTTTAACAAATCCCTCAGGGCTGTGAACCACAAAACTGTTGCAATGTGGTAAAGATGATTTATAATGCACAGTGATGATGCACAGTGTTTACAGCAGATCCATTTAAGCCATTTTGAACAGTTTAAACAAAGCATTTGGGATAACCCAAGTAAACAAATGCCCTCATAACGCTGAACTTGTTTTAGTCTAACTTGTTTTAGTCTATTATCATTTAAATCTATTGTGCATATAATAAAATTGGAGATGTTAGTGAAATTTCCTTACATTTACCTATAGTTTGTCTCAAACTTAAAATGTAACTAATACCCCTGTTTCATGGATATAATAAATGGGGTGTGATTTTCAAGGAATTCCAATATTATCCCTTGGTGCCATGCAGGAGAAAAAAAAGAATGGTATTTTAACCATACTGTAGTTGTCAGATCTGAAATACAATGTGACCTACAGATGCTGAGCTCTAACTGTTTTTTCACATCACCTTGACTACCTGCAGAGTAGTAGTTGCCTAAGCACACTAGTAACATCATTAACAGCATAACATTAGCTGGTGGTATGTTAAGAGGGTTGTGATTTCAAGCATGGTTATATTAACCAGGTTCATCTGTATATATTTTCCTCATTGTGAATCATATTAAATGTAACATCTGGAAATGTTCATGTTGGAAAGTGTCACATCAATATTTGCTGTGTGAATTCAGTTGAGATAGCTCTGTGCTCAATATAAGGATAGGAGAAATGTGAGAGAATTCAAATTTGAATGAAACATAGCCAGTATGGTCTTTAGATTTATTTTCATTTATTATAACCCTCCAAATTATTGCTGCCCTCAGAATTACCAGAGGGACCATATACATTGAGCTTTGATGTTAATGGGGTCAAAAATAGTTTGGACATTGCTGTCTGGCAGATATGAAACCAGAAGTCCATTGTTGAGGTTCCCAGGCTTCTCAGTGTTGTCATGTCCAAGGGCAGACCATGAAGGACAGAGCACATCACTTTTCACAAATGTTTATTCTTTGGAATCTGTATCAAAGCACGTTACAATTAGACTTTTTAAACCACTAAAAAATAAACACTACAGCGCAAATGAATGAATTATCCAGCTCTTTGGTTGCTTTGTGTTATGAGCAGATGGGTTTTCCTCAGGCAAAAACATTAAAAGAGCAGTCAAGTGTTGCAACATTGGCCTGAACTATGCTTGCTTTAAACGAAAGTCATGTAAAAATTCCACTATCATTTTTTTGCTCAGCAGAGACCCTCATCTGGGGCAACATTCATAACCCGTGTTTTCATCTGACATATTATCCATTTAAACAGCTGAAGCCAGGGTACAGCTATTGCACCCTACATACGACCTGAACCTACAACTTTCTGGTCACTCCATCCGGTTCCATATCCACTGACACTATTGATGAGCTGTATTATTGACTGCATGGAAGCAGGGAACTTTTCATACGTTAACAAGCGTTCGGTTAGGAACTGCGCTGTCTGTGGGTGGATAAACAATCTCATTATTTCAGACAGCGTCTTGCGTGCACCGCTTCTTCCTGTTTGCACATCATCTTATGCCTTCTATACAATGTGACACGGAACATGCATGTTTGCTGTAGCGTTTGCCCGCTGAAAGATGCATCGTCTCTGCATGTCTCTGTTGTTTGTAGACTGTTTCACCGCTGTGTTTGGCCACCGGGAAGGCTGTGTGGCGCTCGGCAGGAGCTCCTGCGCACTGACAGATGTCCGGTGTCCGATTTAAAAGCAGGAAAACCGGAATGTTTCTGCTGGCTGCCACGCTGTGTCTGCGGCCAGCGGTGATGTTCCAACAAGATATTGCATCTTAAATGTTTTTGTAACCTTTCTTCAACGCTCACTTTTGTGTGTCACTTTTGCGTAAGTTAAAGTCCTGAAAAACATGGCAGAAGCTCGTGTACTTAAGAGGTTTGGCTCAATCACGATGTAAGTGGATGCAGATGATCATTATCGCGTTGCTCTGGACATGGCTGAACTCCCATTTTATGTGCGGAACCCGCGCCCGCACCTCGTTGATGGTTCTCCCTAAGTACAGGAACCATGAAGACATGTTTAGTTATGTCCTTGTTATGGCTGTATGCTCAAGCCTGTTATTGCTGAGTGATTAATGGTGAATAGTGCCAAGACTCTTATCTAAATGGTCTCAGAAGTTGAAAGGGAATATCATTTTAAACTCTGTTTTGTAAATGGACGGTACAGAAAGAAATGGCTCGTCTAAAAGACAGAATTGCCTTGCGGCCTTTCTTAGCTGTTATTTCAAATGAACTCGATAACCTGCATGATAATCATGACAGTATATTACGTGATATTATGTATCAAAATAAGAGCATGTCATTCCATTCTCCCGTGTAGCTGAAGAAGCCAGAATCATTTACAGCACAATGCTTGCACACACTGTTTTGTCATGATCTGTACTGTGCTTCTTAACAAGTTAATTTGGCAATGTTTTTGTTTGGCAAACTGGGTTCTCATTCTGTTACACGTAAAGATGCCACTTAGAACAGTAAAAGTAAAAAATGAACACAGTGGCCCCATTCAAAGCCTTTATTGATATTCTTGAAAAGTATTATTTGGGCTCCAAAGGCAGAACTGTTACCAGGTTCTGCATCCTTGTTATGGCCTAGTATCTGTGCCCCAATGCCAGTTTGTGGCCCTCATCTAAATGCATGCCTGGACTCAGTACAGAGAAGGACACTGTAGACATTATTTAACAATTTTTGCAAACAATTTTAACAAACTGTGCAAAGTGCAGGCACTTTTCACAGGTTGTGATCTCTAATAGTAGAGCAAAGCTCCTGCCATTGCTTGCTTGAGAGAGAGTTAGGGAGCGACTGAAGTCCAAATCACATCCTTCCCCCCTATTTCTTGCACTCTAGGCCCCCTCAAGTGTAACATTTTGCTGGCATCATTAAGTGGGCCACTTGAGGAGGCAGATGGTTTTAAACTTTCCCTCTGGAATGCACTTTAACACTTTAATATGCTCACTCTAAGCCCAGCCTTGACATATTTCTTCTCTTTGTGGAGAGACTGTCATTGTCTGAGCACAGCTCAATGAGTTTGTGTGTTCTCTCGTCAGTCCCTGCATGTATTTTGAGATTTAAATACTTAAAATAAAATAAAATAAAATGAAAACTAATCTACAGATAACTGGGTATCTGAACTCAGCTGAACTGTCTCAGCGACTTGCACAAAAAAGTTCCTCACAAAGTCCTTAACAATTTACATTAACCCAGTATCTGGTTAATGTGTATTGTTAACAAGCAAT
Organism: Megalops atlanticus; assembly: GCA_019176425.1. Classification (NCBI taxonomy): domain Eukaryota; kingdom Metazoa; phylum Chordata; class Actinopteri; order Elopiformes; family Megalopidae; genus Megalops; species Megalops atlanticus. Next base: position 17,192,134 of record CM032879.1, read on the forward strand.
TGTTCTCAATTCTGAGTTATCCATAGGCATAGCTATATAGATAATTAGCTACCATAGCTGCCCACAATTCATGGTAATAAAACATCCTCTGAGTCCTAGGTTTCCAACCAGGTATAAGTTTTATTCCATCAGAGGATTTCATTATCCAAAACTTACACTTCATTCATGAATTTATGTATATCACACATTTTTCAATTAATGTATAATGATTATGAAAAACATGAACTCCATGTGGCTAGTCAAATGCGTTCATGCCAAGAAGCCACATTGTCTGGATGTCTGAGCTATCTCTACTATGCCACAAAGAGTTGCGGGTCTTCAGCTTCTCTCCTTCTTCAGAGACACAACCGTTTCTAACTTGCCCCTTCCTCTAGTCACGGTCAATAAAGAACAAAGGCAAATTTTACACTGGCTTTAGAGAGAATTTCTTCACAGTTATCAATGCATGGTATTACTTGCCAGGGTGTGTTGTGGAGTCAGAGACCCTGAGATTTTTCAGGAGCAAAACCCATCACAGTCACAAAACCCTGATCGCAGATCAAAAGCAAATAGTCCAAGCCAAGGTGGCCTGGCTGGACTGTTCTACTCATTATTCCTTCCTGTGTTCAGGCAAGTTCTCTTTTTTCAGAAACAATCATGGGAGCTCTTTAGAATGGTACTGGCGGGGTGAAGCTAAGGGAAACAGGAGGGTTTGAAGAGGGTGGAGGCACTGGTGCCACTGCTATGTTGACTGACAGCCCTAGCGGAGCAGAAGGTCACCTGCATGTCCTCTCTGAAGGCTCTCTACCGTCTGTCACGGGACTGCCAAGTGCCAAAGCCCTGACCTGGGCCAGAACATCAGGTTCCAGCCCATCAGGCTGTGTCAGTTGGCTGTACTTTTGAACAGAGCCCAGCGAATGCCCTCTATCTGTGCAATCTATGAAAAAAAATAAACACAAAAACAAAACAGGTTAAACATGGCGCCGTGTTGACGTGCTGATGTCGGATTTCCAACCAAATCCAAATAGAGGAGCTGGGGTTTTCTTGGTAAATTCTCAGAGAGTGTGTTTGTGTTGGCTGCCACGTTTTCAGGGAATGGGATGAGGACGTGAGTATTCACAGGCGGTTTAGTGGAGAGCCCTGGGGAGCTGCTCTTCATTGTGTTCATGCGCCTGCATCAGTCACGGGTTTCAAAACAAACTTTGTCAGTTCTGCACGAAAACCTCTGCATTGGCCCACTGTGATGTGGACACGGACCTGTGGAATGGAAACATCGCAGTTAGGAGGGACTGCTCAGCTTTTTTTTTTTTTGCTTTTCTCTGAGAAGTGTCATTGTGCAGTTTATGAGAACAAACAGAGCGCAATGCAAAAGCACATGTGTTAAGGCCCTGACAGCGGCAAATCCCTCCGAATGTTTAAAAAACACCTGAAACTCAATGACTCCCTTTGTAAAACATGACAGCCCAGTGATTAATTTATTGGGTCTTCCCCTCTGTAAGTCTCCTCCCTGCCTTGTCTGTAATATGGCCTTTCTCAAATACCATAGTTTCTTTGCAAAGCAGTGACAGTCATTCATGTTACTCAGTAACAGAAGTTTAAATTAATTTCTTATTGTTTAATTGGGACTGCAAGCAACATGCGAGGTCCAATTTACAAAAAAATGTAGAAAAATATTGGATATGATCAAAAAAAAGCACTGCACACCTAGACAGAAAAGAGGCTGATGCTTGTAAGGAGAGTGTAGAAGTTGGAACATTTGTGAGAAACAGGAATCAATAGTGATGAGGGACTTCTCTGAGAGACTAGCGCCACCTAATGGCATGGAGGTCTCCTCCACATTGACAGGGAATTCCTCTCATCGTGAGGGTGAAGTTAATCTTTTTACAAAAAGAAAATCACGTCAACCACACATTTCTATAAGTGTACCTCATTTTATTTTAAGATGATCTATAAGGTGTGTAAATGTATGTTACTACAACATTTTAGTGATTGTTTGAGAATGTCTTCTTTAAAGCCATGAGATAGAGAACATGCTAAGTAAGTAGCAAAAATGCTAACTATTTTAAATCTATCAAGAACATATTGTGCATGTTAAAACAAAAAAAAAACAAGACAAAAAAAGAAGTAAGGGAATGGCTTTAAGAAACCATTTGATTTTTGATTAAAAACAGGCTGGTCATAAACATCTATAATTGAAAAAAATGAGTATGATTAGTTCAAAAAGGAGATTGATGTAGGACATGCAACTCAAGTGTTTTTCAGATTATAGATAAAGTGTGGCCAGAAATCAAACAAAATCAAACATAAATTGCTCTGCAGTTTCCTCTTGTTGTAACAAATCTGTTTTGCCTCTTGTGAAATATAACTAGCTTGCTGCACGTGGTGTCTGCCCCTCTGTGAAATTCTGTATTCCTGACAGCATGTTATTAAATGTCCCTGTGGAGGCAGGCGTCTGATTGCGCTATCCTCTTTGGCTTCACAGAAGCAAAGCTGTAATCATGCTGTTGGGGAATGACTACGTGGCTATGGTTTTCATGTGAAATAATATGCTTATTAGAAATTGTTCTGCTTTGCCAAATGGCTTCCTTTTTCAGTTGTGTGTTACAGTTTGTGCCAATTTGTTGGCATGTCAAAGTCTATCTGTCATGTTTTTGAATGGATTTAGGAAAAAGAGGATGTTTTGATCTTGAATGTTGTGTGGCTTAGAGACAATGGAGCAACATTATGCAACTTTTTACTCAGTAGATTGCCTTTGCTAGGGCAACTTACATAGCTGACAATTTCACACATTGTCAACTGATATGCTCATGCATTTTCTTTTGTAATTGTGATTACATACCTTGCCTAAGAATACAGGGAATTAAATTGGAATCAAGCCTGCAACCTTTGCGGTACCATTACAGCTCTGCATATAAAGATTTATGACATATTCTGCCTCTGAGAACTGACCTTAGGTCAGCGTCATATCTTCTCACATAATTGTGGCAGTTATGATCAGGCTTGGGAAAGCTGATCCTGAATAGGTTGTCTGGGACAGAAAGCACTTGAAGATCCCCACACTATTCAATCTTGCATCCTTCTATTCTTTATTCTGGAGCACAGATAAATAGTTCCTTATTGATGATCCTCATTTAAAGAACTACTGTACACATTGAGGGATCCAGCATCATATAGAGGTTTGAGCCTTTGTCTTAATGATCAGAAGTTTGCTGAAGGTTGCTGTTTTGGGTGTGTCTTTGCTTAACCAGAGTCCTCACAACATTTGATCCAATGCAACCTATTGACTGCATACACTATGTGTTACTTGGAGGCAGGTTCTGACATTCTGACACTGTTTATTTGGTGGTGTTTCCCTGTGTTAGTAAGGACTGCCCGGAGATGAGAGACTCAATGACTGATGGTACGAGGACCCCAGGAACACACTGGAATAAAATGTCCTGTGAGCTGGCCCCTGTTCAACTTTCTCTTCCAGGTTTTTATAAGTAAGCACTCACCTGAGTACTGTCACTGAACCCCTAATCTGACATCTAGTATTAAATTGCCTGTGCTACTTGTCAAAGACAAAGATATCTGCTACCTCCCATTTAGGACTGTGGGCTCTTATCATTTTCATATCTAAGTAAGCTCTTAATTAACCTTATGTATTTGTTCATTTAGATGAATTTATTGAGGAGTTCTTGTGCTGTTGCTAATTCAAAACAAGGCACAGGCTGTTGTCAGGAGGACATCAGGAAACAAATTTCTGCTCTGCTGTAGTGTTGAGGTGCTTTTTTTCATTGCATTTTTCAGTGATTGTAGAATGGCTGTTTAGTACCTTTAACATCCTAAGAAGGGTGCATTTGCTGGTAGTATGAAAATAACAAACAATTATAATAAAAAAAACTCAAATTTTCTCTGAACTTCTATTCTGAGAAGGATCTGTTTTCCCTTGAGAAAGGGGCAAACTGAAACATTCTAGTTACTAATAGAGAGGGGAGAGCAGTGTAGTTGATATGCCTTAAAGTCATGTATTTATATAATCAGAAACATTCAATGGCATTTTCACAAATGCAAGAGCAGGTGGCAACAGCCACATTTGCACATTTGTGCTTTACAGCAGAAGTCATTGCAGTCAGAAGACATCGTTTTGCTGCCCTCCAGTGGTCATTTTTATAACTTCTCTTTGGAAAGAATGAGAGCCAGAAGTCTTGAACATTTATTCATCGGGTCCAAATTAAGTTAAATAGACCAACTATCTTCTCTGTGATAATCTGGTGATCGCAGCAAATACATCATCAGGCCTGTGTTATGTTAGTCATACTCAAAGTCAGTGTCAGATACCCTTGTTAATATAGCTGATTGGTCTACAAAATGCTCAACATGACTGAGATGGTGCAGTGCCCAAATATGCAATTGCATGCCAGGGATTTGTTTTTCATTTTAGTGTTCTGCATAGAGTAGTGTTCTGTTTGCTGTTACGCTCAAATTAGGAGAGGTTCGTTCATGAAGAAGTTTGATTGTGTTTTGAATTTTGGTTAGAGATGAGAGGGGAATTCTCATTGGCTGTAAGAGAAAAAACATACTCAGGATAAACATGGCTCAGAACAAAACATACATCAAGTTGTTTTCTTCTGTTTTGAGTGCGGACATATTCATCTTGCTCTTTCAACTTCCACAATCACCATTTTGAGCATATAGTTTACACTGTAAACATATGTGCATGTGTGCGTGTGTGTGTGTGTGTGTGTGTGTGTGTAAACACCAGCACTGGACCGTGACATATGGAGTAAATTAAAATGTTACACACTCAGCCTTAGAGATGTAGTTTTTGCCTCATAGCTGTACAAAAATGCTGTCCAAGAATGACCTCATTTGTATACAAACTAATTAGCAGCACAAGACCACTTCTTAGTTCAGGGGATAATATAATACGCTATGCGTGCTGCCACACTGACCATAGTGCTAATGAACACAACCGGTAATGGCAACCTAATTCAAAATATATTAGTATTTCCAGCAGAACACCATTCTTTCTGTTTTGGCTCAGAAGTGACACTCCCACCCCAACACTCTGCCCCCCATAGTGCCTTAGAAAAGCAGCTCCTGGCCCATGATACTGGGAAATTCAACCTCCTGTCAGTTTCCAATCCACTAAACGTTCCCTGTCATCGATGGCTGCTCGTCTTGATTCTGTGAGGTAGTGGCGTATTGAGTGTCAATGTGCTATTGTGGGCCTTTTGTGTTGAAAACAATTGCGTGTTCTCTTATTCAACTGAAACCAAAATCCTCCCTAATCATGACATGTGGGCACATTGTTTTATACTCTGTGAAAGATTCTTCAGAGCCGCCTCAGTGTCCTAGTGGAAGTATGTCACATTATGTGAAAAAATGAGCCTCATTTCATGTTGCAAGTATGGTGGTATATGTGGTTTGATGGTACCCTGCCATTATTAAAGTCCCCACTAGAGGGCAGAGGGGTGATACTATTAACAATGCTGGTACAAATACCGATACTTTCCATTTTAAATTGCTCAATGTAATAAGCAATGCCTTTTAAAATAGAAAATTAGCATAGTTAAAACATATAGACAACTCACAATGTATATACTGCATACATTTTGGGGAGCATTCAGTCAAGCCTTACAGACAAAATAGATGATTTTAATTCTATTCGATATAGAACTTGCGTTCCCTAATCGGTGGGTGTGGCCATGGTATTATGCTGAAGTATTAGGATTTGCCAGGATCTGTAAGTTATATCAGACAGACATTGTGTAAGCATAACATGCAGGTTAACGTGACTTAATTAACTGTTGTTCATTCAAAACATGTCAATGAACACAAAATGAGTACAGTCAGTCAGCATAAGGTATGTAGTCAATCTTTTGATATAAAAATCATACATTTCTCAATTCCAACTAGGTAGGCTAATGGTTTTTGTTTAGTTTAATTACTCATACATAATCAATAATTCATTATCAGAATGTTCAATGTTAAGTGTCAATGTATCAGTATTGAACTGCCGATCTGTAACAAAAACCTTTATGTGGATATTTGTTAGTGCAAGTTCTAATGACCCAGTCTGTGGGTCCTGTTGACAACAGAATATCCTTTTTTTGCTTCAGTAGAGATGGAATAATGTTTTAGGTTAGCTTTTCTTAATGGAAATACAAATTAGCAATTGTCTTGTTAGCAAAAATGCCGTGAAAGAAGCCAGCCATTCTTTCTGTTCAAAATGAAAGTGTAAAATACATCTGTGAACTTTTTTAATTTCCAGGAGAAATAAATAAATCAACCCAAAGGCAGTCATTTTTGAATGTTTAACCTTATCTCAGCTTGAAGCTTGCAAAAGGCTAAAGTTTACGGTGTACAAGCCCAACTGGTGTGGTACAAGTGGTTTTGGTGTTGAGATGAAAGTAAGGCCTTGTTTTTGTACAACGCGGATGCTCCTGAGATCTTAATGGAGGCATGGAGAGGTTGGTCTCCGGTCGGCGGTCGGCTCGTTAGCGGTAGGAAATAAAATTCTCTGCGGATCCCCATCGCCAGAAGGTCTGCACTGCTGCAGATGCGAGCGCCGGCTGGAGGTGCCTCTAATTAATCAGTTAATTAAGCCGCTCTTCCTCAAGAAGGATGACTAGTCCCACAATAGCGTGTGGTGGTGCCGCTGCTTCCTTGTAAACACTGAATGGATTAGTGCGAACCACGCCATGCGGAAAATTGATTGCAGCCGGGGCGAATGCGTCCATCTCACTTGATACCAAGCTTACTGCCAGGCAGGGCAAGTGATCGATAGCAGAAAGAAGTTAATACCTCAGTTGGATGCAGCTGTCCAAGTTACACAGTTTTACTACTGCAATTGGGGAAGAAGAGGTAGAGTTGGGGAAGGTGGCAGCAAACAAGCTGTTGCAGTTAGTTCCTCTGATTATTGCATTACACTGCATTTATTATTTACTGGCTTAGTAAACGCCCACATCCAGGGACTTGGCCTTCGATGCACACTGCCTCCATTTTCCATATTACTCATTTATGCAGCTGGATATTTACTGAAACAGTTCAGGTTAATTGCTTTGCTCAAGCGTACAATGGGTGCCTCACACCAGGGACAAAATCCCACACTCTTCTGGTTATAAGTTCATTTGTCTCCCATCTAAGACATTATACACACACACACACACACACACACACATATATGTATGTGTATAATGTAAGATGTTAGATATATAAGAGGGAAAGCAATCAGATGAATACAATAATAGTAATGCAAAGAAAGACAGTAGATTTAAAAACAAAGTGAGGTCTTGCATAGAAAAATAATGAACACTTGGAGGAAAAAGAAAAACCAACCAAAAAAATACAAAATGTTAATTCAGCATCTTCACACAGCCCGCAACCATGAGGAATTGACACGTGCCTATGCTTTCCTTTCTGATAGACGCTCCTGTGAGATTTGCATTGCATGATAATGTTGGCTATATATAGAGGTAGCCTACACTTGAGCGCTAAGTAAATGTGCTTTGTGGAAAGCTGCGTGAGACCAGTGGAATGGAACATGTTCTTTTTTTTCTTCGCTGTAGGATTTTGCATGCAATGTCATGCAGGTGTAATTCTTTAAAGGAACCGTTAACAGATGATAGGCTTGTCATGCTATTATCATATTGTAACCCTCTATTGTTTGCATTGATTGGACGCGGTCACCTCTCCTGTCCTGTTTTACGCGCCATGAGGTGTTGGGTATCTCTTTTAGAGTTTCCTGTTTACACAGCATCAATAATGAAAATTTCCTTAGCTGCCAAGCGAGAAAGTACACAACTCTTAGCTTCAACACATTCAAAGGTTATAAAAACATTTGAATTTTTTTTTGTCTACAACTTAGCAGCCCGATAAACAATGTGCCTACACTGAGTGACAGGATTATCAAAGCGTTAATGGCACCACGGTTGATGGGAAGTGGGAGACTACCAGATTTACTCATTGCCTGTTCTTATTGTTTGTAATCTAATCACTGGCAGCCACTGCAGCCATAGTTTAATTTGCTACCATTTTACTCAAATTGTATTATATCAAGTCATATACAGTAGCTGCTTTATCAAATGAGGTATTCATACTCATCTCATCAGTATTGCAACTTGAACATTGTGGAGTCTGATCCTTTGTGATTCAATGTTTATCAAAGATACGCGCCATTTGGATGAATACTGAAAGCAGCACTTCAAAATGTGCCTGAAGAAACATGCCGTTGACAATACCATATCTCTTTTGCTGTATTTCACCCCTCCAGTACTTGGTTACACATATTGGAATAACTAGGGCAAGAGGAAGACAGATATCAGACATCAGATATGCTAATTTGACTTGACTGTATGTGTTTAATTGATGTTTACCTTAGGTTGTCGTCACATTCTGCATTAATAAGGCATTTTTTTCACAAGCAGATATGCATATCAAACAGAGGGACACATGTGTTTACAGATGGTCAGGCTTTCATCTATGTTTGTGCATCTTAGAGCTCACTAGTGTCTCTCTCTCTCTCTATCCCTCCTTCTCTCTGTCTAGCTGTATAAATATAAATTTTTTTGTATAAATATAAAGTTACCGCCCCCATATGGACATCTACTCAATAAATAGTTGTGCAGCCTGTTGTGACCAAAACACTTCATCTAAACTTGTTCCACTGATTCGCACATTTGTTTCAGCGGATGAGCCTATCCAGAAAACCTCTTCATTGCACACGTACACAGGAGACCTGTGGTTTCTGAAACCCACCATGCCATCATGGAGAACGGCTTTTGAGCACAGATACATACAGTACAATTAAAGTCACTACAATGATCTGTTATTTGTCAGGACCGAGCTGAACGGGTCTCCATGTAATTGCGGAGAAGCATGGTGGAATGCAAGAAGTGATATGGGTGGTGGGAGGGTGCCCTGCGGGATGCCCATCTCAGATTACAGATCTGCTAAACCTCCTGTCACTGAGCCAACCTTCGCCACGGGGCCTTTGCCCCCGCGGCAGAGCGGAGGATGATGTTTGTCCTGAAGAGAGGGTGACCTGCACTGACGGTGCGGTTCTGATGCCAGGGTCCCAGTGGATGCAGCTCTCCTCATCAGCTGTCAGCCGATTCAAAGCTCCGGTTACTGCAATCTGAAAATAGCATGCTGAAGTCTCCCGCTCCCCCAGGCTCTCACGACCATGTGCACCCTGACCAGCCCTGCACCAGACAAATCTGACCGGACTTGACTGTGTGCTCCCTGACCAGAATCTGACCAGACCTGACTGCAATTGGGTGGAAGCGGTCCAGTGGAACATATATAACGGGCCAGTGCCACTGCCCGGTTCAATTTATTCAGGGAGCAATATTCAGTTTTCTGCTGCTTCAATGTAGATTATGTGACACAGGCTGTACAAGATCATCATTTGCCTTTTAACCCAGGGTTGGCAAGATACAAAATATAGGTTCTAAGGCTCAGGAAGGTGTATGTGTGCTCCTTTATTTTCTCTGTTTTTGGCCAGACTAATAGAATGTGTCATGTCAATGCTTCATCTGAACAAAGCAGGCCGGATCAAAATTGCCTCATAGGACTTTTGATTGTTCTCAAGCAAAATTCACTGAAAATTGATCTGTCCTCCGTGCAAGAACAAAGATGGCATGTTTGAAGTGAAGTGTATTTAACGGTGTGCAGTAACCTCTAAAGGGAAAGGCTTTACTCTCGCAAAGGGAGAACGCAACTGTGGAATGAGAGACGACATGTTAAATCTGGATACAACTGGAGGTCCAGAAGTTTGCAACCACCATGTGACATTACACCATGCGATTTCATAAAATGAATGACATCTAGAATGCTTGGACCACATAATAGCTCAACAGGATTGTGCTGACATGATTGAATAAAATGGCAAAAACACCCTACCAAACACTTCTGAAAGAGGAGGTGCTTGCAAGAAGCAAGAAGAGATGTTTGAAGGGATCGTTTAATCATTTCATAAATTTCTTTCATTGGCTGGTGGGATGCCAGTGTGGAGTCCCCCACCCGCTCCAGTGTAATCGAGCAGGGTGTAAATTACTTTCTCCCGTTGGAACAGCCTTTGTTTATCACCTTATTCTTTGGCTTCCTGCATTATCATGGCTCCTGTCAAGAGTCACCACAGCATAGCCTCACAGTGATGGAGGAAGAGCCCCTTTGTCTTTTTATTTTGCTGCAATCATTACAGAACCGTCTGTGTGGATCACAGCTCCGCTGATACAGGTGAGGAAGGTCTCACAGAACTCAGTACCGATTTCACTAACAACAAACCTGTCCCCTCCGGGCCTTGACTCAAAATAGCATACAGAAAGAGAGAGATTCTGATTATGAGGGAGGAGAAAGTGTGAGAGAGGAGAAAGTGTGGAGTGAGAGTGTCTCTAGAACTCAAGTGTAATCCCACTTATTTTGGGGGAGAGGTGTGTGTATTTGTGTGTGCAAAAATGCACACACACACACACAGATTTCAACTGTGTGAGGGAGCATAGAGGCTAGCAGCATAGTTGCCATTAGATACTGCTACAATAACAGACGGCTTTGACAGGACGGCCTTGAGATGATGTGAGTGATGGCTGCATCTAAACAAGTGTGTTTCTTCCTCCTAAGAAACTTGCCTTTGTCTGATTTGAGACAATGATGAATAACATATTCCCATTAAAAAGCCAGTATTGTAAAACCACTACTGTCTGTCCTGTTTCCTCCTTCAGCTGCTGGGCTTCCACACCAGACACGGGCCATAATGGCTGGTCAGGTGTATTTGGTTTGTCACAGGCTTAATGACTGGCTGATCTGCTGTTTATTAGTTGGTTATACCCACAGCGATTGGAGAATGCAAAGGTATCTCGGGTTTGCCCCAGATTTGACAACAGGCTGACCTGGAGCCTTTGCCAGCCCTCTTTTATGAATGGGTCCTGTCATGTCCCCAGAACAGCATGGCTTTATGGAGCAGCACTTGTTCAGGGGCCTGTTAGCATTGTGATGTCACAAACGACGTTTGTGCCTCGTTGTCCCATCTGCTCCTGAGCGGACGGTTTCCTTCATGTTAACAAATGGCTGCGCTAAAGCAATTGCACAGGAGTGCACCTGAATAAGATCCTTCTGTGTGTGTGTGTGTGTGTGTGTGTGTGTGTGTGCATGCACATGTCTGTGTGTAGATGGGTGGGGTGGTTCCTCCCTGTTCTTTACTCACATTGTGACTACTTCATTACATCTTACAATAATGTAACATCTCTCATAGGTGCAGCGATGGCGGAGAAGAGTACTGCAGTTTTCACAACACATTAACTCTGTTCAGTGTAAAGGCATGATTACACGTGTCTGTGTGTGTATCTGTGTATTTGCATATTGTGTGTGTGTCAATAGGTGTGTGTATGTGTACGTATGTGTTTGTGTGCGTGTGTGTGTGTGTGTGTGTGTGTGTGTGTGTGTGTGTGTGTGTGTGTGTGTGTCTGTGAGAGAGAGAGAGATAGAGACAGTGAAATCAGCCATATTATGAAAGGATCATCAGCGGATTCTCCATAGGGCTGGTCCCACCGTGCTGTTGCCTAGAGAGACCTAATTCAGCCACTTCTTCTGTCTGCTGAGCTCAGCTGCTCTCAACCAGAACTCTTGTTACCCACAGGAAAATGACCTAGCGTTGTCAAACCTGCAACCATCATACTGTGACATCAGAAATTGGCGTACACTGTGCCATCACCAGGGACCCAAGAGAAACACTTACCCCGAGCTGACTGTGTGTCCCTCAGTTTGGAGCACTAATCTACCCCTACCCCAGATCACTCTGCTAAGCCTCTTATGCAATTTGACAACAATGAAGGTTCAGCAGCAAAACATCTGCTTGTCATTCTATTTCCTCCATAGTTAAAAAAAGCAAGTCACTGCCTTCAGCACTGGGCGCAACCTTCCTGATTGCTCCCAAAGTGAAGCTGAGTTTCTGGTACAATATGCATTCACATAGTGACATTTCAACCCCATTGGTCACTGCATGTACCTGAGAGAGTGTTTCTCCCAGAACCATAAGGTTGTCCACCGACAAAGTGTCCTGCACAATGAAAATAAAATTTAAGTTCAATTTAGTTCTTATGACAATGCTGTTATATTGCTTAGTAGATGACCTTGCCCATGTCAGCTTCTACAGCTCACATCATCCATGAACTGATTCAAAGGACGTGCTTTGCTCAAGGCTGCAAAAGTAGCGCCCTGTCTTGGATTTGAGCCCTCGTTGATCTGGTCACAAGCCTAATCCCCACTGCTGCATCACACTGTGAGGAGGTTGAGGTGAGGCGTATTGTGTGGATCTGTCCTCAGAAGAGTGTTTGGCTTGGTAACAAAATAAAAATGGCTCCACACACCTCCTCTCCAAATGCAGAGGAACCCCCTTCCTCCTTTTGCTGCACACTTGATTAAAGCTGTGAATTGATTTTCCTGTTAGTGAAAACCCTGCGAGGCATAACCTTTACCGTTCGCAGCGGCTCGCACATTCATCAGCTACATGTGTGATTCATCAAGTCTGTCGTTAAGACCAGTCCTCTTTCCCTCATTAATTCCCCATCAGCCCTGGAAGGACATTGCTTGAACACAATGGGTGACATTTTGCCACAGGAACCGGAGATAAAATGGGACAATTATTATTCTGTTTCATCGCAGTTCGTGCTTGTGGCACAAAGTCAATGATTATTACAAAAGTCCAGGATTAAGCAGCAGGATAATTGAAAAAGATGGTATGTTCCAAAAAGCTTTTTAAGAGATGCAATCACAGACTGCAAAAGTCATTAAAAAGACATTATTTGGAATCTCCTACATTTCTGGAATTATTATCAAATGTTCCCTTTCTAGTTTTTTTTTAAATAGAATCTTAATGCTGTGAAATAAAACTGGAGATTCATCAACCTCTGATCTTCAAATGATATAGCTGGTATTCATTAGCAAGGCATGGCAGCTCTTTTCTAGAATCAGCTTAAAAGTGAGTTTTTATTTATACATATTATTTAAAATTTCAGACATCTATCTATCTATCTATCTATCTATCTATCTATCTATCTATCTATCTATCTATACACACACACACACACACACACACACACACACACACACACACACACACACACACACACCGGATATGACCAACAGCATATTTGTAGTGTTGCATGAGTATAGGATTACAGCATCACTAGCTGTAATAGCTGCCAGTAATCCAGCCCTTCTTAGTAAGACAGCCTCATGAAGAGATGCCATTGTCGCGCTGTACTTCACTGCACTGAAGTACAGCAGGAAAGAGAGATGTTGATTGAATCAGGTTACTGCAGTATGGGGGGGGTATTGTCCCTAGGACTGTGGTAAGGAGAGAGAGGGAGAGTATTCACACCCTCAGAGCTGTAGCTCTGATTGTATGTCTCCATCCCTGCAGGCCCATAGAGAAAGTCCAGCAGCGCTTTCATCAGCCAGTCACTTTCACCTTCCTCCTCTCAAAGCACGCACTCGCATGGGAGGAACACCACAGTGATGTGAAATTACTCACAGCAGAACATCTCACATGCATTCACTCCATTTTCGACAGCATCACACTCCAGGCTTCTGTTTACTGTGTGGCACAGTGAAGCGACAGCAACACTGCCATAGGAGGCTTTGTAATATCAAGAAAATATTTTTTCCAAGGCCCTGATCCCTGGTGATCATTCCAAATCCCGTGCTGTGCTTTACAAAGAGATAGAGGGATAGCATTCTTTGTCACCTAGTAAAAATTCCAACAATTTCCAACAAATTATGACAGTTCCATTTTCATTCCCAAGTTTAACTTTCCAGATTCGTGACTCATCACCAGGTGATGTGAACTTTCCTCAAAATGGCTGCCGTTTGTGAAGTCTCTGTGTTTCTCTGGATGTTAGCATGAGATGTGAATAAAAGTACAGAAAGTGGGATCCATCAATTACTAGATGCTATAGTCAGTAACTATGAAAGGGTTATGATAATGCATATCATGCACAAAAAACAAAAATAAATAAATTAATTAATTAATTTAAAAAAAAAAACTAAAAACAATAAAAATCGAAGCAACATTAAAAAAATTAGGGGTAGAAACAAACTAAAACCACTAGTTGCTAAAGACAAAAAGCATGGTATTGAGTCATTTGAGCTATAGAACAGTATATCTCCCTTTTTTCTCTGAACATCCCTTCAAAGCATTCATAAGCGAGAGACTGATTTAAGGAGCGTTTTAGCTTTCGTCTCTCACTGCAGCTGCATGATGGCTCCTTTTTGATTACTTTAGCTTTCGCTTTGCATTTTAACCAAATTCAAAGGTTCACTGCTCATGAAAGTCCCAGATAAGAAAGTTAGGGACTGTTCAAATTGCACAGGTAGTGTCTTTATGAAAGAGGAATAGTCTGTATGAGATGAGTGGCTACGCAGAATATAAATGGAGATGATGACTCACTCGCCTCTCACAGAGTACTGCACTGAGTGCTCCAGTGAGGCCGTGTATGCAATGTTAAATCATGTGACCACATAGAGGGAGTGCATCTCTTCACTTCTGTTTAGTTTCCACACCACCTTCAAGGGTTTATAAATGGTTATCAGGGATAGTAAATAAGATGTTTCAGTTTTTTTCTGTTTTTTTCCCCTCTAATTAAACAGCATCCTGTAAATACTTGAATAACAATTTGTACTCCAAGGATAATTGTTGTTTTCCCACTTCTCTTACAGATGGCTTTTAATCAAAGAGCAGTCAAAGGGGAGGCTGAGAATTCCATCAGCGATGTCAGTTAATGTCTTTTTATGATTAACATGGAGTGTCAGACAGATGTAATTAATCTGCCTATCTCCAGTTTTGTTTGTTCTCCCTCTGATAAGAATTTCATTGATGGAGGCATTCCTATTTCAATCTGAAGCCATTGAAGGGAGATGAAAATTTGATTTACAAGCATGATAGCGTGTTCAGACTGGGCCCGTCATTCTAATAGTGTCTCAGGCTGTTTCCCGTCCAGCTCCCCTAATTGCACTCCTTCACCAACAATGACAAAAAATGAAAAGGACTGTTTATTAGCGTGTGAAAGATAGTGATGCATAGGTGCTATAACCTGAGGCTCTCTCTCTCTCTCTCTCTCTCTCTCTCTCTCTCTCTCTCTCTCTCTGTGAGTGTGCGTGTTTATATGTGTGTGGAGTGTTCCCCTCCTACATGCACAACAGACTTGATTTGATGCCATGAAAACATGGTGCTGTGGGTGACGAAATTGTTTTTGGTAATTTGATTTCAGCGCAGTTGGCGAAAATTGGGTCAATATCCCAATAGGCTGCCAGGGCAATGCCACGTGAGGTCAAGCTGACAGCACCCACGTGCAGCTGAGCACACCACCAAATTGTTTCATTTGTTTCAGCCATCAGGGGGTCCATTCCATCAACTTCCAGGTAGTTTGCAATGCCAGCTGTAACATCACACACGGGTGAACTGAATTTACAGGATCAGCTCCTGATGACAGGATGACGTCTTCATCCTTGTCAGTGCATTGTATCAGCTACAGCTCCTGTGCATGATTAATTATTGTTCCAGTTATATCTGATAAGTAACATGCAATATAGAAATACAAACAGAAATAACTAAATGTTTAACTATCATAAAATCCTGAACTGACTACCTTTTCAGCTATAACAGATGTTATACCCCATTCACACTCTCAAATTTAACACAGAACAGGAGACAGCAGACAGGTGTAGGCGTGAAAGGAAAAGTAATTACAATGTGGTTCTTCCTGGGCTCTGCTAGTTTCTTTCAGAATGGTTGGAATAGGTTGTCTATTTTCTCTCCTGCTGTCCTCTTGAAAGGTCTGATGCGAGCAACAAATAATTACTTCCTTTGCAGGCTGCATTTCATCACTTTCTTATTGTGGAGGAATGCACTGAAAAACATCAAGCATGAAAGTAGGCCTACCATCACTTCATGTTCCTCCAAGCCTTGCCGCAGCTGTCCTTCTGTCGCAAGTTATACCTTGCTAGCCACCTAGCAACTTGTTAGATTAGGAGCAAATGAGCAGATGCATAAATAAGAATTGAAATGTTCTTGTGATATTTACTTGTTTTTCCTCGATTGATTCAATATTCAGGTTGCACTCTTTAGACTCAATGCTTTCTAAAATAGCTAGAAGTGACAGGCAATAGCTAGCTAATGTGACTGTGTAGTTCTTTGATAAACCACTGCAGAATCTGTTCAGTGAGGTTAGCCAAGTACTATTAAAAAGGAAAATGTCGCTATAAATCAACAGGAAAAGTTAGTTAGCTCGCTGGCTAGCTAGCTACATAGTGAATTAGAGACTGGTTGATGACAACCCATTCACAGACAAAAAGAGTTGTCAATCTGCTGTGTGAAGCTGAATGTGCTGCAAACTGATGCTAAATTTCACTTTATTTGTACATTTTTATTGAATTGGAAAGTAACGTCTATCAGATAGCTAACTGCTCTTCCAGCATGTTTTTTGGTAGGATTTTGGTATAACTGTCTCCTCACAGCTTCCAAAGATCAAGGCCAGGGAGGATTTCCCAAGACTGATGGAAAAAGCTTAATTTACCAGCAGTGTTAGCATGATCCCATGATTCTCATTGAGACCACTACAACAGACACAGACCTTCCATGCTGAAATTGTAAGACAATTCTTAATTGAGTGAACGACACCAGTAAGCTGCTTTGTGACAACTTGTGTTGTAAAACGCACTATACAAATAAAATTGAATTGAACTGAATTGAACATCAACAACAAAAAAGTAGCCTTTACCTGAACTTGACTAATGGGCTTGAATAATGCCGCATAACCCTAAATGGGCAACCTCCACATGGGACACTTACGTTCCCATGTCAGAATTCACACAGCAGTAATAGAGCTGAGGAAGCACCTCTGGGAAGCACATGTGTCTCAAACCTAAATCGGTCCCATTGAGATATATTATAACACCATAACATTCCCATTAACAACAATGAAGATAATAACAATAACAGCAATAACACTAATTTCTGTATAGTCAATATATAATTAATTATGTTGACATCCTGTACCTACAGCAACAGAGCAGTTTTGCACTCCAGTTCCAATCTTTCAATTAATTTCAGTTTTTCCTTTCAAAGGTGCTTGCTCGCTAACTGTACATCACTGCCATTATGTTAAGTGGCACTGTAAATGCTCTGTGATAGCGGAGTGATTAGCATTAAGCGCTTTGTATTAAATCCATGGCTTTGTGATACCTGTCCCCTGGTCCCCTGTCATGAATCCTTTATTTTGCCCCTTTGTCCTTAACATATATGCACCTGAACAATTGGAGTACGTTTCCTGTTTAAGCACACAGCAGCAATATCCCCATGTGGGACTTGCACCCACAGCCCTCTGTGTAATTGTACATATACGTATGTAGGGAATGAGGTCTTTCATCATTCTGCAAGAATTCTGGCATCGATCCACAAGCTTTCCGCAGCATGAATGGACCTCTCTCTGAATAAAAGCCAGTGGTCAGCTCCAGCTGTGACCACTGGCCAAGTCAGGATAGCCATACCCTGGGCAGGCCTGGCTGAGGTCAATTGTGATGCTCCATTTCTCTAGTCCACAGGCACAGTACCATTGGCAGAATGTCCAATCACATGATTGTGTGTGTGAGAGTTAGCTGAGTGAGACAATACTCAATGAATCAGAGGTTTCCATTGGTTCTCACCACTACCGTTATGGAGAGTGGCCCCATGATGCACCAGGGTCATGTTTAGAAGCTGTGCACATGTCAATTTGCTTTTGATCCCCAGAGACACTCTCTTTTCTTGTTGCCCCCATCTCAAATATCTCTTCCTTTATCTGTCTGAAGGGGAATTCATTAGGTGCATGCATTCCATCTGAATGGGAATTTAGTCTTTGAGAGTCTGGGTGTCAAATGGACCTTGTAAAACTGTAACAGCCCTGCCACAGAAGCAAGAAATAAGATATGAAATCTGGCCATCATTATTTCATTCATGCTGGACCAATTCTGACATTCCCTTTGCCAGTGTTTCTTCTCTCGACTACTTAAATTTCATGTTTGATGCCACTAACAGACTGTGGATGAATTTTCAATCTTCCCTCTTTAACACCATAAAGTGCAAATATAAGAAATAAGCAGTATTTATAATTTATCTTAACCAGAATATAGCATGTACAATTTCATGCATATATTGTTAGACATGTTCTTTTCTGTTCTTTTGTATTCACATATTCTGTGTGTGTGTGTGTGTGTGTGTATGTGTGTGTGAATAATTTATCTACATTCCATTCCAATACATGCAGTGCATTTTGGCATGTAATTTTAATTAACATTTTACAGCACCTTTTAATTTCGAGGTGCTCCTTTTTTCATGTCCCTTTTTCAGTCTGCTCCTGCCATCCTGTAGCCCTCACTCCTGACCCTGCTGCACTGTGTAGGGCTTTGAGCCTCAGCTGGATCCCACCAGAGAGAGCGTTTAAAAAAAGCAGAGATCCGAGAGCGTTCCTAAATTATTTATCTGCGCATCGCCTCCGCTGGCGAAACTGTCAGCGCACAGCAGCGTCTGTGCTGACATTTCAGCGCTGCTGCTCTTTGGAATGGCTCAAGGTATTAATTACAAACTCTCACTGGCAAGGTCAGGGGTCGGGGCAGAAAAGAGAAGGTGATGGGTGACGACAACAGACAGATGCCTGAAGAAGAGCACGGGGTTTTTGAAGTAAAAGATGAGGAGAGCTGCTCCATCAGAGGAGCTAAGCGGCCACAAAGGATTAGGGTGTACAGTCATGTACCATCATGATGACCTGGGTCAGTGTGGTGAGCTAAAGGGTGTGATGTGTTCTCACTGATTTCTGGGGGGTTTTCCAGGTTCCTTTATACAGACATGCTGAAGGTTATGACTTCATTTTAGGATGATCTGATGATCACTGAATTAACACAACGAGGAAATTTCACCATATACTTTCATCACGTTGGCATATTTAAATGTTTAAGAGTTAAAAGGATGACAGCCTCTGCCACTGGTAGGTAGATGTGAGGCATATAATTGTAAAGCGCTTTGAGTACTCAAATGAGTAGAAAAGCGCTATATAAATGCAGTCCATTTATTTTAAAGCTAGAGAGTTTTTTCGAAGAAATAAGAACACAACATGGACAATTCATTTTTCCAGAAAATTGAACACAGTAATTCTGTTATTGTCACCCTTTCCCATAAAAATCACAGTGCATTTATGTAGAGGATTTCTGTAGAGGAGTTGTGGTTTTGGCTTTTACCCAACCACACTTTATTTATGCATTGATGAAAGAAACACCCTTTGGAGGTTTGGCCAAAACAAACAATTTTCTGAGGAAACCCACCAATGAGATTTGTTATCTTAAAATAGTCATGCAAAAATAAAACAAGGGTTAGGATGGCCTAAGTTAAGTGTGCAAATCTACTGCAAGTGGATGCCTTTCAATCTTTGACATGCAAATTTGAGGAGAATACTTTTTAGGGGAAAAACCTACCAAAACGCTTGCACAATGTTCATCATCATGTTTTCATGCTCCCCTGAAAACGCCAGACAGAGAGACCTTTTCGTGACAGAATGTTCCATTTCAGAGACCTGCCGGCTCTAATGATGGGTCTGACTCAGACTCATATTATTATCTTTTATCCGTGATGGTAGTTCCATTTGGGCTCTGCAAGAGCCATCCACGTTTCACAGGACGCTGTGGCGTTTGGGGTATGGCTTCATCTGTGTGACAGCAGTCCCCGCCGAGCAACTCATTACCGCACATATTTGAAATGTAACATGTTTAGATAAGCACCCTCTGAAATATTCATCTGACATATTTAATTGATGCACAGAAGCAGGGGGCCAGACAAACTGCACCTACAGCGGGAGATGGGGAACCCAGGCAGCCAGGGATGGTGGGAGGGAGGGAGGGATGGAGGGACGGAGGGAAGAGTAGAGTGGCTGAAAGTGAACTGGTGAAGTCAGAGTGATCTAGTTAACAAATAGAGGATGCAGGCACCGCTGAGGAACCAGAAAGGGCATTATAAACGCTGCTGAAATGCGCACTGCTCTGCCAGAACCGTACCCTGCATGTCCAATCACTGATAACAAGATCATTTTTTGCTCTTTCTCACGAATTAAATCTTCCCTTCGGTCGTGAGGTTCGGCTGCGGGCTTATTTCTCGCTCTCCATCCTCCTCTATTGCAGCATCCTCCTCGTGTCACAGAGGGTCCCGTCTCCCACACTGCGGTGGATGCTGGGCTTCTCTCGTGCCGTACCTATTTGTTTAATCTGTTTCACTGACTGACGTCTCCGGCCTACGAGTTTGATCAAACCGCAGTTTAGTGTCAACAGAAAATGAATAACAGTGCCGGTGCCTGGACCTGTGCCAGCAGGAGTCTGAATCACTGCACGATCAGCAGAGGAAACATCATAGCAGAAGCGGTGCTCACTTCCCAAAATGAACTTCATTAATGCCATCATGGGGCAGGCTGATCCCCAGGGTGAAAAGAAAGCTAGTGTATTTATAATTCATTAAAGGAGTAAAAATCCCCTACAAACGAATGTTGAGCCACGCTCCACCTTTCTGGGAGACCCAATGCTCTGCAGGTTTTCCTGGCGACATGTAGCCCAGCTCAGGCTAAGAGCTGCTGAGAGATCCTGGAATGCATAATGAATGGAACAGAAATAATGTAATCTGGTTGGCCTCGATGCTGTGCGAAGCCATCTGGCTGAGGGGGAATCTGTTTTCCCTGAGCAAGGTACTGGAGCTGGGAACTTCTCCAGACCTGCTTGTGTGCTTCCTGAATCTCCCTCTCCTTCTCTCTTTAACCCCACTCTCAGGGAAACCCTGCTGCCAAGAGCCAGACAAGAGACAGAGATAGAGAGAGAGAGAAGGAGAAAGAGTGTGTGCGTGCGTGTGTGTGTGCACGTGTGTGTGTGTGTGTTTGTGTAAATGCTTGCACGCATATGTGTGTGCCTATGTATGTATTTATGTAAGTGTTTAGTTGTACATTACGTGTCTCTTTGTATGCATGTGGGCAAGTGCCTGAATGTGTGTGTGCACGTGTGTGCATGCGTGTGTGTGTGTGTTTGTGCATTTGTGTGCATGTGTATGTTTGTGTGTGTGTGTGTGTGTGTGTTTTGCATGTGTGTGCAGTGCCAGTACAGCTCCCTCTCACTGTGGAACAGCCCGTTAATTCTCCATGCTTTGGGAGCTGGCTGACGCCCACACGCTCTCTGAGCATGTGTGGGGAGCTCAGCAGGGATGTCCCCTGATTTCAGTCCTTTCTGTGCTTCCCTCCACCCCTGCCATGGAGCTGTTCCAAAGCTCACATCCTCAGGCGGCAGCTTGCACAACAGCTGTTTATGAGCTTGATTGTCTCTGATTGTTCTCTGCTGCTGATTGGCTTTCATGATTCTGTTCTGAAATACGCCCTGGAACCACACACAGGGGATGTCAGCTGCCGCTGCATTCACGCTCCGAACAAGAAGGGTTGCCATTGCCCTGTCCTCAAATGAATAAACAGGCTTTGGAGATGTGGACTGAAATCATCTGTTTAATGCCCAAAATGCCTGTGAGAAAATGCTCATTGGCTGTGTATGGACAGGCATGCTTATGAGCTGCACAGAGGTGAGAAACACTGACATGACCCAGGCTCTGTATCTCTGTATCTCTCTCTCTCTCTCTATCTCGCTCTCTCTCTCTCATTCCGTTGATCCAAGTCAGTGAGAGGAAAACAAGGCCTTCAAGTGGCTCAGCATAAATGTAAGTTAAAACATACATGTGTTTTCAGACTCACAAACCGCCAATCACCCTCCCTGTTCCAACCCCCCCCCCAAAAAATAAATCACATACAAATGAGAAGAGGTAACAGCTTCAGAGAGTTGGTTGCTAGCGATCTGTATGAAATGGAATGGTTGACACTTACAATGAGAATTGATTCAAAAAGTGGAAGTGTGGATCCACAGTTTTGGCTTTGCTGTCTGGTTTGCCCATATTTCTTATCACCTGCCAGGCTAAGAAACATGGCATTAGAGGAGGATGAATCATGGGCCGGTGAGGAGAGTATAACCGCATTCATTTCCTTGTTGCTCATCACAGCTACAGCCATGAACAGAGCACCCACTCCCCTCAGTCATAAAGATTCATGGAGCTGGGTGCAGCACAGCTGACAAATGGCCTGTGCCTGGTCTTCTCATGGCAGTGGGAGAGTGGTGCTGATCCTGGAACTAAATTGAAACTTTGACTCATCTTCCAGCCGCAAATAGGAGGCGGCACATCGCTGGACAAGAATGCATAAGTGATATGGTGACATTGAGATATATTGGTAGTGTATGTACTTGACTTCCCTTAGTTTTTCTAGGCTGTCTAGTTTCAGATTAGCGCAAGTGAATTTGTGGTACTGCTTAAATGGTGTTGTGTTCACACTCACTGCTCAGGGAGTATTGATAACCTGGTTGGACACTGTTGCTCATTGAACTTGGATGGATACATTTCTGTTATCTTGTGCTGGAAGTTGCTGTGGATAAGAACATCTGCTAAATGAATGTAATGTAATGTAATGGATAAAGTACAAGGGGGGCATTGTTTTTTTTTCTCATGAAAAATAGCATCTGTCTTAAACCCATTGCAATGTAATGAAGCAATTGTGAAAAATACAAAAAAGCTCATTGTTCATTCATGGGAACATGGCATTAGAAATGATGCTAATAAATTGTCCAGAAAAATAACAATAATATTCCTCGTCATCCACATTATCATAATCAACATCGTTGTTATAGAACCGCAGGACTAAATGCAATGCCTGAGCAAGGATTCCCGTTCCGCTGTCTTTCCTCACTCAAGCTGTTTACTCCACTGGGGGAGACCTCTGCGGAAGGGTCGCACACTCCATATTGATCCAATGCCCAGCGGGAGCTTTTTGTTAGCACAGCCTATCCATTACCAAGGCAGGAGGACAGGACAATGTCCAGGAAAATGCTAACAGAGAGAGGCATGATCACTAACCTCAGGCTCCTGCCCTCAGGGTTTTCTCTAGAGGCTTCCCTCTGTTGCTTCCAACAATCTAAAAGGGAAATGGACAAATGAAATGTACAATCTGAGGGGTCAATTCACCAGTAAACTCATCATCACCTCTGTTGTGGTGGTTGGTGATCACTCAATTCAATTCTCGTGTGATAGTTGTGTGTGTAAGTAAGAGAGAGAGAGACAGACAGACAGACCGAAAGATAGATAGAGAGACAGAGAGAGAGAGAGAGAGAGAGAGGGAGGGAATACAAATTGTACTTTAGTTTCATTTTTGTTCTTTTCATCAACCCCCAAAGGCATCGCTGCAACTTTTCTCCTGAGATTACCCTACTGAGGCCTCTGCATGTGTAATGCAATTAAGACCATTTCAAAGCCTTATTCATCAGACCTAACGAGTCTCTGATGCAGCAAGAATAGTACTGAACCGAATACACCCTGACAACGTTAGCAGGTTTGTAGACAGGAGCACAGCCAATCCATCAAAATGCAATGCAATCTGATGTGGGACTGTGGCATGCAATAGAGCAGGCTGATGAAATGACAGCCACAGTTACCCAGGGAGCTTGGGCTGTATGATACACTTCTTACAGCTTCTGCGTGTTTCTGCATCAACAGTGTGAACAGATGTTCGCATTTTCCTTGGTGGCAGAAAGTAATTAGAAGAGAAAGATGTGAAACCAAATGTGAGACCTTGAAGACAAACAATCTCATTGGCTTCCTCAGGATAACAGATATTTGATTTGACCTCTGATTTGACCATGATGAGAGCAGTTAAAAATCAGGAATCAGCTCTGATTAATTGGTAGAAAAGTAGAGGATGGAAATTAAGCAGGTCTTGCAAAATGTACTTAATAGGTGAAAAATGTCAACTTCAAAAGTATCAGACTTGAAAGAAAATACCAAAAACAGTGAGTCCTTTGTAATAAATGCATATGGTTGAAAATATACATCACAGTATAAAGCACTGACTGTGAAAAAAGGAACGAATAATTGCCAGACACCTTCAATGCATAAGTTTCTTGAAGAAGCGAAGCTGTCCCAAAGTCACACTTCTTTCTGAGCAAAATGAGATTCACTGTGAAGACAAAATTAGTGAGGGAAAGAGGTGAGAAACAAAGTGCCACTTAGTGGTACATTTTGACCTGTTTTTATGTTCTACGTGTTTGTGAACAGTGCTAGATTTCATGTGCCCATCTGCTGTCAGCAATAAGGTTATTTTGTCAGTCCTCCAGCATTACGAGACTAAAATTAACCAGGGAACACATGTCTTTATGTGTCTGTTCATGTGTGTGTGCACATTCAAGTCTGTGCAGCTGTTTGTTTGTGTGTGTGTGTGTTTGCGTACGCGCATGTGTGTGTTTTTGTGCCTGTTTTTGTGCGTGCGCCTGTGTGTGTGTGTGTATGTGTATGCGTGTGTGTGTGTGTGTGTGTGTGTGTGTGTGCGTGTGTGTGTGTTTGTGTGTGTGTGTGTGTATGTGTATGCGCGTGTGTGTGTGTGTGTGTGTGTGTGTGTGTGTGTGTGAGTGCGTGTGTGTGTGTGTTTGAGTGTGTGTGTGTATGTGTGTGCACGCACACAATATGTCAGACTGTAGCGGTACACAGAGGTGTAGTGTGACTCAGACACAGTGCACTCAGCAGGGCTGCAGCTCACAGCAGGAGTGTGAGTAACAGTCACGCTACAAGAGGGAGGGACCTGAGAAAAAGTACATCTTTCGCGGGCTTACACTGATCCAGCTCCGAACTCTAATTCACTCACCACCGAGCTGGGTACTCCATCACTATCCCGTGACTGTGATGGACACCCACACCTTCCTAAAGCCATTATTGTCCATGCTCTTCGGCATACTGGGAGAGATGCCCAGTCGCACTGTCTGACCTTGACCTTACATCATTTTAGAGTTCAACAGTGTCAGTGCGTAATGATTACAACAGCGGGGCACTGGAATCAATGACCGCGTACTAGTTTGTTAGTGCATCGATTTGTTGAAGTAACAGCAAGCCAGAACTACTAGAGGTGAAACACACAGCTCTGTTCAATCCAAAATAGTTCAACATTATTATGCAGTGAGATTCTGCTAGCTACTTTGCAGTATTGTGTGGGGTAATTGACACTACAGTGATCACTGTACAGTTTAAACAAATATGCATTCGATTAGATGTCAAAATTGGTCATGACTCCAGCAAAACATAATACCTAATTACAGATAAATCCTTCTATGTCTCCAAAAATGATCAGTTACCTTATAACTCACATTTCACTGTTAACATGATTTTAAAAGTATTAAATTCGATTGCTTCAAAATGGTGAAAAACAATGGCATGTAACAGAAAGAATTTGATGGACATCCCAAGCATGCACCAAAATATTGGCTCTAACAGTGTTGCTTTGTGTGTTCAGCTGAACCCTTTCCCTGGGATTAATCTTTTCAGAGGATCACCCCGGGTGCCCTTTCATTTCAGTGTGGTTTATTTACTTGGGTGATTGACAGCTTTGCTTTCAGGCAAGGGGTATAATTGAACCAGTCCCAGACTCTCATGAAAAGTAACCTCATTTTCCAGCTTAATAGGGAATTCTGAACTGGACTATTTATAAGTATAGGAGTAGACAACAGCAACAACAAAACTGGGAAACCCCACACATTGTTATGTACACTTTTTTCTGGAGAAAATTCCTGAACATTACACACACACACACACACCATTTACATACACATGCTATAACATTATGACCTTAAAGATTGGTCTTTCTGCATTTTTTCATAGAGTGTATTCACATAGGATGCATGTTATACCTATCTCTCTCTCTCTGTGTCTCTCTCTCTCTCTCTATATATATATATATATATATATATATATATATATATATATATATATATATATATATATATATATATATATAGAGAGAGAGAGAGAGAGAGAGAGAGAGAAAGAGAGAAACAATGGTAATACAAGTGCCTGTTTTTATGCTGTCAATGCCTGTAGCCTGGGGACCATGTCTGTTAGAATCATTTTTTTGCATTGACAGGAGCATTAACCATCTATATCCCTGCATGATGTCTGACAAAAGCCATTGATCCCAGTGTGACCTTTACCCTTCTTTGCAGACTTCAGTATCACTGTGTTCGACACACAGGGAGAAAACAAATGCATGACTGCAAAGGACTTCCCAAACAGAATTCCAAATTTAGGACTGGTGAGAAGTGTGTTTCCCCCTCGGAACCACAGAATTTGTGCTGTGGTTCTGTAACAAGTAATGGCAGCTAGGAACAACTTAAGATGCCGAAAGATATGGCATTCACAAGGATAAACACTTTTCATAAAGAATCGTGAAAAAGAAGGGACAAAATGTATTTGGATTCTGTGTACTTGCATTTG
Source organism: Megalops atlanticus (assembly GCA_019176425.1). NCBI lineage: Eukaryota > Metazoa > Chordata > Actinopteri > Elopiformes > Megalopidae > Megalops > Megalops atlanticus. Next base: position 17,218,496 of record CM032879.1, read on the forward strand.
AAAGCAATGTCATTGAGCATATATATAGCATACAGAACACAGACAGCTACAGGAAGCAGGGGAGGGTGAGAGAAATGAGGAGAGTGTGGTTCAAAGCATAGGAAAAAGGGAGAGATGAAAGAAGAAAAAGAGTGAGTGTATGACAGAGAATGTGAGAAAGTGAGAGACAGGAGAGAGAAAATAGAAAAGGAGAGAAAGAGAGAGCAAGAGAGATCCAGGCAACCACAGTAGTCCATCAGCTTTAAGTGAGGAATGGCTGTAAGCAAATGAACTGTGGCTGCCTCTCCTCTGGTCTTTTCTTTAACCGCTTCTTTGTTGATCCAGCAGAAGATTGAAAGAGCCATCACTTACAGTTCCAAGGGCATTTTTTGCTTTTTTCTGATTTCAATGCACTCTTTAGAGCCTGTTTGTCTTCGCAGTGAAAAGAATCTCTGCTGTCCTTGAGCAAATGGAGGTTTATTTGTTTCAGCATCAGTATGCCTCCCATGGCATGCCACTGCTTTTGACATGTATCATTGCTAACAACTGGTAAGAAACAGGACATTCAGACTAATAATTCAGTTAAATTAGTGTAGCACCATTTTTTCCCCATTTTGTAAAAGCTGTAACCATATTAGGATGCATTGCGGGATTTATTTTAACTTAGTGTTGCATTAACATTGATCAGACACTTTGAACGGAACATGTGCACATATGTACATATTCACGAGCCCAGCAGTATTCGTTGATCACACTTAAATGGGTGTTCATTGTGAGTCTGAGCTAATGGTTTTCATGCTTCTCCAGGTGCTGAGACAGATTGCGTAAAAGAGTAGCTCCTCTATTCAGTAGTCATGCGGTCCTGAGTGTCGCATGCATGCTGATACCATGTCAATCCTGCCTTGACAAAAGCGGAAAATTTCCCTTTCTTCCTAAGAGCATTTTCTCCCCATTATGCATTCATGGTGTGTGGCGTTAAGGATATGCCTTTGAGTGGAGCTGTGCGATTGTCGTGGATTTACGTATGCATCGGTGAGGACAGGTCAGGCTCAACGCATGGAATATTTACTGTGCTTGCGCGCAATGGGCCTTTCAGCACCAAGGACAGTTCCCATCCAGCTCACGGAAGTTCCATTCCTTTTTCGGAATCGATTCACGTCCTTCAGGAGTAAACTGGCGTAATATTGGCGTGACCCGCAATGAATATATACTTTTTTTCATTTGTCTGAGTTTCACCTGTAATTTTGTCATGGAACCGGTGCTGTCAGCTTTAATGCTTCGAGCTGTCAGCATAGAACACACAGAAGTGCGTGTAGCGACTAAACCACGTTCCAATCAATGTTACGCAGGTAGTAGCCTATCAAGAGGTGTTTTTTTTTTATTCGCAGGTTGTGCCCGCTTTTCTAAGCGCCTCCCCTTTCACTAAAAAGCAGCCCGTGTCTTTGGTGCTGGGCGCACATTTCCTCTCCCCTTATCCCAGCTACTCATGTTACAACACACGTGTCAGTAAAGCATTGCCTGAATTTCTCTCCATTAAAATTCAGATCACCGTTTTCCAGAAGATTCAAGGTGCGCAGTAAATCAAACTGCCGTCATCGTCACGAATACGCTGTGCATTTTAATAATCCATGTTTGCATTCTCCCGCAAATGATGAACAAGATATTTTCTATGAAAACGCCATCGATCATTTTAATGCTTAATGTGGTTAATACACTTTAAATCTGCTTGCAAAGAACAAGTGGGCAAGACATTTGCTGTACCTCTAGGAGCATAAGCCAATACCGCCATTTAAAGCAGCTTTGGAGAAACTGACACACGATTTTACGCGTTTAACGAAGTAATAAACACACGAATAATATAACGCTGGAATCGGTATAGATAATTGGTTTAGCACTCAGATATGATACAGTTAATATGTGCTCTCTTAAATGGAAAATAATAGAACAAAGGTCTATCGGGATTACAAAATAAATAAACTGATATATAAATAAATGTGGTTTTCTGAGGCACGTGCTCGCATTGTGGGATAAATGTGTCATGTCTACCGAGTATAAATATTAGAGGAAATATGAGCTGACCTTTCAACAGTTTGCTATTTGTATTCAAAGGGGGCGCGCCACGAGGGGTGGCAACCAAAGTGAGAGTCGGTGCCGCGCGTCTGGGGTCTATGTTTGTGTCTGTTTGGGTTCCGATTGGGCGAAACGTAGAAGTGTGTCAGGCATCCGTGCGTCGTGGGCGGGAATAGACATGTTTATAAACCACAGTGTGCGCTCGGTGGGGCAGCAATACTATATAGAGAAACTGTAGACGGAGAGAGAGGGAGAAAGAAGCGAGGACACGGCGGCTGCGAAGCGTCTGTGGCTAACCGTACAGCAGGTAGTTGGAGGAGGCGCGGCTCTCCCTGCCCCTCCACACCAGCCCCTGTATGGATGACCACTTCGGCCTCCTTGACTCGCCTCCGCCTTCGTCTACCAAACAGAGGGACAACAACATCGTTAATAACGGCTACACCGAAACCGAGCACGACATCATGACAGTTGTTGCTTGTGACAACATGTTAGAGGAGACGGCGGCGCTCCCTGGGCACCTCTCTTTGGACCGCTACGAACCCGACCATGAGTGCTGCGAAAGGGTTGTCATCAACATTTCTGGCTTGCGCTTCGAGACGCAACTTAAAACTTTCAACCAGTTTCCGGAGACTTTGCTGGGGGACCCCAAAAAGAGGATGCGCTACTTTGACCCTCTGAGAAACGAGTACTTTTTCGACAGGAACCGTCCCAGCTTTGACGCTATCCTCTACTACTATCAGTCAGGTGGGCGTATCCGGAGACCTGTTAACGTCCCCATCGACATTTTCTCTGAGGAGATACGGTTTTATCAACTCGGGGAAGAGGCGATGGAGAAATTCAGAGAGGACGAAGGATTCATAAAAGAAGAGGAACGTCCTTTGCCAAGCAATGAATTTCAGAGACAGGTTTGGTTGTTGTTTGAATACCCTGAGAGTTCGGGTCCGGCCAGGGGCATTGCAATTGTCTCAGTTCTAGTCATTTTAATTTCAATCGTTATATTCTGTCTGGAAACTTTACCGGAGTTTCGGGACGACAAAGACCAAAGCACCATAGCTCCTGTTATAAACGGGACGAGCCCTTACCCTTCTAATACTTTCACTGATCCTTTCTTCGTGATAGAGACACTATGCATTATCTGGTTTTCGTTTGAGCTTCTCGTGCGGTTCTTTGCCTGCCCCAGCAAAGCCACTTTCTCGAAAAACATCATGAACATTATCGACATAGTGGCCATCATCCCCTATTTTATCACACTGGGGACAGAGTTAGCCGAGCGGCAGGGAAACGGCCAGCAGGCGATGTCTCTGGCTATACTTCGGGTGATCAGACTAGTGAGGGTGTTTCGCATATTCAAGCTCTCCCGGCACTCCAAGGGGCTCCAAATTCTGGGACAGACGCTGAAAGCCAGCATGCGGGAGCTGGGACTGCTGATCTTCTTCCTTTTTATTGGAGTTATTTTGTTCTCCAGCGCGGTCTATTTCGCCGAAGCTGACGACCCTACCTCCAGCTTCAGCAGCATCCCAGATGCGTTTTGGTGGGCTGTGGTCACCATGACAACTGTTGGCTATGGGGACATGCACCCAGTAACCATAGGCGGTAAAATCGTCGGGTCCTTGTGTGCTATCGCCGGCGTATTAACCATCGCTTTGCCAGTGCCAGTTATCGTTTCGAATTTCAACTATTTCTACCACAGAGAGACCGAAGGGGAAGAGCATGCACAGTATTTGCACGTCGGTAGCTGCCAGCACCTATCCTCCACGGAGGAGCTTAAAAGGACACGTAGCGCGTCCTCTCTCAGCAAATCGGAATACATGGTGATAGAGGAAGGAATCAACAGCGCCTTCAAACAGCCCAACTTCACCACTCAAAACAACCAGAACTGCGTGAACATCAAAAAGATTTTCACAGACGTGTAAACAAAACAGAGAAGTTACGACTTCTGTTCTAAACTGATATTAATCGTGATGTGTCAGTGCAAATCTGTCGTGTGAAGGCAACGCAGTCTGAGAAGCGTGCCCGTATTCAGTCAGTGAGCTGCCGAGTTCATTCGATTCCCTCTCGAGTCGAAACCAGGTCTCATGTCTGCTGTTTCAGGACAAGTTTCATGTGCAGTTGTTGAGTTCGTTATATAATTGAGGTAGACGTCACCAGCCGTAGCTCGTTTTGTTTTTGTTAAGCAGAGGCGATGTTTGCTTCCAGTGCTAATTTTAATTGTTACGTGGGATTTACTTCGTATTCAACGTGTCTTTATGAAGTAATTTTATCAATATAATACATTGATACGCCCGAGTCGTGAACTCCATACATATTTACATACATATATCACGTTGTGCTAAATGCTTTCAAACCAAAATAATATATAAAGGTGTGTTAATGTCAAATATCCATTACAAGCAGCTGACGTTGAAGTAGCCTAGACTAAGGTACTGTTTTATGCTTCCCATTTAATGAGGGGGAAGAAAATAATATCCGTATATTATCATCAGAGTACAGTTGTTTCACTGCTAATAAACGAAAACTTGTTTTGTGTGTGCGTAACGTAACATTGAAATCAATGTATATGATCAATATTGCACTCGAGTTGCAAGCGAAATGTTGTCACCAATAATTAGTGATTGTTCATATATAAACGGCGTGTCGAAGTTTTCCGACGAAATGTGGCTTTTTGAAGATCTCAGATAAAAGCAGGAATACCAGCACGAGGGTAAAAGCATGCTGGGCGGCGCTCTTCTGAGGTAAAGAGGAAAGATGCACGGTGCGAACACGCCTTTTTGTGGATACTTCTAATCCCGCCTTGAGATACAGTCTCCATGGCGACCACTGTTTCCTGGATAACCCCAGTTAATGTTGCCATGGCATCCTTCCCTGTTTCCACAGTAACCCAGAGATGGTTCAGCTAGCTTGGTCTGTAAAAAATGAAAAAGCCGCAAAAGGGAGGAAAGAAAGATTGTTTAACTTCAGAAGAACCGGGTTTAAGATAAAACTTTAACACGTAATGGTATATACGGGCTCAAAATGAATGTGCGCAAACTCTATGCATTTTAACTGTAAATTTCAATGGCAGTTAAGTGCAGAAAAGTGTGACAGTAACAACTGGCCACAAAAATTATTACCTGAATGGCTTACTTCTTGATTTCAGAATCCAAATTTAGCTACACTTTGACGCAGTATTCTCGAAAGTACACAGCATCGCTACACAAATAAATGATTCGAAATAAATACAGTACATGGAGGTGGTGTTCATACCACATTTCTCGGAACGGCTACAAAGGCAAATCCCTTGCGCCGAAAATGGCAGGAAACTGGAATCACTGAATGGAGACAAACAAACTGAATTTTACGTCATCCATTCACAACGGACCGCTCTACACTGGCTCGTGCAAGAGGTGGGTATGACTGACAACTGTTTGTAAATCAGATCCTTTCTAGTGAAGGCGTTTCGTTCTCTGCGCTCATCATCACCCCAGTGATAAAGTATTACTCATCCTGCTTTTATGTAATCCAAGACGCCTTATAGCATCCCACAAGAATACATCAGCACATGCAGGAGGCATGACCAGGGCTTTAAAGTTGTGTGAAGTCCTCATTAGCGATAAAACGTAAACAATAGGTTTTATTGATCGCCACCAAAAAAAGCCTCATTTGTTCCGGAGCAGACTGGGAGATTGCACAGCTTGTGGGTTTGACTTTACTCCCCTTTAATTTTTAATGTCTCCTATCCAGAGTCTAAAAATAGACACCATGAAAGATGAGTCCGCATCCCCCATGACTACGTTTGATGTGATTACATTTCACTTTCAAGAAGAGGTTGGAAAAAAGAAACACACTCTACATTGGCATGTCAGCTAGAGCTGACGTCAAGCCAAATCCTGCCCCCTCTGACGATCTCTATTGCAAAACTCTTCTTTATACAGCAGTGCTTGGCAAGTTGAGTGCAGTTCATACTCATGCCACAGTAGCAGTGCTTATCATTGAAGAGAGGGGGTCAATTGACCTTGGTAATAATAATAATAACAATCCATATTTCTCCATATCCAATAAGATATGGATATATATGGACATACATTATTTATTTTATATTATATAATTTTATACATTATTGAAGGAGGGCTGAGCCATGTGTCATGATGGGTCCAGTCTGCTGGTGAGAGTGACAGTTGTGCCATAAGCCTTAGGCTGTCGCCGAGCGCACAGCATCGAATGACCAGTCCGGTGACTCAGTGGGCTCATTTGCTGTTCCCGCGGGGCAGCAAGATATGTGACTGCTGTGCAGGCGCGGCGCCTGCCGAATCTCATTACCGACGCCCCCGCGTTTCCTCACCGCGTGCGCCCCCCGCAGGGCGCCATCAGCGCGGCAGCGCTGGCAGGTCCTTTTCCTGGCATCACGCCCTGAGCTGCCGGTCATACAGCGAGCGTGAATATCCCTGCCTGCAATCAGAGGAGGACCGCTCCTCTCTGTCACAGCCGGGGCCGCACAAATTATCTGTCACAAAGTGTTTGTCAGCAGCGTTTCAGTGGCACAACGTTGTGATAATAAAATTACCGATCTAAAGCAAGCAAATTAGGAACACTTTGGTGTTCTCGCGAAGCCTAATTTAGCTGACCCGATGCCGAACTCCATGCATGACCCTATACATTCTGTTATGGCCCTCAAAGTGGAAGAGCTAATAGAAGTGCATCATGCCCAGTATAACTGATGACGTATGCGTAGGTGTTTTTGCATCATTATGTGTCTCTATAATGCTTAAGGCAAGCATTGTTTATGAGGAATTAAGCAGACTACACAATGCTATATAAGGGCACCCTTGAATTAAGGCATGAAAGCCCTGTCCTATACCTGCATTTAAACCATGAATGGCCCTGGTTAATGATGACGGGCTGTGATGTATTTTGTGGATTTACACATATCTGAGTTATATTCCAAACTGCCGTCTCTCCTTCTTCCACCCCTTAAGAATACTGCTTATCGCACAAATGAAACCATCACGAGCACCTTCATTGCCTTCTCTTTCCATAAACAAATGAGGATTTTAGATCAAGTTTCTGCTGTTGTTTAGTGATGTAATTTGTGACTTCACTGTAAATTTTTAGATTTTCCTGAGAAGGGAATGAGCTAGTACATTGGTTTTGCAGTGTGCTCCCCTGTTTTCTCTTTGTTGTGTGTGCTTAACTGGGCTCAATATTGCCCTCAAGTGGCGTGACAAAATGCAGAAATAATTTCATCTGAGAGGAAAGCTGCTGCATGGTTTGGCCCCAGTGTTTTTATTTTTATATATACATACACACACACACACACACACACACACACACACACACACACACACACACACACACACACACACACACACACACACACACGAGCTTATGATGATGTGACAATTTAGAGATGGCGTGCTAATGGTCTACGCTTATATATTCATATTCATGTCAAAATAATTCGTATTGTCTGGTTTATGCTCTGAAATTTTAAATGTTAGTGTACATGTATACCTACAGTAGCATGCATAATATGCATGTACAAGCAAAATAATTATACAGGTGCTTTAATATGAAGAATGACGAAGTACTATTTCAATAACTTCTATTTAATTAGGTGTATCAAAAACTTTGCTTGAAAGATATGTAATTTATATCTCCAATTGAAATTTCAACTGAACCACACACACATACTGTGAGCACATACAACTGAATGCATAGCAACAGCACCATGTACACCTTCTCTTTAAGACCCTGGGCAACAGTTTTGACAGCTTCAAAATGTTCTTGTTAAAAAGACCTACAGAAAGTTTAAGACAGGTGCATGGACAGGCAAACAAGGGTTATTTTTGAATGGATGCACGATAAGTATTTGATACATGCCTTTTATAACACTTCTATCTGGCATGTGAAAATGTATTTCAGTCCTCCAAGGGTATGATATTGGCCATCGTTGTTGAGTTTGTTTGTGTGCTCCATTTCATGGCGATTAATATTTTTGGGAACCACAGTGCTGGCTGCTTTCAAAAAAGCAACCAAAAAGCTTCACAGTTAATGTTTTAATATGATATGATATGACAATATAAAATGAAGTGACCATAAGTCAGAAAGTCATCTCACTATGTTACAGGATTCTTTATTTTTTCCTCCCAAAGTAACCATTGCTGTCTTCATCCATAAAATGGCTGCCTTGACTTGTCTGGGACTTCCCATAGTTGTTAATGCAGGGTACTTGTCTACAGTGATTGAGATGTGCAGGTATACTCTCCTGAAACTCTTGTCTGTCCTTTGTCACTCTCTGTTCCCCAACCAGAAGATGTTTCAGGAGGCCTGAGCTGATTGGTGGATTTGAAAACTGTGTTGAGCATGCCCTCCTTCAAAGTAAATCTCCCACCCAGACAGAAAAAGGCAGCCAAGGTACAGCCTCTTTCTTTCTGTCTGTCTGCATGAATTATATCAATGCTATGGAGATGAGAACAGTTTGTCTCTTTCTGTATGTTTTTCAATAGTACTGCTGAGGTGAAGACAACATCCCTCTCTGTCTCTTTGTCTTTGTCTGTATGTCTCATGTCTGTGTTCTCATACATTAAGCAGTTTTCCCTCCCTATGCTAACACAGAGCAGTAAATTTCCCTTCATGCTAATTTAAAGAAATCATTCAGGAAAAAATTTTGCAGCCTGGTCACCAAAATCTGAAATACAATAGAATTAACTACCGATTCAGATACAAAATGGTATCAGTCAAACTAAAAAAAGGTAAAAAATTGATTTTCTTTGATAGATTGTTTTGTTGTGTCTCAGCTGAACCTTTTTTTTCATTAAGAAAGAGCAAAATGACTTTATTACAACTGTACCGATCCACAACAAATAGGTTTACCACCAGGGGCAAAGTCCATGTCCATTGTGAGATGTAAAGAGGACAACATTTGTTTAGTGAAAGCTAGAGGTAAAATATAAATATAGTATAACATTACCTGCATCAAGTAACAAAAATCTGCCTCACAGCATGAACATGTCTAAGTGCAGGAAATATGTCACATGTATGCACATACACTGTTTTGCTAGAAAGAAAAGTAGCCTTCCACTCTTGATGTAGGATCTAGGACGTCCTGTATCTCACACGCCACGCTACAGACTCCCAGTGGGTGAGCGCATCCACCCCCAGCTCTAATTCACACTGCCGTTGCGGGACCTGATAATGCACACACTCGGGGGACAACCTAAAGGCATCTTACTAATGCATAGCTGCCTGGCGATGCCACCAAGAACTCTCTCTCTCCCATCCTGTTCTTCATGTTCTATCTTGGGAACAGACGCCATGTGGAGTAATGGCTGGTGTATATGACTCTGAGCCTGAGGGTTAAGACCCATGCTGTACTGTTGAAGTGCATGACAGGGATTCCTCAATTTAAAAAAGGACATGCTTTAAAATATTTGCACATTTTTAAAAACATCACCATTCCCACCATTTTGAAGCTAAGAATTAGAATTATAATTTGTGCCATTTCTCCTTATTTTGAAAATGTGTTGCACATATAGAAAGAAGTCATTTGTCAGTAGCCTTGTGGCATTGAAAAAAAATATTCAGGTATGTATAAATAGAGGAATCTTGTACCACGTCTGTAAAACACTGGGCTACTAATGGGTTACAGTATGTGCAGAATGCAAAAATCAATACACTGTAAAGTGAAGGGAATACCAGCTTCTTCCAAGAAAATAAATTATTGCTTAAACCCAACACTTTGTAAATGTTTACTCTGCATCAATATTATTAGCATATGCAGCTGTGATAACACTCTTATGAAACGGACAATCTGATGTCGTTGTCATGTTACACCTCTTTAATACAGTTCTTATGCAATGAGAGATGCTATGTAAAGATTTCAAAATATTGCATGTACAGAAACTAAATTTTACTGGAAATATGTTTTCCTTCATTCAGTACCTTTTTTAATTAGTGAACTGTGCGCTGAATATGGTTGAAGTACCGGTACAAATCCATTTAATTTGTGTACAGAGTGCTTTGACCGTTGGAAAGGTTAATACTAAAATGTCATGTATCGATACTTACTGCATTCAGAATAATACTTAACAACCCACGTAATCAGGTTGCTAAGTATCATTATGTGAACTATTTGGAAGCAGACTTGGTTTTTGGAAACATCAGCACAGACACCAGACACAAATGTGTCTTTCTGTGTATTCTGTGTAGGACTGCAGCCGCTGGTCATTGGAGCAGTGTCTGGTGACAGCCAGAGCAGCACTGTTTCTGGTGTGATGATAACGCATTCTGAAAAGGCTTACTTTGTGTCAGTTTCATCAAGCAGCAGTCAGGGGAATGCGGTTGCCTTAATTTTCAAGTTCTCACACCAGTGGTCCCTAATCCCGTAGCGGTTGTGAACACATTTTAAGGAGCAATATCAGAGGAATTGAAAGGTCAGGAATCTGACCTTATAGAACTTTCAGTTACTTGCGCCTCAGCGTGTTTCTGCGCAACCTGGTGTTGGGAGAGGCATTAGCATTCTTCGAGCAGTTGGAGTCGGTGTTGCAGTTTCCAGCTAACAGCGGAGTCCTTGGCGTTCAGGCAGGCGAGTCGTGACTCCGGTCCGTGGGGGGAATGTAAAAGTGCCCTGCAGTGGCACGGCTAGATGGTGCTGGCAGGGCACAGATCAGGAAGGATCCTATTATCAGGGTGTTGGCGCGTTGCAGAGCCACCTGCTTGCAGTTTTCTCACTTTCTCAGACATTCCAGTCTGTGTTTCTGCATTTTAAGTGACAGTGAACGTCACATCCACTCCATTCTCCTTTCTATGAAAGACATCATAGAGGAATGCTTTGAGAATCCTCTGGGCTAGGAGGGCAAGCACTGCATTAGCAGAGGTACTGATTTAACAACTGGGAGAGGCCCCTTCTCTCCTGCTGAATTTGTATGTGTGTGTGTTTTTGTTTATGTGCATGCTTGCGTGTGTGTGTGTGTGTGTGTGTGTGTGTGTGTGTGTGTGGGACTGCTCACCTCCCTGTCTGACGTTCCTCTCCATTTGTTCCACAGAGAAAGAGGAGGCTCGAGATTCACGCTCCTTGGATAGGACCCCCTCCCTACGCCCATCTCGTCCAGTCCAAACTCCTCCCTCTTTTCCTGGCGAGGTCGACGGAAAGCGTCCCTCCCTGCACCAGAGAGACAAGAAGAAGCTTTCAGCCATGGATGCGAGAAAGCCTGGACACTCCCGCTGCCGCTCCCGGAACAGCGCGTGCTGCAGCCGCTCTCCGGGAGCTCCCCTGCCCCCCCCCAGGTCCCGGGCCTGCCTGCCCGCTTCTGAATAAGGGACACCTCCTCAGTGCAGATCGCTGGTACAGCTGTAAGTGCACATGTCCCCCACCAGCCTGCCCCTGAGGGCGTGCAGCGTGTGCTGTCTGTGCTCTGTGGACATAGAGACGACGAGGGTCTTCCTGCTTGTCCCATCCCGCCTGTAGTCGCACTGTATTGTCCTTAGCAATTGTGAGTACATAAAGGGATCAGCTATACCACAACCCTGGCTCGCCTCTCCTTTGATTAGTCCTACCTCACATTTTTAATGTCTTCCACCTTATTTATTTTTGGTTTGTCTGATTCTGGCAGAGGCGTGTGATGATGACGGGAAACAGGAAGTGTTTTTTGACTGGCTGCAGTTAATCAGAGGTAACCAAGCTATGAAATCTTCTGTAGGTTTTTATCATGCAGAGGGAGACGGGTGGCGCGCACTTATCTCCATTGAAAGCACTGTTGGACAGTAGCCTTCTAAGTAGTTTCTCCAGTTCCCAGTATCTAGGGTTCAAAGTGGTTTGAGTGCAATGACTCTTCCTTATCTGCAGCGGATGCAGAAAAAGATCTAAGAAAAGATTGGTGAGGCATTCCCACTTGCTGTTGATCGGCTCTGGGGCGGCATAGTGGGGGGTTGATTTAATGAACAAATACGCCACTGCCCTACAACCCTTTTGCTTTTGGATACACAGACGTGTCTGGGAGAAGTTAGTGTGGTTGCTGGCTATTGGCAGATGATTGGCCTACATGGGAGATAGCTGAAGGGTTGAAGTCTCTGGGAGAAAAGAGCACCACTCACAGATGCCCATGCAGGTCTGATTCAGTAGGAATTGTGTACATTTTGTTAAGTTCATGTCTATCTCCAACCACCGATCCTGTATCAGTGTATACATTCCAGACCCTAACCTCAACAAGCTTGTGTAAAAGCCGAATATTGATTCCAGATCAGTTGAGAAACTCTCTCCATGCCCCAACGTTATTTAGAAATGTTAGAGGATGCATAACCAGACTGCAGCACAGCTCAGTGAAGAATGATAACTTCAGTGGCTATTTTGCACCATCTCAAGGTCTGATACTTCGAGGAAGGAAATGAGGGTTGTCGACACAGATTCTCACATGGATCAATCACCTGGAGGACACATTAACAGCCAGACAACAGTCAGACAGTGATGTTTTTCTCATCCGGTGTCTAGTTTCATAATGTACTTCAAGGGGCAGGCAGCAGCTGACTTTGTACTCTCATATTTCACATCAGACTGAGCCAGTTGCAGGTGCTGTCAGAGGTGCTAAATTGGTTTGTTCTCCCCAAGTGTAGTGTCAGAAGCGAACACTCCACCCCCCCCCACCCCCTGCATTCACCACTGGGAATAGAGGCAGAGAAGTGAAGTTATTTCTTTTCTTCACTGAAGACTGGCCTCTGCCCAATGATATATAATCTTAAACACTGCAAAGGCAATCGGGAAAAGGCACAGAGGTGGAACACAAAGTAGGTTAAACCCAGCCGCAAGATAACTCTATCAGAGGTGGCCTGGAATCTGCGCAAAATAGCTGTTCTTAATGGCCACAACTGCATTTCATTTTAGTGTTTTTTTTTCTGATTGGCTCATCCTTTCACCAGAAATACACGCAGGCACAAGGTGTATAAATGTGTAGTAAACATGCAGAAAAATAGATATTCTGATGAATCAGGCCAAAGGAAATAGATGCTTTTCACCCGTGCTTTCCGTCTACAAACAATTACTCTCGTCCGCAACAGCAACGCCATCCTCATCATTATTCATAATATGTATTGATTTATTCAGCACGCGCTGTGCTAGTTTATTATAATGCAGACTCTGGGTGTATTCGCTTTCATCTCTCTCATCCTTAGTTAAACTCAGGCTGCTGGTACTCAGGAGCATTCAAGGTCCCTCTCGCATGGCTTGCAAATCACAAAACAAAACCCTGAGCCTGTAGTCTCAGTCTGTCATTAGGTTACACAAAACCAAGCCAGTGACCGTCTGGCCTCGTCTCCCGCGGAATCCGCAGGGATTTTAAAACCCTCGGCTTTGACAGAATGCCATCTGTGCTGGAGAGGACCCCCAGGATGGGGGTTGGGGGCGGCCACGTCCGGATTGGTGCGTGTTGGCGTGCACGCATGAGTACACCGCAGCTGTAAGACAGCCCAGGGCCCTGCTGAGTCTTCCGTCTCACAGCACCGGGGTGCTGAGAGGCGTCTCACAGGAGCTGCGCTATCCTGCTACTGAGCGTCAGGGTGGAACCCCTCCCTCGCCTTTCCGAGACTCCGCTACCCCCCCCCCCCCAACCATCCACCCACATCTGCACAGCTGGGCTCCAGTGTTCTTCAAAACAAGTCCCAAGTATTCACATCTGTGTGTGTGTGTGTGTGTGTGTGTGTGTGTGTGTGTGTGTGTGTGTGTGTGTGTGTGTGTGTGTGTGTCTATGTGTGTGTGTCTGGGCATGTATGTACACATACTTATATGAATGATGTGTGTTCATGCATGCATTTAAGCTATGTGTGTGTGAGTGTGTGTGTGTGTGTGTGTGTGTGTGTGTGCGCATCTGTGCATGTATGTACACATACTTATATGAATGATGTGTGCTCATGCATGCATTTAAGCTATGTGTGTGTGAGTGTGTGTGTGTGTGTGTGTGTGTGTGTGTCTATGTGTGTGCGTCTGTGCATGTATGTACACATACTTATATGAATGATGTGTGCTCATGCATGCATTTAAGCTATGTGTGTGTGAGTGTGTGTGTGTGCAAGCATGTGTGCATGCATGAGTGCGTGTCCTTAGCTGGCAGAAGAATATGTATGTTTACACTTTACAGTCTATAGTTATGTTTTCAGCACTGTAGTGTGCTCAGATTTATATCTTTGCATGCTGTAAATATTTAAAATGCACATGCATGTGCTTTGTGCGTTTGTGTGTAATATATATGTGTGTGTATGTGTGTGTGTGTGTGTGTGTGTTTGTGTGTGTGTGTGTGTGTGTGTGTGTGTGCACACGTGGGTGTGTGTGTGTGTGTATGTGTGTGTATACATGTGTGTGCGCATGTACGTGCGTCTACATGTGTGTGTGTGCAACCATACATGTGTAAACTATACTGCTCCCAGGTGGTGCACCACATCAGCTAACCATAAGAGCTAGTCTGCTGAGCATAGCTGCTGGGAATTAGCTGGAGTGTGAACATGTCTGCCTGTGACACAGCTGAAGATGCCTGTCTATGTCTCCCAATGCCTCTGTAATGATTGATTTATATACATACAAGGCTGTACATAAATACACAGTACTTAGCACTGCTGAGCCATTTACTCACAGATTCATTATAAGAAAACAAGAGCTATTATGTATTGAACATGGTTGTGTTAGCTTTGGTCTTTAAACTTATTGCATCCTTTAAAGTTTAGGGTGAAACTGGTTGCATTGTGAAATGCAGTGATTTCCATAATTAGCACTTACTGATATGTTTTATTTGTATTTCCATGACAACTCAAACAGATTTTATTTTTGTTAAATGCTCGTTTCAACAGCTGAGTATTTACTGAACCAATTTAGTTTGAATATATCCTTTATTCCAGGTCTGAATGCACTGACAATAAGCTGTTGTCAACACTGTAAACATGGTCAGCTAAAAGTGACAATGAACAGGTGGATGTCCCGGTTTCGTTCGCTCATGGGAGGATACTGGAATATGCACCTTGGCATATGCTTTCATTAGGGTTGCTTGTTGGCCAGCATGATTACGTGGAAATAGAGGTTGTTTTCCTTGTGTCAAAAATAGCTTGTGTCAGGCAGTTTAGTGCCGGCTGGTGATTTTGTGTAACTTCTCCTTTATTGGAAGGCATCTGCTCTTTGGCTTCTATGCAGAGGAGACCCAGAGGCAAATTGTTAAAATTGTTCCACTGAATCAAAATAGATTCCCTTTTCATGTGGTTTGGCAGATTCATTTAAGACTAAAGGGCCTCAGATTCTAAAGTTCAGCGAATAGATTTCTCAGCCGTTTCCATTACACGGTCCTGAATGCCAGTGAATGATAGCGATAATTAAAAGCCTTTCAGGGTGTTTCATGTTTTCTCGTCATTATTTATATCACAGAGTCTATTGAAGTGATCCACTCAACGACATGATATGCAGCATGTAAACTGTATGTTTTTATTACTTTAATTTAAAATGCTGCACTGTAGTCAACAACCAGAACCAACCAACAGAAAATTTTCAATGCTTTCTCCTTGACCACAACACCATGTGAAATTCTTTGCTGATTTTACACCAATAGCCTTTATATTGAATGAAAACACAATTTTAAATCCCAGGCTATTTCCCAAAGCAGTTTCAAGTTACTGTCCAGTCTGAGCTCAGATTGCTACAGCATGATGATGAAAGGTGTTTATGGCTACCTTTGCACGTCACAGGGAGGAGTTGTTAAATATGGGACTTAATTAATCAACAGAAGGCATAAACCAGGTGGGCAGTGTCCCAGAGGCTGCTGGGATAGCTCTTCTGGGGAAGAATGATTGGTCCCCAGTCTGCATCGTGGGAAAGTTATGCCTTGCAGAAGCTGATCCGGTGCAAGCTGTAACAATTGAGAAAGGGGCTGTCTCTGGTGGGGTTTGATTTACCATCTAAGCGGGTCTGAGATTCACACTGATGCTGTTGTTCATTGCTGTTAGGTAATGAATGATACAACATATGCAATGTCTATTTTCCAGGATTGTATCATTTGAGTAAAATGGTTTCAAGCACTTGCCAGCAGGCATTTTCTGATTTACAGTAGTAATTAAATGCATCCCATCCACACACACACACAATGTTAGAGTGTCATGGCCCCTGGCTCTGTCAACACTGAGCGGTAATTGCATTTGACCTCTCAGTTTGGTTGGCTGAATAGTGTGACAGCTCGCTTCAGCATGCACATTCACACTGATGCGTGGGTTAACTAGGGCCAGCGGCAGACACACTGGAGTCAGGCGGCACGGAAGGGGGAAGAGCATAAACGCTGGTGACAGTGAGAGAGATGCAAACTGTTTCTTCTGGGCCCCCTGTGACGTATCCAGGGAGGGCATCGGAACAGGCCGTACCCCCACGTACACAGGAAGTGACAGGAGCTTTTGCAGTGTCATGGCAACAACAGGCAGGAACAAGCGCTGATTTTCACCGCAGGAAGATTGACACGAATGCACTGACGGGGCTCCTCTGGGGATCCTGGTCTCTTCTGCAATGGCCGTTCAGTCAAAGTGACACGCTGATCTGAAGTGACTGTGTGACTCCCGAAGTGCAAGTGTTTTGGAAAAAGATTTATTAGCTGTGCAGCTATAACACATTCATGCAGCTACAACATATTCAAATGAAGATGTATTAATGTCAAAACAAAAACCTAAAATGTACAGTACAATGATATGTATAGCGAAGTGTAGTTATACATCCACACACCCTCTCTTCTATTGGACAGAGAAGTGTATGTGTGTGTGTGTGCATGTGTGTGTGTGTGTGTGTGTGTCTCTGTGTGTGTGTTTGTAAACTACTGTGTCACTGTGCTTTTTTATCACTTTCTGACCTATCCCAGAATTACTGGAGGAGAGAGGCTGCACTTGTGTGCTGTGGGCAATTTTTGTCCTTGTTAATAGATCTAAAATCTACTTCCCACCCAATCCCAATCCCAACTCAATGATATAAAAAATAAATTCTGATCAAGGATCAGTCGCCAAGGAAAAAACACTCAACATCTCTGTGAGCAGTGTTTCCTCAGCCTGGGTGATGTCATCACTGCACTGCTCTACAATGCCGGCAAAGATACTGTGGGAAGTTTCCACAGCAACAAGGTAAGATGAGCAGTGACAGGGTACCACAGCCAATGAGAGAAAAGCAACCAGTTCAGAGACCTAATAAGCTGTGTTTAGTGGGTGTGCGTATATCTAGGGAAGGGATTAGTGTCTGCAAGGCAGCTGAGGTAAAATAAGCCTGAGGATGTGATCTACGGAAATGATCAGTTATACTGCCAGTAAGTTCATTTCTTTGGCACCTTGCTGGCATATGGGACTTCTTAACAGAATGAAGTCTAACCAATTCTTTGTGTGTGTGTGTGTGTGTGTGTGTGTGTGTGTGTGTGCACACATGTGTGTGTGTGCATGTGGGTGTTCTGGGAGTCCTTTTGCTGGCCACAAGCAATATGACAAACATTCAGAGTGAGAAAAAGATTTGATAACATAACAGTAATCTGTTTTATAAATGATCCTCCAGTTTAAATACCAACCCCTGGTGCCTCATGGCTATTTACAAGAACAAGCAATGGATGTCAATACAAATGACTGAAGTGTAGATGGTATCCGATGCATGGTACTCAATTAAACCCAACAGAGTAAAAGTCTGCGGCCATTTAACTTTCCCTATTTTCCTCTCAGCCCGCAGTAACCAGTGTGCATGCAACTTTCAGGTCACAGATGTCATCTTGGAAGGAGAGGAGCCACAGCTCACAGCACAGGCTAGACCCACACTAGGCACTCTCAGAGCTCTGATACACAGCTGGGAGGAGTCAGGGACTTCCCCGCAGACATGTCCACTCCAATGGACCCCAGCACCACTTGCATTCTTTGCTTGCTGCCAGGTGTGATGCAGGTGGCATGAGCTAACACCTTCAATTGATTGGTCAGGCTACAGTGCCTTGGGTCTGTCAACATGCCAATAAGGAGTCTTTCTGGAACCAACAGTGTAATTAGATCATGTCTGATATTTTCCCCTCCAAAATGTCTTTATCCCTTTTGTTAGTTTTTTTTTTAATGCTCCATGTGATTTTGTGAATCCATTTAACCGACAACACATGAAAAACACCACTTGTTACAGCAAACTTTACATAGTCACAGACAGTCAAACATCAGCACTCTGGGTCTTCTTCTGTGTCTGCTTCTGCATAACTCATGCAATGGATGTTTCAGTTCATCGAAGCACAAAATCCAAAAATCTCCAGGGTCAAATACCTTTTGTCCCTGCGGGGAGCATGACTCAGCAGTGAATGGAAGTCAGTGCTCAGGCACTTTAGAAGAGCAGGAAATGAATGCCCTTTCCATTTAGACTTTGTGCTGGCACTGCTTTTTAAAAAGTGGAACATTAAAGAATGCATAATTTTGATTGATGTGAAAAATGTTTAAAGGCTGAGAATAAAGACCTGAGAATGACCATGGTATGGTGTGCCGCCATATTTCGTGACCGTCTTTTATTGGACAATGTGAACAGGCTGGTTTGAATGCATGTATTCCAGAAGTGTGGTCACTGTGACTGGGAAAGTCGCACAGCACAAGACCCAGGGTGGGATGCCAGACACACACCTGGAGATGTCAATCTACCTGAACACCATTTGTAGAGTAAATGGGAGTACGCATACAAAACCTAAACCTGTGAGAACATGTCAGCTCCAGAGCCAGGCTCCATTCATTTGTACTGAGTTATGTACATCGCCAACTAACTTTGATTTTGTTTCACATATAAATCCAAACAAGAACATTCTCAATGACCCCGCCACACACAGGTGTTGCTTGCAAAAGCCATGTTAGCTTGAAAGCATTCATAGCCAATGGGCAAAACCAATGACAAAGTTACTTTTCAAGAACATTCTTGCAAAATATACCAAATATTCCAAATAAACACCATGTTATAAATGAAGGAAATAATACCTATAGTACCAAATGGTCCTTTTACTGAAATTGGACCAGATGAATTTACAGATTTTATAAAGGTTTTAATTTTATAAATGTTCTGTTAGTGTGCACTGTTCTAAGACTGAGGAACTTCTTTCCAAACAGAATGACTCCCTCCTCCCCTGGCCCTCATCTCTCGAGCAGGTGCACATGACACGAGGAGCGGGCAGTGATGCACGTGCAGGTGCTGCTGGAGACTTGCCTCTCCTGTCCCCAGTGACTGTTCTCTCAGGGGTAATTACAATAGTTGCATGCTGTCCAGTAAAGACAGGAAAATCTGGGACACATTCTGCCTCCTGCGCATCCCGGCAAACACGGGACACTCCCCAGATCTTGCAGCATCCTTGTAACTTTGCCGCAATGTTAGAGGAACATCATGAGATGTTTTTTTTTCTGGGATGTAGCTGACTGCTACTTAGCAAACTGTAAATTTTATTATACACACATAAACAAAATATACCCACTGTAACCACACATATGTAATATGTGTGTGTGTGCGTGTGGGTGTGTGTGCATGTGTATGCGTGTATTGGTGTAATGGAAAGAACACAAGCAGCCTCAACTAATGAGGTCTTTGTTTCCAGGAATACATGACCTCCTGTTCTCCAGAGGCAAAACACCTTTTGTTTTCATGCAGCATTTAGCAAATGCTCCGGTGTGCATGATATCAGTGGTGTAAGGTGTCTGAGGTCATGTTCACACGCAGCCTGAAACACAATTGTGAGTACGCTTTTTGCTCTTTACACAGCTACTGCAGACACACGCATTCCTGGTAATGGTCTTGTCTGTCTGTGAACCAGTTAATTGGTCACACCTGCCCTAATTAGGCTGCTTAAATACAGGTGTGTGGCCACACAGAGTGGAGTTCAGATTGTTGGAAGCCATTTTGTGTGCTGGTGGTTGTAGACTGGTTCTCCTGTGCTTGTGAGTAGTTTTTAAATGAATTATTGTTTTGATAAGTTTTTACTCCTTCTGCTAATTTATGTGTAGAGCATCGGCCAGCTCTGTCACAGTCCTCTTTGGAGCCAGTGTGGGGTGCTTACATTAAATAAGCGTGGTCTGGTAATGATCACTACCAGTGTGTCTTACAAATACAGCAACACTACCCTAACTACGATAAGTGCTGAATGTCAAAGTTATGACACCGGTAGCTTCTGTCATAGCAACTAACTGTCAACTCACTGGTCCAATGAAGAGACAAAAAAATGGTAGAAACATACAGTATAATCAGGATTTAGTGTAATCATGAAAGCAAAAAGTAAAACCACAGTGTATTTGGGGCTGTCAGATGGGGTTCTCATACATTAAATGTACATAGAGCTTCAATACACTGTGGTTACAAAAATCAAAAATCATATATGCTGTTATTGACAAGAGCAATCGCTGCTAAACATTCTGAGAAGCTTGACATTACCCTTGGAAATCAGTCCACCAGCTGAAAAGAGGCAACGCTGGAGGCAACGCTGTTGTCATGACAGCAGCAGACTCACCACAGCAGCGCATTGATGTCAGCAGTGAAATGTGTGAATGTGCAACAGGCAATTACTGTGAGCACTGTTTGCAAACATGACTGTCAAACTGTCTTCTCTGCAGTGTGTGTGTGTGTGTGTGTGTGTGTGTGTGTGTGTATGCATCCATAAATGACCACTGGGTAGCTGACACTTCAGTGGTGGGTATTATAACTGTCAGACTTTTCAATGGTTACAATCAGACCTAAACAAGGGCTTGCAAATCTTAAAATGTTATGCTAACACCTCACAGTGCATGATGAGATTATATTTAATAGGCATAACTAGGCATAAAAAGATTTCTTAAAGACTCCCTGCATGATTTTAGTCCTTGGTCAAGAAAATGGAAAACGTTTTTGCAAAGAACATTTCTTCTCTGAAGAAGGAAAATGGTCAAAAAAACATGTATATATTCTTCCACATAGTGGTGTAAAACTAACCTAAAATCAATGAAACCATCCATCCAGTGGAACCATCCATGAGGATCAATCAGGACTGAGCCTTATATCTTTATGGCAGTTAAATAGCAGTTCCTGCAAGACCTTCTGATCCTTGGCCTTATCACAGATATTTGATTTATTATCACCAGATATACAGGTTGTGCATTCCTTTCCTCCTCTGTCTAGGAGTTTCCAGTTGATAACAGGAGGTTATAATGATGCTCACAGCTAACCCTATTTTCAATCCATCAACAAAACCTACACACCAGCCAGGTTAATCTGTTCTGCAACTTCAGGACACCTGGCTGTTTACTGTACACTGTATTATATGCACTTTGCACTCACTCTTTGTAAGCTGCTATGGATGTCTGCTAAATGAGAATGTGATGTAATGTAAATGCTGGGCAGGTTCCTATGCCAACTGCAGATTTTCTGCCTTAGACCAGACTGCTTCATGAATGTTTGTAGTTTATAGCTTCCCTCAAGAATGCTCAACAGTTACAGTTTCAGCAATGGCAGAGACAGAGCTTTCAATATGAAGCACATAGAGATAGATATCATATCTGGTAACTGTAACAATCAGATCCCCCCAAACATGTTGTTTCTGCTCAACAAGTGTCATTAATGTCCAGGAAGATGGAAAATCCCCAGATTCAATAAAGGCTGAACCCTAACCCTAACCCCTGTATTAAATCGAAACTTATCCTTACAATAAGTGTTGTTTTTTTTTTTCAACACCAAGGCATTTCTTTTTAGTTTTGGTGATCACTTCACTCATCAAACAGTATATGCGTGAATAAAGTAACCCTTGAATTTAATTATGAAAGTAAACAACAAATGTTGATTGCATCCAGATGTCTACACTTGAGTGGCTGTTCATTTTGGGTAATTTGTTTGTGTGTTTATTTTGAAGACCTATCATACAAAGATGCCACAAATTTGTACAATTAAAGTAAATAAATTTGATAAAAGAGGAACTTAAAATTCTATGTCCTGCTAACATGAGGGACTGTATTTCATCAGCAGATTTACTGCAGAGGACAGATAGTCATGGAATTCCAAAGTTGTCGAAAGACTTACAGACAGGGGGGATGTGAACCAAAGTTTACCTTAAAGCATGAAGTCAGTGGGAGTGGAGAAACGGTAGAGAGCAGGGAGGAGGAGCGTGGAGGTCGTCTGGGCTGCGGCTTTTTAGCTGCAGTCTCTCTAGCGCGCGGCTGTCACACTGCAGCGTCACTGTTTCTGGAACACACTGTTCCTCGCGCTGCCACCTACTGCGCGCACAGATGTCACGCAAGGAATGTGGCGCGGGGCTCTACCACGCCGTCTTGCTGTTTGGCTTTGTCTGACACACAGACACACACACACACACAAGGGAGACAGAGCTAAAATGAAATTTTGAGCTGTGTGCTTAAAACAGCAATCAAACATTTTGAATGAGAAGAATGCTGACTTGTATTATATTATCAACAAATGATCCTGTGATTAGTGGATACAGCATGTACAAAAATCATGTGTCATACACATAAAAAAGAACACTGTCATCTGCTCTGCTTGCTGGGTAAGGCAATACATTTTATGTTTGCCCTAAGGAACTGAACTCAGATGCATATTAATTGCAACAGTAAATGGTCTATGTGCAAGTTATGTTTGATATGCATGGAAGGGATATGCCCCATTTCATATAAGTGGGAAAGCATAATTCAGCTATTAACCCATGTAACCCATTTAACATGCAAAATGGCATTGCTTGCAGAGTGAATGAAAGGCCGACCGTTATCACTGCAAATGGTTAAACTGACAATCACAGCTTCAGTCACCTCCATACCAGCATCACTTTTACCACTTGTCAAGTTTATTTTCTTTCCGCTCTCTTAATGTAACTCTGTATTGACCAATCATGTCAAGGGGTGACCCAAAATCAATACGTTCCAGCCTGTATTCACAGTTGTCCCTCCAAGAGTAAAATGCAAATGAATTTAAACACAAGGGAACATTGGTTTTAATTAAACTGGGCCAGCAAATTATGGTATGTGACGTCAGCCTCTCAAAGCTCCCCCGTTAATGCACCATGTATAATATAAATAAGGGAACATTTCCATCATACATATTAGGCAGCCTACTGTATGAGAAGGAAGTACAGCCAGCCCATTAAAAGACAAGGTTAAGCGCATGCCTGTGATAGCCAGAGTCCAGCAATGGCCTTGAGGAAGAGGGCCCACAAGCCTTTCCCTGCACTGGTGCTCGATGAGTGCTCCAGGGGATCTCCTCCACCTATTCACTGCCCGCACTGGCCCTGGTGAAAAGCCAGCTGCCGCACGTGTCCAGCCAAAGTGCTGCTTCACCGGGAGCTCCCTTTGAACCAGCAAGGCGTGCCTTATCTGACGAAAAACCCAGCGACCTGGAAGTCAGAAATCATGACTGGGACTTCAAGTGAAGGCAACAAATCATCCAAGCTAGCCTTGCAACTGCCTTACAAAGTGCAGCCTTACAATTGCCTAATAATTTCACAAAATTCAAAATGTTTCAGAATGCTTCTATGGTGTGTGTGCAAATGAAGTCAGAAATAATGAATGAAACACATTGTTTGGTTACATAATTCTCAAGCAGCCTGGTCTAATCTAATGAGAACAACAGCTATTGTGTACTTCCCAATGTGTCGCTTCCCCACTGGAGCCACTTAATCATGCCATTTGTTACTCCTTGTTATGACTCCATTTTAAATGTATCATGTTATCGGTGCTGAATTCAGTATCTGTTTTATCATATTTTGTAGCTGTCCTGCAGTGGAATTTCACTTTTATGGTCTTGACTTTGTTTTGGTTTTGACTTTGAACTTGTGACCATCATGTTCCAGAAGATGCTGTTTTGAATAAGACTCTGTGCTATTGTTATCCCACTCCTGTCAGCTCAGCAAGCAGACTTAAAAAATGTTTCCATTCTCAAACGGAAGAGAATCCCTAGAATATATAATAGTCTCGCAAGCATCAACAGGAGATGCTGACAGCGTGGGGGAGGGGTATAGGAGAATTCATCCACTAAGGCGCTACTGTACAGCTCTTGGCTGTGCTGACCACTGGCACAAAGAAAAAGCGCAGTAAATTAGGCAGAAAAGGGAAATAACCATCACAAGTCCTGGGACGTCACAACAAAGCAGCCCTCACAAACCCAGTCACTGTTAAGAACTGCACTGAACGAGCCTGATGAGGTTCTCTCGTGCAGAGATTAGTTATGAAACATGGATGCTCCAAATATTGTATAATTGTCAGACATTGCCATATAATTTATCAAATAGTAGACTTTCAAGCATGCTCCTTGATTTAAAAAGTTTGCTTCTGGATTTTCTGGGTTTTGTTAGAAATAAGCCTGTCCCTGAATTAGATACTGCCCTACATGAGGAGGTTGACTTCCTTGTGCACCACATTGCTTCAGGCACAGGAGTGCAAATAAGGGATGGATAGGATAACTCAGTACGGCTATGTGTTGGTGCTGGGATGTGGAATAAATGAGTGAATAAAATCAATTCAGAACCAATGCCCTAATTTACTTGATCCTTCTTTGTTGCATTAACTTCAGACATTTCACTAATGACACATTGCACATATGTAATTTTTTCTTTGGCACTGTTGATGTAAGTTCATATTTTACCTAGATTTCACATAAACTGAATCAAGATTATTTTCAGTAAACTTTCAATAGATTATTTTCACTGACTCTTACAGCACATGTTAAATGAGATTAGGCGGTTTGTGTGCTCTTGAATAAAGATGGACTGGTTAGTAGCTAATGGTGACTGTGTCTTACACATGCGATTTTATGGAAATTATAATTTATAATAAAGTATTTTAAAGAATTATTTATCAGAAACATGAGAATCCTGCAAACAATAAAGACCCGGGGACGGTTATTGCCAAAACACTTCTATGTCCATATCAGAAAAAAAGAAACAAAAACAAATAAGAAAATAAAAAACTATTGGAAATGCTTTTTACACTTCCCCTGGCAATAAAAAGAATCTGATCTGGAGATGGTGATCATGGAGACTGGCACAAGAGGCACTGCATGTTTGAGGATCTCCCTGAAAGCCTGTGACTTACCTCCACATGAGTCATAGAGTGACAGTATAACACCCTGCAAAGAAAAAAAAGAGGTTTTCAGTGCTCCACCCCCTTTTTCCACAGCACGATGCGTCCCCCAAAGGTCTTTGTTGTGCTTGTTTCAACTAGATCTGTGTATTAAAGGTATCTTAATACTGCTTAATTAAAATGAGGTTGTTTATATTCAGTCTTATCTGAGAGCTGCATCTATATTTACCAAAAAAAAAAAAAAAAAAAGCTTCTCATTGTACAAGACTTGTCTCCTTTTCTGCCTGAGTCACCTTCTTGATAAAAGAGCCTGTTTATTTTTCAGGAGAACCTGACCAGTAAAATGTTTTCATCAGCTAAATGGGTTATTAAATAGGTAAATAGGTGCTCCAGTACAGACTGGCACAGGATATATAATTAAAAGTTGGATGCTTGGATAATTTCTTTAAAATTCCTAACATGGCCTCAGTTGAATTTTAATGAAGAAATGCACATAACCACAATCTCCAATGACTGGAAAGCCTAATCAAGACTGCCAGAAGTTGGTTGGCACACCAGCTGTAAACTTTTACATTTTCTTGATACCTGGTATTGAGACTTTGCTTTACTTATATATACACAGTTTCTCCCCCGGAACTAGCAAACAGACAACACATATGATTTTCCCAAAATGGCAACTGTAGACTTCAAAGTGGTTCCGAGATTTTAAATTGTGGTATATTTGTTTATATTGTTCTGTAAAAACAAAAAAACTACTACTACTACTACTACTACTACTACTACTACTACTAATAATAATAATAATAATAATAATAATAATAATAATAATAATAATAAATTATAAATTATATAGACTTGATAAGGTTATAGAGATTTAAATAGCCCTTGGCGGGTGTGTGGTTTTATATATTCATTTATTTAAAAAAGGGGTTGAAACACTCATCTGCAGCAGCCTCTTATGCCCATGGGAACTGAAGTCCCAGATGGGCCCGTGAAAGTCGAGGGGAACAACACAGCCTTCTATGGCGCGTCCCCTTTAAATTGCCCACGCTGCAGAAAGGTAAGGAGTGGTACTGTATAGTGCAGGGGAAAGCGCGTTCGCTTGCCCGCTCGCAGGCTCCATAGTCGCTTTGTATGCACAACAATGTCCGACTGCAGACTTGACTGTAAGCTTTAACTAGCCGACCTAAGGCAGTTTGCGGCAAAATAATGAAAGGTGAAAGTCTAAAATAAAATTACAAACGAATACGGCACCGTCCATCTAACTAACGATTGGGATCCAAGAACTGAGGCGAAGGATGAAACCGAAGAGTTGCATCATGTGCACTGCTTGACGAGGGTGATTTTATATGCATGTCATTTCGATTCAATGCCTAAAAGCAACGTTAATTCGAATGCCTGTTATTTTCAAATTGCATGGAGTTACACTAGACTATGGGTCCACTTAGCCTGACAGCGCAAAAAGCCATGGCTTGAGCATGCCACTGTAGCCACCTCCTTTTGCCTTTTACCTATGTCAGCTAACGGCACTCACAAAGCTTGCATTAAGAGCAAAATAAATCTATGCACGAAAAATCGACATGGATCTTTCTGGGAGAGCTTGCCTGTGGTGCATGCACGTGGATGCGGAAATGTGTCAAATTGTCATAGAAATGCATTTGCAGTAATTGAGAGTAGACTGACATCTAACGCGATGCATTGGTCCCCAGAACCACATCCAAATGCCTCCAATTTATTACCGCTTTGGGGTATACTGCAGCATTTGTGGATTTTTTCAATTGGCTAAATACTAGTGGGTTAAAACTGAGGAAGGGTGGAGGGGGACACCGGTCTCTCTGTTCACACCCATTAACAAAATTCCTGCTGAAAGAATGTAGAAATAAATATACAAATAATATCTAATTACAACACCTTGTGTGTCTACGTATGTATGTATGTGTGCAATTTGCTGTGACAAACTTAACAGCACAAATCTGTCGAAATACAATCTGCAACGCCTCCCCGCAACCTCCCATGCTAATTTCTGTGCAGATCCTACTTCTGAGTACAGTTATCAGGACTACCTTTGCTGCTGTGTGTTGCAGGCAACGTCATATCTCCTAAGGACACTGGGGACGTCCACTTTTGCTGAGCGTAGCATCTTTGGATTTTAGAGCAAGGTTTAGGGGTAAAATTAAAACGCATCCCCACCCACCTTGTTCTATACCCCCAATTCTCTTCGCCCTTCAAAAGACAACCTATTGATGAAGCCGAGAACCCGGCAGAGAGGAAGCGAGGACTCGCCCGCATCGCTCGCCCCCCTTAACACGGCGGTGCGGGGGAGCTAACGGCAGCACCTGAATGACTTTAGGAGGTGGACAGACCGAGCACCGTGGGATCTGAGATCCCGGAATTCCATCAGCGGCACTGGCGACTTTCTGAGATCAGGCAGACTGCTTCGGATACACGACCCTCCCCTTTTGCATCAGCTAGAGGAGGCGACAAGCTGTTTGCAGGTATGTTTTGGCTTCTGCTGTACGAATTGGCGAAGTAGGCCTAAACTAAGTTTCTCACGTTTATTCCGACAATAAGTTTTCCTATACATTGCAAAGAGTTCGTGGTCTGAAAACTGTTCTTAAAGGCTTCATTCCCCGCTGCGGCAACATAATCTTAGATTGGTGATTGATAACTTTTCAAACGGATCTTACGCCACCAAAGGAGAAATGAAGTTGTAGGTTTATATCCACTTGATGCTGTTTTTCCGGATAGCAAACTGTAGTAATTATGACTACATTTGTTTAACAACTCCATACACCTCATAATCATTTTTTTAAAATTGATGTTAATTTAAAATCACTAACACTTTTTATCTCTTAAATTAAGATACTATAGACATGCATTACATTTCGTTCCGTTTACGGTATTACATATGTATTTAAACAGTTTGTTAAGAAAAAACGACAATGATAATATTGTAACCGTTGATAAAGTGGAAAGCACGGCAGAGAGGAGGGAAGGTAGACAGATGAAGTTACACTTAATAATGGCACTAAAATCTATTTGTCTGCAGTTTAATATTTTATATGATGCTCCTGAATATTTTAACAGCAGTTGCATTTTAGATTGCAAACATTCCAACAGACCTAATCAAAAAATTATAAATAAAATTGGCAATTATGTGTGTGTTCTTGGAAATTTTGAGTCATTCACAAGAAGATAGTGGTGCTGATAATTGCAGTTTTCTAAGCAAATGTGTCAGTGCTGTACTATATGTAGTGATTGGTGAAACCCCTGCTGTATTTGCAATGGTGTGGATGAGCAGATGTGAGAAGCGATATTTGGTCTGGTATTGTAATAAGACAGGTTAATAGTGCATGATTGTACCGCAATGAAATTATATTGTGTATGCATGGATATTGGCCGATGCAGTAGATTAGAACAAACACATGTCTTGGTTCACTATCTGTCATTACCATTATCTGCCTTTGTAATTCAATTTCAGTAATCATAATATAGTAAAATAGTAACAAGCCTTTCACGTGTATACAAGTTTAAATATTTTTTTAATTTTAACCCCTCAGGGTTGAATAATTTCAGCTATGGACTCTTTAAAATGTGTACAGTTGTGACAAATACAATGTGCATTCTATGGTGTGCACATGTATTGAGAAAGTTTTAATTGATGAGAATGCCATGTTATAAGATTTATTCTGAATAGTACTTTTTTGAGCCTGGCAGAACATACCTTTGTTGATGAAGGATCTTGTTAAATGTGCATTTATGTCTAATCTGCATGGTATGAAGCTCAAACAATTTGCATCTCTTAATCTGCAAATTAAAAAATACTGAAAAACAATTTTATAAAACAGGTAGCCGTGAAAAATAAAACACTACTCAAATGATCATTTTAATGCCTTTCTTTCTGCTCTCATGTCCTTCAGCTTGACCTGGACAGCATCCTGTAGCCTACGGCTCTCTATGCGGTTGGGCGTCATCCCTTCCTGAGTCTGCACAGCTGCAGGCTTCACGAAAAAGTGCAGCCCCAGCCCCCACCCCAGCCCCACCCCAACCGTCCCCTTCAGAATGACAGTGGCCACTGGGGACCCATCTGACGAGGCGGCGGCACACCCCGGCCACCCCCAGGACGCCTACGACCCCGAGGCCGACCATGAGTGCTGCGAGAGGGTGGTCATCAACATCTCCGGCCTGCGGTTTGAGACGCAGCTCAAGACTCTCTCCCAGTTCCCCGAGACCCTGCTGGGGGACCCCAAAAAGCGGATGCGCTACTTTGACCCACTGAGGAACGAGTACTTCTTTGACCGGAACCGACCCAGCTTCGATGCTATCCTCTACTACTACCAGTCAGGTGGCAGACTACGACGGCCAGTCAACGTGACCCTGGACATTTTCTCTGAGGAGATTCGTTTCTACGAGCTGGGGGAAGAGGCTATCGAGATATTCCGGGAGGATGAGGGCTTCATCAAGGAAGAGGAGAGGCCTCTCCCAGACAATGAGTTCCAGAGGCAGGTGTGGCTGCTCTTCGAGTATCCTGAGAGCTCGGGGCCAGCCAGGATCATTGCCATCATATCAGTGATGGTCATTCTCATCTCCATCGTAAGCTTCTGTCTAGAGACCCTGCCTGTATTCCGCAACGATGAGGAAGAGATGCACAGGGTCATCCAGCCCCTTTCCAACAACACCTTCAGCTACCAGTCCACCTACTTCACCGACCCCTTCTTCATCCTGGAGACGCTCTGCATCATCTGGTTCTCCTTTGAGTTCCTGGTACGTTTCTTCGCCTGCCCCAGCAAAGCGGGATTCTTCGTCAACATCATGAACATCATTGACATTGTGGCTATCATCCCCTACTTCATCACCCTGGGCACAGAGCTGGCTGAAAAACCAGAGGATGGCCAGCAGGGTCAGCAGGCGATGTCTCTAGCTATTCTCAGAGTGATCCGACTGGTGCGTGTCTTCCGAATCTTCAAGCTCTCCCGGCACTCCAAGGGGCTTCAGATCCTTGGCCAGACCCTGAAGGCTAGCATGAGGGAGCTTGGACTGCTCATCTTCTTCCTCTTCATTGGGGTCATCCTCTTTTCCAGCGCTGTCTACTTTGCTGAGGCAGATGAACCAGCGTCCCAGTTCTTCAGTATCCCTGATGCTTTCTGGTGGGCTGTTGTTTCCATGACTACAGTTGGCTATGGTGACATGGTCCCCATCACCATTGGGGGGAAGATTGTGGGGTCCCTCTGTGCCATTGCTGGCGTGCTGACTATCGCTCTACCTGTGCCTGTCATCGTCTCTAACTTCAACTACTTCTACCACCGCGAGACAGAGGGTGAGGAGCAGGCCCAGTACTTGCAGGTCACCAGTGTTCCCAAGGTAGACTCCACCGAAGACCTGAAGAAGAGCCGGAGCGGCTCCACCCTCAGCAAGTCGGACTACATGGAGATCCAGGAAGGGGTGAACAACAGCAACGAGGACTTCCGTGAGGAGAACCTCAAGACGGCCAACTGCACCTTGGCCAACACCAACTATGTAAACATCACGAAGATGCTCACGGATGTATAACCACTTGGGATGATCACATCAGGGGTGGGGGTGGAGGATGAGGCTTGAAGGACTTAGGGGGCTGTGGGGCTAGAGTTCTGGGATGGTGCGAAGGGGGTTACCCTCTCATTTTTGGAAAAACATGGAGTCCAAGCCGCTGGATCTAGGAATGATTGTGTCACGCAGAGGATGAACATGGACTATTTGCTCTCCATGACCTTCCACCCCCACCCCTGCTCATTCTCTCCATCCTTTCAGATCCTCCAGATCCAATTCCGCATTCTTGTTTTGCTGTCTGCATGGAAAAAGTCTCGTGTGTGACTGTTCAATCGTCGATGTCCTGCCCGCAATAGTAGCCAAAACTAAATACAAATAATAAAAAAGGACACTGCACTGTAGCATGAGGGGATTCTGACTGCTGCTCGCTAGACCTGCTGCCCGCGTGCCTCCCTACTACCCCCCCGCATGTGTCCTCGTCCCCTACCCTCAAAGACACGCCACAGTTCCCTGCCCCTCCAAAGAATGCCATTTGCGTGCTTCATTTTTGCCTTCTTCTGCTCTCTTTAGGGTGTAGTGACCCAGAAGGCTCAATATGTTCAAGGAGAAAGACAGAGGGGACACGTGCATCTCCTGATCAGCATAATTAAAGCTGAGCCAATCTCTGTAAAGGGCTGAGAGATCCTTGAAATACACTACGTAAACGTAATCCATTACCACGGCTGCCCTAAGAGAGAAGACTGTTTGTCAGTTTTGTAAGGGTCTCCTATACTGACACTAATGAAGGATTCACTGGGGCCTAGTATATTCTTTTGTAAGCAGATATAAGCATACAGTGTAAACGCAGTCACTCCTATCGTACTCCTACTGCTTTTCTCCTGAATTTTAGTTGGAGGGAAGGGAAGGGGCACGGAAGTTCCCTCCTCTTTTTGCCTGTGCTAGTTTCGCTACAGAGCTTTGAAAACAGAGTGAATGTCTGTAAGTGATTTATTTTTTATTCCTTTCTTGTGCATATTTATTTTGTGTGGCTGTTCCTTGTCCTAATGTTCAGTCCCAATCCCGCTTGACTCCCAGATGTTGCAGCCAATCTGAGTTGGATCCTTCCTCGTTCTCTCTCTGCTTTGTGTCACACACAAATCGGGGTGGAGGGTTCTGAAAAATGATGGGGAAAATCGTCTACCTTTTGTTTGTCATTCCTTCTGTCCCTGACAAAATAGTCTTCCTGTCTCCTATATAACATCCAAACATTGCTGTGGTTATGCAGCTTCCTCCTCTCTATAGCAGGCATAGGATATTGACATTTCCCTGACATTGTGTTTTAATGAAGCAAAAAGCCAGCTGACTTCTCAGGGCTCTGCTGCTCGACATACATTCAACTCAGTTGAACTCATGAATCAAAACTCTTGTTTTTATACCCATTTAATGCAGAGTTAATTTTCTGAGTGCATTTGACTCATTCTCATATGCAGGAAATAATTGGAACTTGTATAAAATTATGTTTACCCGTAACCTGTTTTTTCAACTGGTAGGAAGCTATTCTAATAGGTATAATAATGTAGTGCTGCATGACCTAAAACAGTTGTTGTGGCATGCATTTCAGTATGAAAATAATTAAGAACAAAGCTAGTAGTTTTATTAATATATATGTATATGGATAAAATACATATATAAATATACATATATACTGTACATATATATGTATGAAATATTATATACATATAAATGCAGAGTTATATAAATACAAAGTTATTTATATGTAAGTATATATAACATATATAGATATACATATAACTAAAAGGTTTTCTACTTTCTCATTTTACATTTTTTTTAATCATTTTGAGCACTAATACTGTAGGTTGAATTCAGGTTCTGCCCGTAGGAAGGCTGTTCATTGTTCTGTGCTGTGGGAGTGGAGAGAACAGAGTGCCAAAGAAATGTGCATTACACTGCGTCCATTTTCAGTGAAACGAATGCATCACTCATATCCAGAAGAATCATTGTTGCGGGTCACAGTATGGGATATTGGAGTTTGAGCAAGATTCTTCCTCCATTGTAAGAACTACCTTAATGAACGGGTTTCACAGTATCTACGGTGTTAAATCACCCAGAGAAAAAGTAATCTGCTGCACCAGCAGATTATAATAGTGGAACACAGTATCCATTTAGATCTACAGCCAGTGTCAAATTAGGACACCATAGTTACCTCCAGCCCTGGTGATGCTGCATTGCTCTGGTTTTAGCCGGAGGCAGCAAAGCATTGCAAGCTTTATCTGTGGATCATTGTTTATGCTACTGTGGTTTTAAAGCCCAGTGTGGCTCATCTTAAGATGGATGCTACAGTGGTGGTCCTGCGTTTGTGTTTGGGCCATGCAGATTCCTTGGGAAAAAGGTTCTGTGAACTGATTTGTCCTCTGCCAATATGTGTCTTTGACGTGTCTTTGCTTCAGTGTAAGATAAGCTCAGCCCAGAAATGAACGAATAACAAAATGAATTAAAAAACTTTTGGATCAGGGCATTTGCTGGTCAGAAAATGACAGCCTTCTGCTGTGACGAGTTGATTCCAAAATGCCTCTCGATTCCTCAGTAGTAACAGGAGGTATCATGTGTGCAATTTGGGAGGCTATCACTACTCTGAACCCTGAACTGGTACTGAGAATGAGAGAGGCATGTCCTGAAGTTTCCTGTAGAATTTGAGTGGCTCTCCATCGATATCAAACCTCCACCCCAGCACCTTCCCAGACCATTCACCCTCTCAATTCACTTTCACCCTCTCAGCCATAATGTCTGGATGAGTGATGTCCAGGTGATGTCCAAGTGTGTGTGTGTGTGTGTGTGTGTGTGTGTGCGTGTGTGTGTGTGTGTGTGTATGTGTGCATGTTGTGCGTGCATGCTTGTGCGCATGTATGTATGTGCAATGTCAGAGATGTGCCAGAAAGTAGGCTAGATTTGCCCAAAAGGAAACAACATCCTAAATCAGTCCCTAAAGTGGACCAGTTGAAAAGCTTCAGCTCCAGAAACAGCACTATGGAGCAATGTCGGAAGACTCCAATCTCTGAAATGAATGAATTCATGGCGGTGCTTCAGTTGAGGAATCAGAGCAGCTTCTAGATGCTTTTCATCAAATTGTAGACCTTTCTCTATAGGACTTGTGTTAATATTTACACATTGCATGAAGGCAGAAGTGAGAGAAACTGGGTGGATATCTGTGATAATAGAACCTACATATTAGTGCATTGTCTGTGTACACACACATATACAAAGATGGACAAATCCACATTCACAACTGTACAGGAAATAATATGTTCACTTGAATAACTTTAAATGCTAAATTTGGCTACAAAACACCCTTTTCTATGTAAACGTATGTTTTAAGGAATCCCTATGTACAATTAAAAACCAATAATCAAATGCAATTAAGTATTACAACACCTGCAGCTATTTCATGTTTTAAATACAATGTAGGTGAGAATGTGAATTATAGTCAAGCTTAGTGTCGTAACTTTTCAATGCCTCATTTGTAAACCCCACAAACTGTTTATATACACATGCATATTTCATATTAGCTGTTTATTTATTCATGTATTGCTCAAGTGGGGAAAAAAAATCTATGAATGTCTTTTCATGCTATGCAGTGGGCCTCCCTTGAACATTCCATTTTGTGCAGTTAATAGAATTGTCTGCACATTCATGCAGTCACACACTTACGCAGATGTGAACATGCATGCAGAGGGACATGCAAGATGACAGATGTCAGCTTCTGCAGCATGCCTTTGGCTTTCATGTGAATGCAAAGGAGGTATTGATCTGTTGGTCAGGGTCTCAGTTATGGCCAGCCTGCTGCAGCTCCCTGACAGTAGGTTGTAAATGAGGTAGGCAGGGTGGCTCGTAAACACACCAGGCAGCAGTTGTTTCAAGGAGATGGTATTGATTTGCAAGCCGAGCTGTCGAGTCTGCTGTCTCTGTGAACTCCCCCACGCCACCTACAGAGGCACCTCTGAAATATGCTTCAGGAGCAGTCTGAGGGACATGGCTGGGTTGCGATGGGTGAGCTGTGCTTTCACTCACACACATCCTTGCAGAGACAAACACTTGCTGATCTGTAGGTAACGTCATGTGTATATATACATATAAATACCGTTTTTAAAGTACCTTCTCTCTCACTCTGTGTTTGTGTGTGTGCATGCGTGTGTGTGTGTGTGTGTGTGTGTGTGTTTGTGTGTGTGCGTGTGTGTGTTTGTGCGTGTGTGTGTGTGTCATCATGGTCTCACTTGATAGTAGAGCCCACACAATTGTAGCTCCAAAACCTCATCTTGCTCCTCTTCATCAAGAAGGCCTGAGTTCTGCTATCTTCTGTACAAAGTTGAAGTTTTCTGTCAAAAGGAAAACCTGGGGACAACAAATGACAAAAAAGGGGTATATAAACAAAATGGGAAAATCACTATGCTTTATGTCTATGAAGTCTGGATATAAAAATACATGATGCACTTTACAACGACGAGAAAAGGATCAACCTAAAGACAATCTGTGAAGAGAAAATAAAGAGACTGCAAATAGAATGCATATAGCTAATCCTTCCAAATGATCATAACCATCATAACAATAATATCAGTAATGATGACAATAACAATAATAATAACCTCAACAAATTGTCTTGTGTTTCTTTCTTGAGTGGCTTGTCATATGCTAACAGATGAATTTTGGTATTCACCCTTGAAAAGTGTTACAATGGAACCAAATGCTGTTTACAATTGTAAAGGCTTTGTTTGCATTTTCAGAATCTGTTGCTGCTTGTAGTATACCTCCTGAAGTCCATAACCACTTTCAAAAGGCATTATGTATAGAGTGATTTATGTTGCCAAAAATCCAAAAAATGGGTGATGTTCTTCGATTCTTTGGCTTTTCAAACTGAGAAACTACTGTTGTCTGTTGCCTGTGCTCAGATTCACCCCTCAGTCTATGTAGCTGCAGACATCTTGGAGGGCAGTCATCTACCAGTGTGCTGTGTTTCCTTCTTTGATAAGTGCACAGAATGCACTCTGTGGCTGACTGAGAGAGGGAAGAGCTCTCTATTTATAACATCATGCATACTGTCAGGGGAATCAGAATGCCCTTTTTCCCGTCAACAATGTCCCTCCCCCCTTAGAGGCCCATCAGTGTTTACGCACAATTCTGTACATCTAGCATTGACAATGCCTTCACATCTTGTATAATAGGCACTTGATTTAAAATACTTTACTGATTCCTTCAGGTTCTGTCACAGATATGTGACTAGGTTCTGATCTGACTCAAAGATATTTCCAAAATTGCTGTCATTCAAAATTTATTTATTTAAAATTCTCAGTACTTTTCCCCATTTGCATAGCACTGTGAGAAATGTCTGAGCAGGGTAAACTGAGTTTGTGGGTCCAAGCGTCCAGATTATACTGTAAGTTGTAGTCACAGACAAAGGAAAGCTATAGTACCTTTTCAGTGCTTTGCTTTCCCTCTGCTCAGGGCTGAAAGTGTAACATTTAACATTGCTAGTATCTCTTAATGAAGAGAAGAAGAAATACGAATGTATTTTAATTTTGTTTTTCTTCTGTATTTTATGAAGTCCTGGTGTTAATTTAGGATGCGGAGTGTAGGCCAAACAATGGTTTTGTACATCTTAAATATGTAAGACAAATACTGTATGTTTCTTCCCTGAGAGCTTTCCCAATATCAATACCATACCTCTGAATAATATTAAATGGAGGATATTTTAGTTGATGTTGTTTCTGTATCAGTAGTGAGCTATCGGAATGAAAATCAACAAATTTATAGTCTCGTATCACTCCCAAATCCTTGCAAGATGGACACACCCAAAATGTTCAATATCAGTGTCAATGTTCAGGTAGTTCCAAAGCATCGGTGTTACAAGGCACATAGTTATATATTATTGGGTTTACCCAATAATATATAATAATTACCTGCGTAGAAAGGACAGAGAACTCTACTGACTTTTCAGTATCCAGTATGCTGGCTGTAATTAACCCAGTTCACAGACCTGTTTAATTACATTAGATCCCTGCCTTATGCTGTTGTAGCATGGGATATAAATGATTTATGCTGCAGTGGAATGGCAGATGCATTGCAGTGCTGTCTTCAGATTTGCAGAGCTCAGACTCCTCAGATGTGCTGCAGCTCAGTAGAATGGTGTAGAAGCCTCAGGGTTGCTATGACACAGTACAGCAGAATTGGACAGAACCATCACTGTTGCTATGCTACAGTGCAGTATGGTGTCAGAACCACAGTGTTGCTATGCTACAGCACAAAAAAATGGGACCAAATAAATTGTGTTTTTTTATGCTGCTAAACAGCATTGAATTTTCAGTGTTAACATGTTACAATGCAGTAGAAATCTGAGTGTTGCAGTGCAACAGTTCAGTAGAGTGTTGCAGAGACCTCTGTGTTGCTATGCTGTAGAGCCATTGAATGGGGCACAGGCTATGCAATGATGCAAACACAGCAGAATGGGGTAGAGTCCTCTGTTGCTATGGTGCAGCTCATTAGAATGGGTCAGAAGTATGTGACAGAACTAGAAAGATGTGAGCTGGGGTGGAACTTGAATGTTTTGCTCATGGAGCAAAAGTCATTTTGAAACTGGTATTTTGCAACCCCCATTTAAAGTAGTTTTGAGCAGTTTTGTGGGTATGTAAAATTGGTGAAGGTATTTGGCTTGGAGTGTAGGTTAGGTTGTGGCTGCCACTGCAGCAATAGGGGACATTTAATGTTGTGGTTGTGGTGAATACATTTGATATTTTCACATATAGCCTATGTGTGTAGTCATGTTACAGCACAATAAATTGTACAAATATTGATTAGGATTAGGTTCAAAATATTGACTGATATTGTATACATGAATGATTCTGAATTATTTCTGTATACGAAAGACAAGCACACACTCCGTCATGCAGGTGTTTTGCACCTGGGTGTTGATATCAGTATCGTTACCACTTTAGAGGCTTTGCACGACATTTTCCTCCTGTACTGAAAGCAGCCCTGGTAGCCAGGGGTGTGTTTGTCAGGCAGGTATGTTTGTCAGACAGGCACAGGTCTTTGGGGGTTGGGTGGAGCACCTGTGACGATTCATTTGCACCTTCACTCACCTGCTCATAATTAGGACACCTGCCTCAGGGGCTCCACTGTTTTCAGAACAGCAGCTTGGAGTCTGTATGCTCAAGTTGTCAGTTAAGTAGAGCTCAGTTAAGTACATTCCACACCTCTGAGTTACAGCAGATGTTCACACTGAAAGGTGTCATGGTAGGATTGAATATAGCTTGATATAGCAGTCTTGATACAGTGATAAGTAGATTTTGCCATGTGGGAGTTACCTCTCAGCATCATTGCCATTATTGATTGCTGCGTAGCCCTCGAAGAGTTCATAACAAAAACATTTTCAAAGAAGGCTCATTTCTGTTGTCAATGTGAGAGTTTGGGTTGAATGTCTCTGGTTGGCTAATAAGACCACAGGGACAAATAGGACAAATTTATTGATGTCACAGTGCTGTCCCTATTGTTCATTACATACAATGTATAGGAACTAACTTGCAAATTGCTGTGTCATTCAACATTGGGCATTCTTCCACATCCGCTAGGGGGATAGTCTATGGACCCACTGAAAGAGTATTTGGAGGATTCTCCCAGAATGCAGTCACATTGAGGTTAAATATTTGTGACAACATTCTCGTACTTTTTCTCCAAAAAACAGGCTGATTCTTCCACCTGTTTAATTACTGTCAAATGAACCAGTTTGACAGTTTGACCAGTGTGGGCAGCAGTGTGGTGTGGTGGTGAGGAGCGGGGCTCATAACCAAAAGGTTGCTGGTTAGATTCCCTGCTGGTGCACTGCTGTTGTACCCTTGGGCAAGGTACTTCACTTAGAGTTGCCTTAGT
Organism: Megalops atlanticus; assembly: GCA_019176425.1. Classification (NCBI taxonomy): domain Eukaryota; kingdom Metazoa; phylum Chordata; class Actinopteri; order Elopiformes; family Megalopidae; genus Megalops; species Megalops atlanticus. The sequence goes on from CM032879.1 coordinate 17,256,980, forward strand.
AAACATACACCTGTATAAATGAAAAAAATTGAAGGTCACTCTGGATAAGAGTGTCTGCAAAGTGACAATAACGTAATTTAAATATACCCCAACAGAATCTATGTTAGCTACCAACAAGCTGTCATTAGTGTATATATTTACGAAATTTCTCTCCACTACTTGCACAAACGTTTTGAATGGTAATGGGTTCGTGAGGACTGAAAACATGAGGAACGTGTGTTTAGTATGTAGTGGGTGCTCCAAAGCGGAAATGGTGCTGAACTGATGCTGAGAGCTCTGACAATATGGTGGATAATCCATTCATATTTGCTGCTGCTTCAATAAACTACAGATTACAATGAGACTTGGTAAAGTGTGAGCTACATAAAAAGTGATAATGTAAGTGCTTTGTCACCACTTTGTCATTAGAATTTGTAACGTAAGAAAGCAATATATGAAATGTCTTGATGATAAACACAACCTTGATTATCTTCTGTAGTTGTAAAGAGGAAGGTACAAATGCAATGCACTGCCACACCTACTAGAGTTTCTTTTGAAAACTTTTGAGCATCTAGACCAAGTGCTTAATTAGCTTCCAGACTGCGGCTCTTGAAATGCCAATTCAAACACCTTTGCCATCTTCATGCGCCCATGAAACGAAAGAAAACTACTTCCAAAGGGTGTTGCAGAACACAGCAAACAATTTCAAGTGACCTGTCTGTTTAAGAGTGAAATACTCACAATATTCAGGAAACATTGTGGCCACAGTGGTCATTATTGCACAGGTCATCTTGCCTAGTTATGAACAGTAGCACATTTATCATCTCAATGCAGTGGTGTGGTATCAGACATAATCCCACTCTACTTTCTTTTTCTTTGAGTCTTCTACTGCAGCACTGATTCCCATTTAATGATGCTACTTATAGTATGCTCAGTTGATTTCAAACAAATCATTTCAGTTAGGAATTGGAAAGCATCAGGTATTGTACAACTGTTGAGACATTGACACGTGACTATGAATTATCTGTCTTAAAGAAAGGATTGTTTAAAGAATATGCTTGTTATGCTTAAAAAAGCCCCTGGGGTTTTTTATCGTTGCTTTTTAATGTACAGTATGTAGTGTTACAATTGATGTCTGCCATTTACTAGCATATCAGAAGTACTTAGCGCCAACACCCTGAGGATAAGAAGCCATCAGGAGAAGACAGAGAAAGGTAGGTGCTTTGGAGCTCAACAAACACAAGATGCAGGTTATGAAAACTTGCAGTGTAACAGTGCAGTCAGGTACTGATTGGATGATCGGCCCTTTTTGTGTTAATCTTTTTTTGTTATCTGGACTCATAGGAGACTGAGGCTTTGTGAACCCTACCATGGACAGAGTTGTCACACATCATTTTTTTATTTTAGTAATTAAAACAAAGTCATTGATTATTATTGTATGTTATTGGTGATTTTTATCACTGTCCTTATTGGTTTTAAGCAGTCACAAATAGAGAGCATGTGAAAATCCCAGTCAGTATGTGATTAATTAAGTCTCTTTCCCCAGTGAGTATGAGTATCCAATCCCTGGATATATGGTGCTATCAGTGCTGATACTAATTTGAAGTTTGAGTACTTTGTTTTTTTTCTGTGTTGTATGCTTATAATAGTCCATACAGTCTTGTGTAAAAGTTTTTTGTTACTGTAGCTCTCTGTTTGAAATGATGCAATCTTTTGAAGACCGTGGTTGAAACAGAATTTGAACCTGTCAGCAAATCCTCAGCTAGCCTTTTTCCACCTTGAAAGATTTTGTTCTTCGACACCCGTAATGTCATTTATAGCTAAATTCTCTTACCTGCTGAAATTTTAGATGACGGTGAAATGTTTTTTAAAGGTTGTTGCTGATTATGACTTTGGCTATGGAAATTGATACAACATTGATCCTTTCTGGCCACAAGGACAGTGCCAAGCATTGCTTGCACATCACTTCCAATCAGCTTAACCTTGAATGTCCTTTCATACCATCACAGTCCTCATCCTGAAACTGAAAAAACTTTACTGCTGCAGCTTGAAGTTTTTTTGTTTTTTTTTGGCTGAGTTTCAACTCCATTCCTGGATGCCAAGTCCATAAGTTTTACCTGTCCAGCCTTTTTTTTTAGCTCAGATAGTGACCTTGAATGAAAAAAACACTGTTCTATCTGTTGTCTATAATAATAGTGAGAGAGGAAAATCAAATTATACAGTAATGATAATATTTGTATAATAATGTTAGTTTCACATATCACATATCTGTGGATAATGACTAATGTTGAACTTATTATGTCACATTGACATTGGTATTGGCCTAGTGAATTTGCTAACATCATGAAGTGTTACTGAATGCCAAAATATTTTTGTCATACTTCAGTATTTCAGTTCATCAGGAACTGAAAAGCTACCCAATCATCTGAGATATTGGAAGGGAAACCTGCCTTGAACATAGTTTCATAACAAGTCCTACAATGGGATGTACTGATATGTGCATGTTCTTATCCAGCTCACAACTAGGGATGAGGGGACTGTTCCAAGAGAATTTTCATACTGATAAATGACATAAACAGGGAATTCATTGACCTGAGACTTACTTTCCAGACTGAAGTTTAGGAACTAGAATCTACATGAGAGCTCAATGTTGGAATCATCCCCTTAAAAAAGTGTCCCTAATTCTATACACACCACTCATGGCAATGTGTAGGTTTTCACCATGAGTGGTGTCAGCCTTTTTTGCCTTTTGTTTTATAAGAAGCAGAAAGCAACATACAGCTTCAATTGAATCTGGCTCTGAGTGTATTTAAGGACATTGATACATACATTATCTAGTTGTTCGTGAGAATAAAGTATATTCTAATGGCCTAATCCTGCATGAATGTGTTCAATTTAATTGTGCAGTCAAATTTCTTCTCTGTCTCTAGGATAAGAATAGATTTATAATTAATAGATTCTCCTACTCTTTGAAGTCTTTGAAGACCATTATGAGCATGGGAGGCTTACATCTCTGAGACTGGAATAGCTAAAGTACACTGGTATCTCAAAATCAGTGACAAAATTAAATTACAACTTTCTTGTCTGAATATAGCAACACACAGACCTCTTGGCAAGCATAATTTACTTGGATGATTTCCGTTTGTAAATTACTTGTTAGTCATGGCTTTAAATTTAGAGAGAATGGAGTCTTTCCCATTTGATATGTTTCATTTAACTCAAATCAAGCATTGTTTCAACACTCAAGTTTTGTTGCTCTCACTGGTAATTGCTTTCTTTATTGAGATTGATACATAATGTCTAGTCTTTTTCTTGGCTCCAGGGTAATTGTCCACATAAATTTTTTTTGCTTTGCTTCTCAGTAATGTCATCTTACAAGCCTCGTAAGATTGTCAAAGCGTCTTGAGTGTTTATTTCCTGTGTTTATTTCCTCTGGGTCTTAAGATAATGAGTCTTAAGATAATACAATGAGTCTTAACATAATGTGAACATAGGGATGAAATAGCTGATTAATTCAAGAATGAAATGCACATTTTAAACATTTTCTCCACATCTCTGGTCCAAAGAGTCTAAAGACAACAGACGTGCTAGAGTGTTGTTCAAAAATCAATCCTTTGCGTAGCATCCTGCATAGCATACTGAAGTGCATTATGTCTTGACTAAATTTATGCACATGTCTTCATCTGTTTTTGAGCAGTTAATTTAGCCCACATTGATTGTTTCCCCAATGCTCCAGACTGGTATTCTGGTGATTAACAAACAATGTTTTTTTTTTTTTTTCACTTTGTATAGACCAGGAAGCTTGAGATGCAGACAATGGCCACTACAGGGCCAATAGTGTGACGAAATAATCTCCAAAGCCTTGTATAGTTATTAGAATGTGTTCTCTGGACTGCAGAAATAATAGTGGCTGTGTCTTCTGGTGAAAGCTGGCAGTGTACTGATTGTGTTGTAGATTATTATGGTCTCAGAGAGGGCATTTTTCACATCCCTACCAGAGACAAAATGTGAGTGGCTGAAAATATCCTCCATATGTTAATATTTCATGGTAGTCGGCACAGAGCAGCAGCTTTTAGGCACATCCTGCTCTTTTCAGCTCCATCATAGCCTCTGGTCTCCATTCTCTCTCTCTCTCTCCCTGATGTGGAGCAAACCTGCGGCTCTCCAGCTGTTTCCACATCGCGGCAGTGAAAGTACACAGTGTTTTTGTCCATTTTTGGCCCTGGTCGCTCGTCACGTTTTCTACTGCCACGGCTGTGCAGTGGACCTGACAATTCTGCGCAGATTTCTGATCTCAAGGATGCTCTGATGCGTGTCTTCTGCACACCAGTACAGACATGGACACACACACACACACACACACACACACACACGCATACATTGTCTGATTGTGTGGGCTATATATAATTCTTAAATAGAGCTGTCGGAACTGTCTTTGATACTCTTTACAATGTCCCATCATTGCAACTAATGTTATTATTTATTAATTTGTTTGTCTAATATCCTTATCCAACATGAATTACAAATAGTTAATAGATGCATTACAGAGCAAACAATGCAGGACATTGTATTATAATTTAAAATGAAAGAATGAAATTTACCATTACCTGCTATTTCCTATGGCTAAATAAATCAGCCAAACACGTCACTGGACAGAAAGCTGAATCAGGCAGTGTGCAAACCTCAGTGTTATAACTCAGAGTTGCACTCTGCTTCCTGCTCTTCTGCGGGGCTGGTCAGGTAAATGTGTGACACAGTTTCACAGCTGCTTTGGGCCTCATGAATTAGTCAAATGGCTGCACTTCTGGAGATAGGAGGGGGATGGAGCTGCCTGTTCCTTCCTTCCATCTTTAATTGTGACTATGAGGTGTGGCTAGGCTGGGGTAAATTAATTTTTTTGTCAAGAAATTCATAACCAAGCATCATCTTCACTATTTATATTTGTCTAAGAAACAAATTTAAAGTCTTTAGATCAAAATGTCTTTGAACGCATGTTTCCAGTTTCCCATTATCTTAACCAGGTGTGTCCAAACTTTCAACTGGTACTGTAGGTGCCCGCAGACATACACATACACATACACATACACACACACAGACGCAGACACAGGCACACACACTCATGCACACAGCACATAAACTGCCTACCCTAGGACCCATCACTTAATGGGTCCAAGGGTAGCTGCATGTCGGTGAAGAAAGGGTTAAGTCCACAGCGTTTTCAAAAGTCTGCATTATTCATCTGCTATCAGAAGGAAGGAGCTGGCATCGCTATGAAGTGAGCATGGAGCTGGAGACAAGCCACACAGAAAATTATTTCAGGGCAATGACCCCTCTTTACACGCATACACTCACACACACAGAAGGCACTTTAAATACTGTATTTCTAAGTATATCTCTCTGCCATATGGTAATTATGGAATGCTCAATGGAAAGCCTTTGTGTGGTGTCTCCATTCCAAACACTCCCTGCATAAGCCTTTCCCACCATCTCTCACGAAATATAAACACATTTATGCAATTCATCAAAATCGCCTTCTTGTTCTCAAAGTAGCATTGAATTATCCACACATTTGAACACAACCACACAAAAATATTCTCTCCACAACTTTGGGATGCAGTTTCTTGAGAAGCATCCACTCATATATTTAGTTAGGTCAGTTTGTTTGCACAATGGTTGAAATCAGCGTAAAGTCAATTATTTCCCTCTGGTTCCGTATGGAATATCAGTTCCACATCATGAGAGGCAATGATTTGCCCATACTGTAGCTGTACCTGCTTTTGGCTGGATAATTCCCCCATCAGTCCTGCTGCAGCTGTGATTGAAGTCATTTTTAAATACTTTTTCCTGATTTACAAGGCAAGTCTGAAAGCATCAATGCAAAGTTAAATTTCTTGGAATACAGAAAAGAAAAAGGAATTGGAATGTAAACTTGAGTTTATTGAGTTTATTTTTGTGTTTACCTCTTTTGTGATTCTTTTTCACAGAAAATGTTCAGACATTGGCATATAATTTGTCAATTTTTTTCTGGCATGTTCTTCAATCATGTAAAAAATTAATTTCCAAAGCCTTTTCTACAAAATACTTTTAAGGCTGGAATCTCAAAAAATGCATTGCATGACTAAGACTAGGACCAAATATACTATGCATTTAACTACATTACTACATTATTGCATTCAGCCTCAGTAGAACATGATGTGGAACTGGCCCTTGTGTGGTCATATGACATTACGCTTTGAGGATAACGCATTAGCCCTAGCCTACGAGGCTAACATTAACTTGGCTAACTGGAGTTTGACAGATTTATGTTAATGGTGTCATGTGCATGTATGCAATAAATGTGTTTCATGCACTGCAAAGCACTCATTAGAAGTGCGCAACTAATTGGCTCTATGAATGTATTGCTCTATAATGCTCTCCATCGTGCTACTTCCATGGGTGTGAATGGTAGGGGACCAAAGGAGTAATTCACAAAAGAGGGTCTCCCTGAACGCGGAAAGGACCTCTTGATGGTTGAGCAGTGTTACAGCACCTCTACTTTCAACATCTATTATGAGGCCCGCTGCTCCATCATAAGGGCGGAGGGGAGTCACTGTGCTCAAACCTGGTCTTGTTTCTCAGCCTGCTGTGATAACCCAAAGGTGCCTCCTGTGATCATATGCACCCAGGCCCTTTCTACTCCTCTGCATGGCTGTGAGTGGCCACAAGTAACTCAAGGTAAAATGACACAAAAAAATGTTTTAGATCGCAAAATACTGTCACACCGAATTTGTTCAATTGCAATGCTGCTTCATTTCAATCAAACTCATAATTCAGCATCGTTACATATGATCATCATAAGTTCCTAAAATGGTTTGTCATTTAAATTACATCACTGGCCAAAACATCTTTGTTGTTAATATTCCTTTTAAGGGAAATCCAAATTCGTTATAATAGCAGGCCAGAGTTCACACAAATAACTACTCACTTCTGCTTCTGTACTACACCTACTGTGCTTCTAAAAAATCTCATTTTAAGGGTGCACATTTTAAAACTTAAATGTTTCAACCATGTTTTAGATGTAGTCCTTGTAACTGCATGGCATTGATATCAAAGTAAACCCTCCAGTGGATGGGGTTACCCACCTTATGACTGGCTCCTGTGGGTCATCAAAGTGTTAAGCGCATCAGTGTTTTATCAGCCCATCGGCTGGCCGCCCTTGAGGGCAAAAGGATCAGAAGGATCAGTTTTACTGCAGGGAGATTAGTAAGTCAGGGCGTCGCGTTCGTGGGGGTGTCGCAAATGTGCTGATGCCGTTCTCATCCTTGCCAAAAAAAATCACCTGAAACGATGTCCCAGACCCCGGTGACGAGCTAGGGAAAAATGACCCGCCCCAGGCTATATGCGTCCCAAGGATCCTGAGGAATGAAATAGGTTCAGGAGCTGTGAGTTCACAGAATCAATGCTAGCACTGCTGAAACTCCAGTTCCTCATTATATGGATAAATGGATGTAATGTGCTGGCTTTATTGCATTATATCTCTGTATTTGCCATCACTGAGGCATATTAGAGTGTATCAGTGAAAACATTACTGAGTCTCTGCCTGTCATGTGGTTTTGTTTATAATTTTTCATACGCAGTTTTCTACATGCAATTCCATGTCTCAAGAATTGACATTTTTTGATTTATTGTTTTATTTATTTATTTATTGTTTTATTTTTGATTTATTGTTCTCCTGTGTGGGTAGGGATGCGTTCTGGCAAATTAAATTCGAGACAGATATTTAGATCCTTTTATATGTAAACTTGCCATTCTGAGTTGTCCCTTTTTGTGGGGAAAAAACAGAAAATGAATCTTATGAAGGCTCTAATGACTGGTGCTGACATTTCCCTTCACATTTGCACCATTCACTGTGTTGTTTATTTATTGATTGCAAAATGTCACTGCAGAGACCCTGTGTGGAGGTTTGCATGTTTAGATACTCTCTTCTGAGTGAATGTGGGGGAGGGTTGGGACACTGCCTTAGACCGTTGCCCTTCAAGGAACAAATATCAGACGATCTTACATGCCACTTGTGATCTGATCATAATGCTTTCCATTAAAAAAATAATAAAACCAGTAACAGAGAGAGCATTAGGATAAATGCTGTTGAGTCACAATTAGAATGAAATGTTACTTGATCTTTGATCATAATGGCTGTGGCTGCACTTGGATGTGGCCTCTTTTGCACAAATAGATCACAAATGGATCCACAAATGGATCATCCCCTTCTTTCCCCTCCCAGTGTTTTTTCTTGTTATCTTAACAAGAGTTTATTTGACAGTCATCATAACGGGCACCTGCAAGGTACATGCCCTGCTCAGAAAACAGGTCGATTGGAAAGCTCTCAGTTTCCAAGCTTTCTCCCCATGCAGTTTATTTCAAGCTTAGCCCTAGAAGTAGCGTAAGGGCCTTCTCACTTAACATCACAGTGTTTGCGTGGCAGGTGTCTCAGAAGCCTCACCAGCCATTAATGTTACATCATGCTCACCCTGAAAGCCCTGCTGTAATAGGGATCTGTATTCAATGGTGTGATAAAGTTTGTTGAATACTATAAAATCAGTGTCCTTGCACTGGTACCCTAAGCACTGTTCACGCACATGTATTCCGCATGTGTAAGTACTGAACACAGTGTAAACCCAGCACAATGCAGTTTCAAGGGCTGTCTATTCTGTTGTGAAAGCACACTGATGTGAGCAAAGCGAAACTGGCAGGCTGAAGGTCACATGTCACAGGTCCCAGGTCACTGACTTACAATGAAGCCTACCTCTTCCTATCAGACATTGCCTATCACTCATTGAGTAATCGGTAATGAGCATGTGAGCTCCAGTGTGTGACAGAAACAAACCAGCATTGCAGTAGAATTCTAGTGGTTAGTCTGTAGGCTTTTGATGTGATCCTTTTCAGTGATCTACTGATTTTATCCCTTAGATGTGATGTTGCAAAAGTTTTAATTAAATGATAATAGTTGAATATTGAATTGAATTGAATTGAATATTGAATTGAATAATAATTAAAAAAAATTGAAAATTATTTCCTTTCTGAACAGACACAGTTAGCCAAGGCACATTCCATAATTTTCAATGTAATTATAGATATTTTATACATCCAGAGGATGTAGCTATGAGAATAGGAAGCCATCAGCATAGGCCAATCACCTGTCTATCCCTCCTTTTGTCTTGCTTATATGTGTTTGCCTGTATGACTACTGCATGTGACACCTGGTATCACACAATGGTGCCAAAACATAACAACTTCATACTCATTCAAGTAACACCAAAAAACTGCATCCCCCATTTATATCACTTGAATGGTGGGGAGGTTAGCCCTAATGTGGCTAACCAGCACAGTATGCTAATGTGAACCTCTTTACAGCCGCCATAGTAATATACATGCTCTAGCATCACTAGTTTGCATTAGCACGTTTACACATACGTCATTAACGTATTTGCATCTCTGCTGATATTGGGCTATGTGTGTGATATGTGTGTTCCCTTTCCTAAGCTACCATTCTGAGACAGCTCCAGTGGATGGAAAGCGAGAGTGTGTGGGTGATTCGTACATCAGGTGTGCTGTCAATAGGAACTGGCAGGGCTGCCCATGTTCATACGGTGCGTGGGTGATGGACCCTGAGGGGGGTTCCCCAGGGGCCGCTCCTCGGGCCTCTCTCCAGCAGCACTAGGGTTAAATCTCCCTTTTTACGCATCAACTCTTTGTGCTTTCAACCAAAATCAACACAGGCCCCCATCCACCCACCAGTCTGTGCAGGCAGCTGAGAGGAGAGTTCCCTCCCTCCAGCTATGCACCTGCACATCCAGGAACCAAAGCTGGGTTGAACATTTCACAAGCCTGTTTTGGCCTCTCATTCATTCTTGTATGGATTGTTTAAACTGTTTTGTTGAAGTTCAGATAAATAAAATTATGAATTTTGGCATCGTCTGGATCCAGTCTGTTTCTGGACCTATAACAAAACACATCTTAGATTGGAGAGGTCACCTCTTTGTCATGATTTAGTCTGAAATTATTGTGAGATGTCTTCTAAGATGGCAGCCACTGCAATGTCAAAGTTTCTAATCAAGGGAGCAGCTGAAAACAATATCTGCCAAATGGGCTGTCACCTCATTACACACACAAACACTGGTGACCCACTCAGATCAATGCATTTAACGTGTTTATTACCTCAGACACACCATATCTATCACATCTAAGTGTGTGTGTAAAGTGTGTAAGAGAGGGATGGAGGGAGGGAATAATCACGTCTTTGTGTGTGTGCATGTGCATGTCTATGCGTGTACATGCATACTGTATGAGTGCGTGTCCATGCATATATGATGTTCAGATTGCTGCCTCTCTCCTTCCTCCCTCCAGTTCCTGACTCCACAGTGTGCAGATGGAGGAGCAGTACCGTGGATCAATACTCCGCTCTTTACCCCATGCACCCGCTGCAGATAGATGTGTCTGTCAAAAGGTCAGCCTCTCAGCCCTACACAAAGCAACCAGACAGAACATGATAGACAGACAGACAGATCACTGACAGGCCCTTGCCACCACTACGAAAACTGAGCCTAATCCAGGGCTGGTTTCTATGCTCCAGAAATGCTGTCAGACCTTGCAACTGTTGTCAGCATTCTGCAATGCAAAAGTGGGGCAATACTGCCACTGCATCTATGCAGTTGCATAGCCCTTGCTCAGTATAATTCTCATCCGCCATTCTACATCATACATGTTCTGTGGCCCAATGACATAGCTAAAATTTTATTAGATGTGTAGATTGAAGCAAATGCCCTAACCCATATCTGTGTGCATACAACAAGAGACATAAAAATATAAACGTGCCCTTCAGAGACAATAATGCGTCTAGAATTTAATTTATATCTATTCACCAGACTAGACAGGGGGCAGCATACATGGTGTGACAGCCAACTGCACATTAATCTGTCATTACGAATTCATACTGTATTCCATTCTGCTATTTGATAGGTCCTTTGCTTACTGCTGTGCTCTGCAAGTAGAGCATTGCCTCATTAGTGAGTTAAAAACAGACAAATGGGGCTACTTTGCACCTTGGTTTCAATCAGGAAGAAAGGAGGTGAAGGAGTACACGCCATGAATTGTTAATGACTCTGTCATTAAATGATCCTGGTTGCACTGAAGCAGTGATGATGTTTCTGAGCTTCACGTCGAAATGTGAGATGAAGTTCGTTGTTGAGTGGAGGCAAAGAGTGTTATAGCAACCCTGGCATACTTGTCATCTGAAAATAGTACACCATGTATGGGTAGTAAAGACCAAAGCCATTTGGATGGCTCTCTAATGCAAGAACTCACTTCAGTCAGATATAACCGCATCCTTCTGTAATACCTGCAAAAAGCCTTTTTTGGAATGTCATGAAATAATTTACATTACAACCCTCCCTATTTCTACACATGCTTCCTTTTTCCCTTTCCCTCACAACCTCCCTGTCTTTTTCTCTCTTTTAACACCTGGTGGGTGTGGCTATATCCAATTATCCAATGCCCTACAAGTAACATACACGTTCTCATGGTTTTTTACTGTTTGGCAGTGAACTTGATGACAAAAGCTTCCTATTGCAAGGTTAAGGAAATGTTAATGAAATGTTAATGAAAAACATACAGGGTCCTAACACAATGCATTCATATGCACCTACATGAATAAAACAGGAGGGAACACAAATGTCCGTAGCAGTGAAAACTGCATCTTCACAATTTCACTCAAAAACATATCTTAACAGGCTGCGTGTGCATTTAATTATTTTTCTAACGCTCATTCGAACACGGTAATGTAATTTCAGTGTGATAAGACAGCAGATGAAAGCAATGCCGCTCTCCAGTGTATCCCCAATGCCACAGAGATTGTAATCCCGCAGGGGTGGGTTGTGCTGCCGGGAACCCGCTGGTACCTCCGTCAACCGTCTCTAGGGGGCGTCAAATTACTGGAACTGCATCGATCATCGGCGTCTGCCATTGACAGCAACAACTGTCTTTGTAAAGGATGGTTAAATCATTCTTGTGCCGTTGTAAAAATATAAAATCATTACATGCAAATATTAGTAGTAGTAATTGTTGTAATAGTCGTGGCAGTGTGGTTTTAGAAAAGAAAAAATAGTAAAAATAGAATTTTTAAAAAGCATGTAAACTCTTTAATGCTTGCACAGGGAGTATATTTCACAAATGTTCAAGCTTGAAGGTGACACCCACAAATCACTGCACTGTAACACTGTCGTGCATGGGAATCAAATAATTTTATTGTAGATCTGAAGCGCCTTTTGTCGCCTTTTATCGGTCAGAAGTTACACAATAACATAACATAATTTATTAGCTGAATGCAGTATCACGGAGAACCATACTACTTTTGTAAGTTGTATTGCATCGATCCGCGCAACTCATTTTGTTCTTCAGTACTTCTCGCGTTCGTCCCAGGTTTTGGGCAGATTGGTGTGGTTAGTAATGACTATACGTTCATGCATCCGCCGCATCGAAGTAGCTCACTGTCTAAAATGAAACAATATAGCGTCAGTGTAGCCTTTGGTGACGTACTGTAATATGAGTAATATACACTGTAATATGTACTGTTGGGGAAGTCGTGTGTACTTCCAAGAGGGACACAAGAAATGAACAGTGTGTATCGTGATCTTATATTCAGGGTGGATTTATCTTGCTCTTTACGACGCATCTTTTCTTGAAGAATTACTGTATTAGCAATGAGTTTACACCTGTTTACACCTGAGTTTACACCCTCAAGCTACTGCTCTGTATCCTCTACACTATTTATACTGTGTAGTAGATGATATTAAAGTGAAAGCTGTTTCAGTGAATGTAGGCTACAACGCCTCAGTTGTTTGTGGTACTGTGTGACGTGTTTATTTGAGCTTTGCAGAGTTATTGGTTATAATAACGCACCACTTTAATGCTTCACTGTCCCTTTCAAATGACGCAACCTAATCACAAATTAGTTAATTTAGGGAAAGTAGCGTACTTTGAATCGTTGATGCAAGTACCATTACTATCATTTATAGTAGAGGCAATGGAGACAACTTAGAACGGATCAGCCGTCAGTCGTGTTGTTTTCATGAAAAGGGGCTTCTGAAAGTATAACGTGATATCACTGGGAAAGAGGCTGTCTTAACCTGTTGTAACGGCGGTGTATCTCTCTGCGTTACCTGCTGCGTGAGCTGCCTCCACCCTGAGCGCTCGCGGTGACCGCTAATGCTCGTCCTTGCGTCGCAGCGGAGCAGACGGGCACACGGCAGGGTGTGTGCTCCGGTACAGTGGATTGGAAAAGCTCACAGCGTTTCCGACCGCTAAACTTGCCTGTCCCACCGTCCTGTTGCAGAGAACGTTAATTAAGAGGGGAAGGAGGTGTAGCCACGGGATGCCACCTACCTGTGGGGTCTGTCAATGTGTTTACCAGATTTTTCCACTCGGCGATCGTTCCTCTCCCTCGTAGTGTCATGTTGGAATACAATAAGCCCTCCAATGAGACGCAGAGGGAAAGAGGAAATTGGCGATTGCAAAAGGGACTTCATTCTAGCTATTTCCATGATGTCAGCTTTTACCAATTCCCCCAGAATAAAGCTGCCAAGGTGTTCGCTCGTTTGTGGACACATATTAATTCAACTTTTATATCATGACCACTTAAAATGAGCCCTCACTTTAAGGTTTTTACTTTAGATAATGTGTGGTAACACACAAAAAGTTTTATGAAAACCTTTTTTTTTAAGATGGCATTGGGGAGAAAGAGAAAAGTGGTAAATTCTCTTCCTTTATTTTATCCAGTCTGACACAAACCCGAACTCCGCGCTCTTCTCTCAGGGGAAATTGAGGTTTTCTCCCAACTAAGACAAAACTTGCTGCCTTACATACAGAATAAGTGCTATCTGCCATATCATGTTCTGTTTAAAAACCTTTTTTTTTTTTAAGATGGCATTGGGGAGAAAGAATGCCTGGTGTCTTCCTCAGTCTGTCACTTCTTGCCAACTGTTGGCATTAATCAGAGCTGTCTGTGGGACTTCAGCAGCTGTCAGTGTCAGGAGAGATCCTTATGTAATGGCTTTGGGAGGAGGAGAGGACAGGAACCTTTCCCTCATCGGTCTATGTTTGAGTTGCTAGGGGCAATGCATCTCTCTATGCATCTTTTGCTGGGTTCATGAAGTGATTTTTAATAATTTCCTTGGAGTCAATTTTCTTTTTTTTTACAACTGTTGCTATAGTGCAAGACTAGATGCAAAAGTAACCATATAAAATGGCCTATAAAGCAAGCTGTGCATTTCACAGGGATTTTTGTTGTGTTTTGGGAAAACCCTATGAAAACTGGGTGAAATTTGCATAAACAAAGCGGGGTTTCACCATTGCAAGACCCCAGTCTCTGTGTGTGGATGGTGGGATCTCATGTGTGAAGCTCCGAAATCCCCCTGCCTCACCGTCTGCCCGATTTCCTCACCTCACCATTCTGCCAGCCTCAGGGCACCTCCCCTTGGCACGACCTCAGGTGCCAGGCAACACAGATGCATGCTGCATATGGCCTAGAGCAAGGGAGGGGGAGAGGGAGGGCGTCCTCCTCGCACTAGCTCTGACTCTGATCTGATTCGCAGCTTTTTCACCACCCTCCTCCTTGTCTGACAGCTCCTCTCCTCTGGTGTTTTTTGGGAGATCAGAGACCTTGAGGCTTCTGCCAAGGACAGCCAAGGAGAGCCCCTGCATCCCCGCAGTGCGGCCCCCCTCACACCTGCCACGCTAAGCAATGAGCAGAAAGCTCAGGAGATGGTCAGCACACAGTGTGTGTTTACTCCACTGAAAGGTGCGTGAGTCAGCAGATAGGGAACGTCTCACTGTTTCTGCAGGAAAACACCCAAGGTTATTGCAGCAGATGTCGTTTATGGTGATCCTGCCTATTTTACAGACAGCCTCTGCTAAAACAAGCAGTAGGTATCTGCTTACATCCTAAAGGGCTATAATCTATTCTGCACCCTTACAGAAAATCTTGGGACCACTGAAAATAAATTATATGTCTGATGCTGTGGACTCTGGTCTTCAAAATGCTTGTGTTGGAAGGCATAGCTGTCAGGGATTTTGCTGGAAGGAGGTCTGTTAGTGTAAGGTATTCAATCGTTTGTGTCCAGTGCACCTGCAAAAACACAGGTGATCACCAGGGGGGTGAGGGTGGGGAGCAGGTGATCTAGGCATTCAAACCACCCCCGGAGACCTGATGAGTCACTGGCTCAATGTACAGGCCTCCCGTATCCCTGGAAACAGCATCGGTCAATAAATTGTACAGGAGCGGAATGATCCACAACTGGAATTTCAATGTGGCTGCACCCAGGTTAAACAAGATATTCAGAAAAGCAGCAGCTACCAAACAGGCCACAGAAATGCTCAAAACTCCTCTAACATCCACGTCCACTTGGGCATTTCGCTCATGCGTGAGAATAGGCACCAGGATAAACATGACCATAAACATTAACATGTTCTAATAATCATTCATAGGCAATTTTGGAAAGAAAAACAGACACAAGGAAATCCATTCTCACCACTGAACCAGTGAATATTTATCCCTCCGGTTTAGAGCACAGAATTTCACTTAGGATCCTTTGTACTGTCAGTCTGTGTGACCACTGCAGCGCTGTTGAGGACATCAGTGTGATCCTGCTTCATTGCTCTACTAGACTAGACTCAGCCATTCTAATGAAGTCCACAGTCATAGGTTGGTAGAGGGCATGCCTCGGAGACACCCTCAGGCCTGCGTTACTTCGCCCCCGTGAGTCCATTAATCTGGATAATAGGGTCAACTTCAGGGGCTGCACCGTTGTGATCCATTAACCTCGTTATGGGGTAAGGCGATCCTTCTCCACCTTGACACTGAAAAGAGAGAAATGTCTGGAAAGGACAGTGTCACACACTGCGTGTCTGTTCTCCTGGTCTCATCTTTGCACCCGTGTCCCCTCTTTCACTGGGAGGGGCTTCTCCAAACATATAGGGTTACTGGATGAGAATTACCAGAGCGTGCTCTCTGACATGCGTTTCAAGTTCCTTTTCAACATGGCCACCCGAACGGACACTTGTATGGGAAGAGTAAATATAGGATTACTAGGCCAGACATGCCTTGTGAAAGCTACAGTTAAATTATAGATATAAAATGACTATTTCTGTCCCATGTGGCTGTACATTTGACAGTTTACTTTCTCATCCAGTAATTTAACATCTGCAGGTCTGTTCATTCTTTTGCTGTCAGATCTGCATTAGTTTCCTCTCTGCATTAATCATCTTTGTCTTGACCCCTCTAATTAAACTTACATAAGAGCGTCTTGGCCTTCTCTGCTCACTTCAGAGATGGGGAGCTCTTCCCAGAGAGTATGGGAGGATCACACCGATAAGAGACACTGCTGGAAGATGTAGGCTCAGATTCAATGCAAATGCAGTTGAGTTACCCTTAGCTTTCAGGAACCAAACTGGTGTGTTTTTGTTTATTTATTCATTTTTCCTCTGACACAGCATTTTTGTGAAGTTCAACAAACACAGATCAAATGACATTTTTAGGTGTCAAACTACACCGACATGGCAGATGCAGTCTTCGTACTTGATTTTAAAAATAAATCCAGTTCATGGGGAGTTAATGCTCCATGGGTAAACATAACAGTTACTATTGAAATCTGTGAATAGATATTTGGTTTGGCTTTGATTGCAAATCAATAACATTAGCCAGATGGCAAGCAGATAACAGTTAAGGAACAGTGCAAGCTGCAGAACTGATTAAAATGAATGTAGAATAAAAACACAAAAGGCTACACTAGAACATTCAGAAATTATAAACAATAAGTTCACATATAAAATTAATGGGGGACTGGTGCAGCCAACAGTACAAATTGACTATGATGTGCTGTGATGTCTGTATATTATGTGGTGTCTGTATTTAGGCAGTTTATACAGTAGAATGTCCACATGTTCGTGCTGTACCCTATAACCATGCATTGTGGGACAGGCTGCGGGTTGTGTGTTGCTGTCAGTATGCTCACACCCCTGTAACTGGCTGCCCATTGAATCACCGGTTACCCACTGCATCTCTGTGTTTACAGTGACGGTGACAGTGTCACAGCGGGTGACGGAGTGACGCTGTCATACTGTCACAGTGATGGGGAAGGAGGAACTGATGATGGCGGGGTGACAGCATGCCAAGGCAGAGAGGTGGTGGAGCAGAGTGGGTGGGTTTCACAGATCAGGGCTCATCTTACACTCTCTCCCCCTCTAGCTCTCCCCTCTCCCTTTCTCCCTCTGCACTGTCTCTCTCGCTGTCTCTGACTCCTTCACCTTCTCCCATTCTGTTCTCTCCTTTCTTTCTTTCTCTTCCTTCTCTTCTCTCTCTCTCTCTCTCTCTCTTATCCACCTATGTCATCCTTTCCCTTATTTCCACTCTTTCCCTCTGCTTGGATCAGTTAAGTTATGTGGTGCCGGTATGATTGTTTATTACAGAGTATTGACAAAGCCAAATAAGTAGTTAAAACTCCTCCCCTTCATCTCCTTCCTCCTCTTGCAGGGTTCACCATGCCTCTGTCATTTTTACAACTTCCTGACACGAGAGCACCGCACAAAGGAACGGCTGCTCATAAAGCATTCAGACGGAGGCAGATCGCCCACGCTGTCACTCTCTTAACGACAGCAGCGGTACTGATGGTGGCTGCAGCGGGAGGCGAGGCACGGCAATGGCTGTAATGAAGTGATGATCGGCGCGAGGAGCAGCGGGGAGACGTCGCGGAGCGTGCGCGCGGCCCGCCCCTCTGGGCTGTCGAGCCGCCCGTCACGTAAAGCAAATTCCAGCTGAGGAAGACTGATGTCTCAGCGCAGCCGGGCGGACACAGCGCAAGATGGATGAGGACCGCAGGAACGCGGAAGCGCTTCCGCGACCTTCAGCCGCGTCCTGCCCCCCGCGCGCTTCTGCTAACTCGGCAATGCAAGGATACGGGGGCGGGGGGGTCGGGGGGTTCTCTAACTCCGTTAGCAAAGACGAATCGATGAGGGAATGCATTCTGTCCACGAACACCGTTTGGCTCTTTATCATGTAACACAATAGCCGAGCGGCCCCGGCCGATTTGGCTGTCCTTTTCAAAATGTGCAGGATGAACTTTGATTGGTGATTTTCTGTTGAAGGGCCAGCTAGGCGGAAAGGAGATGGAGAGGTGGGCCAGCGGCTCTATAGATCTAATGTCATCGGCTCCGGCCCTCCTCACACTTTACTGACTGCACAGCCATTCTGTTAATTTGACAAACTCTTGCTTGCTGGCACAGGCCTTGCTTGAATCAGCAAGGACATCTTTCCCCCCTCTCTATAAATAAAAGCTGTCGGTTACTGATACATTTGAAAACTTGAATGGACAGATCAAGTGGTGGCATCTTTCCTCATGGAAATATACTAAGCAGCCAATATAATGAATGAGATCAATTTTCAAAGTGGGCTGCATGCTGTATGTAATGATTGTAATTATGTTGTTATGAGAAACATGCAATGTCGGTATAGGAACACTTAGTTAACCGTTAATAAGGTGAAACACTGTGAAATTGAACATTGTTTAATAAACTCTTTCAGATTTTCTCTGATCACAACCTCAAACCCCATCCTTAACTCTTTGTGATAACACACAGACATTTTTTCTGTAGTTTTAGTGTTTAATTGCTGTATCATAGACAGGGCAGGTAATTGGGAATTAGTCTGAAGGATATGCAAATCTAATCTAGTAAATCACAGGAAAAGCAGCTAATATAATAAATTACACAAAATATCAATACCTGATGCAATAAGTTACAGCATGCTAATGGCAGTTCTCAGTGACATTCATCAAAATGTTGTTCATTTGTCTGGTATCTTGAGCAGCAAATAATAACTGAATTGTGTTGCAGACACCATCATTTTGTATGGTGCAAAAATTTTCAGTGATAGCTTTTTCCTGTTCAGTAAAATCCAATACCCTGTCAAAAGTACCTGTTCTCTTTTACAGTACCTGTCCTTAGAGCATCTCACACTGAATCTGAACTCTTGCTCAGAAGCAAATCCACAGCATCAGAGAGGAAATTTAAGGAACAAACAGAGCTTTGATGTGGCGGTGCCTTCCTCTTCTCCAGTGTACCAGACTGGGACACCTTTAGTCACTGTGTATATGTTTCTGTCTGTGTTCATGGAAACTTAATATTATTCTCACATTTTTTTGACAAAAGCACATAGACAGAAGATCAGTAAATTGACAATTCAATATCAAAGTAATCAATGATTTCAATGTGAGAACATTGTCTTTGTGCAAACACTGTGCCTTGCCTCCCCATGCACTTGTTGTAGTGACTGCTTGATCAACATTTTGTTGCCATAACGTAACCTCTCCAGGGAATCATGGGGTGTAGGTTGTCATTGGGGGGGCATAGCTTTGTGATTGGGGCTACCGATAGGCCCAGAGTCAAAGAACAGAAATCTCCCCAACCTTCAGAACAAGGGACTCAACTTTACTGAAAAATATCACTAATGTGTATATTCCAGATAAGACTTTTTGCTTGAGCTGTATGCCTTACTTGGATGTCTGTGTGCAAACGAAGAAAATTCTTGACAGCATGTTTCCTTATTATTATTATTATTATTATTATTATTATTATTAGGATTTCACAAAAGCTAGTTTAATTTGGGTAAAATAATGGTTTTCAGATTCTTCTGGTTGTATTAATAATGAATACAAATGAGTGGAAACTCATTTGATTATGATTAATATGATTGGTTTGAGTTTGCATTAATAGTAGAGCCAATGTTATTATAATAAGTAACATTTATAATATAATAGCGTATAATAAAAAAATAACATTTGTTGACAATTGACTGTGCAAAGAGCATACAGTTCTTCATAAAGCTGAAATAAAGGAAAATTGCACAATATCTGAAGTTATCTAGTCTCAGATTACTTGCTTGTAATTAGCAACGTAAGATGATGGCTAATCTTAATTAGTGTTAGAAGTACCATAAAAATACATACTTTATATTACTGGTAGGAAATCAGTGTACAGTGCACTGTATTATATTTATATTCATTAAGAACAAAAGGTGTTAGGAAAAAATGGTCTCACTATTTTAAATATTTATTAGTAGTTTACACTTTTTTGTTTAAATAGCTCAGACAGAATAAAAATCTATTAGATATAATATGAATTAAAAAAATAAAATCAAACAGCAACTTCAACAAGTTACTCGCTCAGATTCATAGATCCATCTGCATGGCAATATTGTGTACAGCTGCTAAAGGTAACAGGTTAAACTGAGTCACGCCTGTCATTTTTTCAGAAGAGTATTAGATGCCGTTCAATCTCATGCTCTCACATGGAGCTTTGTTCAGTGAGGAATCACATGCTGTCTGGCCTTTGTTGGTCTCAGACAAAAGTGTGCTGACTTGTCCTTTCTTGGGTTTCTTAGTGGCAAGGCCTTTCCTAGTTTAACTCTTCCACTTGAACTAATATCTTGTGATCAAGAAGTTGCATTTCAAAGTCTGGGGTAACCTGCACCCTCTCATTGCAGGCATGAGAGACAAACATAATTAAGCCTGAGGACTGAAATTAATCTATCCAAATTGCCATACCGGATTAATTTAGCAAACAGTCTGATTGTCAGAATTGATTATTGTTTTTTCAGGAGTTGCCTTTAGTGTTTAGCTTGCAGCTTCTTCTCCAGTCATTTCTCTGTTGGATACGGAGAAAGTTTCATGTGGGCTCTGCACACTCACTGAGGCTTTCTGTGAGAGCCTGGCCTCAGTGTGTCCCAGAGCCACTGGGTCACTGGCTATCATAGGAGTCCCAGAGATACTGGAATAATAATGGTGACAATAACGGGGATGGAAGAATGTCCAAGACTTTCAAAAGGTTTTTCCAACAACCTTAGCCCATAGATTTGAATGGAACAGGAGGTCCATCCCATATTAAATAAATAAATAAATATCAGGGTTTGTGATTAGCCAGATCCCTTCCTTTCATAGGTACATGCATTTTCGCTCTTGCCATGTTGGTGGAGAAGGGCCAGTGTTGTAACAGCATCCAAACACTCAAACAGGGCACAGAGAGAGTCGGAGGAGGGGGAGTTTCTGGACATTTTGTGTGAAATTATTGTTATCAGAATATAACAATGAGAATGAAACTGTACATCACAATCAATGGGTTCATCACCACATCATCACTGTGTAACCACAATAATCACCTATGGTATTCAGGTTTCTCAGCCTCGTGCTGCTGTTCCCTGTCATCCTGTAGGCCATTTGAGGTTGAAGGTGACATTGAACTGAAGCGTTCCCCTCGGCATGGGTTGTTGAGCACAACTGGAACAGTCTGACTGGTATGGATGCATGGGGCGTGATGCAAACTTGAGAGTGAACCGGCCCTTGGGGAGGCAGCTAGTTTGTGTTGTGACAGATGACCATGCGTCTGTGAGTGGGATGCCTCTAGCAATGTCACGTCCCCTCTGGAGGAACGGGGTGGACGAATCCGTGCACATCCTGACCCATGGCTCAGTTTGCTTACTCTGCAGGAGTTAAGTGAGGAGGGGGGGTGGGGGAGTCGGTTCAGGTCCCACCACTCCAAACTTTTGTGGTCTCCTGCAGAAAGGGCATCCACACAGTGCACTTCGCCTCCACCTTCCCAGGAGAGAGAACAGGAGAGAGAGAGCCGGATAGGGGACGGCCCCCACCCCAGCCCGGCTTTTAAAACCCTCCGCCAGGTAGGGGGGTGTGTGAGTATGTCCATGTGCTTGAGTGTGTGTGCATAAGGGTGCGGGTGCGTGCGCGTGTGCCTCCCAATAAGCGGCTCTTGTTACACACTGGCGTAAGGTTACCAAATGGAAGCTTTAATAGAGCTAAAGGCATTCTGATCTCCTGATTGTGTTCCCACATGAGGAGGGAGAGGGAGGACAGATCGCGCCCGGGGACCTCTGTCCTGGTGCAGACCCGGGGATGCCGGTAAGAGCGGCGGGGGGTTGCATGGGCGCGGGGGTGGGCGGGTGTGGAGGAGGTGGCGGGACAGGGCTGAGCAGCGAGGTGTCAGGGAATGTGATAGTGATGTGTTGATGCCTTAAGTTTTTTTTCTGGGGTCTGAATCCTCAACTCTGCTTAAAGCCAAGGTCTTGCTTATCATACGAAGGAGCGTTGCTTGATTCCTCAGAGAAATGTTTTGGTGTCGAGTACCAGTTTGACTTTACTTGGACAGTTTTTCTGCTGTACCGTTGAGGTCTGACACACGAGATGTGACTGTTATAGCAGCGACAGAGAGGCTGTCATAGCTTTCCCAACCCTAGAATATTTGACACAGATTCCTGGGGAGCACCAGTGTCTTTGTGTTTGTATCCATGTGTCAATGAGAAGTAACTTTCGTTAGGGTTCAGAGGTCATTGTGTCTGTGGTGATGGCTTACAGTTAAAGATCAGTTTCAAATGTTTCAGTCAGTAAAGTGTGACCATATATTTTTTTTCTCAACATAGAACAGAACGTAACCCAGAGGTAGTCACTTATGATAGCAAAAGAAAATCCTGTCATTGCATATTTCTTTGAACCTTAAAGAAAGTTTGAAGACTTCAATTGAGATTGAGATTCAAATTACTGAGGAAGAATCTGTGCCCCCTGGAACTGGATCTCAGAACCACAGTTCAATAGAGACAATGCGGCAAGAAGTCTCAGTTCCAACTTCCAAATGAATGCTTTCCCTAACATGACTGTCATTGTTTCAGTCACACCTCAGTTTATTTGCAGTGCAAATAACTAGACATTTAATTAATAGAAACAATTATTCCTACATGACATACTGTCTTTGTTAACTGTCAAGCTGTCTTAAGTGCTGACAGTTTAGCCAGGCTTTAAACAGCTAATTAAGTGTCTGTTGTTGATAGATCATGTCTGGACATCGGTGATGAATGGTAGCAAAAACAAGTCAATGAACCTGAATAATATTTTTCTGTATTGCCTTGTCATGAGATATTTTGATGGTCATCAATTTGGAAGTAAAATTTTCAACAATTTGGCAGGTTGTGAAAGAATATACCGTAGCAAAAAACAAATAAATTAGATTACTTCGCTCACCAGTTAGGGACCATTTGAAAAATCAGGATAGCATTAGTGTACTTGGTTGAGAGAAAACATACAATAACTTGAAGGTATTTAGATTAAAAAAACTTTAAAATACATTGTTGTTGCATACTCTAGCAGTTAGTTTGACTAGTTTTAATTTGAAACTGTTTCAAATTTGCATCACAATTATGTTGTGCAAAGTTTATTTGGATGGTTAATAACAGCTTCAGCAGTTAACAGAAGAACTAATAAAATTGCATGCACGTTGTTCATTACATACTTCAAAGTAGTGTAACTGGAAAAAAAGACAAAAAAGTTTAAAAAAAAGTGTAAAAGTGAAATTGTGTATGGATTGTGTATATGTTATCAGAAATGTTTCACCTAGACTCTGGAGAGGAGTTTTAAACAGTTTTTAAGCTTGCACATCTTTTGCTTTTTTTGATGTGGCCCAGGAGGCGTCTCCAACAGAGACAGCTCTGAGAGACATCAATCAGTCTGTGAAATCACCTGTCACATCAGCATGTACATTCAGCACATTTCCCCACCCTCTGTCCTCCTTGTAAGCTCCCGCCCTCCTGCCTCACCTTACCATCCCTTTAAAATCGATCCTCCCCTCTTTGTACAGTTTGCTATCAAATCCTCAGCTGTTACACTGTCTGTCACGACGCAGAGGGAACAAACTGTACTTTCACCTTTTCCTCTTGTCCTCTCGGCCGTCTGAATAGGCGCTGTTGAGACCTGCTGTGTGTGTGCTTTGTGCCTGAGGTAACCTCTTCACTTAACATCTCAGACAGAACATGGCTAAAGAAAGCTAAGCCGCTCAGCTGGTGGAAATCGAGCACTCCTTAACTTTAATAAATTCAGTGGGATATTAAGTGAACAGAAGGAGAGGTGTGGCGAGACCTCTGGGTGCGGTGTTGTCACAGAGCCATCTTTTTCTACCAGAGTGCAGGAAGGGGTTTTTGGTGTCAATTGCCGACAGGTACTGCCATTTTAAAGGCCGTGAAGATTGAATCAGGTGAGAAGCTACAGTTACCTCTGGCTGTCATCTCAAACCAGACTGGTTGAACTCTGTTATATAGTTCAGTAGGTGAGTTATCAATACAGTGCTGCTGCACAGCCATGGGACAGAATAGATCATGACAGTGACCTCAGCATGATCCTCACTCTGTTTGCGTCGCTCATACCTGCTTCATTTTTCAAACAGGAAGCAGCAATAAACTAGACTGGAGAGTTGGGATTAAGACACAGTTTATAGGTATTAGCAATGGTGTACTTTGCTTAATTTATTGAGTTTTCCATTTTGTATAACAGTGCTGAAAATGATGCTGAAATATTAGCATGGGTGTTATTTCTGTTGTTCTGCAGATCTTGTTCAATGGTTTTGCACACATTAAGTATCACTGCACTCTGTATTACCGTAGCATCAGCTATACTCCCGAAATTAACAAAAGGTTAAAAAAAGTTAAGAAATTGCAGTATGATGTAGAGCAGTGTTTCTCAATCTACCTTCATACAAGTTATATGCTTAACATGATTTCAATGTGAGAACATTGTCTTTGTGCGAACACTGTGCCTTGCCTCCCCATGCACTTGTTGTAGTGACTGCTTGATCAACATTTTGTTGCCATAACGTAACCTCTCCAGGGAATCATGGGGTGTAGGTTGTCATTGGGGGGGCATAGCTTTGTGATTGGGGCTACCGATAGGCCCAGAGTCAAAGAACAGAAATCTCCCCAACCTTCAGAACAAGGGACTCAACTTTACTGAAAAATATCACTAATGTGTATATTCCAGATAAGACTTTTTGCTTGAGCTGTATGCCTTACTTGGATGTCTGTGTGCAAACGAAGAAAATTCTTGACAGCATGTTTCCTTATTATTATTATTATTATTATTATTATTATTATTATTAGTAGTAGTAGTAGTAGTAGTAGTAGTATTAGTATTATTATTAGGATTTCACAAAAGCTAGTTTAATTTGGGTAAAATAATGGTTTTCAGATTCTTCTGGTTGTATTAATAATGAATACAAATGAGTGGAAACTCATTTGATTATGATTAATATGATTGGTTTGAGTTTGCATTAATAGTAGAGCCAACGTTATTATAATAAGTAACATTTATAATATAATAGCGTATAATAAAAAAATAACATTTGTTGACAATTGACTGTGCAAAGAGCATACAGTTCTTCATAAAGCTGAAATAAAGGAAAATTGCACAATATCTGAAGTTATCTAGTCTCAGATTACTTGCTTGTAATTAGCAACGTAAGATGATGGCTAATCTTAATTAGTGTTAGAAGTACCATAAAAATACATACTTTATATTACTGGTAGGAAATCAGTGTACAGTGCACTGTATTATATTTATATTCATTAAGAACAAAAGGTGTTAGGAAAAAATGGTCTCACTATTTTAAATATTTATTAGTAGTTTACACTTTTTGTTTAAATAGCTCAGACAGAATAAAAATCTATTAGATATAATATGAATTTAAAAAAATAAAATCAAACAGCAACTTCAACAAGTTACTCGCTCAGATTCATAGATCCATCTGCGTGGCAATATTGTGTACAGCTGCTAAAGGTAACAGGTTAAACTGAGTCACGCCTGTCATTTTTTTCAGAAGAGTATTAGATGCCGTTCAATCTCATGCTCTCACATGGAGCTTTGTTCAGCGAGGAATCACATGCTGTCTGGCCTTTGTTGGTCTCAGACAAAAGTGTGCTGACTTGTCCTTTCTTGGGTTTCTTAGTGGCAAGGCCTTTCCTAGTTTAACTCTTCCACTTGAACTAATATCTTGTGATCAAGAAGTTGCATTTCAAAGTCTGGGGTAACCTGCACCCTCTCATTGCAGGCATGAGAGACAAACATAATTAAGCCTGAGGACTGAAATTAATCTATCCAAATTGCCATACCGGATTAATTTAGCAAACAGTCTGATTGTCAGAATTGATTATTGTTTTTTCAGGAGTTGCCTTTAGTGTTTAGCTTGCAGCTTCTTCTCCAGTCATTTCTCTGTTGGATACAGAGAAAGTTTCATGTGGGCTCTGCACACTCACTGAGGCTTTCTGTGAGAGCCTGGCCTCAGTGTGTCCCAGAGCCACTGGGTCACTGGCTATCATAGGAGTCCCAGAGATACTGGAATAATAATGGTGACAATAACGGGGATGGAAGAATGTCCAAGACTTTCAAAAAGGTTTTCCCAACAACCTTAGCCCATAGATTTGAATGGAACAGGAGGTCCATCCCATATTAAATAAATAAATAAATATCAGGGTTTATGATTAGCCAGATCCCTTCCTTTCATAGGTACATGCATTTTCGCTCTTGCCATGTTGGTGGAGAAGGGCCAGTGTTGTAACAGCATCCAAACACTCAAACAGGGCACAGAGAGAGTCGGAGGAGGGGGAGTTTCTGGACATTTTGTGTGAAATTATTGTTATCAGAATATAACAATGAGAATGAAACTGTACATCACAATCAATGGGTTCATCACCACATCATCACTGTGTAACCACAATAATCACCTATGGTATTCAGGTTTCTCAGCCTCGTGCTGCTGTTCCCTGTCATCCTGTAGGCCATTTGAGGTTGAAGGTGACATTGAACTGAAGCGTTCCCCTCGGCATGGGTTGTTGAGCACAACTGGAACAGTCTGACTGGTATGGATGCATGGGGCGTGATCCAAACTTGAGAGTGAACCGGCCCTTGGGGAGGCAGCTAGTTTGTGTTGTGACAGATGACCATGCGTCTGTATGTGGGATGCCTCTAGCAATGTCACGTCCCCTCTGGAGGAACGGGGTGGACGAATCCGTGCACATCCTGACCCATGGCTCAGTTTGCTTACTCTGCAGGAGTTAAGTGAGGAGGGGGGGTGGGGGAGTCGGTTCAGGTCCCACCACTCCAAACTTTTATGGTCTCCTGCAGAAAGGGCATCCACACAGTGCACTTCGCCTCCACCTTCCCAGGAGAGAGAACAGGAGAGAGAGAGCCGGATAGGGGCGGCCCCCACCCCAGCCCGGCTTTTAAAACCCTCCGCCAGGTAGGGGGTGTGTGAGTATGTCCATGTGCTTGAGTGTGTGTGCATAAGGGTGCGGGTGCGTGCGCGTGTGCCTCCCAATAAGCGGCTCTTGTTACACACTGGCGTAAGGTTACCAAATGGAAGCTTTAATAGAGCTAAAGGCATTCTGATCTCTGATTGTGTTCCCACATGAGGAGGGAGAGGGAGGACAGATCGCGCCCGGGGACCTCTGTCCTGGTGCAGACCCGGGGATGCCGGTAAGAGCGGCGGGGGGTTGCATGGGCGCGGGGGTGGGCGGGTGTGGAGGAGGTGGCGGGACAGGGCTGAGCAGCGAGGTGTCAGGGAATGTGATAGTGATGTGTTGATGCCTTAAGTTTTTTTTCTGGGGTCTGAATCCTCAACTCTGCTTAAAGCCAAGGTCTTGCTTATCATACGAAGGAGCGTTGCTTGATTCCTCAGAGAAATGTTTTGGTGTCGAGTACCAGTTTGACTTTACTTGGACAGTTTTTCTGCTGTACCGTTGAGGTCTGACACACGAGATGTGACTGTTATAGCAGCGACAGAGAGGCTGTCATAGCTTTCCCAACCCTAGAATATTTGACACAGATTCCTGGGGAGCACCAGTGTCTTTGTGTTTGTATCCATGTGTCAATGAGAAGTAACTTTCGTTAGGGTTCAGAGGTCATTGTGTCTTTGGTGATGGCTTACAGTTAAAGATCAGTTTTAAATGTTTCAGCCAGTAAAGTCTGACCATATATTTTTTTTCTCAACATAGAACAGAACGTAACCCAGAGGTAGTCACTTATGATAGCAAAAGAAAATCCTGTCATTGCATATTTCTTTGAACCTTAAAGAAAGTTTGAAGACTTCAATTGAGATTGAGATTCAAATTACTGAGGAAGAATCTGTGCCCCCTGGAACTGGATCTCAGAACCACAGTTCAATAGAGGCAATGCGGCAAGAAGTCTCAGTTCCAACTTCCAAATGAATGCTTTCCCTAACATGACTGTCATTGTTTCAGTCACACCTCAGTTTATTTGCAGTGCAAATAAGTAGACATTTAATTAATAGAAACAATTATTCCTACATGACATACTGTCTTTGTTAACTGTCAAGCTGTCTTAAGTGCTGACAGTTTAGCCAGGCTTTAAACAGCTAATTAAGTGTCTGTTGTTGATAGATCATGTCTGGACATCGGTGATGAATGGTAGCAAAAACAAGTCAATGAACCTGAATAATATTTTTTCTGTATTGCCTTGTCATGAGATATTTTGATGGTCATCAATTTGGAAGTAAAATTTTCAACAATTTGGCAGGTTGTGAAAGAATATACCGTAGCAAAAAACAAATAAATTAGATTACTTCGCTCACCAGTTAGGGACCATTTGAAAAATCAGGATAGCATTAGTGTACTTGGTTGAGAGAAAACATACAATAACTTGAAGGTATTTAGATTAAAAAAAAAAACTTTAAAATTCATTGTTGTTGCATACTCTAGCAGTTAGTTTGACTAGTTTTAATTTGAAACTGTTTCAAATTTGCATCACAATTATGTTGTGCAAAGTTTATTTGGATGGTTAATAACAGCTTCAGCAGTTAACAGAAGAACTAATAAAATTGCATGCACGTTGTTCGTTACATACTTCAAAGTAGTGTAACTGGAAAAAAAGACAAAAAAGTTTAAAAAAAAGTGTAAAAGTGAAATTGTGTATGGATTGTGTATATGTTATCAGAAATGTTTCACCTAGACTCTGGAGAGGAGTTTTAAACAGTTTTTAAGCTTGCACATCTTTTGCTTTTTTTGATGTGGCCCAGGAGCGTCTCCAACAGAGACAGCTCTGAGAGACATCAATCAGTCTGTGAAATCACCTGTCACATCAGCATGTACATTCAGCACATTTCCCCACCCTCTGTCCTCCTTGTAAGCTCCGCCCTCCTGCCTCACCTTACCATCCCTTTAAAATCGATCCTCCCCTCTTTGTACAGTTTGCTATCAAATCCTCAGCTGTTACACTGTCTGTCACGACGCAGAGGGAACAAACTGTACTTTCACCTTTTCCTCTTGTCCTCTCGGCCGTCTGAATAGGCGCTGTTGAGACCTGCTGTGTGTGTGCTTTGTGCCTGAGGTAACCTCTTCACTTAACATCTCAGACAGAACATGGCTAAAGAAAGCTAAGCCGCTCAGCTGGTGGAAATCGAGCACTCCTTAACTTTAATAAATTCAGTGGAATATTAAGTGAACAGAAGGGGAGGTGTGGCGAGACCTCTGGGTGCGGTGTTGTCACAGAGCCATCTTTTTCTACCAGAGTGCAGGAAGGGGTTTTTGGTGTCAATTGCCGACAGGTACTGCCATTTTAAAGGCCGTGAAGATTGAATCAGGTGAGAAGCTACAGTTACCTCTGGCTGTCATCTCAAACCAGACTGGTTGAACTCTGTTATATAGTTCAGTAGGTGAGTTATCAATACAGTGCTGCTGCACAGCCATGGGACAGAATAGATCATGACAGTGACCTCAGCATGATCCTCACTCTGTTTGCGTCGCTCATACCTGCTTCATTTTTCAAACAGGAAGCAGCAATAAACTAGACTGGAGAGTTGGGATTAAGACACAGTTTATAGGTATTAGCAATGGTGTACTTTGCTTAATTTATTGAGTTTTCCATTTTGTATAACAGTGCTGAAAATGATGCTGAAATATTAGCATGGGTGTTATTTCTGTTGTTCTGCAGATCTTGTTCAATGGTTTTGCACACATTAAGTATCACTGCACTCTGTATTACCGTATCAGCTATACTCCCGAAATTAACAAAAAGGTAAAAAAAGTTAAGAAATTGCAGTATGATGTAGAGCAGTGTTTCTCAATCTACCTTCATACAAGTTATATGCTTAACATGATTTCAATGTGAGAACATTGTCTTTGTGCGAACACTGTGCCTTGCCTCCCCATGCACTTGTTGTAGTGACTGCTTGATCAACATTTTGTTGCCATAACGTAACCTCTCCAGGGAATCATGGGGTGTAGGTTGTCATTGGGGGGGCATAGCTTTGTGATTGGGGCTACCGATAGGCCCAGAGTCAAAGAACAGAAATCTCCCCAACCTTCAGAACAAGGGACTCAACTTTACTGAAAAATATCACTAATGTGTATATTCCAGATAAGACTTTTTGCTTGAGCTGTATGCCTTACTTGGATGTCTGTGTGCAAACGAAGAAAATTCTTGACAGCATGTTTCCTTATTATTATTATTATTATTATTATTATTATTATTATTATTAGTAGTAGTAGTAGTAGTAGTAGTAGTATTAGTATTATTATTAGGATTTCACAAAAGCTAGTTTAATTTGGGTAAAATAATGGTTTTCAGATTCTTCTGGTTGTATTAATAATGAATACAAATGAGTGGAAACTCATTTGATTATGATTAATATGATTGGTTTGAGTTTGCATTAATAGTAGAGCCAACGTTATTATAATAAGTAACATTTATAATATAATAGCGTATAATAAAAAAATAACATTTGTTGACAATTGACTGTGCAAAGAGCATACAGTTCTTCATAAAGCTGAAATAAAGGAAAATTGCACAATATCTGAAGTTATCTAGTCTCAGATTACTTGCTTGTAATTAGCAACGTAAGATGATGGCTAATCTTAATTAGTGTTAGAAGTACCATAAAAATACATACTTTATATTACTGGTAGGAAATCAGTGTACAGTGCACTGTATTATATTTATATTCATTAAGAACAAAAGGTGTTAGGAAAAATGGTCTCACTATTTTAAATATTTATTAGTAGTTTACACTTTTTTGTTTAAATAGCTCAGACAGAATAAAAATCTATTAGATATAATATGAATTTAAAAAAATAAAATCAAACAGCAACTTCAACAAGTTACTCGCTCAGATTCATAGATCCATCTGCGTGGCAATATTGTGTACAGCTGCTAAAGGTAACAGGTTAAACTGAGTCACGCCTGTCATTTTTTCAGAAGAGTATTAGATGCCGTTCAATCTCATGCTCTCACATGGAGCTTTGTTCAGCGAGGAATCACATGCTGTCTGGCCTTTGTTGGTCTCAGACAAAAGTGTGCTGACTTGTCCTTTCTTGGGTTTCTTAGTGGCAAGGCCTTTCCTAGTTTAACTCTTCCACTTGAACTAATATCTTGTGATCAAGAAGTTGCATTTCAAAGTCTGGGGTAACCTGCACCCTCTCATTGCAGGCATGAGAGACAAACATAATTAAGCCTGAGGACTGAAATTAATCTATCCAAATTGCCATACCGGATTAATTTAGCAAACAGTCTGATTGTCAGAATTGATTATTGTTTTTTCAGGAGTTGCCTTTAGTGTTTAGCTTGCAGCTTCTTCTCCAGTCATTTCTCTGTTGGATACAGAGAAAGTTTCATGTGGGCTCTGCACACTCACTGAGGCTTTCTGTGAGAGCCTGGCCTCAGTGTGTCCCAGAGCCACTGGGTCACTGGCTATCATAGGAGTCCCAGAGATACTGGAATAATAATGGTGACAATAACGGGATGGAAGAATGTCCAAGACTTTCAAAAGGTTTTTCCAACAACCTTAGCCCATAGATTTGAATGGAACAGGAGGTCCATCCCATATTAAATAAATAAATAAATATCAGGGTTTATGATTAGCCAGATCCCTTCCTTTCATAGGTACATGCATTTTCGCTCTTGCCATGTTGGTGGAGAAGGGCCAGTGTTGTAACAGCATCCAAACACTCAAACAGGGCACAGAGAGAGTCGGAGGAGGGGGAGTTTCTGGACATTTTGTGTGAAATTATTGTTATCAGAATATAACAATGAGAATGAAACTGTACATCACAATCAATGGGTTCATCACCACATCATCACTGTGTAACCACAATAATCACCTATGGTATTCAGGTTTCTCAGCCTCGTGCTGCTGTTCCCTGTCATCCTGTAGGCCATTTGAGGTTGAAGGTGACATTGAACTGAAGCGTTCCCCTCGGCATGGGTTGTTGAGCACAACTGGAACAGTCTGACTGGTATGGATGCATGGGGCGTGATCCAAACTTGAGAGTGAACCGGCCCTTGGGGAGGCAGCTAGTTTGTGTTGTGACAGATGACCATGCGTCTGTATGTGGGATGCCTCTAGCAATGTCACGTCCCTCTGGAGGAACGGGTGGACAGAACCAGGCACATCCTGACCCATGGCTCAGTTTGCTTACTCTGCAGGAGTTAAGTGAGGAGGGGGTGGGGGAGTCGGTTCAGGTCCCACCACTCCAAACTTTTTATGGTCTCCTGCAGAAAGGGCATCCACACAGTGCACTTCGCCTCCACCTTCCCAGGAGAGAGAACAGGAGAGAGAGAGCCGGATAGGGGACGGCCCCCACCCCAGCCCGGCTTTTAAAACCCTCCGCCAGGTAGGGGGTGTGTGAGTATGTCCATGTGCTTGAGTGTGTGTGCATAAGGGTGCGGGTGGTGTGCATGCGTGTGCCTCCCAATAAGCGGCTCTTGTTACACACTGGCGTAAGGTTACCAAATGGAAGCTTTAATAGAGCTAAAGGCATTCTGATCTCCTGATTGTGTTCCCACATGAGGAGGGAGAGGGAGGACAGATCGCGCCCGGGGACCTCTGTCCTGGTGCAGACCCGGGGATGCCGGTAAGAGCGGCGGGGGGTTGCATGGGCGCGGGGGTGGGCGGGTGTGGAGGAGGTGGCGGGACAGGGCTGAGCAGCGAGGTGTCAGGGAATGTGATAGTGATGTGTTGATGCCTTAAGTTTTTTTTCTGGGGTCTGAATCCTCAACTCTGCTTAAAGCCAAGGTCTTGCTTATCATACGAAGGAGCGTTGCTTGATTCCACAGATGCATGTGTGCAGTCACAACATCACTCCCAGAGATGTATCCCCTCTCCCCCAATGTGCTGCCTCACTGTTTCCAAAGGGACCATGGTAACCAGGAGACACGTTACCAGGCACACAAGTTCCTGGGACGTCACACAGCCTCGCAGGGAGGCCAAAAGCAGGGTGTGTACACGCTCTAACTTTTGCCTCTTTTTGTTTGCAGATTAGAGGAAAAGAGGAAGGATCCTCTCCCTGTGAAAGTCCACTGATGTAGATGCTACTGATACCCTGCACCTGAAAAGCTGTTTCCTGCATTATTTCAGCTTGGGTGCGGCTCCCCACTGACCCCATTGCCCGGGGTGGTGGGGCGATGGAGGTGTCCCTTGTTAACTTTGAGAACCCAGATGATGTCGGCATCTATGTGGGCGACCCGGGTGACTCAGACTGCCAGACCGAGATGACCACGCTCACTGCGGGCACGCCTGGCCGAAGCAGGGGAAACAACCGCCTGAGCACACCGCCACACTCGCCTCAACAGGGAAGGCAAGGGCAGCAGCCGGGAAAACAGGGGATCTCACCCACAACACCTCCCGCGCCCATCAAAAGGGGGCGCCCGAGCAGCGGCAGCCTAGTCTCCAACTGGAAGCTCCTGCTGAACAGTGATGGGGCACAGAGCGAGACCATCTTCAACAAGCTGGCGAAGGAGTGCTGCGATGACCTTTTCTGTGAAAAGGGGGGGCTGGATGATGGGGAACAGAAGGTGATCATCAACATCGCTGGCCTGCGCTTTGAGACGCAGCTCAAAACCCTGGACCAGTTCCCAGACACCCTGCTGGGGGACCCCATGAAAAGGATGGACTACTTTGACCCCATGAGGAACGAGTACTTCTTTGACCGCAACCGCCCCAGCTTCGATGGGATTTTGTACTACTACCAGTCCGGAGGTAAGGTCCGGAGGCCGGCTAATGTCCCACTGGACGTCTTTGCAGATGAGATTGTTTTCTATGAGCTGGGAAGCGAAGCCATGGAGCAGTTCCGTGAGGAAGAAGGTTTTATCAAGGAGCCGGAGGTGCCCTTGCCCACTAATGAAGTCCACCGGCAATTCTGGCTCCTGTTTGAATACCCAGAGAGCTCCAGCGCAGCCAGGTCGGTGGCCTTAGTGTCCGTCTTTGTCATTGTCATCTCCATAGTCATCTTCTGCTTGGAGACGCTGCCGGAGTTCCGTGAGGACATGGACACCTTCCCAGCCCTGTCCCAGCTCCTCAACCAAACGCAGGACGGCTACGCCTCCCTCTCTCCCCCCAGCCCCACCCCCAAGACACTTGCCGCTACCTTCACCGACCCTTTCTTTATAGTGGAGACTATCTGCATAATTTGGTTCTGCTTCGAGCTCACCGTGCGCTTTGTGGTCTGTCCAAGCAAGAGGGACTTCTTCAACAACATCATGAACATCATCGACATCGTCTCCATCACCCCTTACTTCGTCACCCTGGTGACGGAGCGGATGGCCACGCCGGACGCCAACTCCAGCCAGAACATGTCGCTGGCCATCCTGCGCATCATCCGCCTGGTGCGAGTCTTCCGCATCTTCAAGCTCTCCCGGCACTCCAAGGGGCTGCAGATCCTGGGCCAGACCCTGAAGGCCAGCATGAGGGAGCTGGGACTGCTCATCTTCTTCCTCTTCATCGGGGTCATCCTCTTCTCCAGCGCCATCTACTTTGCCGAGGTGGACGAGCCCCAGACGCAGTTCATCAGCATCCCCGAGGGCTTCTGGTGGGCAGTGGTGACGATGACCACCGTGGGGTACGGCGACATGTGCCCCATCACTATGGGCGGCAAGATGGTGGGCACGCTGTGCGCCATCGCCGGCGTGCTGACCATCGCTCTGCCCGTGCCCGTCATCGTCTCCAACTTCAACTACTTCTACCACCGCGAGACGGAACAGGAAGAGAAGCACATGCTGGACGCAGCAGTGGAGGCGGGGCTGAAATCTGGGACCGGCACCAAGCATGGCAGCACAGCCTCCCTCAACAAGGCCAATGGCAACTGGCAGAGTGACAAATCCAAAAATGGGAGGCCCTGACATAGTAAATGCTTACAGGACGGCTGTTTCCGATGCAGATGATTCCTGATCGCTGCATATGCTTGTAACTGCGAAATTATGCACTCGATCTGAGTATGGACACAACAGGAGTGAATAAAGACAGCGGGATTATAATGGGACCAGCAGCATACTATGCCATTAAAACTTAGTATGCAGTCATCGTGTATGCAATTTTAGAGACTACTATTGCATAAAGATGCACCCAGCTGACAAAGCCTTTTTGTGGCTTTGTATTTTATTCTGAATCTTTTAGAGTAAATAATGTGCATACAACTCAGGTTGTTCAAATTCATATTTTAACTTTGAACATTGAGCTCCAGCTTTTATTATTATTATTTTTAATCAAAAACGTTCCAGCCTGCAGCTTGGAAAGATAGAAGTGGCTTTGCTTTGAGGAAAATGCTTTGAAGCCCAATGTACAGTTGAAGTTATCCAAAGGCATGTTATTGCATCCCTTTACACACAACAAGTATTTGAACTGAACCAGCAACTACTGAATTGGCCTTGTGATGTGATGGTGAGTAATACAGTATCATTATAAAATACTGAATTCTATTAGTTACACAATATTATTCTTGATAATAATATTAACAATGTGAATTATATTAAGGAATGTTTATTATCAAATAACAATGCATGACACATTTAATGCCGAAACCTGTATACATAAAATAGATTAACAGTTAAAAATGACTCATTCTTCAAATACACTTTCAAAATATGCATTTAATTCTCAAACATAGGTCAATCGGTGAAATTAATTATGGAAATTACGTAGTTTAAATGAACACGTCACAAGCACCATACAGTCATAGGTTTTCATTCAGTGCATTTATTCAGTTCAAGTGTGGGTTTTTGTATTTATGATAATAAACATTGTAATCTCTAGCCTTTTCATTATCCTTTAATGAAAGGATGTACTGATGTACTATGCACTGGCACTGTTGATAAGCTGGATAAGAATTATACAGTAAATGGCTTTCCTTTTTATGCAAGCAATAAATGATGAAAAAGCAACTCTGTAACAGATTCTTATCTACACAGATTCCAGCAATGCTTTAGTAAGAATCTGTATGTACTTAATGAACCATGCATCAATTATTTCATTACTATTTTTCTATTTTCTATAAGTATTTATATATTCATTTATCTGACATTTGAGTGCCTTTTATTGCTAAGAAACTCCAAACAATGGCCAAGTAAATGTTCCAATTTCCCCACATTGTCATTTCTTCAATGGCTACTAAGAGATAATCTGTACATTCCTTGGACAGCATTTATACACTAACGCAAAGGTCATTACCCTGTGAGTCCCTTCAGAGTTTCATATTTGACCGCTGAAGTAAAAACATGCATTACAAACTGAATTAATGTTATGATTAACCATGTTATCACTGGATCTGTTATATGTAAATATTGACAATGCTATTACAGCACAGATAAGCACCATTTTATGGCCCTTTGACCAATAACACAAGGAGATTATAGCTCCTTTTCTGGGTCCGGCTGAAAGTTTATGATGCTGTTTTCCAGATAGACCTGTACCACATACATTTTACACAGTTTGCCTGATTGCAGTTACTCTGCGGCTTTTCAGGATAAGAACTTTACTCAAAGGTACAGCAGCCAAACCCCACTATAGACCTGGATTGTACTGGTTAGGAATCCCCTTCCCCAATAACTACTCCATGCTTTCACCTCATATGTAAGCATATATCACCAGTCTAACCCCTGAAAGACTACTTGTGGAGGATCATAATTTCTTTCTTTTCCCTTTGTCTCAGTTTGTCCGGAGGTGCAGTAAAACTCAAAGTGAGTATTCAAAGGTCGTGATAACAATCATGGACTCATTATATGGCTTCTATAGCATGTTGACCTAAAAATGCAAAAAATGACATGCAATAAAAATGTTCCAGATTTATGCTCATACAAGGTCATAAGGTTACCGTTGACCCTTTACTAACTATCAGCTCTAAAGCTTTATATAAACATACTAAAAATCATGAAAAAGCCATTTTCAAATAAGCATTTCTTTCATGAAAGAAAATGTCATTTGATACTTGGTAAAATCTCATGTTGCCATCGTGGTGGTGCCTTAAATTTGATATGCACATGCTGCCTGTTTATGTAATGTCAGGATCTATCTTTAGAAAGAGGATGGAATTGCACTGTATTGTTGTGCCATAAAGCTTGTCTTTCTCTCGTCTGTGATTGTCACATTTTATCAGTGGCTTCATAATAACATTTCTGAGAGTGCCAATGTAGTGTAACCACTCCAGCATGTAGTTTCTGAGTCATCTGTTTGTGGTCATGAGTGAAATAACACGCTCAGCCCTCTCCAGAGAATGAAGCATTATATGTATACATGTATACATGTATATGTTTGTAGGTACTTAGAGTTATGCATCAGCTGAGAGGAATGCAGTCATCAATAGCAGAGACATTGTGTAAGCCACATTGTCTCTCATGTTTCTGTAGTTTTGGTAATTTTGGTAATTGCAACCAGTTTCTCAGAAAATTCTTTAACTGGGTGGCAACAAGAGACATTTCCCAAATTCTAGGAAAAAAAAAAAACAAAAGTTTAAAATTGGAAGACCAAAATTGCTGATGTTATATTAAATAACATTATTGGCATTTAGGAGATCTACATAGGTTATACTTTTTTACATGTGACCTTTTTATACAGTTGGATATTCACTGATGCAATTTGAGGATAAGTGCCTTGTCCAAGGCTACAACAGAATTGCCCCAGTGGGGAATTGAACCAGCAACCTTTTGGTTTTGACTCCTGCTCCTTACCACTATGCTACACTGTCACCCCCAAAAATTGTAATAAACTTCAGCAGTGAAGTGCAGAGAATGGCAAGCTCTTAATGGAACCTGGCAGGGGAAACTGGAGGTCACAGAAGCAGCCTTGGTTGACAGGTGCACTACCAGGTTGTCCTGAGGCCCCTTAGTGACCTGCCCTGTCTGATCACTCACTCACTTTATCACGGTGGGAATGGACTGATTATGTGTGTGTTGCACATTTCCATCAGCATTACTGCAATGCCTGATGTTCCTCTACTGGATACCATATGAGAATTCAAGGTTATCTGTCTGATGTCAGAATCGAAAAGCAAGATTTCCGTTAAAGGACAACTTCTCTACCTATCATCCGGGGATCCTGATAAAGTATCATATTTTTATTGATGATGTTTTTCTCGTAGCAGTGTATGCCTCATGCTTGTATTGGAAATGAAGAGTAGGAAATGAAGACAGGAAAAATACAAGGTGTTGAGCAAATAAATACCTTTGTATTTATTTATTTTGCTGGAAAATGTTGGAAACATTTGAGAATGAAACATCCTTTCAAAAAAAGTCTGTTTTTGCCATGAACTGGCCTGCAGCACTGGTATACCTGATTTACCCAAACCAATTCGAATGACCTTACTCCAACTCTCAAAACGTCTCTTGGGCACTCACTCCCAAAAGGGCGACGGAGCGTCTTTCTCGTTAGCATCACCATTGCACGACGCTGTTAATTAATGAGCTCCCACCTCTCCCTCTGTTCCCCCCGGCAGCGGGCGGGGGGGTGGCATTTCGCTCGGTTGCCAGGTCACGCAGATGGGGAAGGAGACGGGTCACTGCTTGACACCTCCACGCAGGCGTGTCACCGCACCAGAGGGCTGTTATTTTTATATGCGGCTCTGCTGTCAGCTCTCCCCTCAGCACAATCAGTACTGCTGTGATTCAGGAATTGCTGTGGCTGAAAGATATATTTAAACATGGTATATTTAAACTCTGAGAAAACTGTGATATTAACTGGCTGCAGGTTCATTTTCTTAACTTGCGAACAGGGGGCTGCTGGTTTGAAGACCAGATGGGCCACTGTTGGCAAAGGCAACAGGACCTGCTTTAAGCCTGCATATATCCAGCTTTGTAAATTATTAGTCTGTTAATGACTTAATGGTGTCTGGTATGCAAGCAAATAATGTTGCATATAATGTCATAATATTATATAACATTATAAATTGATTAATTATAGTTTTTAGTGCAACTGGACAGGAAGGGAATGTGAATGGCATCTTTGAGGGTAGGGGTAGGGGGAGGGAATGCTTGGGGTGGCAGAGTTTTTGGTTTATAAAACATAAGCCATTGTGTTTCCTGTTTTTCCAATGGGTGGTGGTGAAGAAGGTCGGGCTGGAGGGAGGGGGGTGCAGTCTTGTCTTTTCTGTATGCTGAAACACACTGTTCTCTCACCACATGTGCACCTAACCTAACTAGTGTGGTCTGTAACACCACAGAATCACTCACCCTCCCTCATCACAAACACATGCACACACACACACACACACACACACACACACACAAATCAGGCGACCATTACTGCGAAGTCAACACTCACAACACTCAAGTATACCGGGGCTGGGCAACAGGGGGAAACTAGTACCTTACACACCCTCTAGGGGCAAGAGCACATGAAGGAAAGATGGCACAGCTGTGTCAGACGCATCTGAAGCACTCACCCTTCAGCTGAGCAACAAGATAGGGAATGGAGTGAAGCCTTCATCTGAAATGACATACCACTTAGCTATCACGCTTTCCATCAACACAAGGGTAACATCAGAGCATTTAGCGCCACTAGATATCCATTACTGCCATGCCATTCAGGGTCCCAGCAAACTGACTGTCCATGTTAATTAGCACACTATAAACTTCCAAATTGGGTCTGGTAAGCAAGGCATTCCCCACAAGAATGCAAAGATGTAGGCACTTAACGTCAGATGTATCTTAATTAATTCATTAAGCTGCTTATTATTGAGGCAATCAATTGAATACATAGAACATGCATGCCTCAAGAGGCCTGAAAAATTTTTTCATTGGGCCAGCTCCAAGAGTAAAATACCTTATTAAAATTTCAAAGCCAATTCATCTTTTATAGGGTCATTGTGGCCTCTCTGGCAGAGGGCTGTGCAGTGCCGGCTCTGCCGGACGTGTGGGCAGCATTCACGTGTATATTTTCAGTTAATGACCGCATATTTCTTATGCATCAGCAAATGTTGTACCGTGTGTATTTCCCCTGCGTAGTCATGCGCATGTCATGCTGTAAGGGCATCTAAGTGCTCTAAGCCAACGCAGTTGGCGTTTTCGTGCCTTCAGCACTCAGACGTAAATGAGTCATGTGCGTGCATGTGCATGTGAGTGTGTGTCATGCCCAGGCGAGGTAGCTACTGGCACATGCCAGAAAATCTGCCTCACAGTCATGCGACACAAATGTTCACCTTTCGCCACGGAGCAGGGACCAATGGCGGACAGCAACTGACTTCGATACTTCCACATGACTGTGTGAGACCCAGTTTGGACCTCTCCAATGAAAATGCAATGCTTTCCCACATCCGTGGTCTTCCGGCTACCACTAATTTCTTGACTACATTGCAGGGGTGTGTTCTTCACAGCTTGTGGAACCCACTGGTTCTGAGGAAAATCTAGACCTTCCTCACCCAGAACACACTAGCTCCTATGTACAAAAACGCATGATTCTGATCGGCCATACAAACTCTGCAAAGCTGGAACAAGTATAGCTGTGCTACCCTTCCAAAGGATGCATGGTATTAAAACAGGGTCTGAGCCCAGTGTCATCTGTCAACAGTAAGAGGCCATGAAGGCACCAGGCCCTGGTCCCTGTCATCGTCTTCTTCCATGACCTGGCCACAACCCCCAACCACCCGCGCCATTCACGGTGGGGTGACGGCTTCCTCCATACTTCATCAGGTGCCATTTGTCTAATGGGCAAGCGAGACACTGTATCCGGTACCTAGTGATCAGAGGCCAGGCGTAGCACTAAAATATTACACTGTTCCTCTACTGTTCCCCTGGGGGGGGGCAGAGTCTCGTATTTCTTCATAATGAGAAATCACGTGACACTAATACCACCAAGGAACGTGATCCAAGCTCCAACCTGTCTCTGTCTCTCTGCTACTCTCTGTCGGCCTCTTCATCTCTCTCCTTTTTCTATCCATACCTATGTATTCATCTACAGTGGTGTTTGGTTGACACATTGGTTTACTCATGGCTGGCAGACAGAGGCTGATACATACATACATACATCCATACATACATAGATACATAGATATATACATACATACATACATACATACATACATACATGCATATGGAGAAATAACCCATCAAAATGTCTAGTACATACGTTTACACATATATAAAATATAAATAAAGTAAGCATCAAGGGCGCTATTTTAATGAATGTGAGCACCACAATTACAGTGAAAATTATATTAAAGATATCCTCTGCAGAATTCATGAGTCTTTTACATCATCAGAAATATTTATAATTTCATTATTTACTGTTAATGGCATATTTCATATCACCTCAAAGCTGTCTCCATGGAGCAGGGAGACATATCACAGTCCTGCAGAGCTGTCAGCAGCAATAAATGTGATTTATGCTCAAGACGCAAGCAGTGCAGTGATTTGTGCCATGAGGGAGCCACCAAGTGGTTTTCTGTGGCACTGTGTGTGTGCGTATGTGTGTGTGTGTGTGCATGCATGTGTCAGTGCCTGTGTGGGGGTGTGGAGATGACAGGCATTATTCTCTTGCAGAGTGCAATGCAGGAGTGATTTGAGATTTGAACCCAGGGGCCTCTGTTCATGTATCTAGTGCTCTGAGCTTTACCTAAACAAACAAGCAGTGAAAGAATGATTCACTGCTGGTGAAAGCAACATAGACATGCACGAAGGCTTTCTGCCAGACAATGAATGTTATTTATGGGCAGATGAATTCATTGAGTAACTCATAAATTCTAGTCTAAAAACCTGAGCATTGAAGGCCAAACAAACCTTTAAACAAATGTGTTGGATACAACCTTGAGAAGTTAGTGAAATAACAGGATGTTACTGTTCACAATGCTTGTGTTCATCTTCAGTTCTGGCATCGCACTTTTTTCCTCAATGATGATATGTCAACTGGCAGAATGATTGATATGTCCTTTCATTACCTACTGTTCTACTGTCTCAGTAGATTAACGGTTGTAGTTGAAGTTCATAGGTCCCAATCAGGTCTGAAATATGTCTTCTTCCCCAGGAGTAACATTCAATATTATACTATTTAATATTATAGTAGAATATCATAGCCTAATGTAAATAGTATTCACATTCATTACATAACAATCTAAACATCATTATGTATATATCAATATCCTAGCATTTGACAGCAAACATATTCATTGTTTTTCTTAGTAAATGTGGAATACTTTTTAGCAGGGACCTGATACCAAGATATAGACGGTAATGTGTCAGAGAGTATGTGAAATTAATCTGAATGATGCCATCAATCGTAATCTGGCGATGCAGAATTAATAAGTTAATGCTTTTGACCTTTGGCATGTTTTTGTGAAAAGCGGAGAACAGAGAGAACATAACTGCTATGTAATGCCGACTGAACTAAACCTGCTTTGTTTCCACCTTGCTATCTCTGGGTGTGCTTTGGCTACCTCCCGATTGCTCAAGTCTGCGAGTGAGAACTCATGACCATTGGGGAATATGTCAAAGCTAACCTTTCAGACTGGGGTGCTGTTGTTATTCAGTGGTCACTGATCGTGTAGAGATATCCATTGCATGGTCTGGACAATGTCTTGCCATTACGCAGACAGTAAACTGGTGTGAATAATTGAGCACAGCGTTTTCCAGAGAGATCGAATAAGTCCTGCCATGACACCACTCATAATGATGCCATCCTTAGAATGAATAAATAATTAGATAAATTCATCAATAAACCATGTCAAGAATATTAATACGACCCACCCCCTCCCTGATAAACCCGAGTCTGCGCTCTGTGCTTCAGTGTGGAACTTTCCGTCTTTAAAGGGAACTCTTTAAAGATATATCGCCCTCATGCATCTTTTAGCGCTCAACAGACTCTTCCAGCAGTTCAGTTTGGCTCCTCCATAAAAAGAAGCTGAAGATTCTGTGAGATTTCCTCCCCTGAGTCCTCAGCAAAGGCACAGAATTTCTCACCTCCATGCTGTGACACATACACGCAGTGTGGAATATCTCAAAATAACTGCTTCATCTCAGCTGAGGCCACCTCAAAACCAAGGTTTGTGCTGACGTCACTTACTCCCAGCAGCCTTTCTGTCCTCTCCTCCAGAAAGCTCACCCTCACTCTGTTTTTCAGGATCAGTTGTAATCCATTTCCCACAACTTCAATATAGTTTTCCTCAAAATCAGTTTATCACATACCATATTGAGTCATGTTGTGATGACAAACGAGGGGGTACGTTATGCAGTGTCAGTCCCCAATATGACTTCACAGTACAGGAGCAGGAAAAGCTGATGGCCTATATAATGACAACTGAAACATCCAAAGAAACCCAAGTCAAAAACATAATTGGTGTTTGTTCACATTAATGCAAACGGAAGCTATGTAGACTGTTATATATTAAATATATCAGGCATGCATATGTATATAATATGTGTATGATATGGACAAAACCATAAAATAAGTGCAATATTTGGTCCTCTTATGGAAAAATGACCTTGCTGGACGGCTAGCTTCAGAGAGCATGCTTAATGCAGAATTGTAGCACTTAAAATTGGTCCCAAAATGAAGATTTAAATCTTGCCCCTTTCCACTGCCCTCATTGCTCTCCCACACAAATGGGCCTCTTGGTGATATAAGGAAAACATCGCACTTAAGGGGGGCTCCTATGAACAGAAAGGAAGAAGGGGTGAATTGGAATCAGCCCTCAAAACTAATGGACCGCATAATGAGTGGGGCCACCATTTGCTGTCAATCACTGACATGTTTGAATTTTGTGATTTTCCTGTCCACAAAGCCCCAGCTATAATAGCTCCACCCATTTTGGAGTTTTACTCATCTGTCGTTCTTCAATTATGACTAAAAACAAGAAATGGAATGAAATGGAATGGCAGAGATGGAATGTGTTGGCCTGGAAAAGAACAGAAGAGAGGGCATTGCACAAACACAGGATCTAAAAAGTCACATAGCCATCTGTGTTCGGCAGCCTCACCCTACAGGTGACAAAGGAGCCGTGAGTCATACTGGCAACTGGCCTTGGGTTACAACATGGAAGATTTAAGGGGATGACAAACAGCTTTTTGCATGGGAATATCAAAATAATCACAGAGGAGCTGAAAACAATCTTACAGTTAAGCCTAAAAACATACAAAAATACAGTTAAGCCTATGTTACATCATAGAGCTTTCAGTTCTTTTCATTTCTGTAATATGTATTGTACCTTTGTGCCCTGTATTCTTCAACATGGCACTCTCTTTG
The DNA here is from genome assembly GCA_019176425.1 of Megalops atlanticus. Classification (NCBI taxonomy): domain Eukaryota; kingdom Metazoa; phylum Chordata; class Actinopteri; order Elopiformes; family Megalopidae; genus Megalops; species Megalops atlanticus. The sequence goes on from CM032879.1 coordinate 17,301,311, forward strand.
CTTCAGGTGCAATGGGATGTGAATATAGGGAAATAATGGAAGTTTCCATAATATCTGTGTCTGAAAAAAGATAACCCAAGTGTCTGTTTAATGTGTCGACTCATTCCCCGCAATCTGAAATTTATCAAAGTGCTTTGTTGCATTAGCTGCAACACAGTGATCATTGTCAATTGGGAACATTAATTTTTGTGCCTGAGGAAGCAGTGGGAGTTCCTGTTTACTATCAGCCTGCCCCCAGAATGAGTAATTCTGGATATATTACTGCACCTGCAGGTTATTTTTAACTCTGATTCACTTAGCTGAGTGAGGGATTCTTGTGCGTTTCCATTGGGTAGGACTAACTGATTGCTCATTTGTCTATGAATAATTTGAAATTGTGAGCGAAATCTGCATCCATGATATTGTAAGCGGCAAATCACAATGACTCAGTATTACTCATGAGCGCGTGCCAATTAGCATCACAAACACACAGAAATAACCCTCCAGCTCCCTGGCGCTCACTGTCGTTGAACATAAATGAATGCATTAAACACCATTGCTAGGTCTCCTGCCGCAAATCCCATATCGCTGGATCAGATAACCGCCTGTCACCAGACACGGACCTGCCCAAGTTTGGATCTGCGTGGGCGCCGTGTTCAGTATCGAAGTGTCCTTCAGGAAATCAGCCAGGGGCCTTCAGTGACCTCTTCGTACGCAGACGTAGCACCTGACAGTGCAGAAACCTGGCTTCAACAGCAGTGCAAGCAGCAGGCGGGCGGGGAAATACTTTTCAATGAGATGGTGGCACAAGGAGGGTGTGCTGGTCAGTGAGGCTGTATGTTACATTACCTTTGAGAGTTCATTTTTCCTAGCAATATGGTGCGATGGCATTTTCCCAACTATGTAAAATAGTGACTCTGACAGGCTTGGTTATTTCTGACAATCTACTGAAAAGTACCAATACCTAAGCCAAAGACAATGTGCCCCAGCGCCGGTATTCCTTCAGAACCTGAGTGCCTAGACGTGCCAAGGGTAACACAATGTTCGTGCCAGCTTCCATGACCTAATACAGGGGAGGATTCTTAACCTCAGATCCTGCAGAAGCTGACCACATGCGTAAGGCGATGTTTCCATAATCGCCTCATCAAACAAAGTGGACTCACTTGCCGATGATTAGACCACGCGACAGCTGGAGGCATTAAACACGAAAGGGTTTTCAGAAATGATGGATCGCCATGGACATCATGATCCATATTTTGATTAAAGCCCCGACCCCCTCCAGGGCTTGCCCATTAGTTTTGCACTGATCCCTGATGTCTGACGGCGCTGAGCAAGAGGCTTCTGACAAGGGTTTTACATTATAGGTATAGGGCCGTCTTATTGACCGCTGATTTTAGAAACAGAACCAAAAGTGCGTTTGGTGCGGGACACGTGATGCAGACTGGTTGACGCAAATCACACGTGGGAAGCTGTGTTTTGGTAGGAGACGTTTCATTCAGAGGAGGTTCTACCATTACGGTTGTCATATGTGTAGGATGGATGAAATTACTGCATTTTAGTTCTTGCTGCTACAGGTTCAGCTTCACAGAATCACAACAGAGACTGAATGTTCTGTCCCTGGTTCCTGAGCTGAGACAGTTTCACACCGGTATTTAACAGCTCCTTTGCATTCACTGCCAACAGCCCTTGATCCCCCCCAACCCCAGCCCGCTGCTTCACAATGCCTGAAGGACACCATTTGTTAAAAACATCCCAGAGGTAAAGGGACATTTTCAAGGCAATTAGGAAAGAAGAGAAATTAAGAGCAAACTCAATCCCTTAATACTCCGGCCCTGTTTGTCTCATATATACTTAACCGTCTGACTGCAGCTCAGGGTCTCATCAGGGGAATGAATCAGAACTATAAAGCTTTAATGGGTAACACTCTGTTCTGTTCTCGCATTATGGATGGCAGTTTAGTGGATAGTCACACTTGAGCTGCCAGACTCTGATGCATGTACCATTATACCTGTAATTTGTTAATCTATTTCCTTACATTCATCACTAGATGACTATTCAGATGACTTCTCTTCAGTTTTAATGGGTTGTTAGTAGAAGGAGGGTGAATTAGATGAATTAGGAATGGTGCCTGTGAATGTGAGCATGTTAATGAGTGTGTGTGTGTGTGTGTGTGTGTGTGTGTGTGTGTGTGTGTGTGTGTGTGTGTGTGTGTGTGTGTGTGTGTGTGTGTGTGTGTGTGTGTTTGTATGTCTGTGTGTGTGAATCTGTGTGTGTGAGTCTGTGCGAGTGCATGAGTGAATGCACGTGTGTCTGAAAAAGAATAAGAGTGAGTGTGTGTGTGCGCGCGCGTGTGATCTGTGTGTGCACGTGTGATCTGTGTGTGTGTGTGTGTGTGTGTGTGTGTGTTTCTCCATCTGTCTCCTCAGCACTGGTGCCTCTGAGGCACAGGTGGATGCAGGCTGTCTCCGGCCTGGGAGCTGGAGAGAATGTGCTGAAGAGGGAAAACAGGGTGGGGCAGAGAAACACTTTCTCCTCTGAGCGGGGCCCGCTGCTGAGGCCCCGCCCCTGTAGGGATCAATAAATCAGCTCCGAAGTGACACTATTAATTCATCACCACTCTCCCCGTCACATGCTGCAGGAACTTGCTGCGCAGGCAGCCTTAATTCCTCTGCGGTCACAGTCCAAACGCCATATGCGCGGCCTGTAAGGTGGTGGATTAAAACGAGAGGTTGTTATTATTGTTACGAAAGGCGCATATGGGCTGCACGGTCTGGGGTCCACTGAGATGGGATCCAGTGGAGGCAGCATTTCTGACACATTAGACCTGCAGTTCACAATTTTTACTCCTATGAACCAGACAGGTGACGCTTGAAGCAAAGCGATCCCCTCCATTCTGAATACTGTCATCAAGGAACAGGCAATGAAGAGAATACACACCCAGGGACTTGCCTATGTAATTAAAATGGCCTTTTTTAAACAGAAGGAACATTTTAGGTTGAGGAACCTTGTTGCAATTGTAAACATCTCCCAGTGAGGGTGACGTCACGGGGGAGACACCGCAATCACTCCCTGCCCGGTGCTCTCCACGGCCGGATTTGTTACAACCAGCTTCTCAATAATGGAACTGATCTTTTGACCTTTTTAAATAATGCACCGGGGTGACAGGGCGCTCGGTAATAAGGGATACTCCAGTAAAGTGAAGGGCCTTTAAGGTCTGAATTGGCTTTAATGATGCTAAAAAGGCACTTTGTTTAAGTCTGGGTCAGGTGCCTGCCATATTGAAATTGCATTAAATTTTACTCATAAATAATCCCCAGTTATATTAATTGGATTAATTGCAAAAAAGACATTTCTGATAAACTCTACATGCTAATGGGAATATGTTTTAATCTTTGAAGAGCAAATACTGCTCTTTACCAGAAAAGCAGACTAAGACCAGCATGTTGATTCCCTCAGGAAGGTGTTAACTACTCAGACCTCTCTGTTGAATACTACAGTCTTCCTGATACCAGCAGCAACCTCAGTTCTGTACCGGGATCAGTTTGCCTTCAACTGTGCCAGAAATGTACGGGGCAAAAATAAACATGCCGATTAATGGACTGTCAGGTGATGACGAGCGTGATAAGACCGAAAAGGTGACAGTCACAGAGACAGACCAGCCGGCCACAGGGCGGCTGAACTGACCGTCCAAGACGCAACCTGACACCTACATTTGTCCCTCTTTCACCCCATGAAAAATAAAGCAGGTGACCTGGAGTATCTATAGCCAGAGAAAAGACTGCAGAGCTATGAGGAGTTTGCTGCAGTTCTGGACCAAGCTGCAGACCACTCATCTATTTTGTGTCAATAGCTCATCTTGAAATGAAGTATTTATCACAAATATTATTATTATTATTATTATTATTATTATTATTATTATTAAGATTTAGATTTTTCTTTACATTTTGCTTAGAAAATGCACTTATCCCACAGTATCTTTAGTATTTACCCTGTATATGAAGTTGGAGCCTGAAATTTAAAAATTAAAGAGAGCACCAAACAAATGGCTTTGTATAGCAGAGTTTAAAATGCCACTGTAGATTTGTTCAACCAAACACCTCCCCAGGATTGAGATTACCAGGCAACAAAATATGAATATTAAATGCTCCCATTTACCTGAAGGTTGTGTGTTTCTGCTTGATACCTACAAATGCTTCCCTGCCCACTGCCATGCTGTAATCGCTCTGCTGGCTATATTGTGTTTTGTTCAGGCTGCCACCGTGTGGAACATATGGGTTACTGCAGCACTGGTGTTGAGAGTTATTTTTCTTTGCCCATAGTTATTAATCCAAAAAGGACTCTCTGGAAGAAAAGCAGGCCTTTTTAAAATAAATAACAATACTGAAAGCTCATAAATCTCTTGATTTGCTTGAAACTCAAGTCAGTTGACAAGTCACTGCACGGGCATCTACAAACATTAGTCTTTGACAATCAATGTTAGATATTATGTTACTAATCTAATATACATTCAGTAATACTTTAATATAAACAGTGTCAAGTTTAAAAAAATATATATATGGTTAAACATTATGGAGCTATATACCTGCAGATTGCAGAAATGCCTTTAAAAAATAATTGATTTGTCACTAGCGTAACTGTTGTATCCTGTTACTAGCTGATTAATGACCCTAATTAATAATTAGGACTTTACATGGAATGAAAAACAAAAACCCATTGCTGTCCAGATTTGAACTCAGTTACCCTAAAATGGCAGGGCCAAAGTGCAAAGGATGGATCTTGCAATGAAGACCTTCAGCTAGCCACAGCCTGAAGAGAAGAAAAGGGGTGGAGGAAGGCAAGGTAGAGCGGTACAAAAGTAACTATTGGCAAAAGCTGACTGAAAAAGAACGGAAGGGTAGTAGGTGCTTCATCCACATTATCCATAGGTTTAGATTGGTTGCGAAGAGCAGCAGTGGTGTGGAGGTAAGGACCAGGGCTCACAACTTAACTGTAGCCAGGTCAATTCCCAGGGGGGCACTGCTGTTGTCCCCATGGGTAGGGAACTCATCCCAAAGTGCCTCTGTAAATATGTAGCTGTACTATTGAGTTAACATGTTAAAGCTAAACAAATTGCTTTGGATAAGAATGTCTGCTGAGACAATGTAGCATAATGAAAATAGATGTTGTTTAATAGTTTCTTTTTTTCTAGACTTCAGCCTGAAAACATATGATTTAATCTTCTAACTTCAAGATTAGAGTGAAAATCAACTGAGTAATTTTATTTAGTACTGGAACAGCAGCATTTCTCTGGGGCTCTTGATTAACAGTACCAACAAACCCTTTTCATGGGAATATAGTTACTGATTGATGGGCTGTCTGTTAACAGACCTCCTCCAGTCATGGAAGTACTGCTGTATGTGTTGCAATAATTCTGTGGTATAATTAGTAAAGACATAATGAGCAACATTGCTAGTATCAGATGTAAGAAGTGGGTAAAGCAATAAAGAGTCGAGTCTCAACACTCTGCTGTCTGTCTCAGTTCAGGAGAAAAATAGATCAGCCTAGACCACAATTCAGCTGGTTGTCAAACACTGCCCCCTGCTGGCTGCAAGAATAACCTCAGGGCTAACGTCAGATCTAACGCTTACGTTTATGGAGAGGGTGGAGTCATGCATTGAAGGGGTGAAATGTCTGGCAATCAGAAGATGTTGCTTCCCGTACCAAAACATATTTAATTGAAATGAGCATCACTGATGACGCATGGGAGCTCCACCCTTCATGAAGGAGCACTCCCCCAGCACTGCTACATTAAGAAATGGGTAGAGCACTGATGATTTTTACAATGTTGCCATTGATTTAGTAGGCATGTTGTGTGGTTTGGGTTTCTATTATAAAACCTGACCCCTACACTTTACCATTGACTTAGAAATTGGGCCTGAGGGTCAAGTAGAGTGAATGTGAGAATAAGCCATGTCTGTTTTGTCTTACAGCATTGCATGATGTATTGGGGTAATTGTATTCTCTGTTTTTTGTAAATGAGAAGATCATTGAGTCATCCAGGTCAAAGAATCACAAGCATCTGAGATAAGGAAATCATGACATGACAAGACCATTTTGACATACAGTTAGCAGAGATAAAAAGGGATTTTCTCCTTGGGACAACAATGAAGTCTATTTCCTTATGAAGTTACTGTTTACAATGCCAGGAAAATGACTTAATGTGTCACAATATGTTTATGTCGGTGTCATCTTAGGACAAAGATGTACTTCTATGTGTAGAGGACTACTTCTAACTTCTAAGATAGTGATTCCTCCCATTCCCCTTTATTATTTTCATCTGAATAACATTACCCAGAATCTCAAGCCAGAGGGCTGTAACATGGGGCTGGGTGGTACATTCCAAGATTGCCAGTTCTGAGATTTCTCTTGAAATGGAACAGCTCCCTAAATCCAAAGTTTGCCTGTGACAACATGTGCCTGCACTGGCCCATGCCTACCACAGGCATGGCCCTGGCATTATGTTTCCATGCCAGAAACACATAGCTGAGCCACTTACAGACAATTACACAGGTTGGTACACTGAATACTGCAGGCATTTCTACCCTGGTGCAATGGAAACCGGTGAGCAGCATAACAGGCTGGGCAATTACCTACCAGAGAAAAAGCACTGATGGTGTAAGCAGTGTGGAAAACATCACTGACTGTAAACGAATGTGACACTTTCAAACTCCAGCAAAAAACAGCCGTAAGTACAGACGGCATGTCAGTTTGGCCGCGTGGAGGTAATGACAGGTGTGAGACTGACTCACTCACTTTGTTATTCAGTTTCCCCTCCGTTTCCTTCTAGCTCTCCCATCAGAAAAACACGATTGTGTGAGTGGCTGACTGGAATGCTGGCAGATGAGGATATTTCCATGCTGCACAGTGCATGGTGAGAGGGAACAAAAGGATTGATCAATACTGCATTTGCAGAGAACCTTGAGCAGGCGCAGTGAGTCAGACTGCCCGTATATCATCTGGCTCGATTCCCAGTCGTTCGAGGACACCTTGGCTCGCGCACGTTTGCTCTCGAGTCTGAATCTCTCGATGCCCTCTGATCACACTGTGAGGAGCAGTGTCCCATAAGTGAAGTCCCATAAGCTTGCCCCTACTTTTCTCTTTTGCCAGTATTTGTAAACCGTTCATCAGATTTCCATCTCTAGATCTCCGGCATAAGGTGTAATAATGTGGCAGCATTGATGCAAAGTTATGGAAATGTTTCAGGCAAGTAAAGCTACAGCGAAGTTGTCATCATTGCTTGACATCAAACCTATTCATTCATTAGAGCCACTGCCCAAAAGGTTTCTTCATTGTTCAAGAAAGCAAAGGTATGATCAGCCATTATAAGATGCACAGTATTCCAGCACACACTCCAGAGGTACACAATATGGTTGACTGGGATGTTCAGTCATTCAGTTTACACAACCCTGGATATTAGTGTTTACCTCAGGAGACCCAAAACCATTGATCTCAGATAAAGAGGTCACAATTTCATTTATTCACAGGACATCTTAGTTTTTATCAATTGCTTTGATCCATTTTTCAAAGGTTTGTGATAAAATTCAAAACTACTTATACAACAATCTGAACTGCACTCCAGCAGTGAAAGGACCTAGCATGTACAAAGCCAGGTTTTGATGAATATGTCTTGCAAAAGCAAAAACATCTTGCAAATGCAAGTACACTGCCAAAATTATAATAATTACACAAATGAATTTAATACTAATTAAAGCCTGTTGAAACCTGTACTGTTGTATGTCCATAATCAGTTCATACTTACATTCTTTGACCATTTCCCAGCTGCAAAACCCTGTCTTCATTTCTCTGAAACGGGACTAAACAGAATATTTCATTTTGATGTTGAGCTTCTGTTTTTCAGTTGTGTGCTTACTGAATCATTTCTTAGAACATGTAATTATCATTAACAATGATTTTTCTGTGAACCTTCCCGTGGTGTATGCTTTCATCTCCATTCCCTGTAGTACCTTCTACACAGCAGTGAATTTATGGCCATGGAACCATTGTGGTCTTTCCTTACCCACAGAATACAGAATTACGCAGCCATATGATTTCATGGCATCACTACTGTAAGCATATCAGCCACTACTGCAATACTTCACATAGACGCACATAGTCTCATCTAATACTGTGTTAACTTCACTCAGTAGATCTCACCACTGAATATTCAAATAATTGAGGCAGCAGCTGACCTCCTTACAGTGGGACATCTTGTTTGTTGACCATAACCACAACCATGATCACAACCAAGTGCAGCAGCTTACAGTAAGTGGCCTTCTCCACATTGCTACAAACTGAAACTGTTTCCACATAGCCTTTTATGTGGAAACAATTTTGTGTGAAGAGTTGATTTTGTGTGAAGAGTTCTGCACTTTGGAACTGTGTTTTCAAAAATAAGATAAAAAGAAAATAAAATCAATTAAATTGGCCAGTGAATAAATGAACTTGTCATACATTTTAGTTTTAAGTCACTGGCAAATGCAGTGTCATGCTTGATGAAGCTTTGTGGTAGTGCAACTGAAAAGGTATTTTAAAAAATCGATGAGATATGGTTTGCTTTCACTGTTCTCAGTTCCAGTTTCACATCTTATTGTGGTTCCTGATATTCAAATCAAGTGCAAACTAAGTTGTGAAACTAAAGGCCACTGCTGTTTTTGGTTTACTGGCTCACGTGCCTCCTGACACATGATATACGATCATAAGGAGCGCTTCCAGATGACCTTGCCCTGAATCAGAAGCCAGACAACCTGTTATTAGTAGCAGGTCAATAACATGTCACTCTCAATCAGTGTCTGAGCCTGAAGCTGTCAAACAGGTTTTGTTTGTTTTTTAATATTCCACAATATTAATATTATAACTAATATATACTGATACTAATATTAAGTAATATTTATACTAATACTAATATTTATTTTTGCACCGTTTGACACCGCTTGACTAATTGTTTTGAACTGAGACAGGTCTGCTGTGTTGCATAAGCCCAAGTCTGCTTCGTTATCATACATATTTTAGGTGGTGTTGACAAAATAAAAATCAATCAAGTTTCCAATTCTATTATACTCAGTGGATTTTCATGTAATTAAACATGTAAGCATTAATATTGTTGTTGTTTTTCCCATATATTTCCCTATTAATGACATTTCAAAGTACATACAATCTTATGCATTTTGCCCCATCATAGTAGCATTATCATAGCCAGCCTACATATAACTGTTGTCAAATGAAGAAAGGAAACCTCCCCATATTTTCACATATTTTTCACCTTCTTTGCCTATTTCTTGTTATTTGTATTTTGTTGGCACTGTTTTGGGCCTTCCTTGCTTCAGCAGTAACAAAAGGATCCCTCGATCCTGGCCAGTACTGGCATCAATGGCTAGGTTGGCTAGATTTTGAGACCTGATTATGCCTGGACTTTAACCATAACTACAGTAAGGGAGAATGAACATAGTTTCAAATGGACTCTAAATTAATCCTAACGTTCCCTGTCATGCCGGTCTAACAATGATCCATCTAAAGCACAGATAAAGTCTTCTTTTACTCACTTTTGATCCCACATACTACCATTTTGCACAATGTGGACACTGGCCAGGGAGAAAGATTCCACAATGGCAAGATTCACAAGTGGCTGCATTTTGAATGGAAGCAGCTGTCTGAGCTTGTCTGACAGCAAAGACCCATGATACATGTGCAGGTCAATGCCTTCACGACATTATGACTGGGACACTGTCTGTGTCATGGTACACTTGGTGGAAATAAATTCAAATCTTGTAAGCACAGGGATGCTATAGACAGACCCCCACAGTCTTCTGCTGACCTGCCATACAGGAGAGGCATGTTTCCTCTCCATAACCTCATTCTCAAATGCTCGGCAAAAAACACTGAAATAAGAGTCTGGTGGGGCCCTTGTTCTCCATTCTCTTTCCTGGAAATCAGTGCTAGGGGGCTGAATATATCTGTATCGTATTTGTCAGCTCCATAGCCTATCCTTCCACAGGCTTCAGTCCTCAGCCCACTCAAAAGGACCTTCACTTTGTGAAGTCTATTCATCCATTATCCTGCCTCTGCAATGAACCTTCACAAGGGAAGTGTAACAGGCTTCTACTTCCACATTAGAGTAGAAATACATGCCCTCCCTGACTTCTACCAGTGTTGACATTCCTGTTTCTGTGGTCTTTTGAATTGTAACTCAAAGCTTTCCCCTCCATTAGCAGGGGAAAGCCTTCGCAAGAGATCTCAATATGACCAAAGGTCAGTTCAGTTAGAGAAATTTTTGCCTTTACTTCAGCTGTCCTAATGTCTCTGTTATTTACACCATATATTTATATCATTCCCGCTGATACTATAGCGTCTATATGTCGCGTATTATTTCCTTCTGGGAAATAGCTCAACTGAGAGAATAAACATGACGCAGTAGAAAGTCCCCTGGTAGCTTTACCTGTGTCAGATGTACCTGGTGACTTCATACAACACGCAGTCAGCGTAATTCTGATTGGATATGTTACCTGAAGTAGGCGTTGTACATGGAGTGTTAAAAATAGTTCATGCTATAGTCATGTTGTCAAGACTTCGAACAACCAGAAGTGAGAGTAGAGAGTTGAGCGCCAGTCGTACAGACAAAAGAATTATTCATCAGTAGTTCGTATCTCAGATTTTCTTTCGTGAAGAAAAGGTGAGTAGGACGTTTTAATAAGGACGATTGTCGGATTACTTGCCCAGATCGCTGCAGCTGTTGTTCTGTGTTCATACGGTACACTACGGTATTGAGAGAAACATGTTGCAGACAATCAACTCTGTTTGTTACGTGACGCTACACATGAAAAAATATTACATGATATAAAATCTGTAAAAATGCAGATAATTTACAATTGTAAGTTTGTTGAACCAAATGTATTAAATTTTTTTTTTGATGTATTTGTAAAAATTAACTTTTGAATTGTGCATCGAATTATCATATCAGCTAAAACTGTGAGACCTGCCACTTTCAATTCTCATAAGGCCTAATGAATTCGTCGTAGCGTAAAAAATGTTTATCGCTTTTGGAGAATATATGGATTTATTTAAACGATTTCAAGTAGAATGTGTCAATAACACATCACACCGCATTTATGGCGATTGAAATAGTATTATTATTAGTAGTAGCAGCAGAATTTTCATTGTTTAATTTTTATGTCTACTGATGCACGATACAGTCTTCGAACGGAGGCAGCTACAGCAGCTTTGTCATTTTCAATAAAGTTCTGTATAAAACAGCTTAAGTCTTCAGTCTAATGAAATGCCAGTATTCTGCTTAATTTCGGATAGAAAATGTTTTGTATATAGAAACAGTTCAAAAAAAAATTTTCGCTTAATGTGAAATTATTCATGGCAAATGATGATGACTTCTGTACGGCAATGCTGTACTTGGAATATTTACTATTTCCATCTAATATCACTGCACGACGTTGTGTTGTTTATGGTTGATTGGTTACTCATTTTCCCAGTTGTACTTGCAAATGGCCAATTTGCATCAATGTTTCATTAATTCATTAATATGTCACTATTTTCACTGGAAAAAATAAAGCATTACATTTTGATAAAGAAGTGTTCATCAGTTAAATATGTTATAATATTTCACATTAATAATAATATCAGACCAAACATATTGTGTTCTTGTCTGGCAGGAGCAAGCAGCATGCAGTCTACAGACAGTAATGCAGCCCACCAGCCTCAGCTCCTGTCACTGGGGCACAAGGACACCACGCGCCTGCTGGAGGTATACGTGAAGCGCAGCCTGAGCCTGAACGACGGGCCAGCCGCAGGCCGGAGGACGCGGGCCAAGCCACACAAGCGGGTGACGCTGGCGGAGAAGAACAACCGCGTCCGGAGGCACTCCAGCGACAGCTCGGCCCACTTGTCGCCCAGAGAGGTGGAATCGGTGGTCACGGCCTTCGAGCCGGCCCCTGTGGAAGGCCCCGCGGATGTGGCTGCAACTGCGGATTTACCGGAGGAGGCCCCCGAGACTGCTAACCTGGAGAGCTCCACAGAGGAGGAACAGAAGAAGCCCAAGAAAGGCTCAAAGAAGAGCAAAAAGCCCTCCTTCCTGAAGAGCATTCTGAACCTTTTTTCAAGAAAGGGGACAGACAAGAAGGAGGAAAGGCAGTCCAGTAGCCCAGAGAGGGCAGGGACCTTCATCCCCCCAGACACCCCCTCCCCGACTATCTTCTGTCTGCCGGTCCCTGCAACTTCGTCAGGAAGTGACCAGAGTGTACCGGGGTCCAGGAGGTCCCTCAGGAGGAAAAGTACCCTCAAGAGGTTCTCCTTCCGAGCTCACAGAGGAGAAGACGGCAAGAATAGGATACAGAGACCCACAACTCTAGGGCTCAGGTCAGATGGTGAGTGTAGACAGGAGGCAACATGTGACTGACTAATGGTTCAACAATTCACACACTCTGGTTGTCAAACACTGAAAAAACACCTTAAGCTGCAGCATCCAGAATCACTGAAGATAATCCGTACATTGGAAGATCCTTTGGAGAGTTTCAGTGTTTGCTTCATTTGTATTGAGAATCTGGGTCCACTGTGCATTGGTTAGGAACATGCTAATACTTATGCTCTTGTGTTCACAGCTGTGAGTTTGGAGCCCAATGTTCTGTATTATGAGAAAATGTCAGAGGAGCTGGAGAAGATTGTGAAGGAGGTAAAGGACAGTCCAACAGACGAGGGCCATAAGAACATTGTTCAAAACCCTGAGCCACTAAGACAAGCGGCAACTCCAGGTGAGGGTTTTTTCATGAATAAAGAGCTGTTTACATTGGATAACTGCACAAAATCAGTGTTTTTTATCGGTAGTGATTCAAAGATGGTTTGAGACTGGCAATGGTTAACCAAATCAAGCTAAGTCTAGCCCACACCCAAAATGGTCCAAAACAAATTTGGACCCAAGGTTCAGGGACTCATACTGTATTATTTTAACACCAAACAATGCAAGGGTCAGGAATCTTCATCTTGGAGGATGTTGTTTTTACCAACTGTGCCCTCAAAGCACCATATTTTTGTGGATGCATTTTTCCACTGACATGTTTGAACGTGTTGTGTGTGGTGGAATCTGTGATTACCACAGAAGGAAAGAAACCTTGCCCTGAGAACAATCTAGCACCATATAGCTAAATTAAATGACCTTTTTAACAAGAGAGAGCAGGTTTTGGCAGCCTATATACTCACACATGACAGTGTATACACTGTACATTACAACTATAATGTTTGAATTGAAATTTTATATTTCCACACATATTATTTTTGGGAAGGGTATGGTCTTTCTCTTTAGATCCCTGTCTCAGTGTCATTTATATGTATTTTCAGAGGCAGAAGTCATTGAAAGGTTCGTCACTTTGATAAAACAGCAAGGCGACGCCATTGATGTCAAGGTTTGTTTCTCACATATCAGCATGGGAAGATAAGGCACAGGGCAACACAATGCTGCAGTGTATGCAGAATGGGGAGATTTTTGGGTCTGTGCAGCCAGTCTATTGGTTGTTAAGCCTGTTCTACAAGTTCTGTGTCCTATGATGTGATAAATGCGTATATATTCATACAGTGTACGAGAGCAATATTGAACCAATAAGAGATAAGGTTTAGCTGTGCTACTTCCTAAAAAGCTCAATTGCATCTGTGCCTTCTTCCTTTCTGTTTTTCTTGTCAGAACAATGTGTTAACTGTTGCAGACATGAAGGTAATCACTGTGTATCACGATAACAGATTATATACTCCAGTGAAAATAATGGCCAGTGAAAATAATGTTGTCAATGTGTTTTCTTTCAATATGAATTTGAGAACAGAAACTAAAGACCTGCATTTCCCAGAGAGGGTAGATAAACACGGATAGTAGGATAATACTTCCATTTTTCTATCTTCAGTTTTATGCAGAGACTCATTTACATAAAAGTGTTTAACATTACAACCATCAAGCAATAAAACTGTGTGAGAGGATATGGTGTGTGAATAATGTTTTACAATGTTGATTGAATTGTATACACTTTTATTGATATCCAGGTCAAATCAGTAGCAGATTTATTTTAATGTGGAACTGACAAACAGTACAGTAAGGCACAGGTGATAGTTATATATGTAATATCTTGGTGACTTACAATCTTTTCCTCTCTGTGTCTGTGTCTCTGTTCTGTAGCTGAAGGAGAACAGCAATGTCAACTCCTTCTTCCAGAAGCTGTCATATGGCTCCTTCCAGCAGCTGGCTGACCTCTATGTGGAGAGTGAGACTCCTGGCCAGCTGCCCGAGGGCAAAGCCACTGCCCCTGAGCTGGTCAAGTTCGCCTTCACCCTGGACTTCACCGCCAAGGTGGCCGGCCTCTCCAGCCAGACCCTCGGTCGCATTATGGGCTTCGGAAACCAGTATTTGCAGGACCGCTTCACTCACATGAGTGTCAACCAAAGTCAGGTGAGGACCAGGGCAAGGAGCAGAGTGGCTGGGGCCATCAATGGGGGTTCACTTATTTAAGGACTGGGAAAGTGAGGCTTCATGAAGCCCATTATGGGTGAAGCCGTCAATGTGCTGTCAACCACTGATCCATATCAACCAATAAAAAAAATATTACTCTCCATGGAAAAAAGGTTCAAACAATAGTGTCATTATGGCACAGGACAGCTAAATTAATTCTGGGGTTCATGAAACAATAAGAGACCCCCCTAGACTACACTCTTTTCTTCATAACTTCCTTAGCAACTGCTTGACTGCATTTCTGTGGTTCTTCTCTCCTTGGGTTTGTACCTCGCTTTTCCTAACATAGCCCTGGAAAAAATACAAATTATGTCAATTCTTGGATGCTTTGACAATATAGTGTGGATATTTTACAGTATTCATTAATAATAGCTATAATTGGTGATGTTATGCATATGAAGACATGTACTTCCTGTTCAGACTCTGAGTACTGGGTCACAATTTAACATGTCTCTTTTGTTAGGGCCTATTGTTAGGGCCTATTTCCCACTGCCTAGCTCACACATAACATTCTTACAATGTTCTGCAATATTACCATGTTGCCAAATTGCTAGGGGATCTTGTCTGGGTTTGGAGCATGTATATATACATACTCTCGAAAGGTCTACTTCATGGAATTCACATTTCAAACAGTGAATATATTGACCCTTTCGTACAAAGTGAATTTTGTTAGCCAGCGTGTGAACACTGACTTGAAAATTGGCTTGAAAATATCAACTCTTCTCAGGGGACAATAGTGTGTTAATAGTGAAGGGTGTGTTTGACATGCCACAGGCTATATTATGAAACTCGCTGCTGATTCTGTCATTTCCTAATGACACACCTTTTAGTGAACATTCCTGTCAAAACAGGCTGCATGTTTTCTGTGACTGAACCCCACATCCAATTTGCATTCACTCACAAAAAATCTATTTTCATAAGGGCTTACTAGAGTTTAAAGGTTTTCTAATTCTCTCACATTCAAAGTTGATTTAGTCTGGAATTTAAGCTCATTGTGGATCATGGTCATTTTTTACAGTCTGGTTAAATATGTTGATATTTGATGAATTATTTTTATCTGTTTTTCAATCCTTCATTACAATTGTAATATTAAATGTATCTGTTGACGATAATATAAACACTGTTCGCTGATGTTGGGTACTATACCTTGGACAAAACAATCTGCTGTGAATCTAAGTCCTGCAAAATCAGGAGTTTTACCTATTGGTGAGATGGTATATATAATATATTTTTTTATGCCTGCAGGACTCTCAATCCCAGCCAACGCAAAATTTCAGTGGTCCAGACTGACAACACTGAAAAAAATGGACTGAAAGACCTGACTGCGCAGTGGACCTGGCTCTCCTATGATGCGACTCATGCATTCAGTTCGACTGACAGAAATGATTGCTTTATTCCTGTGGACCACAGAAAGCGCCATTGTGAAGGTGGCTTTGAAATGAAACTCTGGAACCTGACTACAGGGAAAACACTGCAGACCTCTACTGGCCAGAGGAAGAACAACACCTTGAGTGAATATTTAATGGACTGAATGTAATGCAAGAAATAACAAACTGATGGAAACACTCTTGTCGTTTTACATTGTCTTAAATTATTTTTTCCTCTGGAAATAAGCTGTGATTTATTTAAATGTGTATAAATATAAGTCAATGTGAAATTTGTGTCCGTGTGTGCAGGCATACACCAGTAAAGCGCAAAGCGTTTAAAGGGATTGAATAAACAATAAATATTTTTGTATTTATTTGATTCATTTGTGCAGTTTTTTAATATACTGTATTTGTTACAAAAGGTACTGCAGACATAGACTTCACGTACATGTGATGTAAACAGTGACAGACATTAATTTGAGACCAGTGAAGATCTTGGTTTTGATTATTTTTCAGTTTTATCAGTTATAAGATTTTGTATTTCTTTTGAACAAAACCTGCCTTTTAATACCTTCTCCAGCTTCTCTTCTTCCTCATGGCCGGTGTAACACATGAGCAGAAAAATAACACCAAACTATTTCAAATGCCCCAGAGAATTATGTCAAGTATCAGTGTTCTCAGATCTTGGACTCCTAACTTGTTAAATGTTTCCAAGGTGCCTTTTTCCTACTTGAAATGACCTGATAGCTTGTATCCTCTTCATTTCCACAGCAGGGTGTTGCTTGCTGGTTATTTTTTGTGCATTTAATTTCTCCAGGTATAAATAGATTGAAGGACCAGCAGGGACGTGGAACTTCATTTTTAACCAGTGGTCGGAGGTGGGGGGAGGGGTGTTCCTAGATATTTGGGTGGAGGACAGTGAACTAACTTGGGACAGGGAGGTGTGTGTGACCACACTATCATGGTGTGAGATTTAACGATTGTTAGGGTCAAACTCCAGACTGCTGTTAGCAGATATACTGCAGGCTTGGAAAGATTTTAAACATTTAAACAATTCTAAACATTATGTAAAATTGTTCAGCTGTGTACCAAATGTGCTACCCTTTAGTTTACCCAGATGACTTTCACACAAGACTTTTACAACAATCACAAAACAGTCTCCAGTTTTGCGTTGTCCATGAGCCAGAGGCTTTTAAGAAGATATTTTCACCTGAACACCTTTGAGGTATGCCACTGCTCATTCTTGTTTCCCATGTAAAAACAGAACAGTATGCCATAGCATGCCCAGGCAAAGAGTTCCAACATTCTGATGCCTGCAACCATGTTCCAAGAACCCTTTGCACCAGGACAATACTATGCCTGGTGCAAACACTGAAGTTTTTCAGTGTTTTTCCATTGATGTTCTATCTCCACTATGCTCAAGCCACAGCTGTACTGAGTATATCAAGGATTAAACACAGTCCCTTTCACAGTACTTCATGAATCCCTACTGCCATCCACTGATTTTTCACGATTCTGCCATGAGGCAAAAAGCACAGTTCATGTCCTTTAACAGTGACTGACAGCAGCAGAATTATCACTGTCAAAACTGATTTCAGCAAAACTCGCTCAGTTCTTGTCCAGCTCTACCACCTGAAATACATGTCCTTCAGTAGGCAAGAAGGCAAAGACCTCATGTGGCCAGGAAACTGCCCTCAATTACATTTTAACACTTCCATGTCACTTTGTCTTTAACTCAACTTTGCACTTGATGGAAGCCTGAAATTCCATACAAGTAGGAAGTGGTTGTTTGTCCTGGCAGGATCAAGTGTTTCGAAGATAGAAAACGTGTGGTGTACTGGGAAACACTGAATAGCTTATACATATTACAGGTATCTTCCAGTTTTAAGCAGATGTAAATGACATTCCCATCCACTGTAATATTCTTTACAAATGAACAACATTTGATATTTATCCCATGTAACGGGGACAATTATGACGTCTCCACAACAGTGTCCTGAGTATTACTACATGAAATAGTTTACAAACAAGACTTGTAGCTTTCAATAAAAAGGCTTTACAGGGTTTGTTTTTCAGTTTTTATTGCTCTTTCCGAATATAAAGAGATTAATCAAAGAGACCAAAGCCCATGTCCTCATCTGACTCCTCAGACTCTTCTTTCTTCTCCTCCTTCTTCTCTTCCGCTGTACAGAACAGAATGAAACATTCATTTTTGTACCCCTTTGCGTGTTTCTGACCCGTCAACTGTGCACAATCAAAAACAATCAAAAGAATAACAACTGAACATACACTTGGGGTAAGATAAACAATGATCACTCTTCTGTAACTGAAATGTATACACCACTGGTTACACATTCTCTCACACACACACACACACACACACGCGCGCAGTTAATTCAGCAGATGTGCTTACCGGCAGGAGCGTCTCCAGCGGCTGCAGTGCCAGCTCCAGCAGCTGCAGGAGCGGCAATAGCACCACCTGCTGGCACGGAGGCTAACTTCGAGAGGCCTATGGACCAGAAAAAGAAAACCTCAAAACGTCAGAGAACTATATGTCTGAACAGAAGCTTGACACTTTGCAAAGCTCCAGCACTAAATCTGGGGCACTGTACTCAAAGAGTAGCATGACCATATTACTTGAAACAATAATGGCCAACTTAAGAGACATTAAAAGATCTGTTCCTCACCTGCATTCATGACTTCGTTGACATCTTTTCCATTCAGTTCACTGATGACCTGTGGACACAATACATTCATTTCATTTATCTATTCACTTTGCTGGTAGCAGAAGTACTTGTCCAGGACAGGCGCAAATAACCACAGAAACTGATCACACGACCCTATTCAAAATCAAGAACTAGGTCCTCCTGAACCTTGAGAAGTCGACAGCCTTCAACGCATTGTAAAACCACACGCATGTTTTGCTAGGGCACAAACTCGAACAACAATATCGCCCAGATATTTGTTCAGCTTTACTGGCTCAGTAATGCTGTACCTGTTGCCGAGGTGGCATGATTAACGGGTCTCACCTTGTTCAGACGCTCGTCATCGGCCTCAATTCCAACGCTGCCAAGGATGGTCTTGATGTCCTTGGCAGAGGGGCTTGTGTTGCCACCCAGCACAGCAAGGAGGTAAGCGGCCACGTAACGCATTCTGTACAGAGAAATAGAAAAGGATCAATACCGTTATTTGTGTTGAATCAGGATACTCACCATAGCCTGGTCTCACCCAAAGTAGTTATCTGGTTAGCAAGCTAAATACGAGTCGAACTTGAAAAATTAACTTGCTAACTTTACTTAATTAGCCAGCAACCAGCTAGGGAATTCTTTGTTGAAATGTACAGTAGCTAGCTAACGTCATCTAAACTATCTAGCAAACGGCTACGAACTAGAACTATGCAATTATGAAACGACTAAGTTAGCCCGATATATTCATATGTAGCCGACGTTGTAGTGAGCTATATTAATTGTACATATACAGTATGTAGTAGCGAACAGGATATGTTGTAGCGAGATAGGCGCGTGCTACCGTGGTAAAGAGGAGAGCTTGTAACCGAAAGGTTGTTGGTTCGACTGCCGGGGCACTGCTGCTGTATCCTTGAGTTACTTGACCCACAGTTACCTCAATATATATCCAGCTGTATAACTAGACAAAATTGTAAGTCGCTCTGAATAAGAGCATCTGCTTTAAGTAATACGACCATTTCTTTATTCACAAGGAAACCAAAAAGTGGTGGTAATGAGAGGCAATCCGAGGTATGGTGAAAAGGCGACAGATACCAAAAACCGAAGTCAAAATAATTCATTGGGATACTTCAGCTATACAATACAATGTTAACTTTATAGCTAACTTAACGCTGTGCTTGCATAACGCGAGCGCTTCAGTCCGCTAGCTTATAGCTACCACCAATGTTGGCTAATCGGCTCTTATTTGAAAGCCATAACTGGCAAGACAAATTGATCTAGCTAGCGGGACATATAAGTGAAGAAACTGCGTTTGTTCGGTAACTAGCCATCGTTGAGTTCGTATCTGTCCCAGTTAACGTCAGTAGCACCAAAACACCGATGACAGCATGTCAAGACAGCCAGCTCGACAACGACACATTGGCCCTAAATGGGTCGCTAGCGTTCCGCTTCCGCTAGTGACCATGCTTTCCGAGCAAGCTGCCAAAGCGCGACATTTGGGTCGGACAATACACATGCCATTCTTAACCATCGCTGAAGCATACAAGAGATAGTTGGTAATAACTAATCTAATCGGGTATCTAATGTGAGTTTTTCACAGAAATAAAACACAGTCTTAACAGAAACTGTAGAATATCCCGTTAAGAACACGTAAATAGGTGAGGCCAGCTAATGTTAGCTAGCTGGGACTCGGAGTGAAGCATTACATTTATTTGGTAGACTGACCAAACAAGGTGCAAATACTGAGCTATATTTATTAACTTCATGTCTTTCTGTACAGACACATAATATCAAATAACACCCCTGAGGAAATTTAACATGCTGTACGTACTTTAAGTCTGCGATAGACACGAAACGTCGAATCCGCTTGAGATTCAGGCAGAAAGAAAGAGACTTGCGTTGTCCAACCCTTTCCGCTCCTGGCTGGTGTCAAAGGTCAAGACGAAAATACAAAGGACTATTAAATGATCATTAAAATTATATTTTTTCAATTCTAACTAAACAATGAATTACAATAGAATGATATTTATCGCTGTATAAAAAAATATGTGAAACTGATAATATGCCGAGACGAAAACAAAATGTGAGCATGCGCATAAATGTGTTCGGTATTCTGTGTGCGATAGGTGGCGCATTGGAAGCTAAAATGGAGGCGCAGTGATTGGAATTAGCGTATAGGAATCTGCAGAAGACGGCGAAGCGCAGTGTACAGTAGCGCTACGATGAGCGGTTGTCTGAACGTTTATACGATGCATATAAAATGAAATTATGTCAAATTTAGTTAGCTAGGAGCTAACTATTTATATTTATTCATTTTGTCCTTATCTGTGCAAGAGATTGAGCACTATGCGAGGTGTCGTTTTTACGGTAATAAATATTGCATTGTCATTTGTCAGTGATACCTTACTCATGATGGAGGCTTTTGATATTTTCGCAATGAAATAAAAAGCACAACTCCGTAGTTCGTTGATTTACTGTTTTTATTTTCTTCGCGAACACTTTTATGTCAGGCCTCAGGCAGAGATTCTTCCCTATTGAAGTTAAAATCAGTGTAATGCCCTTTACAAAGAATTCGCTCAGTGAACTTTATAGAAAGATATGAGGATAACAAAAGCTTTAGTTGCGTCCCAATTCACATTTAAGTTATGTCAAACATCACAAAAAGGCAAAATACATAATTACAGATACCACATTGGTTCATGTAATATTGCCAGCAACAAAAAAGGACCACGCCATGAGAAATTCACAATCTCACATTTATTGGTTATGATCAAATATAGACCATTTTTCATTATATAAGAAGGTAACCCCTTTTTGAGTTTCACCACATTAAGCTGTGTATACGAACCATAACGTAACGAATGAATAAATTTACATAGTCCAATGATGTGACTATGTACCTTTTTATATAACACTCTTTTCTAAAGAGATTTAAACAAAGTTTAATGTTAGAACTATTAACACTACAATGAAGATAGCCTTCATGCTATGGTTTTATATGCCACTGTGATCACAGGTATGTAAAGCAATGTGACTCGTGGAGCTGGTCCTGGTCCATAATTTCCATAGCTGTAGTGTCATGCTCATGAGTTCTTGTCCGTGTCACTGTCCCCATTACAGCTCTATCAGCTCCTCCTCTTCTTCCTGCGTTAGGAGGTAGGAGAAGGTGTCCAACCCAAACTTGTACAGCTTCTGCCAGTTTGTCACGTACCACACCTTGTAGGCCGCCTCACCCAACAGCACGAGTAGGAAGATGGTGAGGAAGACAAGGAAGATGCGGTCGATGTGGTACAGCATCTTCTCTTTGAAGGTCCGCTGCTCCCATGGGATGGCCGCCCGCGTTTCACTGTAGCGGCTGAAGTGCAGCAGGGCATCCTCCTCCGTCAGCTCCTGTGCTTCCATCTCCCTCTCCTCTGCAAGCTCGCCCTGCTCTGGCATCCTGTTACCTTCTCTCTTACCTTCACTGGCCACTTACTAATCCCTCTGAAAGGACACCTATTATAGGTACCCTTTGGGTACCTATTATCTAATGTACTAAGGAGGAAAAGGTAAGGCTGTTGGCTTGACCACCCCTCCTTTATAGTTCTTTGGACTGATGTTCCTTCCAACAAGTCAGTTCACATAAGACGGGCTCAGGGGTCTTTGGTGAGGCGTACTCCTATTAGTGGCTTTGTCCAGCTTTGTCACAGTGGTGGGTCTTGTCCTCCACCTGTTGCTGCTTGCTGTGATGTGTGACGTTCCTCATCTGGCCTGCATTCTCTTGGTTGTTCTCTGTGGCCGTTGTCCCCAGAGATGGATGGCGCTGTATCAGAGATGGTCCTTTTCCAGAGTGACAAGCTGATGACTGTTGGTGACACTGCACACTCTCCTTCAGACACCTTGTAGTTGTGGGAGTAAGAGAGTGAGAAGGAGCTGGACAGTCGGATTATGACGGACACTTTGTTAATGAGATGAAGGTCTGAAGTCACACACTCAGCACTTTCAAAATCCCTCAAGAGGAAGGGGGTGTGGCAGATGGTGTAAAGTGTGCGCATGTCAGCGAGAGACAGACAAAGAGAAAAAGAGACAGAGTGAAAAATTGTGTGAGGGATGACAGATAGACCTTTGTGATGAACAGACACGGTCCTTAACCTCATGTCTGTACCCAAAATGCAAGTCATAATGGAATTGTTTAAGGAAGGGTTTCATGGTATGGTGTGAGTACCATCAGAGCCATTTTATTTTAATAAATAATGGAAATAATCATGTACAGTATGAAGGTACATTTCGCCAAGTGGAGCATTACCTACCTGCTGGAAAAAAAACAGGCATCAATGACATCATTAATATTCACACAGGCTGTTAGTGACAGCACACAGACGTGTCACTGTGCTTAAATCCCAGTTGCTGATTGTTTGCCAGCTGTTGGTGCCTCTACCTCAGCCTGGGGGGCTGAAGGAATGAAGTGGATAATTAGATGCATGCTAACTAGATTGAGCTCAGCCTTGCACTTTGCAGCTAAGTGAACATGTATTGATCCTACAGTACATAGATTACACCACTTACAGAACCTGTGGAACAACAATTATAAATACATGCAAATAAATATGTGTAAACACACACTATGGTAGATTAATTAGTGCATATTACATCATCCCATCCCTCTTTTCAGTGTTTCCCAATGCTGGAATGAAATAGGAAGTTATCCATTGTGTACGAGGGAAGAATTAGCTTCAATACTTTAATCTGCATTATGTAGAAAGATGGGGCTCATATGACCAAACCGAAATAATATCCCCATATTATGTATCCATAGTTATGTATCATTTAACTCAATGAACAAATACATTCCCTTGAACCTGATAGTTTGGTTATACTCTTCTTTTCATACCATTGAAAATAATGTTAGAGATCTTTAACAGGTCAGATAGACTTGTTTTTATGAGCTTCAGAGTTATTAAAATGACACACTAGAAATGTGAAGGGGATTTAAACAAGACTTTTCATAATTCATATAATATGGCATTGGTTATTGTTGTGATGTCAGCCTAATTCGTTCAGTCCCTCTGTAGGACAGTCTTGTTCTTGCTGATAAAATAACATTGCTCCACCTAATCAGGAGTCAAGAGCCACGGCTGCATACATCTGGGATTTAATTTGCTGTGCTTTACTTGGAAATTGCAATGGGCCATAATATCGTTCAAACCCATTGGAGCTTATTCAACATCCTGCTGCTGGTAGGGGAATTATTGCCCATCCTAGCACACAGAAAACAGAGGAAACATCTTCTACAGTATCACGTCTTTAGTGTGTGAGGTAATATGGGTAACATTGAAGACTGAAAGCATGTTGGTACCAATACTTTAAGTGGTAGAGCTATTCTTGAAAATTTGTATCTGCTGATATATGGAGAATATATGGCGTAGCTTGTGATTAACTTGCTGTGCTTGTGTGTTAAATATGGTTTTGTTTATATCATGTGTTTCTGTCATGTACATTATGAATTAGGAAACCCTCAATTGTACCATATGTGTTAGAATACTTTCTCTTTGCCCTGACCAAACCTTTCAGGGTGTTCCTCAAGCTCATCTGCAGGTGGTAGAATGGTAGATGCACTAAAATAATGTGGACACCCTTCCCTGATGAGCGCTTCCCAGCCTCTATGTTGCACATTATCCCAGGTGAGGAGTACACTGGAAAAGAGACCAGGCGCTGAAACACAGACCAAGAGAAAGCAGCCATGGTGAGACCGGTGAGCAGACACAAACCTAGAGAGGATACAGAGCAGAACACAGGCCTGTCAACAAGACCCTCCAGGTGTGTTCCAGCAGAGCGAAAGCTGCATAGAGGCCCTGTTGCCTCTGAAGTCCTGACACCATGGCTGTCCCTCACAGTGAGTGTCCTCACAACCCTCAGACGTTAAAGCAATCACCAAAGCATTTGTATCAATTGCTATGCATGGCATATTTACTACATCATTACTAATAAGCAATTTAGCTCAAATTACTGTTGAATTTCCTGTCATTTTCTCGCTGTACATTTACTGGAAACCATTTTACTCTCACAGAATAGTGCAATGTTGAAATGTCATTTTTAAAATGTAAAAAGGAAATGAACCATACTGTGGCACCAAGAACCACAAACTACTTTTCTTGTGTATGTATATAATTTCTATGTTTGGATATCCACTTGGTGGCGTCAAATGCACACTTTAGTACCAACACATCATACATTGAATAAAATACTAACTTGTGCTTTACTATATGTGCATTCACTCCCACTATATCTGTTGGCATTATTTTAATGGATTTCATTTCAATTGTGTGACTTTAATGTCAGCAATGTGTAAAGCTGAGTAGAATGTGGTTTTTGTGTGGTTTGCTTGTGATAATCCAACTGGATAATTCCATTTTTGTTGAAAACCAAGAACCCCATTGTTAGTGTGCCCGCCTGACAATAATATCCTTAACAGAGGAAGTTGGGACTATGAGGGGAAAGAGACCATACAAGCTAAATGTTGTGCAAACGGATAGATCTCTCTAACTGATCTTATTCCTTAAAGGGAATTTCAGCCCAACCCACATTAAATACTTTACATAGAGTTAAAAATAATTGGTGTGTTATAACATCAATAATCTTTCATTTTGTTCATGGCTCTTCAACTAAAACAAATTCCTTTGACAGAGGATTTAATTTATAAATAGTAAGATCTCACATCTCAGTCCATAAGTCCCCAAATTCTTACCTTCGTATTATTTATTTTGAAGTATTCAGCAATGCGTGGTTTGGTCCCAAGACACAGTTTTCATATACACCCATGTCTGACCATTGCTTGTTTTGAATCAGTAAATGTTCATGCGGCCTCTGCCTCTTTCAATAATGACATGTAGCCACATCGAAAATGTGTTCATTTTGATACACTCTTTAATTGAAATGAGGATAGGTTAAAACAAGATCACCTCAAGTGAAAAGGGACTTACAATTTGTTCAGTAATCATATCACTGTGAAAGTGTACATCACAATTTGCAATTTTCTCTATGATGTAAATCTAATTTAAGTCTAGAAAAACACAGAGGCAAAAATAAGGTGAGCTTCAGAAACCTGTGAGGTATGACTGCA
This sequence comes from Megalops atlanticus, assembly GCA_019176425.1. Classification (NCBI taxonomy): domain Eukaryota; kingdom Metazoa; phylum Chordata; class Actinopteri; order Elopiformes; family Megalopidae; genus Megalops; species Megalops atlanticus. The sequence continues at coordinate 17,326,967 of CM032879.1, forward strand.
GCTTCACATGGAGTTTTACTTGTTCCAGATGGAGCTTACTGTCCATCACCGCATGAGGCAGCAATGAGAGGAATTTAGAAATTTAGGTCATGTTGCAAACAAAAGGATGCTGCCTGCTGTTTATGTCCTTCCTAGGTGGTTAGTGCAAGACAGTGCTAACTAGTCAACAGACTTAGAAGGAAGTGACTTTGAGATGCACAAAGACATCAGGCCAGCAGAGTGCATGATAATTCAAAGCAAGTTGATAATAGCTCTCTGCCTACCTCAATCCCAGATCAACCTAGTTTATCAGCTGGATATATTCTTTGTTATTAAAATAAATAAATGTAACTAGTTGAGTGAGCCTTTATTTTAGTTAATCACCTAGTTTGTTAAATAGCAATAACTGTCTTGCATACATACATAACAAATTTATAGTTTATCTATGTGTTATGCAAATTTAAGACAGAATTCTATCACCCTGGTAAATAACTATTTGGCAAGTTACCCACACTTGTACCTAAATTCTCTCTCATAAATAAGTTTGCTTTATCTTCTTGTCATATCCCTGAGGAAGAAGAGGGATGACGACAATGGCCTTCCTGTCTATTTTGAGAAGGATACGTTAGTTGTATCCTTCAAATTCGCTTCAATGAAACCATCCCAACCACACAAATCTAAGTGCCTTTCCATCTGAGGCACACTTTAAGATGGCAAATGCCTAAAACACTGCCTCAGGAAGAAGCATCCTTTCCATCTGGGACGGCATCAAATTGCCTCAGCAAACTCGCCTCTCTCAGAACTGGCCTGGTTATACAGTACTTCATCACAGATAGAGCACTTTGTCCCTAAAGCAGTGTCTCTCACTGTGAGCTTCCATGAATCTCCTTCAGGAATAGCAGCAGCATCTGCGCGTCAACAGAAGTGCCCTCTACAGGTGGACCGGGGTCTTCTCAGCAAGAGGCGGAGGGCAGGGCTGGCATGGGCTGGGCACAGCGGAGTGGCAAAACATGCACCGTTGCCATATCTGGACGAGCGTGGCACGGAAACGGTTGATCCGGAAGGCATAGACCAATGGGTTGACAGCGGAGTTGACGTGTGACATGAAGATGCCCACATACATGGCGCTCTTGGGTACACCGCACTCTGGGCAGAAGAACAGGATGCAGTTCATGATGTGTAAGGGCAGCCAGCAGAGAGCGAACAGGAGCACCACCAGAGCCAGGGACTTGGCCAGCTTCAGCTCCTTGTGGTAGTACTTGCTGGCGTCGCAGGTGGCCTCGGCGCGGCGGTTCAGCTGCCGGCGAATGATGTAGAAGATCTGAGCATAGAGGCCGATCATGACGGTGAGGGGCACCACCACCCAGCCGAAGAAGTTGAAATAGACCATGTAGTCCATGCGCATGACTGTGGTGAACTGGCATATGATGTCGCCTGTGCTGAGGTTGCCGCGGGGGTCCTGGTTGTGCCAGCCGAACAGGGGCACCACACCGGTGAGAGCGGAGAGCAGCCAGCACACGCACACCGCCACCCATGCCCGTCGCTGTGTCACAATGATGCTGTACCTGGAGATCATATCAACATATCCAGCATGGTAACAGTTAATGCAACATTAAGCATGTAGTCAATTTAATTACTGAGTCATGTGTAAATAGCAAATAATTGTTTGTTAACTATATATTGTTACATGACTTGAAAGCATTTTGGTAGGTTTCGTAAATATTTTTAGGGTTCAGGTAGAGCTTAATGCTGAGTTATCAGTGGAGGTTGAGATTAGGAATGGGGCTGATGGGGATGGGGAATGGGGAAGTTTTTTCCAGTTTCAATTAATTACAGTTGTAATTATATGCTGATTAGCCATTTAATTGCACATTTCCTATTTTCCAACTTCCGCACATATAGCAATATAGTTATCCATCTGAACTTATTGTTCGTCTGATGTTGTGTGGATACTGCTGGCTGTACAACAAATTGCCCCTCAGGGAAAATAAAGATATCCTTGATCCTTGATCTGTGATCCTCATGTATTCATAGTAAAAAAAAGTGTTATCAAGGAATAACAATAAAAAATGGCAGGCAATTTAACCCAACTAGTGTCTGCCAATGGCTTAAAATCTAGCATATCTGTGCTGAGGGTTTTGGGATTGAATTGTGTGATTATGTTTTGAATCAGCATATGCAAATGGAGGGCAATGAAGAATAAAGAAACCTTGAGAATTTATTGATGAAAGCTTTGAAAAATTGCAAGTGACATTTTCCTTTGAAGAGCACTTTCTGTGTTATTATCATGTTTGAATTTTGTTTGTGTGAGGCTTGATAAGTATGCAGAATGCAAGAACAATGTGCTAATAAGCTTCCTGCTTAAAGAGTACAAACAAGAGAACCACACCATCCTATGTAATTCCCCCAGGATTTGAGAGGAATTGAGGAAAATGTTATTGATGTTTGTTCTTCTTTGTACAAACAGTACTATCCCTCTGCATCCATAAATAAATTAGACATTCCTGTGGCTCTGCCAAAAAAAAAGCAAACAGACCACTTTTGGAAATGGCCCCTTCGAACTGACAGGAGGCTTTTAATTTGCTTAAAAGCTTTTGACGTCCAGCCCATTGATTTGCATTAAACACAGAAGAAATACACAGTGCATCCCTCAACCTACTGAAGAGGGAAGGAGGTCCTGAAGAAGACACACCATTAATATCCTCCCTCTGACATGACTGATAAAACATCAGTGACACCTCTAGCAGGTTTATTTACTTTCCATGTGCAGAGAAAGTTGGTCCAAGTGTTGTAAGTAAACATGGATTCAACACTGAAAAAAAACAAGGAACTTCATCTTGTACAATCATGAGATAAGCAAGCGCTAAATGGACATTATGCATCAATATAATAATCACCTGCTCCTTCTGTCAAAGCCCGTGCGTAGACTATTATCTCAGTTGATAGTTCCATGTCTAAAACAAGTCTATCTCATTCAAATGTCCATAATTCAACTGCTAGAGTGAACAGGAATAAGTTGCATTCACCTGCTGGAGAAGTGCAAACCAGTTTTGATCCACTTCGGAGCAGCCACCTGAACTGAGAGTTTACCCTGATGCAGTAGCAGGCTTCATGCAGTATTCAGTGGGGAGTCTGATAAGAGGCTAAGCCTCGAGGGACCCACTCATACTCACCTGGTGGGGATCTTGACCCGCAGGTAACGGTCTATGGCGATGGCCAGCAGCGAGAGGATGGAGCTCTGGGTGATGATGAGGAGGAGGCAGGAGATGAAGAGGCAGGTGAAGAACTGCGTCCTGAGCCCGAGGCTGATGACCACGGCCAGTGGGATGACCAGTGCCCCCACGGCGATGTCGGCCAGCGCCAGTGACACGATGAAGCAGAAGGTGGGGTCCCGCAGGGCCCGGTTGAGGGCCACCACCAGCACCACCAGCACGTTGCCCAGCACAGAGGCCAGCGCGATGGCCGTCTCTATGGAGATGTAGACCATGTCCACGTGCTCACGTGGCTCCATACCCGGCGGAGACGACATACGGGCAGCCTTGGTCTGTCTCCGATCCCCACACACCCCTCTCTGCTTCTGACCTGCTCCTGGCCGTTCAAAAAGATGCAGTCTGCTTTTTTTTATTTCATCCCTTCTTCCTCTCCTGTGTCCCAGCCTGGGTTCAGCATGGTGTGCTTTTACTGCTCTTTCAGGCAGAGCTGCTGGCACATCCACAGGCACAGGCTGCCTCCCTGCCCTGCATGGATTTGTGGATTGGTAAAAGATGAATGGTCGCTCTCCAGCTCCTCTGACTTGGTGCCCCTAGTTCCCCTCTCTCTCAGTCTCTGACTCTCTAGTGGAGCATGCTAGTGTGAATGGGAGGAGCTGCAGCACTCTGCAGTACGGTGCGGCCCCCACACAACCCCCCCCCCCCCCACACACCCTGCTTCTGAGAACCAGTGCCAGCTCTGCATGCATCAGAAACAACGAGTCGCCCGCGACACTTCACATAAAATCAGCACTTGGAAGATTGGATGCATTTAAGTTCAGCTCTCGGGCGAGTGATGTGATGATGTCACAGAGAAGGGGCTTGAAGTGGCGTCACAAACAGGTCTTTGCTCTGGGTCATGATCGCAAAGCTGCTGCTGCAGTCAGAACCTCCTGGCTCTGGCCGTCAGATCACTTCAGTGTGTGCGGTGATGCCAAGCTCTCTGTTCTGCTGTTGATTTGAGGTAGGCACATGTTGCGTAAGTAATAAAAGCTCATCGTCCACACAGAAAATGTTTTATTGACCTGTTATTACCTGTAAAATCAACAGCTGTTATAGCTACTGCTAAGCATTAGTTTTTAGTTATTCTAAATCAATTTAATCATAGCATTCTATACCTCCATGATATGGGATGTTATCTATTCATCCAACTTACAACATGAAAAGAGCAAATGCTGATTACTCAGACATTATACACATTGATGGTTACGTTAATAACCAGATAATAAGAGGATTTTAACAAGACCACATCTTGCAGTGTTAAATCTGCTTTTTGCTCTGAGAGGAATACTATAGTGTCCCTGTTTCCCCCACAACCCTGTCCTCTAACACAGAGTCCATCTGTATTCAGGGCTGTGAGGATAGTGCTCTTCTCTTCATGCTATCCATATACGGCAGATAGACAGCAGCTAATTAATGCTGCTTCAACTCATAAAAGTAATTGGAGAGACAGACAGTCTACATGAAATTCACAGGGTTTGATCTGGGAAGCTATTCAAGGTTAAACCCGCAATTCACTTCTGATCTGTAATAATTGGGTAAGCTAAATGGTCAACACTTAAGTGTCCCTGGAATTCTGCCAGAGTTCCCTCATGGACACTGTTTGCGTCACTCCCTTCATGCCATATGCTATCCAAATTCAATTTCTTCAATAAATTCAATAAATCTTTTACTTAAAATGTTAAAACATACATCCAAAAACATTGCCTGATCAATTCAGGCTCTTCTTTGAGTTACGCAGATACAGTTTTTTCCCCCACTTGATATCCTTTTTTATTCCTCCATTGACTGCTGTACCTATTGAAGAGATGTTCTCCCAAAAATTGTGAATACTTACCTGACAACTGGGGCTTATTCTCATATGAAAAGATATAAACAGAATAAAATGAAGAGAAGAAGATTATAATATTGTGGCATAAAATCCTGTCAAACTCATCTCCAAAATCTGAAACTAGCCCAAGGGAGTGAAGCCTAAAAGTTGCAATCAAGTTAAAAAGCTTTTCTTTTCCACCTTATAAGTTTAAGAAGGCACTACTTGTTTCACCATCAGAGCTGCTTGGCAGTCCTGTCGGAGGATGCATTAAAGAAGCAGTCCCGGGTACATGGTCCAATCCATTAGGAGAATAGATGAAATTTAAGCGTCTGCCCATAAATATCTACATTTTATTCCCTTGCTTTTTTCCACAAGAAAGCGATGAGTCAGGATCAGGCCTTTGGACATTTGCTCCTGATCACGGATTGCACACTTGGCTTATTATTCAGTGGGCAGATAATAAGTCATTTTTATTAGGACTGGCCCATCATCTTGGGTGGGTTTTTTTCTGTTAATCATGCATATCCATTGACTTGGACTCCCCCTTGTGAAGCAGATCAAGACTAAGTCAGCTAAAAAAACAATCAAGTCCACTCTGCAGCTGGACTCCCTGAAAGTACCAATCATGGAGCAAGATCAATAATAGCCTGGTGAACAGTATAAATACATACGTGTTCACAACATGAATACATGTTATCAGTCACACCAGATCTATGAGTGCTGTTTTTACATGTACATTTCCACCTGAAGGGCTGTGATTTTGTGAATAATGACACACTTAAAGTTACTGGTTGCAGCTTTTGCATTCTAAGACCTGAGTTATGTTATACGTACATCTAGTTATATGTTTACATATTCCATTCAGTTTTTCACAAATTTTCATGTTCTTTTCATGTTCTTATGTGTGTCCAATTTCACTATTCTCACCATTAAAACTTTTACAATGGTGGACACCTGTGTTAGCAGGCTGGCAGATTTAGACATCTGGTTAAATACTATAACTGTGAGTGACATCAAGGATCACCAAACAGATTTGTTCATACCCCCTGAGGTGGCAACCATGCAACCTACAAACTTTTATAAGCTTATGTGGTCTAAACTAAACCAATGAACTGACTTACAAATGGCTCTGAGCAGCTGACTTAGCAATCAATGAATGCTGTGTAAAAGAAGAAAAAAGAGCTGTTTTATTACACTTGAGAGATGAACCATTGATGAACTGCAGTAATAAATCTGATTATGTGGAAGCAAGTATCCGCTACGCCAATCAACAGATGATGTTGTAGTACTGCAATATATTGAAAATTACCGGTAACATTTAGGCAAAAATATGATGATCCTGAACCAATTTAGAGAAAAGGGGATTGTTTACATTTACATTTACATTTATTCATTTGGCAGACGCTTTTATCCAAAGCGACGTACAAAAGTGCAAATAGTGAGCAAACAACAGGCACAAGAGCAAGATGTGTAAAGGTCATACAATGCAAATAGTGCTGAAGCTGAGCGCAAGGTCAGTGACGCAAGCCAACTAATCTGAACTAGGATTGCATCTCAAATACAATTACAGAAAAAATGGAGTACCGCTGTACTACCTAGGTAAGTGAGCAACAAGTACAAAGCAGGAGTCAGATTCTCAACGTCAAAGTTACAAGGTCGAAGAGGGAGAGGTATCAGTCCAGGTAGAGTCTGAAGAGGTGTGTCTTCAGCGCACGTCTGAAGGGTTGGATTGAAGGAGTTGTTCTCAGGGGGGTGGGGAGTTCATTCCACCACTGGGGGGCGATGATGGAAAAGCGTCGCTGTGAGGAGCGTGGGCCTTTCGTTCTGTTGGTGGGTGGAGCGAGGCGTCCGGATGTAGCAGAGCGGAGTTGACGGGCGGGTGCGTAGGGTAGGATGAGGTCCTGGAGGTAGGTCGGGGCAGTCTTTCTTGCGGCGGAAAAGGTGAGAGTCAGGGTCTTGAAGCAGATCCTGGCTGCGATTGGGAGCCAGTGGAGGGATCTCAGTAGGGGGGTGACGCGGGAGAACTTGGGGAGATTGTAGATCAGCCTAGCAGCTGCGTTTTGGATGAGCTGCAGCGGCTGAATGGTGCAGGCTGGGAGGCCTGCGAGGAGGGCGTTACAGTAGTCCAAGCGGGAGAGCACAGTGGCCTGGACGAGCAGCTGGGTGGAGTAGGTGGTCAGAAAAGGGCGAATCCTCCTGATGTTGTAGAGGAGGAATCGACAGGAGCGTGCCGTCTGGGAGATGTAGTCGGTGAAGTCCAACCTGTTGTCGAGGTGACGCCCAGGCTCTTCACCGAAGTGGAGGAAGTTACTGTGGTGCCGTCAACAGTAACCGAGAGCTCTTGAAGAGGAGAGGTCCTGGCCGGGATAAGCAGCAGATCGGTCTTGTCCAGGTTGAGCTTGAGGTGGTTGGAGGCCATCCATCTGGAGATGTCAGCCAGGCACGCGGAGATCTTTTCGTTGACCTGGGGGGTGGAGGGGGGAAAAGAAAAGATTAGTTGAGTGTCATCAGCGTAGCAGTGGTAGGAGAAACCATGCGAGCCAATAACTGAACCAAGAGAGTTACTGTAGATGGAGAAGAGTAGGGGTCCCAGTACAGATCCCTGGGGGACACCTGTAGTGAGGGTAGTGGGAGTGGAGGTGGAGCCTTTCCAATAGACCTGGGAAGATCTACCGGTCAGGTAGGACCTGAACCAAGAAAGGGCCGTCCCAGAGATGCCAAGCTCAGAGAGCTTGGCGATGAGCAGCTGGTGGTCGACGGTGTCAAATGCAGCGGATTGTTTTAGTAGTTTGTGTAAATTTATTGTGGTCTTTATTTATTTATTTTGCAATTAACCTCAATAAATTGTTTTTATAGTCAGAGAGTGAAAGAGATACTGCTCTTACAATATGACAGGTTTCTTTTATTTTCAGAGAGAGACTGTGCTTACATTTAGACAAACACTTCTTTTACAGTCAGTCAGAAATTTACTGGCCTTACATTCACAGAAATAGACTACTCTTACGTGCAAGACAGACACTGCTCTTAAATGTAGGCACATTTGTGATAATTCAGACAATAATATGTTGTTGTGTTTTTAACAAAAAATGGAAGGCACTGTAAATCAAATGGACCAATTGACTTCTTCCATTGTAATGTCACTCCTAAATTGGGTTTGAAAATGAGTAGCTATGTGCATACAGTATTGGATTTGACTTGACTGAAACACGTTTGATCACAGCTGACAGAGAGGGGAGCTTGCAAGGCAAAAGGATGAGTCCTTAAATGCCTCATTTTTATTGCATGACCATATTTACTTTTCATCCTTCAGAGGGAAACACACAGAATTTGGCTTAAAGAACATGAATCCATGGATCCATCCTGCCTTGTGTCAACGGTTCAGGCTGGAGGAGGTGGTGTAATGGTGTGGGGAACATTTTCTCGGCACACATTAGGCACCTTAATACCAATTCAGCATTGTTTAAATGCCACAGCCTACCTAAGTATTGTTGCTGACCATGTGCATCCCTTTATGACCACAGTCTACCCATCTTGTAATGGCTACTTCCAGCAGGATAACGTGCCATGTCACAAAGCACACGTCATCTCAAACTGGTTCCAGGAACATGACAATGAGTTCAGTGTACTCCAATGGCCTCCACAGTCACCAGATCTCAATCCAATAGAGCACCTTTGGGATGTGGTGGAACAGGACATTCGCAGCATGAATGTGCAGCCAACAAATCTGCACCAACTGTGTGATGCTATCATATCAGCATGGAGCAGAATCTCTAAGGAATGTTTCCAGCACTTTGTTGAATCCATGCCACAAAGAATTCAGGGTGTTCTGGGGGCAAAGGGGGGTCCTACCCAGTATGAGGTGTATATCTTTGGCGCAAAATCCAGATCAACTGTTTGCAGTTCCACAATTACTATGCCTGTGGTTCATGTCTGGAGGGAAAAGAATATTAATAGATGCGCAACATTGTTCCATAAGAATTCATTGAATGTGACGGACCAGGGCTTATAAACCAATTACCTTGTCATTTGTCCTTACGAATATACTGCAGCAATTTCACAAGGAAATCTATTGTAATTGATTGATTTTTTTTAATCAATATTCAGAAAGGAAATCTAATACAGTCAATTATGCAGCGATCTGTGAAGACAAAAGAAACAGACCAAAAAAAGCTAAAATATAGCAAAACACTACCAAAAGTCTCAACCATATTTTGCTCTATGATGAATAGTCAATGGAACAATATATCTGAAGATTCAACAGGTTTTGAAAGTATACTGGAATACCTTTATTTGTACTTAGAATAATGAACACATGAACAGGGAAATATTTTGTCATAACTCCTACACTGCCAAATCCTTATTGATAGAACGAGCCCAACACAGTCACAATTTTCATACACTGTATGCCACTCCCTGACTGATAGTTGAAATGTTTCTTCATTTTTTCCATGTTCTTAATGTAGATAGTAGCATTTTATGGATTTTAACTGTGTTTTTTTTAATCAACAGTCTGAGCTGTTGTCCAGAGCTCTCACATGGATGATGGTAAAAATCCCAGTGCACAGCACAGCTGAAAGTGCTTCCATTTAACTGTCCTCCAATAGATTACAGTCAGCAGGGACTAGTGGAGAAATCATTACTGAGTGAATTAACCAATTCACTGAATGGATAATTTCAAGTCCTACAAATTGACTTCACTGACAGTAGGGGTTATGCTCCTGAAAAAAAAAGAACAACAACTGAGGGGTAACTGGAAATACTCGGCAATGGCCACATGAAAGCCTAAACACGCTAAATGTAATGCTGGCTGATGTATCATGCTTAAAGAAATCATGGGAGGAGGAAAAGTGACTGAAATTCAATTATATTTTTTAAAAATGAATTTGCATTAAGCAGGTATGGCTTGTTAGCCAAAGAATGGCCTTAACCCACACATGTTCCTAACATGTACAGTACATTGTGGCCTGAAATGAACTTTATGGAGCACAGATCTGTTATTTGTTAAGATGGTAATTGGTCAATGAGGATCCTTGGTTGTAAACATTTAAAATGTTCACTCATTCAAAACAAATGCATAAATACTATTGAGGACTAAATACTAAATATTACTGACTTCAGCATTTCAAGTCAGGTACAGTTTCAATTTAGGATAGGGCTAATGGCTAATCATTCACAAGCTGCAATAAAATGAAAACCATAAATGTTCTAATAAAATACATCACAATCAAAAAAATAGATCTGCATTTATTGGATGTCCCTGCCAACATTTTCATAGCTGGTTTATACTCCATTGTCTGACTCTCATTCAAATGATATAGCAACTACAATAACAAAAGTCCCGTTCTTGTGTCTTAAATATGTCAGTTATTTAATTAGACTGTCAAGATTATTGTGGTTATCCAATGATCAGCATTGTCTTCTTGTGGGTTGGGTAATGTTGGATAAATGTTATTACCTGGATCTTAAACATCTATGCCCTGTGTGAGCTGTTCTCATGTTGGAGCAGCCAGTTTATTAACTTAAGTGATAACATGTCCTACCAGCAAGAACGATGAAGGAGGTAGGTTAAACTCAGCAGCCATGAACCTCTCAAATGAGCCACCAAATCCAACAGCAAAGACAGCCAAGATACACTAAGGCTGTAGGTCTTTATGTTGTTTGTACTTGATTCTCAAGGTTAAAATAAAAGCATACAAGGTGGACTTTTTGAACATTATTGAATATCTTACATCATATTTGAAGTGATAGTGTTCTGCCACTCATGTTTTCCCATTTCTAGAGTAAAGGTACAAACTGATGAAAATCAGGGGTATTTCCAGGCAAAGCCCTCAACAATGACAAGAGATTTTTTTTATTCCATCTGAAAATGTTGAGAGGTAGAATCCCAGTGGAGTGTATTTACTGTATACTGCATATTTATGTTTAAAAATGTTGCTTTGTCATGATTTTTTTGACCCCACATTTGCAGGCTCTAACTTGTAACTCATGTCAATTGTCTTTATTTTACTTTCAATATTTTTCAATATGTGCATGTCTGCTTCAGTGTTCACCGTTGTGAGACACAGGAATGTTGCAAGGAATATCTTGCATGTATTTAAACAGGGTTACAGGTAGTGTCAGGAATTCACACAGGGCCTTGGAGTGTTTCAGGGAAGTTCTTTTCACAATGTTGAGAAACAGGTTTCTCACAATGACATCATTTTAGTAAAAAAAAACACCTGTGCTGCCAAAAGTAAGGAGACAAGCGATCAATGTGCCAAAAAACCAAAGACTCAGATTGAGTTCTTTGAGGCCAGTGGGATGATATTGAATATAGTGGGGCTGGCAGCATCGCAAGACCACTGAAAATCAACATTTTACAAAAACTTAATCATATTATGTTGACTCTCAGTAAAAACTCATTGTCTTTGCTGAGCTATTTTCGAAACCAAAACAGTCAAAGTTAAAAGTTGACAAAAGCCAGCACAATCTGCTTTTGTACCTGCCTTGGTACAGTAGTTATGTTGGTGCACTATACTTAACACTACATGTACTCTCTACTGGACAAGTTGTTGGATTCAAACGCTCTCTTGAGCCATGTACAAACTACAAGATTAGGTTTTCAATGGCCCTTACCAGATAAAGCCACAGTGTCTCAGCTGAGATTCAGACAGTAAAATAATTGATGATCTAATGATTTAAAGAAAATGTTCCATTATTTTCACATGGTAGTTAACTTCATTATGTATGATATATACAAATACATGTATTAGTTTATACTTGATTATTATTTTTAATACAACTATATCAGCATGTCACCAGCTTGGAAGATGGTTGTGGCCCACCAGTGGTCCATGGACCACACTTTGAGAACCACAGGTCGAGGGGCCATACTTGAGGATCACATCAAAAGTGGACAACTCTGATGCTTTTCACAGATATGTCTTCAAATCTAGAATTTGTCGACCTTCAGGTCTGAGGCACCAGTTTTCTTTTTTCAGAGTTTTCAGAGGCATGGCTAGAGACATAATATCACTACCTTATAGCTATGGAGAAGGACAAATTGTGGTATACTTTACCCATGTAAACTAGTGACATATCAGATCTAAGCTACGTCTAACCTACTGCTTAAGGGAATCTGCTGAGTAAAAACTAACAAAAATTCTGAGCATATTTTATGGACATGTCATTGTTTATTGTACACAAGTATTATATTGAGATATTGTAGATATTTGTTTCAGGTAAAGGAACAAATACATTTTAATTTGCTGAATAAAACAACGATAAGCAATATCCAGAATTCATTCTGAACCAGCATTGCCTGACCACACTCTAGACAGGATGACAATCCATTAGAGGTTTAGCTCTCAGAATCATTTTCTCTAGAATTTCTGAGAGCCAGGCTGAGGCATTTGGCATACTGAGGATTGGGCCCGCAAATCACTGGCTCCCTGAGGCAAAAGTAGATCTTTTGTTATCTGGGCACAAATATTTACTCCCCACTTGCCAGGCTTGTGTCAAGTTTTCGTTTGAAAAAGCTGCTTACAGGAACGTTAATCCTATCTACTTATTATCAGTTTGAGAAACTTGGCATGTTGTAGAAGCTCCTGCTCCCATGCACATAACATCAGGGCAGTGCTAACTCACCACGAAAGGCTGTGAGGGGAAACGTTGTTGAGCAACATGAAAAACTTGATTGTGTTTTATGTGAAATGGGGGGGTGGGGGAGGAGTTGTCGTGGGGGGATGGGGTGCACACAGATCGGCAGGGGGGTTAACATGCCACAACACGTGGCTGTGTTTCCCGAACCTGCACTCTGAATAGCCCTGAGCATTCTGGCCTTTTTCCTGTAGATCAGTGCTGTTACAGCTTGAGGACTTTATTTATTTATTTATTTATTTTTTTAAACTCTCTCAGAGTTTTAAGTCAGGAGGTTAAGAGCTAGGAATCTTACTGCTTGTGTGTAAGGCAATGGTAGGGCAGTCCCCTGCTAGCCTAATCTTGGTGACGCAGACACTGGAATGCCCCCTTGCTGGTGACATGAGGCCAAGAGGAAATAATGAAAGTCCACCGGCAGCGACACCAGATGCACACAGCACTAACAGTCCTCAGTGGAAATGCCTGGAGAGGCGTTCCCTTAAATTTTTTTGTCATTTATCTCTCTGGTATATAATTTATTTCTCTTGAATTCAAGTCTGTTTGTTTTCCTTCATGGTGAAGGTTTCCTCTGCTTTCATTTTGTACAGGTATTTACGAAATATACAAACAGCTTTGAAAGGATTGGCAAATACAAGCCATGATAATTTCAAATCAATGTGTCGCTACAGGCATTGTGTTTTTTAAGAGTATCCTGTGTCAGTCTAAATGATTTGGTCCATGTTCTTGGATCTGTGAAGTGAAGTAAAATGACAGTGAATCATTTGCCTTTGATGCATTCCCTGACAAAATGAACCACAGCCTTGAACTACAATCAACATATTATTCAGGTGTAACTATATATGTATATATTTTTTTTGTACATCTGAGTACATTGTTACTGATTCAATTGCATTGTTCATTTTCAACTGATGGAGTCTATGATCTCTGAAGGAGTTACAGTGTAATCAAAAATGGTATAGTATAAGATCAAGAGGATTGACATTTTACATGACTTGACCTAGATCATTTAAATTAGCTCAAAACCTTTTTGCACAAACCAGCTGCGAAACATTTCACTTTGTGATGTTTTTTCTGTCCTCAGTTCCCAAAATTGGGATGTGAAAACTTGATCATACACACAGGTGTGTGACCTTTGTAATTTTCTGAAACAATGCATCCTCTGTGCATAACAACATGAAACACTATTACAGCCAGACATTGACCTTTTATTTAGATAAGTTTGGTCTAACCAGACCTTCACTCATTCCCTGTAAAGAAGTAAATAACTCAAAGACAGTTATTCAGTATTGTCTTTCATATAATTTTTTTGCATGTGACAGAATGCATTGACCTATAAAATAACTATATTAGAGATTTTTTCAGTATGTGTAAGATATACTGCATATATTCTAATATTAGTTACGCAAATCTGTATGCAAGGGTGACTGCAAAATGGTATGCACTGTAACAAATAAACTGTATAATAAAATGTGTAATAACACATAGAAGTGACAAAAACTGACATGCAAATTCTTAAAAATGTGTTTTTCTTATTTTACCACATGTGGACAAAAACAAGGTGGCCTGTGTGTAAAGTGTATTGTTGAACAAGGAGACAATGGCTCTTGTGTTGAAAATACTACTTTAAGTGTGGTGGTTTTGAATGCTCACACCTACTAGTAAATGATGAAATAAAATATATAATCCAGTAGTAAATCACAGGAATCTGTAAACCTTTTACAATCAGCTTGTTTAGAATATGGGTATTTAATCTGTCTGCAATTCACTTTGAAACCTAAATATCATATAAATACATTTTAAATTTACACAGATTTACAGCCTATTCGTACACACACAGTTATGCACGCACCATGAATCAAGCACAGTTTCCCAGTATTAACAGTAACATAGGATTCACCCTGGTGACAAACATGCCGCTATGGGGACGGCAGTGTGGTGTGTAGTGGCAACGAGAAGGACTAACCAAAAGGCTGCTGGTTCAGTTCCCTGCCGGGGCGCGACTGTTTTTGGTGATGGTACTTAACCCACAATTGCCACAGTAAATATCCAGCTGTATGAATGGATAAAAGTGTAAGTATGTAAGTTGCTCTGGATAAAAGCATCTGCTAAATGACGATGATGATGATGATGATGTGGATGACAGTGATTCCCTAACTGGCAGCACCTAAACATGCCCTGCCTAGGCTGGGCCCGATTAGCTACAGTAATGTGGACAGTAAAGACCTGTGTCTTTATAGGTTTAGACCTGGTATAAAGCTCCAGTGGCTTTCTGTGACATCTGATAAGCAGGAGGTGGTAAGGGCTTTGCTGTGATTACATTTTGCATATGCTGATAAGGGAATGGGGGTGCACTTCGGGGAATCTGAGAGGTGGAGGCGGGGCCAGGTTCTGGTAATATGATATATAAAGCACAACACCTTAGCGCAGGTGACTTTCTCACCTCACTCTGATTCTGGCAGCTCTCTTAGCGTCCTGCCTTGCATCTGGGTGTGTATGTGTGTGTGCTTGGTGTGTGACTGCCACACTGGTGGCTCTGCTGTAACTGCATCTGCAAGCCTTATCCTGCCTATTGGGACTCTCCAAGGTACACATACTAATACATCTCAATGGCTTATAGTGCTGTCTGACATGCAAGCTCTTTGTGGATGTGCTGCTGTGCTCAGGGCACACTGAAATCTAAATGCGGTTCAGTGTGACATCTGTATAGGCTTGTAACCTCTTTGAGGTTGTCTTCATGTTTTATTTTTTTAGCATCCAGGAATTTGTGTGATATACAAATTGTTGTCATTAGGATCATTTGTTCTTTGTTTTTGTTATGTTATTGGATATAATAATGTGTTGTTGCAATAAAATAGCACTAAGTTGTATGGTACAGTATGGATCTACAGTATAACAGCATAAAGTAATGTGGTGTCAGTATTGGTTTACAGTATAACAGCATGAGGTTTATCTTATTGGTGCTCAGTGTTTTTGCCTCTGTGTTTACTTTTACAGATTTCATAACCAGCACTGCTGCCAACCCTTGATTCAGTGAGTGTATCCACAGATGTGTATTTGTAAATGTAGCTTTAATAATCATATTGAGAACATTGCCACCGATTACATGATTTACTGTATACTATTGTACTTGCTCAGTACAGTGCTCCAGACTGCATGACTGCAGGGGTTTGTTAAACTGTAGGTTATTTCTTTCACCTGGATTTGGTTTTGGATCCTCTTTGTCCATGGGACAATTCCCTATCCTGGAAATCCCCAAAAGGTGTACTGTGTGCAGGATTCAGAGAGTGAAATGGATTGGGAAAAGAAACACTTTTGTGTTTGCCTAAAAATGACAGAAATAACTCAGAAAAATTATTTGTCTTGTGTGTGTGGTAGAGAGATACATTTGGTGTTATTGGAACTTGTTTCCCTTTTTCAATAGCGATGTTGGAATCACCATTAGCCTTGTCTTACAGTGATATCATCTGCTCTTGTCCCAGGCCACAGGGATATGGCAATGCAAATGCAATCTTCCAATGCACACGTACGCCAACCATCAATATTTTTCACACTTCAGGTTCCACATGTCACCAGGGGAGCAGGGTGCTGAGAAAATCCACCTTATCCCAGCACGACAAATCTTATTGTGTTGTGCCACTGTAGGCACCTGGGCATTGTTGGTAAATGACACAGCTCGGACTCAAACACATTGTCTGAACTGTAGGTCTCGAATACCTAAGCCAACTGAGTAACTTGGGAGCAGAGGCTGCCATCCCCTATAATATACAGTTTTATCCCTGTGACCTGGGGCACACACTTGTCAAGTCAGTGACACAGGTTTCAAAATGCTTATACTCCTTCTATATAAATGACCCCCCCCCACTTAGAAAAATGACCAGAAGGATCTCTGAAAATATATTGAATTGGCCAGATTGTCTAGTGAACTGGCCTGTCCTCCATCAGCATTTAGTCAGGCCTATGCTTACATACATGCTGCTGTGTGTTTTCAGATGCAGTGCTTCCAGAACTGTGGGCCTTGGGACTGGGGCTCAGAAGTGGATCTCGATGTGATTGAGGAGTACCTTCAGGAAAATTTAGGTGAGGTCCAACCAGACCCAGAAGCACACTGTTGGAATGAGGAAGCACCCAACAGCACAGGTAAGGGGAGTTTTGGACACGTGTGTGGATTCCAGCAAGTACACACACGCACGCACGCACGCACGCACGCACGCACGCACGCACGCACGCACGCGCACACACACACACACACACACACACACACAGGTATACATGAACCCTGTGACAAACACATATATTCAGCATGTATTCATGCACACACAGCCAAAGACACACAGCCACGAACAGCCCTCTTATACTTGGATATCCTCATCATTTTGTTGCCGTACTGTAAGTATTGAGCCATTTGTGGTATCCACTTTTTCCATATAAAATAGAAGCAATAGGGTCTTGAAGTTGATTTGGGACACCTTTCACAGTGATTGCACATTGCAGAGAAACACTCTCCTCATATCTACTTAAAACACTGGATATGGGCCAGGTTCTTAATGTGTACTGGCTCCTTTCCCAAAATACTTCTTCCTGATTCAACTATAGAGCTCCTGTTGACAAAGTACCAGAACTTCTCCTAATCACATTACACTGCTCAATTCTGAATTTAAAGAGTAACCTCTTTCACCTTATTGATGAAACTGTGCAGGATCTGGGTCTGTGTGTGTGTGTGTGTGTGTGTGTGTCTGTGTCTGTGTCTGTGTGTGTGTGTTTGTGTATTTGTTCTGCAACACACACCAAGTATGTTAGTTGTTAATTTTGCTATTTGCCTCATGTGCAGAGAGTGGCTCAGGGCAGTTCATATGTGAGTGGCAGTACTGGTCCCCGTCTGGCAGTGAGGGGGAGTCCAGCCATCACCCACCACTGCAGCAGTCAGCATGGCTCAACCCCTCCAGCACTGACCATGTGAGTCCAGATTCTCTGTATGCACTACACACATCCATGCATCTCTGTCATCATCACCATTACTGCTGCAACAGTCTGTATCTTTATTATTCACCTGCACCATTACTGTAACTCTGTGTATTTATTATTCACTTGTGTCATTATTGTAAAATGTGACCAATGTAATCAACTGGCACCATGTTGCAGGGGTATTACCAGTGCATATACAATGCAAGCCCCAGCACTGACTCTGACTGCCAGTCCACCAGCTCAGGGTGCACCGATTACCCTTCTTCACAAACCACGGAGGGAACGAACGAGGCTGTCAGCGAAATCCGTCCCCATGCACCCGGCAAAGGTACTGGATGCTCCATTATGTCCAAAGTAAAGCCAGATGAGGAATTTTAGTGCTGTCCATGGTAGAATATGAATGATTCTGAATGTAATCTGCGTCATTAGTTTAGTAGAGTATATACACACTGTGGGCCTCCCGGGGGCACTTAAGGCTCATTGCCCAGGGATACAACAATCCTGAAGCACAGTTTCACTTACAGGCCACATCCTTCACTATAATGCAAAAATAGATGTATGACTAGTTTATTATCTTTATATTAGAATTCATGAATTTGATGTTCTCTTTTATGTTCAATAATAAAAATAATAATAATGATAATAATACTAACACTACTACTACTACTGCTAATAATAATAAGAAGAAGAAGAAGAAGAAGAAGAAAAGTGATAATAAAATTCATATTCAGTTACATAATGCATGAGAAATATATTGAAAGAGGAAATGAGGAAAATAATATATGTTTTGTAATAGTGCAGTCTGAGCACCTGAGCCACCCACTCATTGCGCCCCCTCTGTTGGTCACATGCCCCTCTCTTCAGGCAGGAAGAGGAACAGGCTCTTCCACTTCCTGTACGAGATGCTGCAGGACCCCAAGATGCGCAGCTGCATCTGGTGGCTGCAGGCAGGCGACGGAACCTTCCAGTTCTCCTCCGAGCACAAGGAGAGGCTGGCGCAGATGTGGGGTTGCCACAAAGGCAACCGCAAGACCATGACCTACCAGAAGATGGCGCGCGCCCTGAGGAACTACGCGCGCAGTGGCGAGATCTGCAAGGTCAAGAGAAAGCTCACGTACCGCTTCAACCTAGGCACCCTGAGGGGCCTCCGGGGTGACGCAGAGCACTCGGGCCATGTTTCGACAGTGTTGCTGCCATCCTCAAACACAATGTGCTAGCCCTGCCTCTGTCCACTGAGGAGTGAATTTAAATACTGAGTATTTATCAGATGAGCACTTTGTGATGTAAATTCTTGTGGAACATTTTTTTTTCATTCAAATGTTGAGTCATTATCACTTTCATAATTCTGATTATGTGAAGTATGACAAAAGAATCATGCCTAATGGTGTGAATGTTACTGTTATTCTGATAAAGGATGATCCTGATACGAGAGGAACAAACTAGAATCACTTAAAGTAAGTTTGGTGGGCTTAGACCCGAAATGTAACTGTAAGGATTACTACATAAAATCTGCTTCATGAGTAAAAGACATGTTCCCCTGGAACATTGATAACTTCATTTAATATGATGGAAAAGGACAATATGGGTTTGTGTTAGCATGTCCTACGATAATCTTTTTTTATATGTCCATCTATTTATGGTAAAACTCACAGCAAATTTGGCGAAACCCCATATCGTATGCAAAACCAATTCACTTCACAAGCAGCCCTTAACAAAGCAGCTAATAAACAAGTCACACAAGTATCACAGTAACATGTGTTCTACTCACTTCTTCACTGCTTCCAAGGTGGTCAGAATAGGAGCTTACTGACAGGTGTATTGAACAATGAAACATCAGGTGTGACAATAGCAATTGTTATTGTTTGTTGTCATTGTCTTTAACAAGTATGACTGTGGCTTTCATCTTTGTCAAAACATGCTTTCAAAAAAGGAGATCCAATATGGATCTAACTGTCGCTACTGATGACACGCTTGTGTTTTTGAAATATTATCAGTTTTATGAAATATTTTGAAAATATCTGATAGAAGGTGTCTTCACATAAGATGTAGTAAGAATAATATTCTCAATTGACTCTAATGACAGAATTTTTCTTCTTTTCTGTAAATTAAAGTTTGAAGGGTTTGAAAAAAATGGGTTGGAGAAAAAAAGAAACCAGATAAGGTCTTTGTTGGTAGAATAAAAATTATTTTTAAAATAACTAATTTCAGAAGATTTAAAAAAGGAAAGAAGGGGTTTTGCTGCATCAGGTAATGAAACTAGGAAATTACAACACGAGTACTTCAACACACAGGGTATAAGACCAGCTCGGTCAATACCTCATCAAAACAGTCGCCACAATATTGGCATTCTACTTACATTAACTGAAAGAGACAAGTAAGGCTTCATTTCACTTTGACATCAGTGATCTGAAAAAAAGATGGGGAGGGAATGTGAGATAACACATCACATAATCAGTTCACTTTAGAGGAAGTATTAGTTGAACAGACTGTTACTTTGACGACCACACTGCATCCTGACCTTGGTGAAAAGTCAAATATGAAAAATGGGACCCCCTACACATCATCCACTCTTCTGGGATACTGCATTTAATTGCAAGGGAAGAGTTTTTCATACTGGCCCACTAACATGATTTTTTTTCTTCTATTAAGCACGCTGGCATATATGCTGGCATTGTTGGAATATGCCTCGCATAAAATTCAGGCTTTTACAAGAAGCAACTAGTGACTTCCTATTGTGGTTATGATTTTCGATGAACTTTGTGAGGTTTGCAGCTGACACATGCTGCCCCTGGGTCCTGTATTGAAATGGCAGTGCAGATTCTGTGTGCTACCACAGGATGTCAGCCCAAAAATTAAAAAAAAAACGTGTCAATAAACCTCATGCTGTCCTTTGCTGTGCAAATATAAACCAGCAGTCAGTTCAACAGGTAATGAGACCTAAGCAAAACTTACATCTGTGCGATACAGACAGGTATAGTAGCCCCAGGGATATATTTAAGTTCACTATTCAAATATAACGTGTGCTATTGCAGAGCTCCGTCAGACGCCTGTAGGTATTAAATTCACCTTCTGCGTGGCTTTGACATAGAAAGGACTTCCTTGCACATGGCTGATGAAGCAGGCACTGTCTACGTGGCAGTAGAGGTGCTCATCGCTGTGGCGTGCTGCCTGGGTAACGCGCTGGTCATTTGGGCAGTGTGGGCCAACAGCTCCCTACACCAGCCTACCTTCTGCTTTATGGCGTCGCTGGCATTCGCCGACTTCCTGGTAGGAGCAGTGGCCATCCCGATGGCCGTGCTGGTGGATGGACAGGTGCAGATGTCCTTCCACGGCTGCCTCTTCATCAGCTGCGTCGAGGTGTTGGTTGTCCAGAGCTCCGTCGTCTTCCTTCTAGCCATCGCTGTGGATCGCCACCTTCGCGTCCACATCCCCCTCAGGTGAGACTTACAGTATCAGTGCTTCAATTACCATTGAATTACCATTTCACTTGCATGTCTAACTGTAGCTGAAGTTTCCTCATGTAAGTTCATAACAGCTATAATGCATGTCCCTTTTGAATGTAGAGCAATCAATGCCTGAAGTGTGTGGCACTTTGCTCCTAGTGAGGCTGTTTGTTAACATTCAGCTCTGTTACCTACAGTTACCTTTTTATAAAACACCAGGGCTATAGGTTTTAATGTATTATTGTAGCTGCTTCACCTCCTACACAGAGAGCTTTTGAAAATGTGTTAGCAAAAAAGTGCACACCCTTTTAACAGAGTTACTGTGCAACACGTGCCCCATCATTCCATTTTCATCTACTGTTTTGAAAAGACAGGAAAGAGATTTGACCACTCCCCAGTCTTCATCACTAGAATACCTATTTGAGTATTCCTTGTGAGTACTTTGAGTTAATTGCAGTTTATTCAGCCATATTTGTATTTCTGTGATGGCCCATTATAACTGTCCTATTCTGCACTGTGCACTGCCATGCAGAAGATATTTATTCTCAGTCTGTTCAATATTTTTTGCATATTCCATATTTTTCTTCATATGGCTGTTTTGACTTAGTTCTTGGTTCTAAGCAATGTTGCCATGTGTTGAAAAATTATGTTCGCAAAATATTATTTGCAGATGAGAAGTGGTGGGTAATCTATTGGATGAAATCAGACCTTTATTGATGTATACAAAGCTCCTGCTTTCCCTTACAGATCTTTCTACATGCAAATTAAAGACCAAGGATGCAAGTGAGACTACCGAGCTTATCGGCGCGAGGCTAGTTAATGACAACCCTCTGCATTTCACAGATACAAAGGGATGATCACGCAGAAGCGCTCCTGGGTGGCGGTGGGAGCATGCTGGCTGGTCTCCTGTGTGCTGGGCCTCACCCCCATGTTTGGGTGGTATAACCATGACACCCTGGCCTCGCTGGGCAACTCCACCACCATTATGTGTAAATTCATAGCTGTGATCCCCATGTCATACTTGGTCTACTTCAATTTCTTTGGGTGCATACTGCTCCCCCTGCTGGTAATGGTGGCTCTGTACGCCCATCTCTTCCACACCATCAGGGTGCGCCTTACGGAGAACAGGGCCCGGTGTGCCAAATCCCAGGCCTACTATGCCAAGGAGCAGAACCTGGCCAAGTCCCTTGCGCTAGTCCTGCTTCTCTTTGCCGCCTGCTGGTTGCCACTGTGCCTCATGAACTGCGTGGCGTTCTTTGGCAGCCCGGACAACATCCCCCACGTGGTCTTCTACGTTGGGATAGTCCTGACTCATGCCAACTCAGCGGTGAACCCCATCGTGTATGCTTTTAAGGTCCCCAAAATCAGGAAGGCGTACCTGCAGATCTGGAACAGGCGCGTCCCCTGTCTGGTCCTCAGAACCGCTTGGGCGCTGAGAGCAACACCTGTGGGGACGCCACTAGTGCTGTCAGAAACGACAACGAAGTGAAGACGAGAGATGAAACAGGCGTTTCAAACAGTGTGGATGAATTTCAGAGTGAGCCACACCTGGAACAGTGATCCTCAGCCAGACCTCCGCCCACACAAGAGCATGCACAGCTAGAAAAGTGACTATACCAAGCATTCTAAGGAGATTAAAAAAATCCGCTATTTTCTTATCTGTAGCTCATACACAGGGATGTGAATTGTCATATCTTTTTGGTGCCAGTGAGAGGAGGATGCTTGCTTGTTTATAGTATGATGAATATTGAACTTTGTCAGTAGTTTATCAGTTGCGTCTCATGATAATTGTATAATGTGTATGCAGTTATTGCTGGTATACATTTAAACTGGTCCTGATGCACCTCTGCCTGCATAAACAAAAGATTTTTATATTCATTTGTTTAAACTGTCAGTGCTTTGCCTGTCTTAGCTGCAGTTTTAGTAACTATTATTTGTTTTAAGCTCTATTGCTGTACAGATTATGGTAACAGCCCAATCTTAAGGGCAAAGCTTTAGTCAGAAAAAAGCATTGGTATTGGGAAAAAAATCCCATAAAAGTACGAGTCAAAATTTTGGAAACAACTTTTATTCTTTGATTTTATTATTTTCCACAGTTTGGAATAATAGTAAAGACATCAAAACTATGAAATAGCACAAATAGAACTATGGAGTGACCAAAAAAGTGTTTAACAAATGAAAACTTCCATTCTTCAATTTTACAATTCTTCAAAATAGCCAATTTTTATATATTTTTTTTTTTCACTTTTTCTGAGATCAGTTCAACTGTAGTATGAATTGTCATTGCAAAACCACATTTTCCACAGATATGCATTCACAAATGTAACATCTTCAGTTTTATTCTTCTCACATTCTATGTTTGATATTAGATTGCAACGTGACACAATGTAAAATATGGCTCGTATAAATTTGTATTTGTTTTGCTTTCAGTGCAAAGCCATCATTCTTCAGCTGTGACCCTAGCTAAACTTTTTTCCACTCAACATATTCCTGTTATTGCAGTCCAGTTTTATTGTAATAGTGTAGCATTATACTGATCTGTGTGTTAGAGCCATGAAGAAATAGCAAGATATGGAATGTGCTGTACCTTCCCTGCTCAAAGTAACCTCCAAAACTGAAGGGCTGTGTCTTTGCTGATATTAAATTTACGAGCGCGTTGACACATATCAAAGCGCATTATAGTGACGAAAAAAATGCAGACTCTCCTTGAGTCATAGATGCAGTTTTCAAAACTGAAGCGCTTTCATGTAGCATCTACTTTTTGTGTACTTTTGTGTTTCATAATACAAAGAAATATATTGGAAGAGTAAATAAGGCAAATAATATATGTTTTGTGATAGTGCAATGTAAATGTAAATGTAAGGATTAGTGTAGAAAATCTGCTTCATAAGTAAAAGATATGTTTCCCTGGAACATTGACAGCTTTATTTAATATGATGGAAAAGGACAATATGGGTTTGTGTTAGCATGTGCTACGATAATCTTTTTTTATATGTCCTTGTATTTATGATAAAACTCACAGCAAATGTGGCGAAACCCCATATCGTATGCAAAACCAATTCACTTCACAAGCAGCCCTTAACAAAGCAGCTAATAAACAAGTCACACAAGTATCACAGTAACATGTGTTCTACTCACTTCTTCACTGCTTCCAAGGTGGTCAGAATAGGAGCTTACTGACAGGTGTATTGAACAATGAAACCTCAGGTGTGACAATAGCAATTGTTATTGTTTGTTGTCATTGTCTTTAACAAGTATGACTGTGGCTTTCATCTTTGTCAAAACATGCTTTCAAAAAAGGAGATCCAATATGGATCTAACTGTCGCTACTGATGACACGCTTGTGTTTTTGAAATATTATCAGTTTTATGAAATATTTTGAAAATATCTGATAGATGGTGTCTTCATGTAAGATGTAGTAAGAATAACATTCTCAATTGAGTCTAACGACAGAATTTTTCTTCTTTTCTATAAATTAAAGTTTGAAGGGTTTGAAAAAAATGGGCTGGAGAAAAAAAGAAACCAGATAAGGTCTTTGTTGGTAGAATAAAAATTATTTTTAAAATAAGTAATTTCAGAAGATTTAAAAAAGGAAAGAAGGGGTTTTGCTGCATCAGGTAATGAAACTAGGAAATTACAACACGAGTGCTTCAACACACAGGGTATAAGACCAGCTCGGTCAATACCTCATCAAAACAGTCGCCACAATATTGGCATTCTGCTTACATTAACTGGAAGAGACAAGTAAGGCTTCATTTCACTTTGACATCAGTGATCTAAAAAAAGATGGGGAGGGAATGTGAGAGGGCACATAGTCAGTTCACTTTAGAGGAAGTATTAGTTGAACAGACTGTTACTTTGACCAGGACACTAGCAGTGACACACATACAGGACAATAGCAGTGAAGCACATACATCATAAGCGTGGTGAGATCTATAACGACCGCAGTGCATCCTGACCTTGGTGAGAAGTCAAATATGAAAAATGGGACCCCCTACACATCATCCACTCTTCTGGGATACTGCATTTAATTGCAAGGGAAGAGTTTTTCATACTGGCCCACTAACATGATTTTTTTTCTTCTATTAAGCACGCTGGCATATATGCTGGCATTGTTGGAATATGCTTCGCATAAAATTCAAGCTTTTACAAGAAGCAACTAGTGACTTCCTATTGTGGTTATGATTTTCGATGAACTTTGTGAGGTTTGCAGCTGACACATGCTGCCCCTGGGTCCTGTATTGAAATGGCAGTGCAGATTCTGTGTGCTACCACAGGATGTCAGCCCAAAAATTAAAAAAAAAACGTGTCAATAAACCTCATGCTGTCCTTTGCTGTGCAAATATAAACCAGCAGTCAGTTCAACAGGTAATGAGACCTAAGCAAAACTTACATCTGTGCGATACAGACAGGTATAGTAGCCCCAGGGATATATTTAAGTTCACTATTCAAATATAACGTGTGCTATTGCAGAGCTCCCTGAAGCGCTTTCATGTAGCATCTACTTTTTGTGTACTTTTGTGTTTCATAATACAGAGAAATATATTGGAAGAGTAAATAAGGCAAATAATATATGTTTTGTAATAGTGCAGTCTGAGCACCTGAGCCACCCACTCATTGCGCCCCCTCTGTTGGTCACATGCCCCTCTCTTCAGGCAGGAAGAGGAACAGGCTCTTCCACTTCCTGTACGAGATGCTGCAGGACCCCAAGATGCGCAGCTGCATCTGGTGGCTGCAGGCAGGCGACGGAACCTTCCAGTTCTCCTCCGAGCACAAGGAGAGGCTGGCGCAGATGTGGGGTTGCCACAAAGGCAACCGCAAGACCATGACCTACCAGAAGATGGCGCGCGCCCTGAGGAACTACGCGCGCAGTGGCGAGATCTGCAAGGTCAAGAGAAAGCTCACGTACCGCTTCAAACTAGGCACCCTGAGGGGCCTCCGGGGTGACGCAGAGCACTCGGGCCATGTTTCGACAGTGTTGCTGCCATCCTCAAACACAATGTGCTAGCCTTGCCTCTGTCCACTGAGGAGTGAATTTAAATACTGAGTATTTATCAGATGAGCACTTTGTGATGTAAATTCTTGTGGAACTTTTTTTTTTCATTCAATTGTTGAGTCATTATTACTTTAATATTCTGATTATGTGAAGTATGACAAGAGAATCATACCTAATGGTGTGAATGTTACTGTTATTCTGATAAAGGATGATCCTGATACGAGAGGAGCAAACTAGAATCACTTAAAGTAAGTTTGGTGGGCTTAGACCCGAAATGTAAATGTAAGGATCACTATCTAAAATCTGCTTCATAAGTAGAAGATATGTTACCCTGGACCATTTGTCAGCTTTATTTAATATGATGGAAAAGGACAATATGGGTTTGTGTTAGCATGTGCTATGATAATCTTAAATGTCCATGCATTTACGATAAAACTCACAGCAAACGTGACCGAAACCCCATATCGCAAGCAAAATTCCCTTTACAACAGCCCTTAACAAAGCAGCTAATAAACAAGTCACACAAGTATCACAGTAACATGTGCTCTACTTACTTCTTCACTGCTTCCAAGGTGCTCAGAATAGGAGCTTACTGACAGGTGTATTGAACAATGAAACATCAGGCATGACAATAGTAACGTTATTGTTTGTTGTCATTGTCTTTAACAAGTATGACTGTGGCTTTCATCTTTGTCAAAGCATACTTTCAAAAAAGGAGATCCAATATGATCCAACAAGATCCAATGGATCTAACTGTCGCTACTGATGACACGCTTGTGTCTTTGAAATATTATCAGTTTTATGAAATATTTTGAAAATATCTGATAGAAGGTGTCTTCACGTAAGATGTAGTAAGAATAATATTCTCAATTGACTCTAATGACAGAATTTTTCTTCTTTTCTGTAAATTAAAGTTTGAAGGGTTTGAAAAAAATGGGTTGGAGAAAAAAAGAAACCAGATAAGGTCTTTGTTGGTAGAATAAAAATTATTTTTAAAATAAGTAATTTCAGAAGATTTAAAAAAGGAAAGAAGGGGTTTTGCTGCATCAGGTAATGAAACTAGGAAATTACAACACGAGTGCTTCAACACACAGGGTATAAGACCAGCTCGGTCAATACCTCATCAAAACAGTCGCCACAATATTGGCATTCTGCTTATATTAACTGGAAGAGACAAGTAAGGCTTCATTTCACTTTCACATCAGTGATCTGAAAAAAGATGGGGAGGGAATGTGAGAGGGCACATAGTCAGTTCACTTTAGAGGAAGTATTAGTTGAACAGACTGTTACTTTGACCAGGACACTGGCAGTGACACACACGCAGGACAATAGCAATGATGTACCTACATCATAAGTGTGGTGAGATCTATAACAATCCAACTGCATCCCGATCTTGCTGAAAGATATATGCAAGGCATATATGCAAGATATATTTTGGCACTGCTGCAATAGGTAAACAATTCAGGCTTTCATAAGAAGCTCCATTACTGGTGACTTCCTATTGTGGTTATGATTTTCTGTGAGCTGACACATGATGCTCCTGCATTGAAATGGCAAGGCAGCATCTGTGTGACACCACAGTCTGCTATAAATAAAAAAAAGTGTTA
The DNA here is from genome assembly GCA_019176425.1 of Megalops atlanticus. NCBI lineage: Eukaryota > Metazoa > Chordata > Actinopteri > Elopiformes > Megalopidae > Megalops > Megalops atlanticus. The sequence continues at coordinate 17,354,653 of CM032879.1, forward strand.
ACCCTCGTGCTGAAGCTCCTTTGCTGTGCAAATGTTAATCAGCAGTCAGTTCAACAGGCAATGAGACCTAAGCAAAACATCTGTTTGAATGATTAACAGAGAGAGGATTAAGTAGCCCCAGGGGATATATTTAAATTCATTATAATAAAACATAACATGTGCTATTGAAGAGCTTCTTCAAAAGCCTGAAGATCTTTGACTCATTCTCTCTGTGGTTTTGACATAGAAAGGACTTCCTTGCACATGGCTGATGAAGCAGGCACTGTCTACGTGGCAGTAGAGGTGCTCATCGCTGTGGCGTGCTGCCTGGGTAACGTGCTGGTCATTTGGGTAGTGTGGGCCAACAGCTCCCTACACCAGCCTACCTTCTGCTTTATGGCGTCGCTGGCATTCGCCGACTTCCTGGTAGGCGCGGTGGCCATACCGCTGGCCGTGCTGGTGGATGGACAGGTGCAGATGCCCTTCTACGGCTGCCTCTTCATCAGCTGCATCGAGGTGTTGGTTATCCAGAGCTCCATCGTCTTCCTTCTAGCCATCGCTGTGGATCGCCACCTCCGCGTCCACATCCCCCTAAGGTGAGACTCTGCCCAGGGGCACCTGTGCACCTGCCACCTACATCACCTCAAGGGTTAGCCTGATACTTATAATATCAGTGCTTGGATTACCACTGAATTATCATTTTGCATGCATGTCTAACTGTAGCTTAAGTTTCCTCATGTAAGTCCATAACAACAGCTGTAATGCACACGCCTTTTAAATGCAGAGCAATGAAACTGCAAAGCTAAACAGGCTTATAGTATCACTTTAATGTCTGAGGTGTGTGGTACTCTGCTCCTAGTGAGGCTGTTTGTTAACATTCAGCCCTGTTAGCTATTGTTACCTTTCCATAAAACACCACTGATACAGGTTTTAATGTAAAATTGTAGTTGCTTCGCCTCCTACACAGAAAGCTTTTAAAAATGTGTAAGCAAAAAACTCTTCACAGTAATCTGTAAAAAGTGCAGACCCTTTTAATAGAAATATTGTGCAATAGGTGGCCCATCATTCCAAAAATTATCATTTGCTGTTTCATAAGGACAGGAATAAGATTCCCCAGTCTTCATCACTAGCATGCCTATTTGAGTATTTATTCAGCCATGTTAGTAGTTCTGTGATGGCCCATTATAACTGCCCTGTTCTGCACCGTGTATTGTCATGCAGAGCGCATTTACCCTTGACTTGTGGTTGAAATTAGACTGTTCTAGATTTATACAAGGCTTTTGCTTGCAGATCTGTCTACATGCAAATTAAAGAGTAGTAATGCGATCAAGCTTATCAGCATGCAGTGTTAGGAAGGTTACTTTGAAATGTAATAGGTTACAGATTACTAGTTACCCTGTTAAAAATGTAATAAGTAATGTAACTATTTTAATTACTTCATCAAAGTAATGTAACTTATTACATTTGATTACTTTTTGATTACTTTTCTGATAAATGTTTTAAACTGGGCAATAAAGCTTAAAAGTCCTAAAAACATAAATTTAAACCAGGCAGTGTAAACCTCACAACAGTACTCAACACTGATTACTGCCAAACTTTTATTAAAAGTTCTTCAATATAACTTGAATTAAGATCGGAATGTTTTGATTTGAAAGCACAACCACCAAAACAAATCACAAGTATGTAGATCACAAACAAACAGGGCAAACTGGCAACAACTACCGTTGTGTGCCCAACAAAAAGCACAGTATGCACAGTTAGGACCATTAATTTAGTCTGTTGATGCCCTGTAGAAATTTCACAACCTAATGACCTCTCCACGTTAATATTTAATGAAAACACAATGCTGAATTAAGTTAGTGAGTGTTATTAGATCTCACATACATTACCTTCATCACAAGAAGAACTAATGTTAGCTAAGATTTTCTATCAAAGGGTTCATAAATGGAGATGCGGCTGTGCAAAAGGCATCTGTTAGCTAGCTAGCAATTAATTTGTCATAAATGGAGATTAAACACATGTAGCCTACTGGACTGGCACCGAACAAAACACAGAGCTAAATTACGTCTTGAACACACATAAATAACAAGGTGGGGCGGGAGGTACTTTATTTTATGTGACTGATTGCGGTTACATTAACTTACCTGTGGATGTTTCCTCAGGTTTGACATCGAGCATCGATGTTGACAGCATTTTCACCACTGGTAAACAAGCTTTACACAGTAATGTTAGAGCCCTTTTATGATTTCAGAAGGAAAATGTTGAATTTCCAACACTGAAAGGCGTTCTTGTCCAACGATATAGCCACCCACCTTGGCGTGACCGTCTGGTCGCAGGCATGGCAGACTCAGAGCAATGCACATTGATTTGATTCGCAGACGAGAGGCGGTGCAAATTCAAACCAATCAAAAACAACGCTCAAAACTTGAGCGCATACTGCCAAATCAATGGAGCCTGTCTAGACGTGGAGACAGCTCCTTGTAAGCAATCCTACCCTTGATGGTGTTGCACTCAAATTTGTCCCAACGGCTTTGCTGACCCGCATTGTCCGGAAATATGGCAAAAGGTGTGTTTTAACCGAACGCGACGCGAATGCATGAAAAGTCAATGGAGTTAATTGCGGCGAAACTGAGAGCGACGCGAAATGAGCGTACGCTTGAGTTATGTTCAAAATTTCACCTGGCGAAAGCCAATCACCTTCAAGTAGGGCTAGAACCCACGCCCCCTTTACACTTTGCCTTTTCGAACTTGGTAGCAGCATTGGTGTAATTAAAACTGCTTGCTCTGACGTTTCGTGAAATTCGCTTATTTTTCAGGCAAGCGATCACACCTGCGCGAGGTTAAAACACACCGAAAAGAAGGCATTCCTGCAAGGCGAAAAGATGCAAAGCAACAGAATGAATGTTATATTCTATATAAGCTTTTTACCGAAGCGAATATATTCGGATGTAACCCCTTTGTAATCACCAACATTTTGATTAGTAACTGTAATTTAATTACATATTTTTTCTCAGTAACTGTAACGGATTACAATTACATTTATTTTGTAATTTAATTATGTAACGCCGTTACATGTAACTAGTTACTCCCCAGCACTGTCAGCGTGAGGCTAGTTAATGACAACCCTCTGCATTTCACAGATACAAAGGGATGATCACGCAGAAGCGCTCCTGGGTGGCGGTGGGAGCATGCTGGCTGGTCTCCTGTGTGCTGGGCCTCACCCCCATGTTTGGGTGGTATAACCATGACACCCTGGCCTCGCTGGGCAACTCCACCACCATTATGTGTAAATTCATAGCTGTGATCCCCATGTCATACTTGGTCTACTTCAGTTTCTTTGGGTGCATACTGCTCCCCCTGCTGGTGATGGTGGCTCTGTACGCCAATCTCTTCCACACCATCAGGGTGCGCCTTGCGGAGAACAGGGCCCGGTGTGCCGAATCCCAGGCCTACTATGCCAAAGAGCAGAACCTGGCCAAGTCCCTTGCGCTAGTCCTGCTTCTCTTTGCCGCCTGCTGGTTGCCGCTGTGCCTCATGAACTGCGTGGCGTTCTTTGGCAGCCCGGACAACATCTCCCACGCGGTCTTCTATGTCGGGATCGTCCTGTCTCACGCTAACTCAGCGGTGAACCCCATCGTGTATGCTTTTAAGGTCCCCAAAATCAGGAAGGCGTACCTGCAGATCTGGAGGAGGTTCATCCCCTGTCTGGTCCCTCAGAACCACTTGGGCGTTGAGAGCAACACCTGTGGGGACGCCACCAGTGCTGTCAGAAGTGACAACAAAGTGAAGATGAGAGATGAAACAGGCGTTTCAAACAGTGTGGATGAATTTCAGTGAGCCACACCTGAAACAGTAATCTCCAGCCTACCCCTGCGTCATCACAAACAATCCAACATGCACGCCTGCACATGCACAGCTAGAAAAGTGACTATGCCACGCATTCTACAGAGATCTACAGAAATCTGCTATTTTCTTATCTGTAGCTCATGCACAGGGATGTGCATTGTCATATCTTTTTGGTGCCAGTGAGAGGAGGATGTTCGCTTGTTTATAGTATGATGAAAGTCAGTTGAATGTTTTATTGAGCTTTGTGTGCTGGTAGTTTATCAGTTGCATCTTATGATAATTGCATGATGTGTATGTAGTTATTGCTGGTATACATTTAAACTGGTCCTGATGCACCTCTGCCTGCATAAACAAAATATTTTTATATTCATTTGTTTAAAATGCCAGTGACTTGTCTGTCTTAGCTGTAGTTTTAATAACTATTATTTGTTTTAAGATCTATTGCTGTACAGATTACGGTAACAGCCCAATCTTAAGGGCAAAGCTTTAGTCAGAAAAAAAGCATTGGTATTGGGAAAAAAATCCCATACAGTACCAGTCAAAAAACAACAAAAAACAAGAAACAACTTTTATTCTTTAGTTTTATTATTTTCCACAGTTTAGAATAATAGTAAAGACATCAAAACTATGAAATAACACAAATGGAATTATGCAGTGACCAAAAAAAGTGTTTAACAAATGAAAACTTCCAATCTTCAATCCTACAATTCTTCAAAATAGCCTTTTTTTAGTGTTTTTTGGAAAGAAATTAATACATAGGCATCAACTTCACTATTTACAGTAAATTTATCTAAGAAAAAAAAAAATTATGCATAAGTCTTCAGATCAAAATGTCTTTGAATGCATAAGTCTTTGAATGCATGTTTGCTGTTATCTTAATCGGGTGTGTACAAACCTTTGACTGGTACATCAAGTGTTTATGACCGATATGTTGAATGTGAAAAGGGGTTTGGACTGTGGTTTCAAACCAGTATCTAACGTTATCTCACTTTTTTTGAGACCAGTTCAACTGTAGTATGAATTGTCATTGCAGTGCATTGCTGTTATTCTTCACCTGTGACCCTAGCCAAACATTTTTCCACTCAACATATTCCTGTTATTGCAGTCCAGTTTTATTGTAATAGTGTAGCATAATACTGATCTGTGTGTTAGAGCCATGAAGAAATAGCAAGATATGGAATGTGCTGTACCTTCCCTGCTCAAAGTAACCTCCAAAACTGAAGGGCTGTGTCTTTGCTGATATTAAATTTACGAGCGCGTTGACACATATCAAAGCGCGTTATAGTGACGAAAAATGCAGACTTTCTCCTGTGGAGTCATAGATGCACTGTTTTCAAACCGAATCGCTTTCGTGTACCATCTACTTTTTCGCGAGCCCCAGATTTAAAGTGCTGGCGTTAAAGAAGGTTTGCATTGTTCATATGAAATGGGTATTCGTTTTGCAGTGGTATTACGCGTACGAAACCTGGTATTTTTAGTTTCTCGAAGGAGTTTTGAGCGTAGAGCGTAAAAGTTTAAGGTATATTCCACTTCAACTTAGCCACTGTTGACAATTTCGTCTAATGTCTTTAAGATCCAGAGTTTCGGGACGTTTTAATTATCCATGTTGTATCATAGACGTTTAGCTGTTTTACCCAATGCAAAATTTGCCACTTGGTGGCGCTTCAGTCATACCACGGAACAAAGTGAGGTTAAAACACGTGCACAAATACATTAAGATGATTTTTTTTTTTCTGTCACAATTCACAGAAATTGTATCACAGTTTTTATATTTTAAACATATATCCCTTGGACTGTTATGACATTACAGGCTTTCTCATAATATACACAACTGGAGTAAACTAAGTATGTGAGGTTAAAACAGGACGAGCTATATACTACGCAGTAAAACAGTATGCTGTTATCGGGTGTGCTGCTACAGGAAGTTGACAGTGCAACCAACCCAACTGCTGTTTGAACAACATGAAATGTTTTTTTTGTTACTAAGGTATGACTGCGGCTTAAATGTACCTATACAGACACATGCTTGCACCAGTGTGACAGGCATGCTTCTATTTTGACTTATGTCTCCAAAAGGTTAATACTGTATTAATGAAGAACATGATGAGGATTACACCAAGTACCTCCAGGAAGTTCAGGACTGGCTAATGTATGTTAGACAGTTACATCCCAGCTGTTTTTATGTCTTTAGCTTTTAAGTAGAAATATAAACACACTCACACACACACAAACACACACACACACACACACACACACACACACACACACACACACACACACACACACAAGACCTATCAAGACCAGTATTCCATGACAATAAAAGAAACACTGGCAAGGAAATCAAGTTTTACAGCTTACACATACCACTCCTGAGTCACCTGCTCCAGTGAAGAGTTTGTTACCTTTATCAAGCCACAGCTTATCGTTATCAGACCTTTCTGTCGAGCACGGACACTATCTGGAGTTATTTCTGTTTGCTTTACCCCAGGTTTGAGAGGGTTTGTCCTTGTTTAACCCTCGGACCCTGGTGCTTTGTGTTGAACTGGTACGGGTCGTAAGGAGACTGTGTAGCCATGTTGTGCATTGCTACTTGTCCTGTTGCTTATATAACTGTGTTACCAAGACACCTGGTAATGTTTAGAGTTATCTCTGGAAGCACAGCTTCACTTTAAGAGTGAAAGTTTATTTAGGGGCAAATAGTCTTAAAAAGGCAGATTTAATCAAATATTATGGAAGCTGTTCAAGTCAAGAGTCTAAAATTATAATGTGACAGACAAAAAGGATGTAGGTCAGTCACTGGTGGTACATTTACACATCTAAGCAAGGTCTGTTAATCTTTAATGAAGGAAATGTTTTAAATTGACAGGAGAAATCAGTATAAAACACAAGAAATGTAACAAATTATATGTGATGTAAAATAAATGTTGACAAAATTGTACTTGCATTATGATGCTTCTTAATTACCTACTGATTAATGCATTAAAAACATGGTGAGGCACAGGTTGCAAATTGTCATTAATGAAAAAAGAAGTGTAGTGCAGTATAGCAACCTGTTATTGCGCAGTGATGTGTATTTTCCTTCTGGGGTAACTTCATATGGCATTAATTATTGCACATAATGGCATAAATACCAGTCTCTGTCAAGCACTGAAGAGCATGGTCTGACCAATGCAGTTTTCCTGCATATTAAGGTGTCAGTCTTAATATGGATAAATAAACACATATTTAAATAAATCAGATGAGATTATGTGTACATATGTGTGTGTATATTTGTATGTATGTATGGTATGTATGACCTTTATGCTTGTGATTGTCTGTCCGTCTGAGTGTACATACAAACATGTCTGTGTGTACATGTCTTTTTGGGCAGTAATCAGGAAGTCACACAAAATCTGTAAGATAAGTCTTGCAGTGCCTCCTGCTGGCATCATGCCCAACCACAGACACTGACACGGGCACAGGCCTTGCTACTAAGGCCATGTCCACACGTACACGGGTATTTTTGAAAACGGGGGTTTTCCCTCCTTCGTTCTTAAAAAAATCTACTGTCCACACGAAAACGCAAACACACGCTGTCAAGAGCATGTCAAACCAACAGGCGACGATATAACCCTAACCGTAAAGCCATGTTGGCCAATCAGAAGCCTGAAAAAGAAGTTACTGCGGCGCACACTCTGACGTCACAAGCCAAAAACTTTGTTTTCCCTGTCTACACGTGAACACTGAAAACGGAGTTTCTGAAAATCTTCACGCTGGAAGGCGTTTTGCAAAAGATCCATTTTCAGTGACCTAAAACGGCGTTTGCGTGTGGACAAAAGGCCAAAACGTATAGAAAAAGCTACGTTTTTAAAAATACCCGTGTACGTGTGGACAGGGCCTAAGATCTGTCTGTGTCTGTGGGCTTGTTTCTGTCTATGACTCTGATGTCCTGATGAGCAATCTAACCCATGCAAACCCACAAACTGATCCACAATCACCAGACCTTATTTGCAAGTACAGAACACGTGTAAAGATTATAATGAGCAAAAAAATGGTTTTGATTCTAGACAAATTTCTGTCACCTTTCATTAAGTTTGTTTTCATTATTGTGACAATTTGTGTGCCATTATGTGTCAGGACTATGTGACATCACACTAAATGTGTAACACTATGGCTTTACTTGTAACAGGGACTTCATACTGGGAAGTATTGTGTCCAGTGCAGGCTTTTTGGTGCATCACATTTTTATTGTGGTAATTTCATCATTTTGGCTAATGAACAAGTGAGTGACCTATGGCTTGGAACTCTACTTTTGTTAGCTGTAATTTAATGTCTAGATAGGTAGATTTGAGTGGTTTTGTATTTCTCATAAATGAATGACACAAGGACATTGAATCCAATGATCATAATTCATTTATCACCTATTGATCAAAACAACACTTCTTCACATTGCACAAAAACAGCACCTCTTAGATTCTGATTAGCATATATCGTTAGCTGTAGCACTTACTAGCAGTGTATCTCACAGAAGTAGTGGTAAACGTTGCTGCAATGTACAATAAAACCAATTCAAATCCAGCTAGACATGTTGTACTGTATGAAGGCTCTGTCCAATGGCAGCATTTCCAGGGGATTCCGCTTGCTTCTTGTACCCCCCGTTGCAGTCAGTGTGTCCCATGAGGAAGGCAATAGACTGTATAGTTATCACCTGAACAGGGTGCAATCCCTCCCACCAAACTATACAACCTACTACCTCACCTCATGAGGGCACGGCAGGAACTGCTGACCTGGAATAAAAGGTCTCACACAAATACCAAGACACCTCGCTGGGCAGGTGGTCTTCTTTCAATCAGAGGTCATGCTGCAACGCAGTGTTTAAATGTTAAAAGCTAAATGTTTAGTAGCTTCGGAGTGAGCCAGTATTGCTTCATCAGTGCCTTGTGCAAAACAATAAGGAGGATGAATCAACCCGGCAGAGCTGAATACATGAGTTCCAGAGGTGTGGATGGGGTCAGTCCTTCACAGCCGAGACGATTTGACCGTCTCCTTAGGAAAGACAGTAGATTGTATAGTTATCTCAGAGGGAGGATACAAACCCCACAACTATTCAATCTACTACCTCAGCCTCAAGGACAGTGTCTACTGCATGGCCACATGAGTGACGAAAGGGTGGGATTTCTGAGAAAGAGGGAGAGAGAGAGAACATTGAATATTACTATCAGCTATATCCCTGCATCCCTGTATGTACATATGTTTTTTTTATTCTACATAGTTATACTTAATTTTCTTATTGTTATATTATTGCTTTAGCAACATGCATTTATATGACCTGTCAGTAACACATTGACCTGGACTGGACTGAACTGAGAGAGAGACTACAGAATTGTCAACAGTACATACTACAATAGGTAACACCAAAATCAACAAAACAATAAATCATTTCATCAAATGTAATTGAACAAAATGTCCTTCCCAATGAAAACTGTCACAAGATCATAAGCAATTAAATACAGAAGCCAAATACAAAATTGTTTATTTGCTGGAATAAAATTACAAAAACACAAAATGATAATAAAAAAGCTTCACCTTGCGGTGCTATAGATTGAAGTTGTCTTCATCTATAGAGTGGGAAGGAAGGCACAAATAAACTTCGGTATTTGGCATCTGTGGTTGCATGGAATGATGGGATATGATGGGGCCTCATTGTTGACCACTATGAGGAGTAGTTTGCTGAAGTTAAGCCCAAATAAGGAATTGTCGTGACCTTGATGCGATAGCTGAAATGTGTGCAAATGCTACCGCCAGCACTTGACTTATCTGAAGGTCAGTGTTTTTCAGCAACCATCACTTCAGTAATAAAACCAAGACAAACGGACAAGTATACACAAGCAGCAAAGATGGCTGTCATTTTGGAATCCTTTCAGGCAACGTTCGCTACTCCAATACACCACAAGCATGGTTTGTCCAGCTGACATGGCCCCAGAGCAACGGAAGGAGGCTTTTGGCAGAGACTTTACAAGGAATTACCTCAAAGGCTGTGATTTTCCTTTCTTTTTTCCTTGCCGTTTTTTACTCCAACCCTCTGCCCGGTTGGTTCAGAACAGCAATTTAAGGATGAAAGCTATGAGAGCTCGGCAACCACCTTTCGCTCAACTGCAGAAGAGCTCAATAAATAACTACTGTCGAAAGAATCAGTGTGGACTGTAATAAGAAAAAAAAGACCCAAGCACAGGTGTATCGTTACCACACCAAAAAGTGGGAACGGGGTAGCTGTGGCTATTTAGGAAGGAAGAATTTTCAAAAAAGGCAAAACAAACACAAAATGCAACACAGCCACCACAGAAACAGCGATAATTTGTGAAAGCCCAAAGCGTAACTCACTGGCATCCAGGAAGGCTGGCATGTGATCGAGGGAAGCTGCTCGACTCTCTGCCAGGAATTAGTGCCCATTTTTGTCAAAAAACCTGGTCCCATTCCAGCCTTGCGACCCTGTGTGCGGAAACAGGCTGTTTAACAGAAGTAAATAGCCGAATTTAAAAATGGCTTCCCCCAGCTGCCTTCCATTGCCTACACAAAGCTGTGCACAGTCTGCTTCACGAAGGAGAAGAGAAAAATCCCCGAAACAAAATGGCTGCCCTTCAGCCATTTTAGGGTGCCGGACTTGGCACTACTCAACAGCATCATCTGGGGGACAACCTAGCGAATTCTCCTTTTTCTGTTGTAAGTGGTCAGAGCGTCTGGCCAAAATGACATTTGTTTTTTCCTTTTTTCATAGAATAAATAGGGAATGACAGGTTAATTTTTCCACTGAATTACTTGATCATTTAGTCAATTAAGCTCCCAGCTCCATATAGCTATCATTTCTAATCACTTGGTACATGAGAAACACATCTGTAGCTTCTTCTTGTGCCTTCCTGACACATCAGGAATGATGAAAGCATGTTAAAAAGCACGCCAAGTATTATAGTACCCATAAACTCTGGTAATTTCACCTGAAATTGTGGTGTGAATTTACGTTTCTCAGTCAACCTATTATTTGAAAAGCAGTGTATACCTTTGTCACCATGGCATAAATGGTCAACAACAAACGCTATTTTTGGTGGAGAAGCTCTTGGAAAACCAAAAATGGTCATGAAGACATGGAAAATTCAACTTGAACAAAAATCGCTGTAGTTTGAACAAAATTATTCAATTACTCAACACAAACCATCAACAAAATGCTCAGATGTGATGTTTTAGGTGGAAAAAAATCATCACACCACTTGAAGAGTCTTAAAAAATCATCAGTCCACTGCAAGAGTTTAAAAAAATCATCAAACCACTGCAAGACACATCTTGAAGGAAGCTATTAAAATAGAGTGAGGTCCTGGCTATATACATACTATACACTGTAAATGATCTGTATTCTGCTGTTTTACAGCCCAGATGATTTCTCTATATAATGAGACCTATACATAATCTAAAACCTTATTTGTCTATATGCCTTACAGTGTAACAAACTAAACAAAGTTCTCACGCAATCACACAGACATAAGGCTCTAGCTCTAAGAACTATCAACCTCACGTGGTATCATTTAAACAGTATGTGTCGTGTTGATCCCTGTGAATGTGCGCCAGTCAACTTTTCACCTTTTAGGGCACCTTGACTCCTAACCAGACGGTACAAGAGTATCACGCAAACTGTGACTCTGACACCTGCCATATCCGTTAAAGGACAAAAGAAGGATGTAAGTTGCGGGCACACTCAGCCCGTCTTCCGGCGAGAGTAACAGCTGGGCAGCGAATGTCAGGCACTCATGGCAGGGTGCTTTGAGGGTGAGGAGGGTCAAGGTTTGAGGGTGGGTGAGGGGGAGGGTCTGCTGTGGCGTCATAGCCGAGGGGGACTTGAAGGAAGGGGTCAAGCTCCGCAGAGGGGCGTGAGAGGATGAGAGGGTCCCGCTTTGCATAAATTAGCATGAGAACCGAGCACACTGAAAGGCGGCCGTGCAGCTCATTAACATTCAGGATTCCTCTTTGGCCTAATTAACACGGACAGTGATTGAAATGTTTTGGCAAGGAATTAGGCCCCACAAGAGCCAGAGCCATGCGCAGTGGGGCGGAATGAAAAGGAGGGGGACGGGGCAGTGGGGGTGTGGGGCGGCCCTTAATTGAGACGTTGAATTAATTAGATGGGGAGTGGCACCACAGTCCTCTGAGTGGCCATTACGTGGCAAGGGGATGTACGCAGGGTGGGGGCAAAAATGGATTTTGCTTTTATTCTGAAGAGATGCATGGAAGCAGGACTGCCAGACCAAAGCTCAAAAAGTCAGAGAAAAGCTATGTTTGGGTCATTTCTACAGAGAACATTTCAATTTGTTTGTTTCTGTTGTACATTTGTAACAGCATTAAAGCTGAGCCACTATTATGGTCATTTCATATACATTTCAGCAGAGCTCTGTTTATGAATGGTAAATGGAAAACTAATGTGTTTACAGAGAAAAATCCCCCAAAATTAAGTTTTCTCTTGCATTTTAAGAGAAAACAATGCATTTCTTAATGAATAGTAGAACACCTGGATAAAAAATTTTCCTCATTCATTCTCTTTCTCATCTCAGAGGAAAATGTGTTTTGTGTTAGTTTCCATTTACATTGCATCTATACTTGGGAAACGTTTTTCTCAAGATGAATAATCGAAATTAATATAATAGTAATTCTACACAAATATCAATTGAGTATTTTGACTGATATCTTGTTGCTTATTGTATATAATAACATATACATTGCAAATTAGCAAGGGGTCTGTGCAGGGCTTTCCAGTGACAGCTGTCACAGCTCCAGAAGGAGCTGGTGGTGTTTTGTCAGTGAGATTGTGGATTCCCTAATCCGCCCTGCCACCTAACAGTCACGCCCTCCCCAGGCACACATGACAAAGTGGGGATCAGTATAGTGCCCATGGCATGCGCCATCAGTCCCGGGGGTGTTCAACTGAGCTGGCATGTAACCAGGGTGAAATACCGGCCCTGCAACCTTTCTGTGACCAGGAGATAAAATAGAGAGCAATGCTGTCTATGGATATCCCAGAACTATAGATTATACATCACTGCTGCTTTTGGTCAACCATGATCGTTCTGTAAAATCCTCATTACACATCAGTCTAACTATATATAATAGACTGATGTGTAAGGAGAATTTTATCAATTATGGTTTTTATGATAAATTTGCACAAGATGAAATCAGGAGCAAAAACAAAACATGACTTTACAAAGCACAGGTGAAAGTTCATCCTGTCAATCCATTTTTGGATTATACAGTGCGATTGTGATTTCATTAAACACACAAATCATTGTGCATTCAATTCAAGACCACCTCTCACGAATAAATAAAGAAGGCCGTTTAAATACGGAATGTTGCCTATTCTGCTAAAAGGCAGCAGCAAACGAGTTAGCCACAACGGTCTCCATTTTGGCTCAGCCTGCCTAAGTGGCATAACAGGAAGTTTCACAAAACAAACATCCTTTTCTGTTTTGCTTTGAACAGGACTGGAAGTGCCTAGAGCCAACACAGAATAAAGGGGATACGATGAGACCTACATACCTCTCCATTGCAATTGTGGTTTTCTCTTTAAGGGGAACCAAACAGTTGTTACATCCTCAGAGATTTGAATTCAGTTTAAAAATAAATATTATTAGTTTAGTCTCATTTAAATAAACTGTGACTCCATATTATACATTTTCCTTTCTAATATTTTACGTATATGGTTACAATCTAAAAAATCAAACAGTTAAATGGACCGTGTTTACTTAAAACTATAAACATCCCATTTGGGCAGAATATTGCATGTATGTACCATCCATATTAGACAATCCACATAGACAAATCTGTATGCAGTAAATATATAATGTATTGAAGAAAGAAACAGCATCACACAGCATTTGCTTTGTAATGTCTGTTACAGTCAGGCAAAGTGTGAGTGTGTTCCTGAACTCTTGAAATGTGTCAAGCAAAGCAAAATCTGAAAGGAAATGCACAAAATGACACAGGAACCTAGTCAAGCAAAGGTAAGCACAACTCAGCCAGAGGAATACCTGTGATTAAGAAGGAAAAATAACTTTCACAATCACCAAATTACCTGAGAATTCTGCTCTCCAGGAGAACAGCCTGTCCCCCAACAAAGAGTACTTACCGCCCACCCCCACCCCCAGCCCCAACTTTACAAGGTGTGCTTATTAGAAACAAAATGGCTCCCATGTTGAATTCCAAGGTCTCCTTTACACCACTCTTCATCTCAGCTGTGCCAAAGCCCTTTCTCAACAAATCATTCCAAGTTTCCTCAGCAAATAAAGCAAACGACCTCGCCGTTTCTTTCGGCATTACAGAAACCGAAGCGAGCGGGGGAAAAGTAAACAGCGCAAGTCTGACAAACAAAGGGCCGTCTTTCAATCTGCTCCGTGAAAGGAATGCCGCAGACGGCTCCCCCTGGTCGCCCGGTTAAAAGCAAACGCTTGACTCGGGGCAGCCGATCCCCCCTGAGCACGGAAGCTACGTCTCCTACGATTTCTCCGGCTGTGGCAATCGCCAAGTAAAACGAACTCACAGAAACACAGGTAGCGCCGGGGGTTTGTTGGTGGGGGCTGGACGATTGCTGGGTTGCGAACACAGTGACTGCAAAGGAAAAAAGATTGGTACGGATCTCCCCCTCGGATGCTGGTGCCAAGAACTGGGCACTGCCTGCGTGCCAGGCTGAATCTCAATGAGGGAGCGCAGGGGAGGAGGGCGTGGAGACTGTGGGCACTGGGGGTGGTGCAGGGGGGACTGGCAGAGAAACAGTAGAAGCCTGTTATTAAAGAAGAGTCTGAGACAATGACTCTGCGTCGCTTAATTCAGGGGTATTCCCTCTATGAACTACCCTTGACACGACAGCACACCAAAATCAACATCCCTTGCGGCGCAAATATTGCTGTCTGACCTTCCTAAATTTATCGCTCGTAGCAGTGATTGGCCACATTCTGATTTTTTTTTCCTTTACCACCACAGGAGTCTTTTTTGCTTTTATTCAAAAGGTGTGGTAGGAGTTTGGCTAGGCCTATCATCAAACCATCTGCGGCGCACGCTGTTTTTGCTGCCTGTCTGTTTCCTTGGCTGCCTAATTAACATGAAATTCTAATTGTTGTTTGGTTTTTCTAATTGAGAACAGCTTGAAATCCCAGGTTTTGATATGATAATGGCGAAGACAAATGCACCATTATCATATTAAGCCCACTCTTTGTTAAACACTTTCAGTTGTATCTTCCTCTCCACTTGAATACAGAAAAAAAAATGAATGGGCTATATTTCAAAGAGGCCTTATGCTCCATAAACTTCATTTGTTTAAAGCATGCTTATAAAAAATATTAACATTATTCCAGGTGCTGTCTGTTTACCACAACACCTTCCATCATCCACATTAAAGAAAAATTCTAAAGTACACACCATAATTTCTTTTTCCACTATTTTTTCCACAAATAATTAAACACAAACTAAACACCGGCATGGTATGTTTTTGATACATACTGTTGAGAGTACCACATTTCTCTCAACAGAGTATTAGGCTGTCATTTTCCAGTTGTTCAACATCCGTTTTGTAATGTGCATATGCACATAAAAGTTAAATAACTACAGGCCATATGTCCAGCCATATGTCTGTGACATAATGCACTTGGCTGGAAGGGCCTTGCTTGTAGTGTGATAATTATTATTCAGTCCTGGCATAAAGCCCTTGTCTCTCCCAAGGTATGTATAGTATATTAGAAGTAGCTCACCCACCAGTGAATAATTAATGCAGTGTAACGGTTTGTCAACCTTTTTTGTTTCCTTTTGAGCCAATGCATTGACCAGCAGATCAGAAGCATTACACAACATTTTGTGTTAGCATGCTCTGACTAGACATTAATGTAATGGTACATTCGTTAGCAGGCAAGCTGAAAAGCTGAACGGCTTGCTAGCAACAGTAGCCAGCTGGCTACCCTTCTGATGGCTTGAAACAAAAGGTTATTGCTTCAGAAAGATCCAAACGATAAGCCATTTTTGGAGGAGGGGTTTTAGTGCAAGTGCTCCAGTGGCCTCAAGCACTGTGCTCAAAGGTTGGCATTAACACACTCCCTAAATAAACAATTGATAAATGTTCGCACATTACCTGCTGCAGCTCCCGGATTGGTTATCTATACTGATGTATGATTAGGAAAATATTTCTGTTTAGTGTCTAGGAATTCAGTATTGGTATGAATATTACTAGAATGCAAAATCCTTCCACACAATCTATGCATCTATGCTCTATAATATCAGAGAGAAATTTATTATTACTGTGTTGTAAATAATGTATAATTGCTGTATATTGTTTCATGTGTGCATTGTGTGATAAGCCTTTGTATTTTGTCTTTGTAAAATAAATAAATACATCTACATATCTTATTATTTTAATCACACATTTCAGCTTCTATTTGGAAGCCAGGAATGTAATATCTATTAAATTGAAACAGACAAATCTGTTTCCATCTGACATGAGGTATCTCATTTAAATATGTTTTGAAAGTAGGAAATTCCCTGTTAGTCATCAACTACAACTTTGCTTTAAAATGGCAGTTAATACCACAACAACCTATGCTAATTTTAGGCAGTTTTGCACCAGGAGTGCATGTAACACTTTACATGTGGATTGTATTTACATTTTATGCTAAATGTAACTTAATTCTTCTCTGAAATCTTCTGTGAGTTGACCAGGGTATGGGCATTTGCTAAATGAACAATATGTGTGTAATAAAGTACAGTACAGAAGGATATCCTTATCGTTGTATTACAAGTAATTAGTTAATTTATGAATTTATTTGTGCATAACGTATAACAAAAAAGTTTATTTCAGAATGTCTGTCCAAATTTTTCGTCTCCAATCCTTTTTTTCCCCTAGAACCAGGCCTAATCTACAAACCTGTGTTTCAGTCACATTTCAGTGGTTACATTAGCAAAACAAATCTAGCCAGCTGTAAGGGCAAATATTAGCACTATACAACAAATCATCAGATAGTGATACAATGCTATGAGTTCCTCTCAATCATATAATCATCCCATTAATTGGTATTATTTTAGAAAAACAAAACCAAAAATGCAAACATGCAAGTACTAAGTACACAGTCTTCGGTAGCTTGGTTGATTAGATTTCAATTGTACAGCTGAATTCTCAAAAATGTGTCTATATATACAATGTACAATATCAATGTGCAAAAATACCATCACAGCAGGAAGAAATGGTCTTCTTTGAAATAATTAAAAGTTAAGCAACCTACCTCTGCTTGAATTCCCCCCGTCATTGTTTCATGCATGGTTTCAGAAGTGTCACTATATGCCCTGCTTGGTTGCACATGTCTGGCTGCAGAAAGTCTTTTTGAGCGCCCCCATCTCACAAACAGAAGTCAGTTGCACGTGTTTCAACTGTTACATTAAAAACTTTTTCATGCACCACTTAGTACCAAAAAGACAGAACATAATAAAACCACACTGGAAATAATGTCTCTCTAGTATTGTTTCATTTTCGTTGTTTCTTGCCGCCTATATATATATATATAAAAATATTATTCATATTGCCTGAGGTCTGTGTGATAGAGCTAGCCCAAAAGCGCCCTGCTTGCAAAAATAGCGGCCCCAAACAGGAAGTGTGTCTGCTGGTGACCTTGTTTGACTTTATCCTGCGGTCTCCTGAGGGCTTGCTTTGGCCTGCCCCTTTCGTGATAGCGCTGACAGGCCTGCCTCATGCGTCCACAAACAGTACAACAGCAAATTAAAATATTTGACTTCCTGTTTGACTTTTTTTTATGGATGTCATAATTTAGTCCAGCTCAGGAAGTTTACAGATATGACTGATCACATTGGGCTAAACTATAATACTGCAAAACATCACTAGAATTTTCACACTAGGTGCTAGTCTGAGTTATTTCATTTAAGACTTATAAGAGGAGACAAAATAAAATAAATAACAATTTGAAACATTTTAATGAATTTACAACTATTTTGTTACTCAGATTTTATAACATGCTTGTTAAGGCATTATTACAAAAACATAGTTAAATGATGTCATATTTAAGTTGCATTTAGCAACTGTGAGTGAACTAATTCATGCCCCAGGCTTTCAGCTCAGTTTTTTGGTCCCACCTGGTCTCCCCTGAGTGGTCATGTTAAAAAGTTCCACAAACTGCACCTGGAATGGTATCTTTTCATTGATACCAATCCCATCAGCCATTATTCACACAATGCTGAGAGATGGGCATAAACCACTGCATCTGACCTAACCATGTCCAGAACAGCGGTCATTCAGCACGTGGGAGAGAGCAGGAGGAACGTTTACAGTACGCACGACCGTGTCACTCAATGCACATGGCCACAAACTGTATTAGAAGTGTGTGTCTCTGCCAGCTGTGATATGCAGCCTGACCTAAAACAGGAAGGTTCTTTCCTAGTGGTATCAGATATGTCCTGAACAGGAAGGAAAAGATGGGGTTCAAGTTTGTGGTCTACCCTTGGTCAAGTATGGTGGTCTCAAAATAGGTTGCTAGCCATGTGCTAGGCTATCACTTTACCCTGAGAGATGTATTACAGTGAAATATGTGGTAAACGTTCCCAGTCTTAAAATTAATTTCATTTCACATGTTTCTCATTTTATGTATCTCACTTTCCTCTTTCTGAACAACTGAATTCATGGTGGGACTGAACATAATTACAATGTTTACAATGTGTGAAAAGACACATCAAGTAACAACTCACAAATGTTTCCCCACCGGGACTTTCCTAAATGCAACATATAGTTTTCAAGAAATGACTGCAGATTCCTTCTAGCAAAACCAAATAAAATAATCAAACTAGAATAACACTTTTTTATTCATGTAGTTAAATGTGAAATGCTCAATATGTTGATTTTTTAAAAATCTTATTACGCATCTGATAGTTACTGAATGTACTTCAAAGAAGTCCATTAACCTAACTACTGTAGGACAATTTTCCAAGTAAATATTGCTACATTTTTTAAAATCGTTTTCTCTTGCTTCTCTAAATAAAGAAAAGGCACTTTTGGAATTGCTCTGACATTGAACAGCAGGCCAGCTTATTTAAAGTCTGTCCCTGCTTGATTAAAGTGTGAACGCTTTATCGCTGGTAGCCACCATGTCACAATGACCAGGAGATCAAATGCATGGTCACATAAACAGAAACACTGTAAAGACAGGAAGTAGGATTGGCGGTCAAGAAAAAAATCTTAATCAAGCAACATGATAAGTTCAAATGAGGAGAGCAAAGGGGAGGAGGAAGTCCTCCCATTTTTTCTCTGTCCCCTCCCTCTCTCCCCTCCCCCCTCTCTCCTTCCCTCTCTAACTCGGCAAACACACACTGTTAAACAAAATGTTGTGCACTGTAATTTTGTCCCGACGAGTCCACTGAAATGTGTGCCTTCCTAAAGCAATGAACTTAAACTGTTCAATTATTAATCGAGGCAAGTCACGACGACACAATGGCTTTTAGACCAATGGTTCATACCATCCACATGCAGCTAAATAAAAATGAACTTGAAGTGAAAACATTATCGACCAACTATAAATGATGATTTAAAACTGTCATTAACAGTGCTTTAGAGTTTTTAGTGAAAAAGCAGAAAACTGAAAGTATACTTTAGTAAGAAAGTGGGCCCATTTCCGTCTTTAAATATGGCGAAAATCCATTTTCTTCTTTTGTGTGTTCCACAGGATAGTGCAAACACGTGGCAAATATGCGCCATCTTGTATAGCACTTGCTTTAATATTATATAAAATATTATGAACAAGAAAATACCATGACTTGCTCTGTGTCGATTTATTTGAAATATTATTCTACAATAACTAGACTTTCGTTAGTTTTTAATCGGGTTCTCATGGATTAATCTAAGAGTCACCGAAAAGTGTTTCTATTTGAAATATTAAAGTGTACTTCCAACTTTAATCATTATGGCTGTCTTAAGTACTTGCTTGCTCTGTATTTTCAGATTGATATCTGCTTTAAAGGTGATGTCACTCTTTGTCTCGAGGTTTTATTCCATTCGCACAAATTCGCGCACATGCATATTCTGTGTTTGTTTACAGCCACAATGTACGTATGCTATGTGCTAAAATATCCGAAAACATGTTTGGAATGACAGTATTGTTCATAATGCCATGGTAAACATGGACAAAGGGCCAAAAGGAGGTGGCAGTCAGAAAACGGAAAAGGGGCGACGCGCTCGGAAGGACACGGGCTGCTCCATGTGTAGCGAAAATCTGCCTCAGAATGACCAACACAAGTCTTTTGAGATACACTGAAATAGCAAAATATAACCATGGTCTTAATGTATATTATTACTGAAAAAAGTACTGAAAAGGCTGACCTGGCATCTTCAGCACTTTTGACTCTACGGCTTTTAGGTAAATGAAAATAATAAAAAATTGTGACTCACATGTATTTCAGCATTTCTGAATATTATGAATGCTTATTGATTTATTGTCACTGTTATTGTTCAGAGTCACAGTAATGTAACAGGCAATGTTCGTTTTCTAACATAGAGTCCCACTCATAAAAAGGGACTAAAGAGTCACAGAAATACATGGGGAGCAAAAAGAAGTTTGTTTGGTCTTCTTGCATGTCGTTACAGTTTTCGCCCGTTCTAACTGACGAGTTTCTTCAAGTCTTAGAAAAATATGCAGCAACACATGTACGTATTTACCGCTTCTTATTATTTCGAAGTAATTCACAGAGTTTCCTCTTTTGAGGCCAGTGATGTCTTTTTAATATTTTTTTTTCTACAACAGATAAAGCTGTAACTTGTCTGTCGTTGTTACTGTCGTAACAACAAACATATGATTTTGCAAGGAAATAAAGAAACTATGAAGGCAAAAAGACGTACCTTGTTGTTAGCCACAGAATTAGTCAAACAGGTCAGGAGTAGGCGGGGAACAGAATTTGGTGCAGAGGTCTGTGTCTAGGCCATCTTTGTCACAGGTTGAGAGATTCTTGCTCACCCCAACCTCACAGCCCCCAGGTTTATAAAAAGCACCCCGACCACAAGCAAGCTTCCCTCTTTCAGCTCTAGTATCACTTGCAGTTTTGTTTTAGAAGCTTCGTGGTCATGAGATGCCAGGAGACTGCAATCTGGAATGCCTGCGTCGCGCCCCAAACGCCAGCGTCTTCGCTATATATTAAAACTGAGAATTCGAACAACCAAGAAAAATTTTTACGATTTATTTCGGATCAGAGTACGATCGATCGGTCAGCGGTCGACAAAGCCACCTCTCCTCGGCCATCCCGTGAAGTTTTCCCGGCCGTTTTCTTGAGAACAGAAAAGGGCGTAGAAATGGCGGTGATGCGGGGTGGGGTGGGGGGCGAGGCAGACACGTTTGCAGGAGGAAGGTGATAATGTGGAGGAACGGGGGGAAAAACAGAGAGAAGGTGCGAAAGGACGGAGAGAGGAGAGACTCCGGGCAGCGAGGCGGTGCCAATAGACTGAAATACCTGAAATCTGTCTGGAAAGGGAGCGGGCGAGGACCGTCGGTAAGGTGAGCAGGGAGGAGGCCCGCTACGGCAGGAGAGATCGCGGAATGGGGAGACCGCGGCAGCGTGTCCCCCCCGGTCGCCTGCGAGGCGAGAAAGAGACAGAGGGGCGCGCTCGCGATCAACCTCACTCCGACAGGGGCTGGGGCTCGAGACTCAGCCAGCACCACGGCCTCCAGTTTACCCTGTGAGCTGCCTTCTCTCCTTTCTCCCAGCCCACTTTGGCCTGTCTGCCAAGGGGGGGCGGGGTGCAGAGGGTGGGGGAGAGAGCGCGCGAACGAGTCGGATTCTGAGAAAGAGCAAGAGAGCCCGGGAGCTCGGGCTGGGACAGACACACAGGACCACTGGAAAGCGTTGTCCCTGCCGCCGCAAATGCACAGAGCCCTGGATGTGATGAGTCACGTTTTTGGCAAGGTTCGCACTGCACTTGGAATACCTTTGAGGAGAACAACTCAGTCAGAGGCTACTCTCGCTCGATCAGCGGGCCTTGCCCAATTAAGCAGTCAGCCAGAGGATGACAGACACCCCCTCCAAAGCTCTTTCAGAAAACACGTTGCAACTCTTCCTCAGTGAGCACAGAAATAGAGCGGGAAAACACACAGACAAGAAGAAATGATGAAAACAGAGCGGGGGGGTACTTACGTGATTTCTCGCGCCTCTGCCAAGAGCACTGCCAGATTCATTACGGCGAGACAACACACGATTAGGGATTTCAGATGGTTCTTGGGAAAAAAAAGGGGGGGGGTTAAAACACTCTCCCCAAGCGTGCTGCAAAGGCTTTTGTCAGGTTTTGGCATCGGTCCCAGGTAGAACATGCCTCATCCTCAGCAATCACTACACACGTCTTTGGCTGCTCTGCATCTGCCCTTGTTTTCGTTTTGATTCGGACTCATTATTCAGAATGAAAAATAAAACGCCACGTTCACTCTTATGGGCAATTTGTTGCCGATAGCAAGTCACCCGCTTGCATACTTTGCTGGGAATTTTTTTGTTTTGTTTGTTTTGTTTCAAAAATCAAGAATCGAGGAATATTGGGATATGAATCCCCTCACCTCTCCCCTGTTCCTGTCAGCCATGTCACATGACCCTCAATTCACTGATACGTTTTCCACAGAAGAAAGAAGCCCTCAGACTCTGAACACCGTTTCTGTGTTTGTTGTAGAAATGTGGAAAGCGATAAGCTGTGTCAACACTCAAGGAAGGTAAAAAGAAAAAAAAAAGAAAAGGTTCAGCTCCTGCCAGTGGCCACCAAGCAGTCAAATAAATCCAGCGCGGTGCTTTTGGTGAACGTAGAGGTCCTTGGGACTCCAGGACACGAGAGGGGAAGTGACCAAAAGATCCCGAGTCACTGTGCCCGATTTCACCTCTGCTCCTCCTCTCTGTGGACGCTGGCTGTGAGAGGGCGTGTCGCACGCACACAAGCCCCGCGATCCCGTCCTTCCTGTCCTCCTCTTCTCGCAGGCATTGTCCCAGGCAGCGCTCGGACTGACGTCACCCTTCTCTCTCTTTTTTTAATTTATTCATTTATTTCACCCCCCCAACAAACTCTCCACCCTCCCCAGCGTAACTCCACCCTAAGAACAAACAAACAAACAAGAGAAAAGAACTCAAGTATTACTTTTAGACATGTCTACAAATAAAAGTTGAGCAGAAAAAAAGAAGAAGAAAATAGAAAAGGGGTTTTCTTCGGAGTAACTACAGCGGGGTGGCAGCAGACAGAGTATTGCAGGAGCTCTACCGATCTCACTCTCTGACTCTCTCTCTCTCTCTCTCTCTCTCTCCTCTCTCTCTGTCTCTTCCTGCTTGCGAGTGGGGAGCCTGTAAAAGTTTCAGCTGTGATGGCTTCTGGGCCCAGCCTCCCTTGGCAGTGGTTCAAAAGAGCGCTTGCCTGTTTCAAAAAAGGGAGCAGGGCATGTCTGAAAGGCGCCCGGCGCACACCGCCCCTTGTTTTGCGAGTCTGGGGCAGTACCCACCACCAGGCATCTGTTCGCCACAGCCCCCCAAGCCTCCGCGAGACAGCAGCTTTTCCAAAGTTCGGGGAGGGAATGTAGGTCAGGCCCCGCGCCTGCTGAAAGCAGAGCCAAATAAGAGCACGATCTCGCGCGCGAGCCCGCGGGGGACGTCATCTGCTTCCTGGATGCCTTGCCTGCCGCTCCGGTGCGTGACCCACACCCACAAGGTCGCCTGCAGTTTGTTTTGGAGTTCATGTGAGGATTCTCAGGGCGTCGCCATCGCAGTTTTCGTCTCAGCGTGCCGTTCATGTGGCTTCTGGAAGTAAATATTTGTGGACCAGTTGTCTGTTACTTTTTGTGCCCCCTTATACTCAGGAGTTATTTATCTTGTTTCCTCCTGACACGGCAGTCTCTCAGAAGCATGCTCAGAGTCCTGTTTCTTGCATGGATATCTTTCATCTTTCCACTTTCTTTTCCTTGGCTAATTTGCAGCACAGATGTTTATAACAAAGAGCACAGTGCATGACAAAATGAAATGAATATTTTTTTTTCCTCTCTGAAAAAGGTAAGTAGAAGTTAATTTGCAGTAGATTTACACTATGACTGTAGTAAGCAAATATTGGTATTAAAATATAACAAGAAAAAAAAATTAAAAAACAACAAGACCACATCAGTGTAACAGATTCTTCCTGATTGGGCACAGTTGCTTTGTGACATCATCATAAAGTGCCCACCTCTCTTCATCCACAACCTCAACCATTTGCTCAAAGTGGAAGAGTGCGATGTTTCTGTGCTTTCCTCTAAGTGCCTATCAGTGATTGAATTACTTCTAATGACCGTCAGTGGGGAGCGGCGGGGAGAGAGTTCCCAGGTCCACTCATGAGTTCTCATTAGTACGATGGTTAGGGTGTTCCAGCGACGGCCGGGTCAAGCCATGGTCTTTGTGCCTCTCTTCCCCCCTCGTGGCAGTCGACACGTTCTGAAATATGAGTCTGCTCCTCTGAACTGTACTGAATGTCCTCCTGTGAATGTGACAGATGTACACACCTTTCACTGAGATCCTCCCTCCCGAAATGCAGTTTTTGTGTCAATAGCCAGGCGAACCTGATCCACAACTGCTGCCCCCACCGCTTCCAGCAACAGGCTGTGTGTGTGTATGTGTGTGTGTGTGTGTGTGTGTGTGTGTGTGTGTGTGTGTGTATGTCTCAACCCTAAGGATTTTCACTTTATTTTCACCCACCTTCAGTGACGTCACCGTTTTGAAAGTGAACTAAGAGATTATCAACCTACTACTCTTATCATTTTCTTATTGGTTAGGGCTAAAATATACTTGTAAGGTTTACTGGGAGGATTTGATGAGTATTACAAAATGAAATGGGAGAGTGACTGATCTGACTCACTCAAGGTAGGGCTAATGCACGTCAGGTAGGTGGCTGTTAAGAGGCTTATTTTCAAATGCTGGGCATTTCCAAATAGTATCCCTGGGTTGATTGTTATTCTGCAGAGCAACCTGGTTTGCCTTTATGTACTGTATATGCAGTGAACCAAGGGACACGTGTGACTTTTACACCGAGATCTGATAGAGGAGGTGCCACGACACAGTCCACCGGGTCCCTGTGGGTGGTGACAGAGTGCATGCTCCCTGAGCCCAGGTCATCGGCATGAACACGTATTGGTACAGTCACACCCTCAGGCAGAGTTATGTCGGCACATAAGGCCCTGGCCTAGATAGCACAGGGAGGGGCTCACTCCATTAGTGGCAGCGGTGTGGCATAGTTAGTCATCTTGCTAGAAACTTGCAGGTTCAAATCCAGGCAAGGGCATAACTGCTGAAACCTTGAGCAAAATATTTAATTTAACTTAGAATTCCACCAGCAAAAACCCAACTTTAAATATGGACAGAATGCAAACATTAGGTTGCTTTTGCACTATGGCACCTGCTAAGTGAATGTAATGTTAGAGCACGGCAACACTCACACCCTTGATTCAGCTACCTGTGGAAGGAAGAAGACCTTGACTTTCACAAAGAGTGATATCTGCGGAACTGAAAACGAGACCTGTCAGGCATGACTGTGTGGCCGTTCCCTTGAGGAAAATTATCACCTGTCTTTCACACAGTGAACAGTGGGGGCAGGGAATGTGTGCAGGCAAAAGGTGAGGTTTGTTTTTTGCAGCGGACCAACTGCATTTTACTTTGCATCTGCCTTCAGTTCATTATAGATCTCGTTAAAGACTGGAATGAGATCAACTGTAGGAGCTATGCGCCTTTCATAAAAATAGACCAAATACAGAGAGCCTTCCTTACTTAGAGGCATACACCCCTTTGAACCAAGAAGTACAGCGGACTTGTCGTTTTGTTTGTTGAGATTGGATTTAAGTCAGCTGGACTGGTAAATCATTTTACGCCTCTTTTCCTGTAATATTTAAAACTGGAAACCACAAACAGCTTATTCCCAATGTCTATTATGAAATATAATTTCCAACATCAGCTTATTGCTGATGATGCATAGTACATGTGTGTAAATAATAAAAAAAATGTAATCAATTTTTATATGTTTTCTTTTGTATTGCTTTACCACTGAAGCCAGAACGCAGCATGTGGGGTGCTACGCTATAGCCTTACAGAGGTGGTAAGCATGCCAAAACTGACCCCAGCGTTTGGTTGGACACTGCAGAGTGACCTCAATTGCTTGAACGGCGTTCTGCTTTGCAGATTACCACGTTTCCTCTTCAGATACAGACGGCCATTTGACAGTTAATTACTATGCGTGCAGTTGGGGGGTTTGGCTGGGTGGGTGGGTGGGGGGCTGAGCAGTTGTCCACCGTGTGGGTTAGACAGCACAGGGAATGTGAGGGCTTAATCACCGCTGTGGCACAAGAGTTGTGGGACTCGCATGCTCCTCAGAGACCCTCCATTAGCTGCTGGCTGCGGGGCCTGCTATTGCAGAGAATGTAATTCAAGCGATAATTATAGCTTGCGGGAATATCAGTCCTTCTTTTTCAGCGCTTCAGAATGTCAACTCTACTCCTCTCTCTCTTCCTCTTTCTCTCTCTCTTAACTTGCTAAAAGTCTTCCAGATTTTTTTTTTTCCCTTCGTGAGACCCCCCCTGTTCTCTTAGTTTGAGGAATGTGCAATATTAGCCTTCTCTGGAGAATCTCAGATATAAGCCTGCAGCGTATGGGAGTCTTCGGTGAAAATGACAGCGTCAGCATTCAACCTGCATCTCACTCCTCCGGGTGGAGGTGCTTCGATAACCTCTCCGCGATTTCGCCATCCGTCTCCTTTCTGTTTGTTATGCTGAATATCACATGATAGCGCCTTGGGGAGGCTGCTCGACATACAAATTGAGTGCACCGAGGCCATCTTTTCTGAGAAATATGACTCCGCGTCTCGAGGAAACCGAGGATCTTGATATTGAACTTAACTCATTAGTGGCCAATGAGAAGGGCGGTGAGTTCTGTTTCTTGCTTTCTTGCATGATTTTTTTGGCATGCCTTGCTTCAAGTAAGATTAATAAGTACCACACATGGCAGCCATGCCCCTCCCCCCCTTTTTTAGCATTACATTACATTGGTATTTTAGCAGCTACTCTTATCCAGAGTGACTTCCATAAGTTACAATTTTTTACATGTTACCCATTAATATTTACTGAGGCAATTCTGGGTTAAGCACCTTGCCCAAGGGTATAACAGCAGTGCCCCAGCGGGGAATTTGAACCAGCAACCTTTCAGTTACGAGTCCTGCTCGTTCTACTATGCCACACTGCTGCTCACTGTATACTATACACTGCCAACCAGTGTACACTGTCCATTTCTTGTACAGTGAATGGGTTTCAAAGAATGATCATTCATAACACTGAATAGTCACAATGATCCTATTTAAGTCTTGTCTTGAGAGCCCTAATCAGTCGTGGAACCCCTTAGGTCTCCCAGGTCCATTTATGAAATTCAGGTGGTGTTGGCTTGTGGTAGTGATGTTGGGAGAGATTTAAACTTGCCATACCATAATGACTCTGTCTGTCCTGCAATGCTTTTTATAGGTAATTGGAGACCTCTGTGGCAGATGTGTTTGGGGAAAATAATATCTGTCTGGTTACCTTGTCATTTCAATGTTTTGAGAGAGAGCAGTAGGGAGGTGCAGTCAGTTAGCGCTCATCCCCTAGTCTTCAGTCATCGGTCAATCATACTGTCTTCCCTGAGTCAATAGCCCCTACTTATCATTGCCCCACTGCCCATTGCAAAAAGTGACAGAGAAAAACCCCTGTGTTTGCAGAGAAATGCTGCTTCTTTTCCTTAACAAACTTGGAAAAGGAAATAAAAAGGTCTTTTCATGTAGAACATTTTGAAGAGCATGAAGCTAACATGAAAATGGATACAGCCATGAACCTGCTGCATGCGACTATGAACACGTAGGACGTAGGGTAAATAACTAATCTAATTCTGAATGTGTGTGGGTTGGGTTTTTCCCCAAAAAGAAACCCCTTAATGAATCGTGTTCTATTCTCTAATTTTCTATTATTTGCTCACAGGGCGTCACCCCACCCACACAGGAGAAAATGCTCTGTTTGCTTTCTATGGACTGCAGAACATTTCTTGTCTGCTCTTTCGAAACACGGGCGAGCCGCTTTCTTCATGTGCGCTTTTGAAACACAAGAAAGTCATTTTCCTTATGTTTGCTCTTTTCTTTGCCCCTGAAGGGTCTTTAGTCTACAATGTGTCCAACCAATCAGATAGAATCAGTACCCCACCCACCCATTACAATTTAAAGAGAGCCGCCATGAACAGCTTAGTTATTTGAAATGTTCACTGAAACTCCAGATTTTGTTGAAAGAGGTGGGGGTATGTCTCCGTGAGTCTCACAAAGGGCATTTACACTGACAATGAGAGATAAGCTTAAACCACAGAAATAATGTCATATGGTTTTATGGTCATGCCGTCATTTGGTTTTGAGGGTCTCATGTTCATATGGTCATTTGGCCATATGGTCATACAGGCTGTTGGCCCTGTGTTCCTGGTCTGAGGTCAGCGTTTTCTGAGATTGCATTCTACACACAACCTGTTTGGTAGGGAACACCTCATCGGTTGTTTTGTTGCACTACAACAAATAGTCTACATATCTGCGGGAAAGGGAGTTTCAGATGCACAGGGGGCCTTTGTTTTGATCCACGAGGTGGCTTATTTTGAATGGAAAAGCCTTGTGCCATTGTTCCTGTTTGTATGCAGCCACACACGGCAGTGCCTCCGGGGGGGTGGCCGGATATAATCCCCATTTTCCTGTTTTGTCTCTATTGTTCCTGCTTTCCTGTATGATTCTCTGCGGTGTACAGGGCACCGGGTTCATGTCCTCATAGAGGTTCTGAAGGCAATAGTGGATTAATGCACTGAGAACAGTGATGACAGAATGTCACCACCCCCTTTGTGAACCTGACACACTTTTCTAACCTCTGTGCTAAGGCACCTTGGCTTTTTCAAGGAAAAACAGGGGAGGACAATTGTTTCCTGGGACATACCAGGAATTTATAAATCCGCCTTGTAAAGGCCATCTGCTTTGTGTCTGCTTAGTTTATCCAACAAAACATTGTCTCAGGGTGTCAACTTCTTAATAACAAGTTTCAGGAAACTTTAAAGCTAATTTGAAACACCTACTGCTATATATAAATACAAAGTAACAATAACTGAGAAAACTAGTGGTAATCTTCCAATTACTATGGGTGCACTTCAAAGAAGTTTTCTTTTTCCAGTTTTTTAGGAAAATAAAGGGAAAAAAAAGAACAGTAGGTCCAGTACTAATGTATTATTTCTGCTAGTAGTTTATTAATATTTTTTTTACCACTAAAGTCATATGGAAATATCTATCTATCCATCTTTCTATCTTTCTATCTTATATATATATATATATATATATATATATATATATATATATAAAACAGACCCTGCTCAGGAGCTGTGATTGCAATTGCAGTGATGGCCTCTTCGCCCTCTTGTGGTAAAATGTTGTTACTGCTATTACTTTTGTGAGGAGCCACTCAGCAGAGAGAAAGACAGTGATGTGTATGGAGAGTTTCTACAGCTGCTTCCTCCAGTCACAGCTAACAACTGCAGAATGTTCAATACAAAGACGTTTTCTCTTTGCATCAAAATGGCAGCTATATAATAACCCAGCACACCATATCCCCAATCTATAAAAACAGACATGTTGAAGGCACACAGCAAAGGAAAAAATCAGCTTGTCTCCCTGGTGAAGTGGAAATGGACGCTATCTCTTTAAGACCGCGAGTCCCTCTCCCCGAGCAGCAAGTTCATTGGCCTTCCTTAGGCCTTCTGCCAAATGCTGTGTCGCTGTCAAGGGTTTGCAGAAATGCCAACAAAACTATTAGTCTCGACTCTCTCTCCCAATCAGGGAGATGGTCACCGCGTCTCGACTCTCTCAGCCAATCGGGGCGCTGCTCCATGTGTCCTGGCAGCGCTTGGGAGGAGGAACGGGTAGTCTGGCTCTGTCCCCCGAGCGGGTGGGGCTGGACTCTGGCACAATGATGGTAAGGGTGTGGCCCGCGGGTGGGGGGGGTGCTGGGGGAGGCTGCCTGGGAGTGGAAGCTGAAGTTGCAACATTCCTGCGATTAGTTTGGGGCTGTCCCTCCACTAGCTGCACAGTCTTCCCTTCCAGGTCTTCATCAGTTCATTAACTCTACAATTTCTCCTTCGAATGAACTCACCGAGCCACTTTGAGAGAAACATATATTGGTTTACAAGCAGATAGGGATATTTTAAACATATTGATTTCTATGCAATTGATATGTGAATGCCACAAGAGTGAATAAGGAAAGTGAAATGAGGAATGAAGTTTCTTTATTTGGACCAATAGGTTGCAGTTCACAAACATTTTTCATTTTGCATGCATCTCCCCTTACAGAGACACAGATCACAGATTAACTATTTTCATTTTTCTTTTTCCAGTGTATACTTCTAGATAATAAATATAAAGTAAACAGACCATAGAATCATGTATGAGTCTGTTATTTGTTGTGTATTTCTGTTCATCTTGTGGTCTCACACACACACACACACACACACACACACACACACACACACACACACACACACACACACACACACACACACACAAAATCATAGTTACCTGTATATAATGATTGTTTTTTTTGCACATGAAATACATTCTTACAAAAACAAGTTAACATTGGGACAAGTTAACATGCATAGACTAAGTTACTGGGAACATGCATTTAATTATTTAGAACTAAGACAAGAGCTTGAAACTGAATATAAAAATACCTGAATGAATGATCTCCAAAAAAATGAAAGCATGTAAAAAGCAGTGAAAATACACACTGCGTAACAAAAATCACCCCCTCCCCAAAAAGTCAATCTTCCATAATAAATGTAGGTTATTAGAGTATATGCTGAACAAATACTGAGCACACAGTGGAAAGGATAGCAGTTTTGGTTGCAATTTTAGCTCTCAGTCCTGGACTGCATACTTCAGGAAAATAGCATATCTGCAAAAGTTATCATCCCTCTCAAAACAGGCAACTAATTATTTTGGCCTTTCTGTTACATTGCAACTCCCATCATTCCTTGCACGCCCTGAAGATCACAAGCCATGAGCAGCATCAGCCAGCAAAAAGTGGGCGCTGACTGGCTGCCAGGGAGATTTTGCAAGAAAGACGATAGGAAAAATGTGATGATGGCTGCTTTGTTCATAACAGTAAAGACAGGGACTGAGAATAGGGCGTTTTCAATGCCATACAGTAAGACAAACCCGTGAAAGGCTGATCTCTGTCTCACTGACCAGTATTCTCCCTAAATAATTTGCTTAAACCCTTACAAATAAACACTACGTGGCACTAAAGGAACTGTGACAGGAATGGACACCATTCCCTTCCATTTTAGTTATGCCTCTGAATCTCTGATTTTATTGTTTGCGATAGTAATCAATACAGCACACTTCATAATAACCCCCACCTCTGATTTCAGCAGCAGTATGTACCATTAACAGAACCCAACAACATACACTGACCTCTTCTCCACTGGAACCCCCTTGAATCAGACTAAGTCAATCTACAGTTTGACATACCCCCTCTTAATCAGTGCAGCTTTATGACATCTTAAATATGTCAGTCTCATGCCTTCGGTTTTTTTCTCAAATGCATGTCTTCCCATCCAAACCGTAAAATAGACTCTGCAACATACAGCACTCAGATCTGTCAGCTGAAACTTGTAGAATGCATTCAGCTGCTATCTGTAGTTTTGTGAGCTGCACACGTGCAGGGTTGTATATGTATACATCTGTATGTAGGTGTGTGTGCAAGCGTGTGCATGAGCATGCATACACGTGGATGTGTTTGTGTGAATATCTGTGTTTAAAGGTCACACCCATGTTTAAAAATTGCTTTGATAGCTTGATGATTAATGCAAGGCACTGTATCACCCAACTACATGCAAATTAATTAATGCAACTCAAACTCACTTATCACAAATGATGAACTGTGAGTGGGTCAGTTGTACAATTATATTTTATGTACTATTTAGATTTGTATAATGTATTTTTTGTCTTCTTCTGCCATCTACTGGTCAATATGAATTACTGCAGCCACACCTGGAAATTCTTACTCATAATATAGTTTGCTTGTCATACATACATCTATATCAATCATGACGTATTAATATCAGTTTCACAGAAAGGTTCTATCGGACACCAGACTCTAAACACATTGTTCTGTTTAAATATGATCTACTCAGTAATCTGTATGCCATCTTGAACTTTCTAGAATTTGTTAAGAGTTTCTTTGGACATGAAGGACGAACCACAACTGGAATTATTTCCTGTTAGAATAAGAGGATTCAGCCAGCGGGGGGAAAAAAAAATCTGCCTGATTTTCTTTTCTGTGAAATATTTAACTCAACCATAATTTCCAGACACAGACTGACTTTGGTAGAAATTGTACAAAATCAGCTGTTTTGCGTTGTCCATTTTAACTGTGCACAAAAATGAAAACACTGTCAACCACTTTGCCCTGCCTTCTGCTATGTCATGAGGGTTCTGGACCACATTAGCCAGCATGCAAGGGTAGCAGACTCGGCACCAGGAGAAAATACAGAGGCGTGCAATTGCAATCAGCAGGGGGGGGGTACAAAAAGTCATAAATACTATGTAAACATCAGGATATAAGGAGACAACTGGGGGTGCACTGAGGGCCGTCTGGCACCCCCATAGTGCCGGGCCTGATGGGTAGTGGTGGAGCTGAGTTTGTTTCTCACCTTCTTTGCAAAGCATGTTAAGAACCAGTGATTCATGTTACAAAAACCCAGGTATTGTGTGACTGCACCCCTTCCATGAAAGATTGTAGGTCTAAAATTGAATAGGACTGGCTACAGAGGGCTGGGGGGAGGAGCTGGTGGTCTGTCTGAGTGTCTGTTTTTTTTTTTTGGGGGGGTTGCTGTCACACTGATGGCGATCCTATTAGGAGCGTGGGATTAGGCTCCTGTAAGCTGTCCCGCTGGGCGGGTCGGAGCTGTGTCTTCTCTCTACAGGGGGTTAAAGAGGAGACAGAACGGGAATCTCTCTCTCTACCTTGCAACTGTCGCCCTCCGGCTCCAGGGACCGAGACCCTCTCCTCATCTGTCTAAAGGCTTGGAGAACATTGCGTAACACACAGGTAACGCACCGAGCTCTGCGTGTGTCACTCAGATGCCTTCGCGAGCCTGTGCACATGTGAGTGTGTGTGCATGTTGCATGTTTGTGTTTGGCAGTCTGTGCATGCATACGGACACGCGTGTGTTTATGTGTGTGTTTGTGTGTGTGTGTGTGTGTGAGTCTGTGTGTGTGTCTATTGGCTATGTAGTTTTCTGGATGCAGACTGAGCAGGGAATTATTGGCTGTGTTTGTTCCAGCTGGGAGTGTATTGAAAGGTGTGCTTTTGAGGACAAACACATGATGCACTCTGATCAGGTTCTCTCCCTCTCAGATGGCTGGGATCTTCAGTCTGTGTTCCTCCAAACTACCTGGGCAAACACATACACATGCTTTCCTTCGTCATTTTATATTTACACTTTTACATTTAACAGCCAGTGCGTGTAATTAATGTGATAGCTTCATTTGAACTGTTTATTTCTTAATGCACTGGCATGGATAATCAGATTTGTAGTGCTGGCTTGTTTATTTCGGGGTTTCTGCATTGATTTTCTGTGCTGTGTTATGTTTTCTGATTGGAAGGCTTTGCTTTCAGTCAGCTGGTATCCAAAAGAACATGAAGTAAGTTCTATTTAAAAAGAGACCTGTCAGAATTACCACGAATCTGCGTCAACAAAGTGCCTCTTACTGTGGTTAAGTCTGAGTCTCTGCTTTTGTTTAATTATCCTCTCAAGTATGTAATCAATCAAGGTTACTGTAATTTAAAGTTTAAATTACAGTAACCTAATGCGAAAAATGCAGTTGTATATATGCAGCAAACTCTTTCAGAGGCTCCTCTGGTAGGATTCCTGCTTATGTTCTGGAGAAAAGAGTTGGTGTTGCTCCTGTGGTTGGAGGGAGCAGTTCACTGGGATGTTTTGCACAGTGTCAGAGCTCATGTTGGGGAATTCTAAGAGGCTTCCATTTCATTGTTGGCTCTTTGGGTTTTTCGCTCCAGGATCCCCATGCCGTTACAGAAAGAAATCCTGAAGGAAGTCTGGACTTCAGACAAGTGAGTCTCTCTGAATATTATTTTTTTATTTTTCTTTTTTCCTTCCTAAGCTCCAGAGGTACACACATGCAGTGGAACAGGTTCCAAACAGTGGCAGTCTCTCTGGATAAGAGCGTCTGCTAAAATGCATGTAGTGACATTCACTTTCAGCTAATATATGGACACTAAGCAGGGCCCCTGAGCTTCACCTGCATAAAAGTAGTAAATTCCAAAAAATCTGTATCCTCCTCACATTAAGAAATAATATCTTGCTAATAACCTGTGGCCACTAGATATAGGTCACATATGGCTGGGCAGTTAGCTTTTCTAAAGTCAACTGTAAACTGTGTTGACGTGCAATGATTGTCATTTGCTTTGAAAACATACCCCAGACAGGCAGCGGTGGCCATCCTTATATCTACAGCATTGAGTGCGTGTGCATGTGCATGTGCATGACTCCACCTCTCCTGTCTAGAGGAAACGGCACTCTCCTCTCACAGTGGTTATAAATACTGTAGCTGCTTTCCGTCCACGTAAGCCGACGGCAAGCTAAAACCCCTAAGTGTCAAAGGAAAGTTCCGCCGCCATTATGTATGGCTGTTGGGCGCACTCAGGGCAGACACCTTACAATGAGCATTAGAGCTGTCGGATAGCCACCATCTGTCTTGAAGAGTGGGATGTGGCTGCTGTAACACATTGAGTTAGGGTTCTGAAATCCAATCACTGTCACTGATCGAGTACAGCCATTTCTTTTACGACCTGATGTGGTTGTAAAATACAGACTCACATTTATTCCAGATAAACATATTACAGTCTCATTTCAAAGGGGCCATCTTATGAAGGTTTCATAGAATATGTTTCATCATCATCTTTACTAAACAGGATTTACAGCAATATTTCCAAATGATGTGTTCTTTTTTACCATTAACTCACAGCTATCATCATATCAAATGTTCCTCATACATTTTCTGCAATTTTAATGTTTCATATTTAACTCATAATATGGGATTATATTCTTTATCTATGACATATCACATAAACACTGCATTGTGTAGTGCTGGTACACTGAAATGGTACACACAAAGAGAGAATTGCCTGGAGTAGTGCTGGAATTGATTTTAAATGAGAAGAGGTGTTTCCTCAAATGTTTTTATTATTGTTTCTTAGTATGCAAGATGAATCCACCCCACAGAAGCTGCAGGTAAGCTTTTTAGGTGATCTTTTCTTAAAGAAGCAAGATGATCAGGGTGCACATGTGTGTCTGTTTGTGTGAATCGCAATGAAGCAGAAACAGTCTTCTAATAAGCCACACAGTTGAACCAAATAGTTAACTGCAGACAAGGATTGCTGACACACACGTTGACTTCACCAGTGCACAGTGGCATGTATTGCTGTTCAAGATGTGTTTGTACATAACAACAAGATATTGACAGAACTCCTCTGTTGCATGCACATGCAGGCACACATACCCACATACAGACACACACACACACATGAAAACGCACATAGGAACACATGCATGTACAGCATGCAGACACAAATACATGTGCAGATACACATATTCTCACACACACAGTGGCTTGGTACAGTCTGTCCACGTGTCTCTCTACGCCAGATGGGCTTACAGAGAAAAATCCTATTAGCACTTCAACTTTCTGCTGATGGGGACTCATTGAGCAAAGCTTTCGCCACTCTTTCTGATTGCCCACATCGGTCTTGCTTCCTTGCTTGCTCTTATTGGTGCATTTTGCTTCACTTGAGTTCCAAGCGGAACTGATTCATCCATTTGGCCTGACTATGTCTACAGAAAAGGTAACATTTGGGGGAGCTATTGGTCACTTCCACCTCTGAACTGTTCCAGTAGTGATATGTGTATGAGTGGTACTCCAACTAGTAGTGATAGCTTAAAAGGATTTTTGTTAGCATTTTAAGAATGCATTTTAGCTGTATTTATTTTGGTTTGAAAGATGTATGAGCATTGCTGTATAGCACCTGGAGGTATAAGACTCTGAGCTGATTCATTGATTCCTTTTTCCACAATGTCTTCACTCTTTTGCTTAAGCTTAGCATTTAATTGCTGTGCATTTTACTGGCTTTTACTTTTCCTCAGGGTCTCTTCTTTCTTCTTTCTTCTTTCTTTCATATATGCTTTAGAAGTGCTTTAGCATACCTGATAAATATGAATATTGTGTTGTGGAAGTGATCCGGTATCAACCCTACACAGCTGACACAGGCCATTCACACAATGTTGCTGTAATGTTGAAGCAACATTGTGGAATATTGCATGTTTACAGTTTACACATTGCATTTTGTACCTGGATTTATTTGCTCCAAGCTGTACTGAAATGTGAAAAGGGCTCCGCATTCTGAAAGATTTATTAAGGGTTAGCCATACATTATTATTACATACAGGGATCTAATTTGTACTTAAAATTTGTTTGTCCAGAAAATGTCAAGATGTGTCTGAAAACAAACCCCACTTTCTCTGGCCAAGTATTGAAACTTGGTCATGCAGCACTTCTAATATTGTGACTCCTTATCTGGCTTTTGCTTGTGTTGTACTCTGCCTCACTTGTAAGTTGCTCTGGATAAAAGCATCTGCCAAATGAATAAATGTAAATGTAAATGTAGAGATGTAGCCAGAATTCTCTGAGCATTTTGTGCAAATATGTCTGATAGCAGCCTGCACTCTGGCATGATACAACCATAGCTATGATGTAATAACACGTGTCTTTCCATGGATGATAATCTACTTGATGGCATTATATTCAACATCATGGGCATGGTCATATTTGCCATGACTTACCTTCTTATGCAAGGAAGATATGTGCAAGAATTAATTTTAAAACCCATAGTACATTTGACACTTAATGATGGAACTAAAAAATTACATTGTAGCTGTTCTTTTGTATGCATGCTGCTTGGGTTTTCGGTTAAAAATCAAAGATGAGGTAAATTGGGTTTAGACCAGTTTGATGGCTGCACCAAATATTTGTTTACTTGCCATTGTTTTAAAGAAACAGTAGTTGACTATTGTCATGCACTTTATTTAAGTGCATGGAAAATTAGAGAATTTTGAAATAATTGAGAATTTTGAAATAATTGTATTCTGGCTTACTCACATAGAACACATCTTTGTTTTGCAAATCAGTGCATCTTTTGTTCCCACATCAGGATTGTAGCTACGGTGCTAGCCTGATCGACTTTAACAGGAGGCACAAGGCTACAGCATTTCTTATCCTGAATAGCCTTGCTACATTTCGTATCCGCTGACGAACAGGGTCTTCGCTTAACAAAAATCTCAGTCCACACATGGGCCAACTGCTCATTCCCAAGCGGCACATGATTCATCATGTCCAAGAAGAGAATATGCGCAGTTGTTTCTTTGGAGCGGTGCCAAATGGAGGCGGGGCCTTCCACCAGAGTTGACTACATCAGCTCAAAGAGAGACAAAGAAAAAGGAGCCACAGGAAAGGGTCCTTTCAAAGAGCGTGAGGTCTGTAAGAGGACCATGGCGAGGCAATGGTGGGGAACATTAATCAGAGCTGGCTAAGGACCTTTCCCCTCCTGGTTGGCAGTAACATGGCTGTCTCCCAGTGAAGCCAATTCATAACTAGAGTCCGTCAGACAGACCCACCTTTATCTGCCTGGGCAGGGATTGTCTGAGGTGAGGCTATAAATAGAAACACAAGAAGGCCCCTTAATTGGATTATGCGTGCCATCCCTTCCAAAGTGCCGGGAAATCACAGTGACCTCCTTTTTTGTTTTCCTTCTTGTTAGGAGGAGAGATGTGTTCTTTTTCTTTTTTTTTTCAGTCAGTCTGTCCGTAAGACTGAACCTCAGCGTTTGGCCCAATGTTGACCATGGTGCATGCAACATTCTGACAGCTCACAATGGGAAGGGCGCTGAATGTAAAAAAATGACGCAGTTTTTTCATTGTCATCTGTTTGACAGGTTGACCTCACCATAGCACTGGGACATATCTAGATTTATATTTATCAAGATGTCTTTTTGAAGAAATATTTGAAGAGGGGATTCATTTATATGTGCAAATTTCTTAAATCATTTTGTACATGTGTTCATTTACAATGAACCATTTACATGTGTACTGTATCTGTAAAAGTATATGTCAAACCATAACATAACCACAACAGCATTGGTTAAAAAAGATTTAACATTATTCTGCAACACTCAAAATTTGATTATAGCTTTTATTAAGGTTGTGAGTTGATCAAAAAATGAGATTTTCTTTCGCATTGATCAATAGGTGGGTGGTAGACTAATCATAGCTATTTTTAAACTTTTACTCATAATTTTTATTTCGATTTTTAAAGTTAGCCATACTAGCACAGTGGTATTCAAACTGGGGGTTCGAATTGCAGGGGGTCATGATGTGTGCTGTATTTCATGATTGATTTTGTAGTATAATAAATGAAGAATATGATGACTTATAAGTTCACTATAATAACACTTGTGAATGGTGACCTTTCCTTCCTTTACCTAGCTACCAGCTACCTTCCCTTAACAGTATTCAGGTCAAGGTGGCAATTCCTTTAACTGCAGTCGACAGACTAACCCCTGTAGAGATGTGTTGCCAGCTAAGATTGCTATCTCTGATTCACTCAGGCTCATGGAGGTAAATTGCAGACTTTTGACAGTATAAACTTAGAGAGTACAGTATACAGTATATTTCAATTAAAACACTCCAGCAGGAGCAGCTTCTGTTTCCAACTGGAGCCCAGCCTCCCTTTGTATGAGCTAAGTAACATACACCCTGCTCCCACACCAATAAACATGCAGGACACAACAGCAAGCAGTGGGAGCAGGGGACAGTGGCCAGATACAAGGGACTTAATCATGGTGCATATATGCAGTGTTATCAAATGTATTAAAAAATGGACTGTCAACTGAAGTTTACATTAATTCGCTACAATTCCTTTTTGCCATCTTGTCATTTGTTAAATCTGTGTAGATATCAAAATAATGTGTCACTTTTTTATAATGAACAAGATAACCCCAGTGATAGATTGCTGGATTGGAGAGATAAATCACTTGAGATGGAAGGCATATAGTACCACATGGTATGGGTACAATAATCTAGTTAGTGGTGGCCAAAATCAAGAAACTTTTACATTCTTCAGAAAATATTCCTGATTTCTGTCATGGAATTATGGATTTGTCCATACCCTCAACTCTATATCTGTCTCTGCTTGTTCAATAACAGTGAAAGCAATACCCTGTAAACTGATTTAATTAATTTAATCAATATGCCATAGTTTCAACTAGACATTAAATTAATTTTGCTTTTGTCATAATATGCAGAACAATTTGAAATTTTTGGCCTTGAATTATTGCATGGAAGGACCAATCATCTCACAAGAACCACCAAATGAATGAGATGGTTGCCCATTATCTGTTTACCCATAGTTCTTTACATGAGCTTCCATTTCCAGCCCTGGGATTACAGTAATCACACCTTCAATAATGTGTATGTGCAGGTTGATGGTAATGTGTCTGGTCAGACTTGGCTGTCAGGCTAGTGTTAGTAAAGGAGGGCAGGGTTACATAATAAAGTCATGCATTGGCTATTAACACATTCAAATGGGTCACCCCACATTCACACACACACACACACACACATACATGCACCGACACAACAACAATCTCAAAAGAATACTAGTGACACATGTATTACGTGGCAGCAAACCTGATTCCCAGCCTGGTATGTCCAGCTGAACACTTTCCATTGGTGTCATTCAATGCTTGAATGACTTTCTTTTCAGTCAGGTGATAAATGTAATCTGTCATGTACATGCTGTTTGATTTTAGATAAGCAATGCACTATAGTGTATCTAAGATTAAGTAATTATTGTAAGCCATTAAAATGTACACATGCAGTAGCCATGCAGACAAAATGTATTTTCTACAGTTTGCCATTTAAAGTACTGCTAGATCATTAGAATGCTAGTGGCTGATGTTCTGACAGATTTTTAGTTTCAAATACTCGAGTAATACAGGTATTTTACAGAGAGCATTATTTTGGTGTTTAAAATATTATTAAATATCACTTTTTGTTGTTTTTTGGCAAAAGGGACAAATCATTGTGAATGTTTGATATTCTGCTTTTGGCCTGAATGATCATAACCTACCTGAACAGGTTTTAAATACTCTCTCACAAGGTGCTTAGCTATTTTTAGTTAATGTCTTCGTAAGAAAGCGTTGGCCATAAATTGTGACCATTTCACAAGCTAATATTGGAATGAAAGCAGACAATTTCCTCTCCATTTTTGTCTTCATCAGTGTTCTGTTGCACTATTGAGAGAACAGAATTTAGTGTTGAAAAGATCAGTGGGAATAACTGGCAGCGTGGCAGAATAAACAGCTGTAGCAGGCTAACACTCACTGACAGATGGATCTGATGGGTTGCCTGTACTCTATGCGAGACAGATGTAGGGGGGGTCACATGACACCCTTTAGGGAGCAGTTAGGGGAACAGGGCGCAGTCAGGGAGAGAGGGAAAGGGATGGGGAAAGATGATGTGGAAGATATACTACATAACTTTTTGTTTATTTCAAACATACTTCTACTACAACTACTATTGCTACTCTCACTACTCTTCCAATACATATTGTATCTGAAGTTTGAAATTCAAGGGCATGCTAATTTTAATAATGAAGAGAAATTGAGAAAAATATATGTTGTAGTTAGACAATATTTCATTTTTACACTGTATCCATCAGATTCTCACATATTACATTTGAATTGCATTCATTTCAACCTGTCCTTTTGCCTTTATACCCTTGCTTTCCCCCTCTGCTGAATACTGAATCGGTGAGTTACTGAATCTTAATGCATCCTTTAATGTTTCTGAGTGTTTCCCTTTTTCTGACTGAGACCATCCTTCAAATGCAAAATGAAAAATACATAATGAATACATACTGAATATAGAATTTTTTAAGGCAAACTTCATGAAATAATGATAAATATCATCCTTTTATACATTGGCTCGGTGCTAAGACTCTCAAAGCAAAGCTTAAGTTGGTGAGACAATTCAACCCAGTCACCATGAAGGTGTAGTATCATCCTACATGCATTGCCAATGACAGCAGCATCCATTTCACCCCAGGAAGCTCCCACACTCATTGTGAGCAATTTCTGTGGTAGAAAATCTTGAGTGCTCTAACTGAATAACTGTTACTCTGTGAGTGTGATTCTGTGACTGTGATTATTTGACTCTGTCAGGTTTTGACTGCAATTTTGTGAATCTGTGACTGACTCTGTGACTCTGGCTGTGGTTCTGTGACTTTGTGGATCTCTGACACTGTGACTCTGACAGGATGGACCTGCTAGAAACCCAAGAAGAAGAAGCAGGACCCAGTCCAGACCAACGGTTCCGATGCCAAGCCCAAAAAGACCAAGGCCAAAAAGAGCGAAGATCTGTCTGAAGACGAGGAGAGCACGCCTACACAGAGTATGGGCTGAACCTCACCAATCGGCAGCAGACTGCATCACACTTTACAGTGACAGTCTTCCACTATACCCACTGATACTACTGACCCTACTGATACTACTGTACCCACAGATACTAGTGTCCCCTCTAATACTGCTGTCCCCACTGATACTGCTGTACCCATGGACACCACTGTCTCTTTTGATATTAATATTCTCACAGATACCATGCTTTGTTTGTATGATCTTACAATGTATTTCACAAATAATTAATGTTTTAATGCTAAACAATGACACCACCTTCAGCAGAACATGTGGAGTCACAGCATTTTCTGATGAGGGTGGTCTTGACCAGAATATTTAAAATCTTTAACATGACCCCAGACTGACAGCGGAATAGAATTTATTGATGGCCCTCCTGCAGTGCTTTCAGCAACTGTTTTTGTACTAGCTGTCCAACCGTGCTTTTAATGCAAGGTATTTTGAGTGTTTTTAAGTGCTATATTGTAACCCCGCTGGGTTTGTTTTTGATGCCTCTCTCCAAAAGATGGGAAGAAAGTGAAGAAAAAGAAACCAGAGAAGGAAAAGGAAGACCTGTCAGATAAGACTGAGCCAAAGAAGAAGACCAAAAGTGCACCTAAGAAGAAGAAGAGTAAGGGTTGCATCTGAACAGAGTATTGGCTCAAAGGGCTGAAGAGGCCGAAAAGATGATTCCAAGAACTGCAGTAGATTCACTCAGTCAATAGCCTTGTTCAGGGTACATCGTTCATTTACACAGATGGATGCCTTGCAAACAGGCTATAGCCATGCCCCATGTGGGATTCAGACCTGCGATATTCCAGTTACAATCTGCTTGTTAAAAGCCCCATTCCTTTACAGCTACTCTACACTGCAGTGTATAATGTTTCTGTTTCATAGATCCAGTCGTTAGTGGTAAAATTCTGCATCCATGTTACCACAGAGCACATCA
Source organism: Megalops atlanticus (assembly GCA_019176425.1). Lineage (NCBI taxonomy): Eukaryota > Metazoa > Chordata > Actinopteri > Elopiformes > Megalopidae > Megalops > Megalops atlanticus. The sequence goes on from CM032879.1 coordinate 17,397,058, forward strand.
CCACAGGCCACTAGCCAATGAGACACACATCACACTGTATACTGACCCTTGTTCAGCTGCAGTGCTTTGGTCTTGTACAGACTTGCTGTCTTAATTGTTCTAACTCCTTCAGAGGTGGAATTTAAGCACAGCTATCGTTTTAACTGGATCAGGTTCAGATGATGAGGAGGATGATGATGAGGATGAGGATGACACCCCCCAGAAGAAAACAAAGAAGAAGACCACAAAGGAAAGCACGGCGGCAGATGCCAAGGAAAAGAAGTCAAAAGCCAAAGGTCAGTTTGAACAAGCTTCCGACTGTTTGCCAGAACCACGTTGCGTATTTTGTGTGTATTTTTGAGTATTTCCAATATTCAGGGATGAGGAGAGGTTCCCACTAAGCATGTGACACACTCACAGCATCACTGTGACATTTCAGCAACACAGTGATTATGGTCAAACGGAATAGAAATGTTGATATAACGTTATGTGGTAGCTCATTTAGAGCCTTTGACCCACAGTGGTATATTTTATTTTATTTGCAGAACCTTAATGTCTTCCTTGCAATCCAGCCAAAAAATACACGGGGTAATTGTTCATTTGTTTAACAGATGCTCTAAAAGGGTGTTTTTAATCATGATTAGCGTGACAGAGTTAAGAGGATTATCCTGAAGACTTCATTGTACAATGAGAAGCAAGGGGAAACCTAGTTAAATAATCTAGCACACAGGGTTCTGGGAGCTGAGATTAGACCCATGGATCTTCACAAAGGTAAAAATAAATGCCCCAGGGACTTGTCACAAGTTACTAGAAGGCACTTTTACTGGGAGTCCAGCATGCTTCACCTAGACTGTTGATAGGATTCAGTGTGCTGCTACCTGAATTGGATTTGGATTTGGGTTATAGAGCAGGAAAAAACAAAAAAATGTTTTACTCACTTAATTAATACTATGTACCACAAATTGTCTTCAGATCATACATAATCCCAAATTAATATTCACCCATCCCAAATTCAGTCTTTGCTATACCTTGTTGAAATTTCAATTTCAATCTTGACATGCGCTCTGAACTGCTTACATCATAAAATAATTGTGTTACTCTCCTCTTCATGTATAATGCGCACTCTTCTCTGATTGGTACAGCTGTGTCACATGGTGCAAACAGATGAATCTAAGAAGAGCGTGGTTCATGTGTGAAAACAAATGCAACATGACCAAAATGGTCACATCTTGTAGTTTTCAGGATTTCTTTGCTTCTGTGCTGTTTGTCTCTTGTTTAGAAGACAAAAGTGAATCATTAGATGGTAAAGGAAAATCATCCAAAACCAAAAAAAGTGAGCCAGCTGCCATGTTCATGATAAATGGGGAGAAGCCAGAGAAGAGCAAGAAGAAGGGTGAGACCTCTGTTCATTCTGGTATTCTTCTCTAGCAGTGTTTAAATGTGTTACCTTAAAAACACCTATGGTGGTTCTGTGAGACCCAAAACCTGAGAGAAACATGATTGATTTGACTTTTGGATAAGTCTTGTAAAGGCCATTAACACTGTGTAGCATGTTCAACATAAAACTTTCCCTTGGGGTCAATTTACAACACATATTGACTTTTTTTTCTGGGAAAATCACATTAAACTGAAAGACCACTAGTCTAACACAGGCCTTGGGGTCAATTGTGTGGGACAGCCTCCAAATCAGACAGTGATGATAGCGAACCAGATTCCAAGACCGGCAAGACGAAGAAGAAGGCCAACGCCAACCCAGCCTCCATGTTCCAAGCGTCAACAGATAAGGAGAAGGACAAGGATAAGGAGAAAGACAAGGACAAGGACAAAGATAAAGACAAAGACAAGGACAAGGACAAAAAGGGGAAGAAGAAAGGTGAGTCTTGTCACACTGAGATATTTTTAGGGAAAATGGATTCAGGAACTTTAAGAGAATCTAGTGTGAGTGACAGTTCTCCTTTCTCAATCCTTTCCTTTCAGGGTCCTCAAAAGCTGAGGAGAGTGAGGAGGAGGACTCAGAGGTGACACAGAAGAAGAAGAAGGGAAAAGGGAAGAAGGGAAAGAAGGTAGGTTGATATGGTATGACAGGAAATTGCAGCCCAGACTGGACTGGAGCCTTATCACCTAGCCTAGACTAGGACAGGCAAAGTCTGCACCACTGAAGCGCATACCTGACTGGTGTTTTGGGTGATACTGGCAATATTTATTTATTAAACAGTCTGCAATGAAATGAAATGAAACTAAATAAGCTTTTGTTGCAAGAATCTGAAAAACAAAAAATTGACATTGAAGTCCAGGACAAAATTAAATATGATTAGGCTGACTAGAGGCCTGGTATGCTAAAATGATGATTCTTATATCTCATCCTTACCTTCAGTGATATAATGAACCACTATTAACGTTTATTTAATCTATACACCACATGACCACAGCTACTATGGCATTTTTCTTTGCATGAAGCCAATAACCAACCAAGTTGTTCCAGGCCAAAAAATAACTCTTTGGTTTGCTCTTGTGGGATGTCTTGCAAATGGCATGGGGATACTGACCTGTATGATGTCTCTCTAGGAGGAGAGGCCCCCATCACCCATAATCGAGTTTGACAGCCTGGAGCAGTTCGTGCTGCAACCAGCATCGCAAGGCGTCACAGTGAAGTGCAGAGTTACCAGGGACAAGAGGGGCATGGACCGTGGCCTCTACCCCACCTACTATCTACATCTGGACAATGAGAAGAAGGTGAGGGGTGAGCGATGTGAAGCCAATAGCTCTCTTATGTTTTTGCATTTCATGATAGATTACATGTCAAATAATTTTTTGAAATGGTTTGCTTAATTCATATTGGGTGGTTTATGCAAGTCTTTTCCTATGAAAGAACACTTTTTTCATGTGTGGCTTCCATTTTTTACAATTTTTGTCTTAATTTAAAAACAACTATATATTTACAGGATATCATCACTGGCTTTGTTTTTTGCAGATTTCTGTCATCTTCTGAGCACTGAAAATGGAGCATATGGAGTGTTAAACAGCATTTAACTTGAGAAAGCGTTGTCAGGGAACGGAGGATAGGCTTAAATGAGGGATGGCGATGAAGGTCAGCAGGTTTTCTCACCTTCTCAGATTCACAGATGTTTCTCTGTCTGCCTAGGTCTTCCTGCTGGCTGGGAGGAAGAGGAAAAAGAGCACAACTTCCAATTATCTGATTTCCATAGATCCCACAGACTTGTCTAGGGGTGGAGAGAACTTTGTTGGGAAGTTAAGGTAAAACACACACCGAATGCAGTTCAGAATTTTGGAAAGCCCATATTCTATAGAGAAACATTGCTGCTTTGGTAAGGGCTTGTTCACTGTGTCCATTTGTTTTCCAGGTCAAATTTGATGGGGACCAAGTTCACAGTTTACGACAATGCACTCCACCCTGACAGAGCACTTCCTGACATGTCAAACGCCCGGCAGGAGCTTGCTGCCATCATTTACGTAAGTCATCAGCCACACCCCCAGGGGTGCACAGAAGCAGAGATTTCATGCTTCGGTCAGATGTTGCCTGTAAGCGCTGATGTAGGACCAATTTTGCTGTTTATCTCATGGTTGAGGTTGAAGATTTTGTGGTTGGGTTACCTGCTCTTAGATCTGCACTTCCAGGCAACTTCTAGCTCTATCAGATTTCACCCAGTGGACTCTGCCCACAGACCTCAACACTTGCTCTGGCATATTCCTTTCAGGAGACCAACGTCCTGGGCATGAAAGGCCCCCGGCGCATGACGGTGATCATACCGGGGATGAACGAGGACTGTGAACGAGTACCGATCCGACCTCGAAGCGTAAGCAGAACACCTACAGCCCCAGCTTTGCCCAATGAGCTGTTTTGCTTTTGTATTTCAATTGCACTGGACCCAACAGCGAGCCCCCTGTTCCTCTTATCATTTAGTGTGGCACTGCCACCCTGTGCTCCAATGGAGTATAGCAGGCGGACACAAGCACTTGCTTTAGACTCACTGGTCTAACAGCCATCTAGCTACGAGAAGGTACATAATTTAATTTAGCACAGAAGCTACATTGAGATCTAATTTGAATTTATCGAATTGCATCGCAGATACCTTTACCTAGTAATTGGTGTTTTCACCTAGTGTCGGTTTCTTTCATAAAGCATGGTTCCAGGTTTGTTAAAATAAATGTCTTGAAAAATTCAGGCAAAGTACAGTCATAGGTCAAGCATTAATAATGTAGTACTAAAAGGTTACCAAAGGTAAACATAAACTGGAATTGTCTCTTTTCAACGTGTCAGATGTGACAAAGGCTGAACAATGATGTGCTTTTCTCTCTGTCACATTCTCAGGAGAACGATGGCCTCCTGATCCGCTTCCAGAACAGACACATGGAGAACCTGATCGAGCTTCGCAACAAGACGCCCGTGTGGAATGAGGAGACGGCATCCCACGTGCTCAACTTCGCGGGACGGGTCACCCAGGCCTCCATCAAGAACTTCCAGATCATCCACAGCCAAGACCGTGAGCGCAGCACCCGTCCTAATGCCAGTGTTGTTATTACATAATTCATATCAGGGCTACTCATCTCTGGGTTTGGAGTTCCACTGTGTCAGCAGGCATTCATGCCAATGAAGCAAGTAAAACACCTCATACAATTGTTGATAATCTTCAGTGGACCAATTCAGCCCCACTCCTCTTTCCTGAGAATGCTTGTAGTGTAAAGAGGTTTAATGCCCTCCAGAACCAAATTTCAGGAGCCACAGTTCCTCTTCCCATTTAGTGTACAGGTAGGTAATTGGTAGGAGTTAATTCTGTGGGCTGCCACTAACGTCTGTTTTCTGCTCTCCCATTCACAGAGGACTACATTGTGATGCAGTTTGGGAGAGTGGCAGACGACGCCTTCACGTTAGACTACAACTATCCCCTGTGCGCAGTTCAAGCCTTCGCCATCGCCTTGTCAAGCTTTGACGGCAAAATAGCCTGCGAATAACGGAGGCCAGGCAATCTGTTGATACGAGATGCCTTCACAATGTATACCCAGCACACACAACAAAAACACAAAACGGTTGTGTTCCCCCCTCCACATGAAATACCCAGCACCTACAACCAGGTTTATGTCTGGACCAAAAGAAACTGTTGTCTAGACTCTTTGTCATCATTGTCTAGACCCAGTGTTTCAGGGGTAGTTTTTAGATACTGATATTTGTTATGATATTTGCACTCTCCAAGTTTTTTCCTTGAAGCGAGACTTCGTGAGGGGTTGTATTGGGTAACTGGAAGGGCTGAGCTGAATGCAGTCATTTCACCCAGTGAGTTCTGGGATATGGAGTCCCAAAAATCCCCTGAAAGCCATTTTTAGGGTGGGACACAGACTGTTAAGAACACCATAGACTTTTCCAGCCAGGGTACCCCATGCTGTTTGGGGATAATTGCTGCATTTTTGGTCTGTTTCCACATACAGAATGATATGGCCTAATATGTGGAGGTTTAAAGCCTTGTGGCTTGCACTAATGTTTTAACAAAAACATTTCAGGCAGTTCATTCTGTATATATAAGATGAATAATGAGAATGACTAAATAATTATAAAATAATATGGGTACAAGAGCTATAATTTGCAGACAATAACCATCATTGAATGAGGTTTTATGGGTCATTTATAGACCTGCCGTCAGATGGAATTCAAAGAATTTCTACTTTGCCATTAGAATCAATTAAAGGAATGGAAGTCTCCCTTCAGTATCTCCACATTGGTTAAACAGTGCTCTCTCTTGTTGAAGAGTAGCATTGATTCTCAGTGTGCTTAGACAAATAGACTATTCTGTAGTGCATCTTCAAGTATATTTGTGCAGTTTGGTGACAGTGCATTCAACTATGTGGTCAAACCCATGACCACATTGTTTTTGTTCATGTTGGGCAGAAGTCCCTGCACTGGGAATGCTATTCTTTGTGATTCTATCACAAATGTTTCAGCTTTTTGCTACTGAGAGCATATTCATTGTTGTGTTAGTGTAATATTTGTCATAAAAATCACACAATTGTAATAAAATCAACATCATTGTTGCAGTGTAGCTCCTGGCTTCAGTGAGGATTTTCTGCAAACATTCTCTTAGTGATTTGGTTTGTCGTCTGGGTGCATCATGTGTTTTTATATGTTCTTATTTAGCCTTTCTCTGATGATGGCATTGCTGTATGAGGCCATTGCATACCCATCACCCAATGTTTCATTTGAAGATTCTTCAATGTTCCTGAATTTATTAGTTCAAGATTATCCAAATGGAAAATGAAAACATCACTATCCATGTTGTAATATTTGATAATGTTACAGGGAGGGGGTTCAAGGGTTTGTGTTCAGAAAAACATGGTCAAACAGAAATAAAGTCCATATTCAAAACAGTTTTGACGCAGTGAGTGTGTTTCTCTTCTTGACACAGTTGAGCTTGAACACCAAAAACTATAGACCAGTGCACATGTTAAAATGCTAATCCACACTAACAAGCATGTTAATGCAGACCCTTATGGCAAAAGTCTTAGGAAGGCTCCCCTTATATTCAGCTACCCTGCAGACATTGCTGGAATTAACAACATTGTGGTGATTCTTAAACAGCATATTCAATATGACCCTCCATCTAGTTTCGCATATTAAAAGTTCCACAAGATAGGGGTAATAAGTATGACCTTCTCACTATCTGCAGGGAATCCCAGCTCTTGCTCCATATTTCAGACAACATTGAACAATCTCCAGTGTTAAATTTTGAGTAAATTAGATATTCAGGTTCAGGAATTACACTAATGCACCAGTATAGTCATCATCCAAGACAAGAGTGGAAGAGTGGAAAAGACAGAGTTGGGACCAACAATTTTACAGTTCTTGTTAGCAAGGATGAGGAAAGAGAGAGGCCGAGGAAAATCCTGTTGTGGTTCTTGAGGGGGAGAGAGATTGGTGGGTGTGTGAGTAACCATGGTTTCTCACCGCTGGCTGAACCTGGTACTGAAGCCGCACAAACCTTCACTTCCCTTTGTGAACTTCTGTGTGTGGCCTCACCCAGACAACCACTCTCAGAGGAGAACCCAAGTTGCTAAACATGATTTAATGTATGAGACCGAAAAACCACTTGGTATATCGCCAAGTGTTTGTCTTTTGGATATCATTGTCCAGGTAAATTTGATTATATGACAATACAAGTGCTTTGCAGACACTCTTACCCAGAGTGATTTACACATCTTACAGTTTTACATATTATCCATTTATATGGTTGATATTTACTATGGCAATTAAAGTACCTTGCCCAAGGATACAGCAGCAGTGCCCTGCCGGGGAATTGAACTGGTGCCACTACACAACACTGCTGCCAGATGAAATCAGCTGGCCACTATGCATTTGTAACATGTAAAAAAGTAGGGTAATTAAAGTAATGTAAAGGGTAATGTAATTAGTGTGCATTATTATGTGGTGGAGCCTTAATCGAGCCAATAACATACCCCACAAAATAATGGTAAATGCATAACATTTTTTTGCACTTCTCCGTGCAGGAGATTCTTACATGTAAACCTAGAACTCTGACTTGTATTTTCACGTTATGGAGATGTCCAGTTCACAGCTACCAAAAGAATTGTGATCCCAGACAGAAAACATTTTTGAAGATATTGGCGAGGACGCTAGGTCAAATCATGGGGTTGCTCTTGCTGCACCACTACACGCAATAATGAGTTTAGCCTATGGACGTCGCTATTGTTAGTGTCTCGAGTGTATTTAAGGAAGTTGAGTGACACTTGACGTTAGCCAGAGTCATTAACCCTACTGGGCTCACCGCCAATCGAATTACATCATATAGTTTGATTTATGGAACAGGAGGATTGGAGGGCAGAGCTGTTTCACGACTGACCCTTTGTGAATTCATGAAGAATTTCTGAAATTTGATGTCATATTAAAGTTTGGGAGAAGAATGATTAAGTTTATGTTTAAGCTGATTACTAGGACAGCTGCAGTAGTGGATACATTTTCGCTGAGAAATAATGATATCCTTGTACTAGTGCACCAGCATTGCGTACATTGTGCATTGTTTTTTGTATTTTCAATGAAATGATCATCTAGCGTGCATAAATGGGAATAAATACTGAAAATCTATAATCAGTAATTATCTACAATTTCACCGCATCTTGCCATCTGCTAGACTCTGTCTCTCTCTCTCTCTCATATATATATATATATATATATATATATATATATATATATATATATATATATATATATATATATATATCAAGAAATCAACAAATCAACACTTGCAGTACCATATTCCCGAATGCTTCACATTAATAAAACGACTATAACATACATGGCCCTTGTTGCACTTCACAATTTCGTTTGTATGTTACAGAAATAAGTTATTTGCTGTTTCATTTGCAGCAACTTCGTGTAGTAGGTAGGGAACAAGTTTCGTTTTTTTCTACATGAAAAAAATATTATACTGTCAAAATAATTGCAATCATAGTTTTCAGAACTACCAGACCGCCAAATTCAGTTTAAGTATTCTCTGTACAGGGTCTTTGGGCTCACTTCAAATGGCAGATACTTGAGTATGTTCATGTGATTCCACCAACAGGAGTTGCTATTTCTGAGGTACTGTATCTAAATACTTCCGTGGTGTTCTATTACGTTTGACCTTTGTGGTCATCACTACCAACACAAATGGTCAAATTTTAAACCTGAAGGATAGTTGTGGACATGAATACACCTGCCAGATTAAAACATAAAAAGGTAATGCAACAGCCCAGCATAATGGACTAAACAGCAGTTTTATTCATTTCTTTTATTTATTTATTAGTTGCGGCGAATCAATCTAATATGTTATTCTAGCTCTTTATTAATTATTTGCAATTGTAGCAGAGCTACTCCGCAGATCCTTTACTATTTACAGTATACCAAATATGAGTGGGTGGGGATTTCAAAAAAGTATCAACCCCCAACTTTGTTGATTGACGTTCACCCGTAGCTCCGCCTTCAAAGTTTTTTTCCTCGTTTTCCAGTGTCCTGCGTTGATTTCATACCAAACTCATACTTTACATTCCACCTTTACTGTCAAACCGGGAGAAATATTTGTTGAAAATAATAAAGGTACCTTAAAAATAAGAGGCTGAAATAAGTTAACTATTAACTTGAGCCTGACGCGGGAAAGTGAATACCCAACTATAGGTGAGTGTTTGTAAGAACGTTTTCTTTGTCTAAAGAGGTTTTGGTGAAGTTTTCATTCAGCGCGCATGGTGAAGTATTCAGATCTTTGTCATATTTTGAATTTTTGCCTACAACTCCAATGGTCGGGAGGGAAGACAAGAAATTGGTATTCATCGTTTGTGTGCGCCATTCTCTCTGTACAAGGGGGATGTTAATAAGGCGATAAACTAAATATAAAACATTGAATATTCCTTAGTTTTGTCGGCAGTTTCCTCCTTTGTCAGTTAAAAGATGTTGAGTATTTGTCAGTTTCCATGCAGCCTGCTGCACTTGCAATTAAACTTTTTAAAACTCCCGAAAACTTTGTGGGGATTAGCCGATGTATTGATCTTCCAATCGGGGTTGTCAGAAGAAGAAAACAAATACGACGAGAAACACAAGTGGATTGATTGCAATAGTGAACGCGGAATTTTCAGACAATCCATTAAAGTAAGTGTGTTCTTTGAACATTGATACTGCACGGTTTCAGTAAGTTACAGTTGCCTATTTACTCCTTCTTTATTCTGGTATGATGAAAAAAGGACGATTTAAATATTAATGAATGTTGTAATGTTGCAGTATTGGTCAGCGATGGTTGTGTTGCTTTAACAGCTGTATTTCTGTTGTTACTACAATTCACGCTTTAGTGAACTAGGCAGGACATCAGTTGCCATATATTGCAATCAGCAACGAGTGTGATTGTTTCAATCCTAACGTGTTTTGTTGTCCATGCAACACTAGAACTGCCGCTTGATAGCGAAAGTATTGGTTGAGTGGCATTGAATCAGTTGCATATGATAGAAACTTTCCATGAACACCCATGAATTAAATATTAAGTTAGGATTGTTTATCGTAGAGCCACACTTGTCACCATGTCTTGTCAATACGGCTGAGAATGAAGCACGATTTGAATTTGTAGAAATAATATTAACCCCAGGGTTACCCGATAATAGAATGAGAGGGAGTGGAGCGTTAAGATTGTGCACAAATGGCCAGGATAGCCCTGTCATGTTGTCACAAGCGGAGGTCCTTCCCCGCCGTGGAGAAGTAACTGTTTCATATTTCTCAAGAAGGCTGTATGGACACGAACACTCTCAGATAAAAGCTCCATGCCTATCTTGAAGATACTGAAGTCATAAGTGTGGCTATTGTTAAATGTAGCCACCGCTTGACATGGTGGTAGTTTGGCGTTGTTGTATCATTCTGCAACGTTACTCTTAGACATCACTAAATAAACCTTTCATATTTTAGAAGTGTTATAATTAAATAAATCTTTTGGAAGTTATTCACATTTATATGAAGGAAAGAGAAGGTTTTCACATCTTTCGATTTAGGTATCAAAATGATCGAATAGCAGTTGTGTTACGTGTAATTGGTAGTTCTGTACAATCCAAACAATATTCCCACAAAAGCTGCTGTGTTGTGTACTAATCCTTAATTACAACTATTCCTGACACTGTCACACCCCCTACCGTATATAACCAGATAGCATGTGTGTGTATGTATGGAGTGCTTTAGCCATAAAGAATTGCTCAGCTACAGTGGTGACCTGCCGGAAAATAAAAGACTGCTTCAGAGCTTGAGTATGAGGTTCAAAGAAAAACATAGATATATTAGTATTTGTGTGATTCACCGTTTACAAATATACTCCAGACTAAACAGGCAGAATTTAGTCAGGAGGTTCAAAAAGCACTGTGTTTAGTTTGAACTGGGATTGAACCTGGGTCTCAGTCTTCCCCTCACCCTCCAAAAATAAATCAGAGTGAAAACGTATTTGTAAAACTTTTTAAAATAATTTTTTAAATGCATTATGCTTTTTATGACCTTATGCTTTTTTGTAATTTTTGTATTTCTTTCACATGTTGAAACTCTCCATGGAAGCCTGTAATCTAATGTAAAGTCTTTCAGTATTATATCACAGATTACCACAAAAAATCTTGCACCAGTCATCGCAAACAAATTGTTTTCAACATCCCCTTTCTTTCCATGCAAGAACACTCCTGTTGGTTTGGCTCAACAGGCAAGAACAGACAGGCTTTTCAAGTTTCAGGGAGTTTCGAGTAATAAATAGAAAATGCACACAGTCTCGAACTGTGTGTTACAGTGACATCCTGGCAACCTTGTGAAAGAACTCAAAATAACAGTAAAATCACAGCAACGGGACGGAACAGGTTTGTTCAGGCAGCTGAATGTGGTCTTTCAGGAAAGTGTCAGTGCAGGTAGTCAGTAGGCATTTTCATGACCAGATTTGCTCATCATGAGAACATTTTACACTGTCTGACTTCTTGGCTCTTAATGAATGATGAAATCAGAGAAAGTATATGAATATAGAAGAGTTCGCTGCCTCGATTCATTCACAGGGAAGATCTGTAAACCCAGTACTGATAAAAATCTTGCTATTTGGACACTGTTACTACAGCAGCTCCCTTGTGCAATATACAGTAGTAGTCGAGACAAGAAACTCAGACAAACCCTGTTGGGGTTGCCATATCAATGATAAAAATGGGTTGTAAAAGAGCTGGCCTGTTCTTTTGCATACAAGGGAAATGGCCAGTGGAACCTAGTTGTTTGCAGTTGTGGCTTTTAAATGGTTTGATTCTGTCTTGTGACTGTAGTAGTTACATGTTGTCACTGGCACAAAATGTCTTCTTTTTCCCAATAGCAATGTTGTATGCATACAGTGTAAGTACATTTGTGGCACCCCACTTCTAAAAAGAGAGATCTGTCCTGAATTTGGTTTCTTAAAAATGTTTTGCTCTAGAAAATTTGTCATGTACATCTGCATATGCGGCCCTTTTTTCTGTCATGGTATACCCCAGAGGTTAGTGACTGAAGTGTGTCTAGAGACATCTAAAGACATTCAATACAGTCTCTTATCTCCAGACAGAATTCTTTTCATTCAAATTGCTATCTGAAGACAGTATTCTGCCCAAATACTGACATTTGTTGTGACATAAATGACATTGGTTACACAGCCTTGACACATAAATAAATCTTATGTAATGTCTATCTGTTGATCCATCAGTATATCAATCAGTCAGTCAGTATTTTTATAGAGGATTTGTCACAGACTGCATTCCTTATGCAGAATATGAACAATTGTATAAACATTTCAAGCAGTAGCAGATGCAGCATAAAGCCTAAGGCTTATTTCCTCTGAGAAATGAAAGCTTGAGTGGGTGACTGAGTCTAGCATGCTTGTTTCACCACAGGGAACCGTCACTGTCTCCATTGGAAATCCAGCAGAGGGCCTGTTAGTGTGGGCTTCAAATCCACTCGAGAGGCAAACACCTAACTACGTGAAAGAGTGTAAGTTATAGAGACAAACATCCAGCTGTGTGAAACTTATCTGTAGTTAAGATAATTTAAGCTTATCTCTACTGTGTGTCTTCTGAGTGGTTTTGAAAAAAGAAAAGAAAAAAAAAAACAGTTTATTACCTGTTTGAACATAGATATTATGAATAGGTATTATGAAGTATTTTACAATATACGGTGCAGGATTTTTAGAGATTTGGGCTGGCAGTGAGCATTCATGTGACAAAATGTGTTAAATATTAAAAGATTCTTAAAAGCTCACTGTACCAAGTTTGATAAACCGCTACCCCATAACTCTAACTAGATCAATTATATGATTTCAGTGTGTTTATGAGATTTAAACCTAGTTTAGGCCTATGTGACTGACCTTTAATTAAAAGCTTAAGATCATAAAATGTGGTCTGGAATAAGACCAAAATGTTAAATTCATTTAAAGTGCACAAATGTAAAGTACCTCTGTGACAGTTAACTAAAAAGATTTAAACAACTCCAACACTGTTATGTGAAGACAGGTAATGAAATCATAATCCTGTACTGCCAACAGAATTCCGTCACCAGTACTCATTCAGCTGTGCTAGGGAATTTGACAAATAAAAGTACAGTTGCAATTGATGTTGAATTATTTAAAAATAATAATAAGGTTAGTAAAATAAGGAGAAACAGCCTAGATACAAAGAAAGAGAGAAGCTTCTGCCTCCTGCAGTGATAATGCACTGGAACAATGGCCGCAAGACAACACATCCTCAGCGAATCTGAAGCTCTTGAGGATTCTAATATTAGATGTTGATGGAGAGAACAGATCTGGAAGGAATTAACATTCTGCCGTTCTGGCAAATTCTCTTCAGTGCACACCATGTTAATGCAAAAAAGGCTCTCCTCTACACAGTCAGCATCCTCACTAAATTAGCCTGTTGTTGGTCTGCAGACCGTATTTCATTTAAAGCTTTACATTTAGACCATACAATGTGGTTACTCTCAGGCTTGCGGTCATTTCGATTACTTGGACAATGTGTTCTTACAAACTTGTTTTGTACTCTGCTGGCCAGCTGTCAGCCTTTAGGCAACCGATTCCAACAATAATGTGATTAACCGGCTATGTCCCGGTTTACTGAAGTGTCTGTACCAATCTGTCTTGTAGCAGTATTTTTCATCTTGGCTGTCACCATTTTGGCCACATGTCTCTATGTTCTCCAGTGTTATCTTATTGCCAACCATTTCCAGAGAAGGAAAAGAACAGAAACCAGCCAACAATGTGTTAGTATTAATAATCCAGCAAAGTGGTTGTTGTTTTTATGATTAAAATTTGAATTTAATTTTATTTCTACAATTGTGTCTTCTTCCTATGGACAATAAAAGACTTTCAGGAAGCACATATTTTATAGGTGTGGCCATTGCTATGTAATAAAAGCAGTAATGTTTTTATATTGGATGTCCAAGGTGAAGTGCCAATGCTTGTGGACATGAAGAATACTTAACAAAAAGGGCAGTGTAAATACACTGAATTTTTGCACTGCTACAAAATGTGTATTTTGTCATTGACTCCAGGTGAAAATCATTAGTTTTCACAAACTATATATTGGATACAATTAGTAAGTATCAGAAAAGTTCATTTGTGTTGAGTTTTTCCCCCTCCAAAAGTGTTCTTTCAAAGTTAAATTGATCTTTGACCAAATGCCTCTTCTGTTTTTAAGACATGCTGCATGGATTAACCCAGATGCATTCATAATCTACAGTGAAGAGGCATTTTATATTGCATTGCCTCTGTGCAGGGGCAGCAGTTTACCTTTATCAATGCTAGACTTGAAGAACATTCTAAACAGTCTAAATTCCCTGACCTGTGGTGACCTTCAGTCATTGTACACTCTCACGGTTATCATTAGAGGAATGGAATTTGATATTGAGAGCCTCGGGAGAGATGGAGGTATGTGATGTATGATAATATGACGGTGTATATTAAAACAAGCAAGACCTCATTTCTTAACTGTTAAAACACATCATTGTGTACACAATGATTACTTTCCTCCCAAAACACTGCTTGATATGGCTCCAGTTGCTGGGTTTATCATTTTGATGGTTTCCCCCAACCGCCCTTTACAGAAAGGTACTAACATTCTGCTACATTTAACTTAAAGCATTTGTTGTTTTTCTTTGTCCTTTTCAGAAGTGGTGCAAGTGAGCTGGTGCTCTTCCACAGTCAGTATCTGTATGATGTTGATTGCTGATAGAACTTTTCATTATGCATCTCTTGAGAGTTAATCTTCTGTTGGTAGGTTTGCATAACGGGGGATTTTAGATAGATACATAGATATATTTGTGAATACTGATGTGAGAGTGAGCCAGAGACAGGAATAAGCAGATCAACTGGCAGACAGACAGGCAGCCTCAAAGCTGCAGAATTTGAATTGTCTTCCCCGTTGTGGGACTTTGGTTTGTCTTTAGGATTTGAGTTTGTTGTGGCCGCCTTCTGCTGTGCTGAGGACTTTCTAGCACAGTGGGAATGCAAATTGTTGGGTTGACCCCTGTGGTGGTGTGAGGAAATTGTTTTTGATGAAATATAAAACTGGAGGTGATCCGGGGTAGGGACACAGGGGCTTCCTGTTTTTGGTAAAGC
This sequence comes from Megalops atlanticus, assembly GCA_019176425.1. NCBI lineage: Eukaryota > Metazoa > Chordata > Actinopteri > Elopiformes > Megalopidae > Megalops > Megalops atlanticus. The sequence continues at coordinate 17,412,156 of CM032879.1, forward strand.
TCTGTGATGGGTAAGGGGAACTTCCCGGCCCCCTAAAGATGGTTCTCACTCTTCTCCCTCACTCACCATGTAACACTGATTTTCCATGTGCTCTGGAGTGGTTGAAGTGGTGGATTCATTCTTTAAGCATGAATTCTCAGTGGCATTAATCATGTATGAAATTTGGTTTAATAGATTTTGGTTTCAATCCTTCAGCAATCACAGAAGGACCATCTCAGGCCATGCTTGAGAAGGATGCTTTGCAATTTACAGTGTATGGGAAATAGACCTTGGAATAAGCATTTTGACTTCAGTGTGGCTTTTTTCTTTCCTTTGTTAGCTGGATAATGGGTCAAACTTCATGAATCTGTGGCATTTGTGGGTGTGTGTGATACACTCATCACATTGTAACGTGACAGAAACCAGTCTTTAAAGTACACAATTAGTCATCACAATGCCCTGAGGTGATTTATCCTGAACTTGGGGCAAAATAACAAAGTTGTAAGTAACTGTGGATTGTGCAGCCTACAGCAAGAAGGTACACAGATGGGAGCACGGATTCTGCTTTTGGCAGCTTCTTTGTGTGTGTGTATGTGTGTATGTGCGTGCGTGCGGGAGTTTGTATGTGAGCGCCTCTGTCACAGAGAGAGCAGCTGTCTCGCCTTCCTCTCTCTCCCCGCTTTGATTGTTTCCTGAGCGATGGGCCAGAGAGGAAGCAGGCGGAAGTCATTGGAGGGACTGGAGAGAATGTATCAGCTTAAAATAAGGCAAAGAAGTGTATGTGTGTGGGGGGGTTGGGGGTGGGGTAAGACCTGGAGACCGATATTAGCCAGCTGTGCAGGTCCACAGCTCCCCCCGCTCTCTGCACACAGGCTGGTTTCCATACCCTCATCCGCTGTCACCTCAGTGATAAACGTAACATGGCACCTCTGACAGAGCTGAGCACAAACTGGCCAGTGGCCCTCTGTCTTTCTGAGGCACAATGACAGATCTCACGATACCAAGTGAAGGAAGCTGTCACAACATCCTGTTCAGCAACAGTTATGCTGTTGAAATCTCACTTCATTCTTTAGTGCCCAGTTGGAGAGTCTCAGCAGAGGCAGCTGGGGACAGGATGCATTTCTCTTTCTTGTATGAGGCGCTGTTGCCATTGCTGGTGCTGCCACAGAAACCAGCTCATCTGGTCTGGGCCTGAAATGTCCTCCTTATCTGTAATCTGAGTGGAGACAGCAGCTGTTCCTCTGCTGTGAGTGGCCCTGCTGCTCAGCTTTGGCAAGTGTGTGTGTGTGTGTGTGTGTGTGTGTGTGTGTGTGTGTGTGTGTGTGTGTGTTTGAGAGAGAGAGAGAGAGAGAGAGTAAGTGTGTCACTTATATGGGTGTGGGTGCTTGTGAAGGATTTGCGCATGTGTTTGTGAAGGATGTGTGCGTGTGTATGTGTGCGCGTGTGATGGATGTGTGTTGGCAGTTGAGTTGGAGGCTGGAGGGTGTAAGGGATCACCAGTATAGTATATTGTGAAGGGGGTCCAGCTGCAGCAGCAGACCTGTAACAAAGAAGTCTTCACTGGAAGACAAACAGATGGAGAGCAACATTTCTGCATTTCTACAGAATATGTTTGACTCTTCTATGCCAATTTATATGCTAAAACAGTCTGGTTGCTCTAATTTTGCATACACTATTTTTGAGGCAGTTGCACGATAAGAACTGACACCTCAATTCTCCCTTCAGACCTTTTGGCTGTTTTGGAGATCGCATGCATAGTTGCAGTTTAAGTGGATAATTAATCAGGGATACTTGCCTGTCAACAAGAGAGGAAACCACACAACCACATTATCCACACTTCAGGCTGAAATGAATGAGGGAGGACCCTGGGATATAGCCATTTCTCAGAGGTGCAGGACTGTCACCGTAAACATGTTCTCTTTCTGTTAGACCAGGGCCCATTTTCAAATGGGCCACTATACCCAAAAAAGTCCTGCAAGGTCAGGCCTGTCAGGGATGGTAGCTTCCACAAGGCCGGCCAGAGGTGAACTTCGATGACTTGACATCCTGTCTGTGGTGACAGTGTGAAGAGGCCATGGTGACTTTCATCAGCTTAGCCACATTGTTGCACTCCCCTTCCTTTTTACCAGTTTCCCTTTTACCATAGCTACAAAGTTGAGTTATCAGGAAGGAGGAAGGAAAGAAAGGAAGGAAAAAGGAGGAAGGAAAAAAAACTCTTCCCTTTTTCAGCAGGGCTGAAGTATTTGAGATGTCAGAATGCCTTAGTTCATACGCATTAAAGAAGGTGAATTCCTTTGCTTTGGACACCTAGTAAAATGCTTTCATTTGTATTTCAAGGTGAACTGCTGTGAGCTAATGGTTAGGGAGGCAATGATGAATGCTGCTATTGTGTTCTTTTCTGTGGATAATTAAATCAAACTCCATGACACGTGCTTCAATTCTAGAAAAAAATGTCATTTTCATTTTTATGGTTCATTTTTGCAGGTTTCTTTTATGAGCTCATGAGTGAAGCAGTATTGTGGAAGACCAGATGCAGAATGTTGACAAGTGACTGAGCAGGTCTTGTGCAGTGTGTCTACATTTTGTGTAATTTTGCTCAGCAGATTTTTCGCCGGTTTTCCCGTTCCCTTTCACCACGTTATTGTTTCGGCTCCTCGGTTTGTCCGAGGGATGTTTAGTCTCCACGAAACAGTGATTTGTTTCTATCCTGTTTGTTTCTGAATGAAATGCGTATCTCAATCAAATGTCACTTTCCCACAGCAACAGTGAAAATGGTTGGCAGCAAACCATTTCTGCAGCTCCTTGCAGGAAGGTGATGTTGAAAGGTCTTTACCTGGACAATGGGAAAGGCCATGTGATCTTTAAATCACAGCTCTCTGTGGCCATTCTGAAAAATCACTGCTAGTGCATTACAGCTGAGTGTATTTGTGTTAGTTATTCACTTTGCTTTACAGTGATTATACATTTTAGACACAAGTAACAGAAGTGATCTCTTTGTGTTTTGCCAAGTTTCATCTCATTCATTTTGCTGAGCCGCTAAAATACTTTATGACACAGGGGTTCTTCTGTGACATTAAACTGATTGAGAAAAATCACTACAATATTAGGAAAATAACAGAACGGGGCAGTCACACCTAGCTCACCCATAATTATTTACATCTACATCTGTAAACAGAAGCCTTTACATTACTACAGTGCTGCAGCAACACAGCAACATTCTCCCAATATAGTTGCAATGTTTTTAGAGCCATATGTTTTAACTGTGGAGACAGAAAGCTTTAAGTAGACACTGAAACAGTTAGTGCTGGTGTAGTCGCAATCGTGCTGCCAACTGCAGTTTCCTGAAATTACCATCGGAAATCATTTTTTTTCACTTTGCTTGCTAATTTCTTCCCCTCGCTGGCTGGGGTTAATCTCTGGGTGACATAACGGTTTTCCCGTTTTGCTCAGCAAACGCGCACACCAGCCCCAACACAGGTTCTCCTACTCTGTTTGGGCCCAGAGTTTCCCAGCGAAGTAGCGATGGGAGAGACATAAACACAGAGCTGTGAGATTGGACCGCGAGAGCGCTGAGGTCTCCTCTCCAGCGCTGGACAGGATGCCCGAATGTAAGCTGCGCCAGTCACAAGGAAACCGATAACAGACTCAATAGCTACAGTCTACAACGTTTGGAGACAAAGATGAACCGATAGGGTTCAGTCTGAGCGGCGTGCGTCAGTTACTGTGTTCGCTGCCTCGTCCGCTGAAGCTTGAGATGAAACAGTCACACCTAGTTAAATCGGTGCACACCGTGACATTTAATAAGTGACTTAATTTCCCATCTGGCCCGGAGGAAAAGAGAAGCTTTGACAGACACTTGAAATGTCCTGCTGGGTGAGGTGGGCTTTTTCTTTCGTCCTCCTTGCCGTTTGTCACTGACGGCCTGCTCTCCATTTGTCACCGTGGGCAAGACTCAAAGGCTCTTTTCAACCTGCTGAGAACAGATAATTCGATTTGTCCTCAGATTAAGTTTTCCTTTTTCCTCCATGAAGCCCGTGGTGAATAGAAAATAAGTAAATAAAGTGCCGGAGGGTCTGAGTAAGACACTTCTTTGGAACTGAACTTTTGCTCAGTATCTCATCAATCTGCTCTTACAAAATGTAAATCGCGTTCAACCACCTCGTTCTTTGTTGCCTGTGCTATGTATGGAAAATGTCTCTGACAGTTGTCTAATATGTAGTATGTAACTCCCCATGCCTATTGAACAATTTTACATGTAAAGATTAGCGCTTTAATACTGTTTTTATGGTGGTGTGACTACAACTAAACACGAAGATGTGTGAGTGAGTGAACAGTAGTGCTTAAACCTTGCCTGCATGTCATGAGGAGGAGGAAGCCAAGATTCAGGGGGAGAATTTGATCTAGCCAGTTTGTTCTTACCTTTGGCTAACACATTTAGGCACATTTAATTCCGCTGTCACCAAAGTGAACAAGGAATGTTAGGATTAGTGAAAAAAACATATTTGCTTTTAAATATTCTAGTCAAAGTTAGGGAAACAACACCATAGCAGTTAGCTTGGCAGGGTTTTTTGGGGCTTACAACACTCCTAACCAGTTCGTTTCAGGGTGTTTGTATAACCCAGGCTGTCTTGGGTAGAGTGCTGACTATTCATTCTAGCAGGAGTGATCCTGTGTATGTTTTGCAGGCCCGAGGTGGACACCTAAATTGGTCAAGCCACTCCTCTCTGCCCCTTCCTCATCCCCTTGCCTCCACGTGACTCCCCTGGTCTCTCATCCTTATTTGGGCAGAGACCTTCTGAGTCAGGGGGGGGGGGTGACACAAGGGAGCTTGTAGAGGCAGGGGAGAGCTCACCACTCTTTCTTAATAAGGACATGTCTGGAATGTCATTTCTGCTCTGAGAACTGATAATTCACAGCACCCCACAAAACGTTTTAAAAAATGTTTTCTTGTTTTCCTCCCGATTTTCTTTTTCCACTGTCTCTACTAGCCTGTGGAGTTTCGTAAAAATTCCACAAGACAACTGTGTACAATGTATTTTGTTAATATTTTGTGAATGGAGAATTTGGAAGACAGAGCCCATTATCATTTTGTGATGAAATGTTACAGTTCAAAAAGTTTACAGTGTGAAAAGAAATGCATGACACAAACAGATTCCTATATTTCCCAAATTTTTTGGAACTCTCTTTGTACTTGGTTGAGGCACTAGACGGGTCTCTCCCATCCTAAAGGTGGACTGTCCATATTGCTCTCCCTTTTGACATGGCAGTGTGAAGAAGCCCTGGAACCTTCACAGTGGCCCTGCTGTGTTTGTTATTGTTCGATCCACACTGTCAGAGATGCCGCTTCCTCAATCTGTTTGTCAAAGCTGAGAGTGATTCAGGATTGAATGTATCAGGTGCACTCTTCAAATCAATGTGTGTAATTCTGTAATTTGTGCATGATTGCCACCTCATGCCATGGCTGTGCCTAAGCCTACTGCAGCAGGCCCTGTAATGGGACAGGAATTTTCAAAAAAGGATGTGCTGTACAGTGTGCAAAATCTATAGTGAAAGCTTTTCTCGTTGATACTTCTACACCAGGTGTTAGAAACGGCATGTTATGTATGAGTTAGATTTTACTTGAGGCATGATAGATACGTTACAATTCACTTTGACCTATCATAAACTTATTGGAAGGCAAGTAGGGGTATCTTTTTAGGTGGTAGACAAATAGGTGGTAGAAAACTTAATTGCATACATTGTAGAGTTCAAGAACCTTAGTGATAAAAGGATCACATTGACCTTGTAGGTATTGTATTGCAACAGGCTGTGAACAGATCAGTAATATTAAAATAAATGTAATCACATAGCCTATTTCTGTAGTTTTACTTGATCTCTTGAATTCTTGAATGAATTGTTTACCTGTAGAATTTTGGCATCTGGCCTCTGGTGCTGTGAAGAGACCTTACTGTAAGTGACTTTGTTGTTACTATAAACCACAAAGCACTTCCCAGTGACAGTTTTACATGGTTGTGAAGCCTTTGTGAGATTGTGACAATGAAGAAGGAAGAAGTGGAAGATGCCGAAAAACTAATGGTAGACATCCATGTCTTTCTCATGTGATATATGCTTCCTTTTTAAATTACAATAGCTGTAGGTATGTTTTACTGTAAAACTATGGTTTACGATCACATTTCTGTTAAACCTAGCACTCCGTCCTTATCCCTAAAAGAGACAGCGGAATTAAACAGTGTCTGCTCCATCATTAGAGCAGCCATATACTCATATGTCATTAACCACTCTTGGCTTTCACCTCGCTAATGAAATGCTTACACGGATTTTCTTGCCAATACTGTTTCTCTTCAACAAACCCTCAAAATATTACACTATCCACCACAACTGAGTCCATCTTGAGGGTATTCCAGTTCTGTCTGCATCTATTCAGTGTGGTATTTTTGTTAGTCAGCAAAATGCGTAAAAAGGAATCTTGTAATAAGAATCCAGAAAAAAAAATGATTACGTTTGAGGCTTTTGTTTGAGAAATAATACCCCTGCTAAAGAAGCAACTTGAAAACGACTTAGGTTCCCTAAGTGGTTTCAGCAGCGAATTGACCGCATGGGGATGAAACACCACAACCACAGGAATTCATCACTCTCTGTGCTCATTAGGGAGGTTTTTAAATGGCATTTTATTCCATTTTGCATCCGGTTCTATTAAGGTATATCAATGTCAGATGTTGACACCAGAGAATGCACAATTATTACTGTTTGAACACAAAGTTCTGCTTTGACTTTTAAGGATGGAAAAGACACAGTTTGTCACAGTATTCCAGTTGAAGCTTCAAGGTTATCGCTGTGTTGTTCAGTTATTGAAACTGTCTGTGTTTCTGGATGGAATTATTCATTCCTGATGCAAATTTGTCAACCCCAGTTGATTTAAAGTTAAAAAGTGTTTTACTGTCAGGGTTCTATCAACAATACACAGAATGCCACAAGTCAATTAAAATTGCATTGATACAAAGATCTGCACCTCATGTGTTCAACATTTGCAAATGCTGTGTGTATATAGGGCATGACACTCTATTTTGCTCATCACAGAGGGAACACTTTGTATGTAGTTCCAGTGGTGCAACCTGACCCTGGCTTTGGTTTCCGATGTTGAATTTATGAGCACCTCGTGGTGAATGCATATAATTGCGACAGCACAGTTAATACCCCACATAAAAGAGCTATTTATATTGACTCATCCTGGCTACTGACCAAACCTTTGCACTGGATATTTCATCACCTACAGTAACTGCCACTGACTCTTGGATCCATTGGGAGCCTTCAAAATACATCACTGCCCTGTAATGCTGGCAGCAGGGGCAGCCACTCTCCTAGGCTCAATAGATACAACATTATACACAGGTTTACAGACATGTTGAGAGGAGCTGGAGTCCAGATTCAGTGCGTAAGACTTGGCTTCGCTAAAATGTTGCTCAGTGTCTTCCTATTTAGCTCACCCACATAGAGCTGTGTCTCCTAAATACCCCCTAATGTCATGATTCCGTAAGTAAATGGATTAGGAGGGGTAATTTGGAAAAATGGCTGCATGTGCCAGGTATTCACAGAGTAGGTCAGAGGAATGTTGGCCCTTCAGGCCATTAACCACCTGTATTAGGAGAAGATTTGAACAGCTTTTAAAAAAATTACTTCAGTTAACCAATTAACCAATCACATTTTCAATCAGATTAACAAATTATGCGGTGGAAACCAGATGACAGGTCCCCACCCCTTATCGAGAGAGAAATGGGAGTAGTGTAGTATTTCAGCCCATCAAGAACCATTGCACAAAGCGCTAGTATCTCTGTGCAGTGTGTAATATATCCGCCCCTCTGGTTCTGTGTTTTTTTTTCCTCCCAGCAGCCCACAGTTCGGGGGGCTAGCCACTAGGCACAGGGGGAACCGCCACCATTGCGTCCAACGAGTGGAGCGCTAACGGCAGCCCTGAGGGGGCGCTGGAGGATGGGAGTGACGAGCTGGACAAGGCCATGGACGGCGACGCCGAGGGTGTCTGGAGCCCGGACATCGAGCAGAGCTTCCAAGAGGCTCTGGCCATCTATCCCCCCTGCGGCCGACGGAAGATCATCCTCTCCGATGAGGGCAAGATGTACGGTGAGTGAACTTGGCCCCAGGCAAGGTTTGGCTTGACCGCGATCAAGACTGCGACTCTTTTATTGAAGTGGCACACCTGCTGCAACAAAGTGAGTGTGACCTTTATAGTATACTGTCAGGAATTAAGTGGCTAAACAAGACAGACACAGAACAGAAGGTAAAGCTGAAAAGTGCAGAGATGGGTTTTTATCTTCTGTATTCTAGATATCATGCCTCCAGTAAAGAGGTGGACAGCATGAGCAGTGAACTGTTTGTAGCGTTGCTGTGGAAGGAAGTGGCCTTCAAGATTTGCATATGTGTGCAGGTGTGAGTGCATTTACGCCCACACACCTGCAGTTGTACTTGTGTTGTATATGTGTATGTGTAAGAGAGAACTGTTGTAGAGTATTAGTGGTTGCTGAGTCACTGGAAGTGTGACACAACTTTCTGCTGCATGAAACCAAAAGGAAAAATCATTGTCACAGCCCTAGCAGTAGCTTCCCTGTCTGTGTGTGCAGGCATGTCAAAGTATGTGTGTGCGTGGGGTAATGACGGCAGTGTGGGATAATGCCACTACTGTTGTGGCGGTAGGGGTGATAAGGGGTGGGTGGATGGGGTCAAATGTGTTTGTGTGTGTGTGTGTGTGTGTGTGTGTGTGTGTGTGTGTGTGTGTGTGTGTGTGTATGGGTGGGGCCATATTTTGACTTTTGACTTCTCTTGTCAAACCATGGAAAGAGGCCCACATTCCCGTTATTAACCCTTGGTAAGGAATGATGGCCTTTCCCACGTCTGTGGTGATTCCAGGACAGGACACTTGTTCCCAATAAAGGGGCAAATGCAGAATCATTATGATGTCATAATAAGAATTAGAGGAGGGATGCAGCACTGAATCATGGTGACATTTGCAAATACTCTGTTATGACAAGTTATTCAGTTTGTGAATTTCCCCCGTCTGGGAGGTTCCAGTGCTGACTGCGTTTCTATGCTGCGTGAGCCCAAGCCCCTTCAAAAATATCATTAGCAAGTGAATTGAAATGCGTGTATCCTAAATAATGGCAGACAGAATATTAAACGTGACATGCACTGAGCTATATGTAGAAAATTTGTAGTACCTTGTTCACTTGGATGTACTTGGAGCTACTTATTAAAAAAGGAGAGATTAAACATTTACCTTAAAACTGCCAAATATCTTGAAATGCTCTTTGATCACTTTTTACCTTACCAAATGCATCAGCTGATTCCTTTTCATTTAGCTGAGCTGCTGAGGCTTTGACCTTTGTAACCTGTGTATTTCTCATAATGTAACTTCAGTTAGGTTTTGATGAGAACAAAAATATTAGTATAAAATGAAACTGATTTCCATCTTCCTTCTGGATCAAAATTATGCAGTGTAATGTCTTGTGTATTCCTTATGTATATAAAATGATGTCAATACTGTCTTATGAGGTACAATCAAGGAAAGATGGCATCAGCTCCAGATGAGTGATTCCACAGTAAAATGGTACAAAACAGTTAAAACCAGATGAAGGCTTTTCAGTTCCTATATTTCAAGCTCACGAGCCTTCGCTGAGCTTAATGGACATTTACGCAATCATCTACCTCAAGAGCTGAAACGCTAGTTTCAACATGACAAACAGTCACCGGGGCTTACAAACTGCTGACAGAGCCAAACTTGACTCACACATATTTACCAGCACTGTAGCCAAAAAGAACCAGTGAAAAGCCTTGGGGCTCTTGCAGATGTTTGATATTTTTTATCATATACAAACAAACACATTTCCAGGCATTTAATCCGCTTAGCACCAGTAAGGCCTGTAGGGTTTAATCAATAACTGGTAGCAGTTAATCACTCCCATGGTTCTGTTTAAAGCAGTTAATTAAATATTATTCTCATTCAGGCTGATTCCAGGAACATACTGTTTTATATACAGGGCTACATATTTTTTACCTGTGATGTGTTGCCAGGTAGTCCTGTTATGCATACCTAGAACTCAGGTAAGGAACAAGGAACCATTTAAGTCATTGAGAAAAAAATCTTGTGTATAGCTTGTAGAAATAACAGTGTACTCTGAAACTGAAACTTTACCTGAAAAGAATTTGGCTACAGTTTGACTGTGACAAAACCTTGTGTTCAAGCGTCGGTGTCTTAAGTCTGAATTTTTATACCCATCATGGTTCCTGTCTTCTTCATTCTGATCTCCTTCCTTGGAAGAGGAAGAGGACAGTGAGCAAAAATGTTATAATACACACACACAACACCACTTTCAACTGCCTAGCCTTCTAAGAAATGTATACAGAAGAGATTTGTGTGATTTGTGTGTGTGTGTGTATGTGTGAATGCATATGTGTATACGGGATGTGATATTTCAGTTTGTCTCTGTGCCTATTTGTGTTTTTGCCTTTGTTGATGTGTGTGTCTCAAACTGCATGAGTGTCTTTCTTTACTCTCTTACTGAGTCCCCCCAGTTCTCTGTCTTTCGCTCCCTCTGTTTTGGCCCTCTATTTTGGCTCTGAGCGTTAGCTGGTTTGAGGTCATTTGCAAGGATTTGCATTTCTAACCATACACGGTCTTCTCTGTTTGGAAAAGGAAAAAAAAACATATCTGAAAGTATGTGGTGGTGGTAAATGGCAGATGACTTTAGCACAAAACGTCCCCTTTAAATTCTCAGTGTATGACGACACTGAGGAACTTGAAAATGCTATGCATTAATGTACCTTATTTTAATTTACCTCTACAAAATCTCTTCAGTACCCTTTTCTTAACCTACAGTACTATGAACCTCCAGTATTTGTTGACCTGGCATAATGTGAGACTGATGAATGACACTTATATTTCACAACAGAAATATACTCAAATTATGTTATACAAAGAGAGGTGTATTATTCCTTCTGTAGATGTCAGTGCTGTTAGCTAAATAAGCAACATTGCTAGTTTATTTGAAAGTGCATCCATTTTTAATCACAACTGGGTAATATATATATATATATATATATATATATGTCTAAATTGTCAGTTATGGTTGTAAAATGACATTCATATATGTTATAATACCTCAACAAAATCTCATCCCTCATATATGGGATATGTTGTATGTATATCAAGACTTGTATGGATGTTTATAATAAATAGCTTTTAAGTGTTTAATTTATCAATTGTGTAATCACATCGTTAATGTCCTGAAAAAATAAACATATTTATCGGTTCTTGGTGCATCCAGCCAAACACTTTTCCTTTTTTTCGGCTATTACCCTGAACCACTGTTTGTATTTTAAATCACAAATCCCAGCAGAGTTAGGTCTTGCCTGGTTGTTAAATCCCAGCAGTAGTTTACTGTGTATCGTAACGCCTCCAAAGCCGAGACCTAGGTGAGTGCCTTGGGTGCCAGGTGGTGTGAGCAGAGAAACCCTCATCACTATGTATGTCTGCTCCACCGTTCCCCTCCGCCAGCTGGTGAGGAAGCGTGTTTGGTTTGAATTAGGCCGGGGAATTTTCCGAGCATTTAAACCAGATCGGGGTGTGTGGAAGCGATGGACAGGAAGCTCTTCTCGTTCACAGCTGGAGGGGGGTTCATTTCAGGTTGCCCTGTGTAGTGTCCTCACGAGACCTCCGATCAAGCCTGGCCTTCTGCTTTTGTGCCCAATTTAAAAGGCTTAAAGGGGGAAATAGCAGAAATATTATTGTGGGTTGGAACCTTCTAAACATATAGATGAATTGTGTTGCATATGTATTACAAAATTTTTTGTTAACATCTCCATTGGAGTAACACTCTTGTGAAGTAGATGTATGCAATTGACAGAACAATCTTGTACTGATAGTGCTTTTGTTTGCGTAAAATTCCAAAAGTCTGTATTTCATGCCCTGCTGCTCGAAACTCATAAGCGGCTTGCGTTTCGTGTTGTTTATTTTTGTTTCTGTCTGCCTCTGTATGCATCCTTGTTTTGGATGCCAAGAATTTCCCTGGCATGAATCATCCGAGAATCTCTTTCTGTTCTGAAATAGAATTGGACAGAGCCTGGCGTGTGCATACCTGAAATGATTAACCCGGCCCGTGTTTTGAGAAGGGGGAGGGCAGTGGGACTGGCGTGTAAAAAAGAGACACCCTTATAAACACCTCTAAAAAAACACAAGGCTACATCAAAAGAGCCCTGCAAAGCAGACTGATGAGTCTACTCCCAAGGCCAAGGGTTGGATCAAAATGGACTGATCTTGTTTGGAGTGTTTAATTCAAACACATCACCAGGTCTGGGGATCTGAAGGCCTTGCTGATGCTTCGCTGATGAGTTATGCTATAGTCATCACAAGCAACTGGAGCTCATAGGCTGAAGTTTGAATTCTGATTTGCTGCTACATCTGAGTTTGGCCCACTTTAGCATGTGCAAAGCAAATGCGTTGCTGTTGTTTAGGAACTTAGGTGCTGTAGTGGAAGCTCTTTCTTTTGTTTTTTTTTTTCCTGTTAGTTCTAGGCTGAGCCCCTCCCAACAGTCCTTCGTCACCCCCCTCCCCTCCACAGTCAGAAATCATGGCCAATTTTTGACAAAACCTCACTTGAAGTGGAAACTCATTGTCAAAGATGATTGGATAAACCACATTTACAAAAACAAAGCCAGGTCAATGTTAGTCATGTAGACCTGTGGTCTGACACTGCTTGTAATCCCTGTAAGCTGAATCTGAACCTGAATGTGCCTCCGAAAGGACACATCAAACACACATCATTGTCACAGCATTGTGTGATAGTTGATAAGTCAGCCTGTCACACACCTGTTTAGCATATGCAGGAATAGGAGTGTGTTGAGCACACAGACAGGAGTAACTCTCACTGAATGAATGGGGTAGAATGGGTTCGGTGGTTCAGGTGAAGTTGCCTGTACCTGTATTGCACATGTGACACTCAAGTTTGGTGGCTTTCAAAGAGGTTGTCTCTCCTTGCCAAAAAAAGAAGGCTGTACAGATGTGTATACGTGTGTGAGAGAGAGCAAGCAAGAGAGAGAGAGAGACGGGTAGTGTGAACATGTATGTCTGTTTTTTAGGTGGTGTCTGATGATGCGTGTGCATGTGTTGTTATGTGCATTTGGCAAGTGTATGTCTTACTAGTAGCAAAACATGAGCAGTTCCCTTTAGTTGTAAATTAACATATCATATATTCAGACTTGGAATAAAAGTTTTCTTGGTCAATAAGTATTTTTCAATTTACCTCAGGGTAAGTATTCACTCTTCAGACTGAGCACACATAAAGCCAATGAGCCTAACAAGGATACAGCTATACAAATGCATGGTGCACCCAACCAAATACAGTCCCTTTGTTTTGACTGTAGTACAACCATGTTGTTAATCTTACAAAAACAGTCATGTAGATTTGCTTTTGCATCAAAGTGATGAGACAGATTTCTCAACATCAGCACTTTTGTTAGGAAAATGTCAGTGAAGTTTCAGTCAATCCAGATGGCTTTTCCACCTCATAGCCGGCAGGACCACCCCCATCCCCCTGTGCAGAGGGGTTTTTTTTTCCTGGGCCATAAACGCCCCATCTATTTCTGGGACGTCTCCAAGGCTCTCCGACACAGCCAAGACGCGCTCCTGAAGAAGTAGCTCGCAAGGCGATGACCTCAGCTCCCGATCCGCCCATGACGTGAGGCCAGGGGTATTCCAGCAATGCCCCTGCCTACTTCCATGTCTGCCGCTCTGGTTCAAAGAGGCCATTCTTAAAATGGGTTGAACTGTGTTCTGTATGGTTGAACAGACACTGGCTCACATTTTCTCAGGACAAGTTGAGTGAGAATTTCTATTTTTGCACTGTGTGTTTTGGCCAACCAGAGTCTAACCTTGGGTTGTATGCTTTGAAAATACTCTGTAGTATCATGCATACATTTTCAGGTGAAACATTGTTTTCGGGAACAACCTCAGGAATGCTTTGAGGATGCTTAAGAGGATGTTTCCGCAATACCATGTGATAAGAAGTATGCTGGCGTAATTTCAGTAAAGGAAGAAATCGGAGGTACTGCCTGGCCCCTGGGGCTATGAGGTGTTTTGTCACCTGCAGGCCCTGGGGCGTTCTGGTGGAGGCCCACTGGAGTAGGGGGTTCTTTTTAGGGGAACGGTGGTATGCAGTCCTATCCAGAATGATGTTGTCTTGTCCACTGATGGAATATCCCTAATCCTGGAACTCCTGGAGGGCTGTGTGTGCATATTGCTCCACTGCTCTTAATTTCTTAAATGGTCTTAATTGGCCTGCTCTGCTCTTAACTACTTAATCATTTGCTTGCTTTGACCATTCATATATATATTGAGTCAAGACTGCAAATGCCTCTGTATTGAAATGTTTTGCTGCTGTGTATTTTGGGAAAGGCCTTAGTTTAAATGCATATAGCTAGTTAGTTTACTGGGCCAGTTAAATTTTGTGAACTGGCTGGAACAAAAAGAGGTGCACACAGGACTGTCACAGCCCTTCCATTAACTTCAACCTGGACACTAACACTAACCTCACCATATGAGGAATAATCTACAAAGGACACTCATGCTGACCATCTACATACAAAACCTTTTGCTACATGTAAAGCCTAAAACCCGCCAAGATTATAGCTGTTAGCTGTATGGTGTCTTTAACGGTCTGACTTGACTCTTCATGTTGCCATGTGCTATATCTGGATGGCCTGGATGTCATTAAAAAGGGAACTTGTTCTTAGTCATTGCTTGGGTTCAGTGAAGCATCGTCTCTGTACAGTTGCCATGTACAAAATAGATTTCAGCATTTTCAGGCAATCCCTTTTAAAAAAATATTGATGGCTGGTTTGTGGAAAGTGACATTGTCATTATCATTGCAGTTATTATTACTGTTATCATTCAACATGTGTAATTTATCTAATTGGAGCATAAAACTACCAGCAATCAGTCGGTTGTGCTTACAAGGTGGGTTTGTAAACGCAGGACACACTCAGCTAAACCCTATAACAATGCTGTGTAAGTGTAAGCAAGCCTTAGACCAATGCCAGGAAGCTGAGCCAGTAAGTTGCCCTGATTGTGTTTACTGATTACGTGTCTGAGGCACGTTGGGATTGAACGGAGCCACACTGAGCTCCGTGAGCTCCATCCAAGCTATGAAAAACCCTTCAGATCACCACAGAGGAGGACAGACTCTTCAGCGTCATTCCATCCAAGTCCCCCATGCCTGGGGAGTGGAAAACTCCACCTGGCTGGCGGTAAATGGGAGTCAGGTTAGGGGCATGTGTGTGTGTACGTGTGTGTCTGTGTGTCTGTCTGTGTGTATTTGTGCACAGAAAGAGTTAAGCATGATCGCAGAGAATAAGAGTCAGCCTGCGGGCTCCCGGAAATTGGAGTTGGAGTTGAGCAATCTGTGGTGCTGCTGTTTGAGAGAGTGGGGGAGAAAAGAGGAGGGAAAGGCTGACAAACATAAAGTAGGGAGAGAGAGATGTAAGTTGGGAAGAGAGAATCATTGAGGGAGGGAGAGGGTGAGAAAGGGATGAGAAGAGTACATTGAGGAAATAGGTATATAGGGAGAGAGAATGACAGAGACAGAGAGAAGACGAGAAAGAGTGTTTGGCAGATGGAGAGGGGGGGCCAGAGGGTGTGGGCGTCACTGTGGTGTGCTAATCCACCCTGCACTGCACCTGTCTGTCTCCCTTGACTCTTCACCTTGGAGTGGGATGGGCTGCGCTGATGCCTCACTTCCGCTCTCCATGTGTTCCCTCTCCCAGCCTGGTACCCAGGCTCGGCGCCAGGTGAAAATACAGAGGGGTGCGATTGCAATCCACAGAGGGGCACAAAATGTCATAAATACTATATAGACATCAGGATATAAGGGGGTGCACACACATACAACTGGGGGTGCACTGAGCTCCGTCTGGGGGTGCAATGTACCCCTTAGCACCCCCATAGCCCGGGCCTGCTGGTGCTCATGACCAGGGCTCCCTGCTCTGGCTGCCTTTCTCAACTCATCTGCTAATGTTTATTTTCCTTTTTCCATTTCCATTTTTTTCATCGTAATTACCATTGTTCTTTATTTTCTTCCCATGCAGCCTTTTTGTGAATCCTGATGTTTCCGCTTAAAAAAGGAATAGGTTCTGATTGTATTCTTCTGTATATTAGAGGATTTTTTTTTTTTTTAATTTGCCATTTACGGCATTCGGAAGCACTGTTTCAACACTATGTAAAATGATTTTAAAAGAAAAATGGCTCTGGCTGACGGTTTTATCTGCGATAACAGCTGCGTTCCCTTTGAGAACAGTTGTGTCCATTTGGAGCCGCAGCTGTTGAAGACGCCCGAATGCTCCACAGACACACACTGGTCTGATCTCATGCCTGAGGAAGTGCGCTGAACTGTTGTGCTGTTGTTGCCACAGGGGTCAGTGAGGGGTCACTCGTTCTAACCCTGGTACTAAGTAATTTTTAATACACTGTCCAGTAGCAGAATGCACTCTTCATTTCTCATACAAACTCTTACTTCATTTTACTTTTACATGTAACACTAAAACAGCACATTTTGGCAAAACAGAGCCCTGCCCTAAGACTGGTGTTTATTTGGTTATTGAGGAGAGTCTCTGTTTTTCCCTGGAAGTGGAGCCTCAGTTTTATATCTAACTGGCTAAGAGACTCAGGGGACGTAGCCCTAAAATGTTTCTACTTACATGTTTTAACTCTCAAGACCTCAGCAAAGATCAGGATGTTGCTGAATTTCTCAGCTTTCTGAGAAACATACTTAAGCAGCACAATCCTCCTTGCATGCTATACAGGCTAAACAAAAGAAAAATGTGTTTAAAAATCTGATAAAACACTGGCATTTTGCATGACTATGATATGGATTCTGATACTGGAGAGAAAATAAATGAAACTACATTAAAACCCAGTGGGTTCTGTAAGATAGCAAAAACTCAAGGAAAGTGTATGGTAAGACACAACAAGCACTCTTCTTTGTAAGGATCATTCATTTGGTGTGAGTTTGGTATGACCAACTGAACACTTTTCATTTTTGTTTTGAAATACTATTTCCAGAGAACTTTACGCGAACTGCATCTGAACTTCAGATAACACTTAAAATCAATTTCAAGCTCCATTCTGATACACATGGACCTGAATATCTGTGTATGCGTGTGTGCGTGTGTGTGTGGCAGGGTAGTGTGAGGCATATGTGTCAAGTACATTTTGTGTGTGTGTGTGTGTGTGTGTGTGTGTGTGGGGTCTGTTTGTTATTCTTTCTCACTTCCAGGACAGATCAGGGCAGGTGTTCCCGGCTGTGGGTGAGCTCTGGGTATGAAGTGAAGCGTGAGGGCTGTGGGGGGCCATGCCGATGCAGTTGTTGGCAAAGACAGTAAGCGCTTTGTGTCTCTAAAGAGTTATTGCTCCAGCTGCTTCTCCCTCGCAAAGGTGTGTGTGTGTGTGTGTGTGTGTTTCTGCGTGTGTTGCCAGTGGCTGTGCGTTCCTGACCAATCAGACTGGTTTGTGCAGACTCGATGGGCTGTGCGGAATGAATGGAATGTGGAGGCGCAGAGGCAGGCGTGTCTGTCCTGGGGCTGGGGGCGGGAATACAAGGAGGTGGTGCAAAGGGGTGGGGGTGGGGGTGGGGGGTTCTGTAGGTAGTCAGCAGTTAGTGACGGTAGAGTTGAGTAAGACATAAGGGCTTTTAGTTGGTAGAAAGAGATTGTGTACTGTGAAAACCTTCAGTTTCCCCATTTGAACTCTTTCTGTGTCCAAGCAGAGCAGGCAATGATGCGGTTAGAGGGTGGGTTCCGAGGCAGAGGTGGGGTTGTGAGGAGGGCAAGGACAGAAGCACACACACACACACACACACACACACACACACACAGTTCCTCTTTCACTTACACTCATATACTGTCTCTCTATTGTTTAGTATGTTGTCTAAACAGCTGACCCCTGTTCCTACTCTGAGAGCATCATCTGGGTGACTTTGTGGCAGACGCCATTCCAGTAGCCTTAAATGTTAAAATCATTCTTCAGAAAGGATCTAAAACTACAAATCCATGCAGTGACAACACTCATAGTTTCGGTTCACTTCATTTTCCATTATGTATACACATTTTGAAACTGTTCCATCCCATTGACAGATACACCTGTTGCATAGTATTGCCTGTTTGAATGTGCATCAGCGTTGATTTTTATGCTTGTGTTTTTTTCTCTCTGGATAATGTAATCATATTGACAATATCTGCCTTTGAATGAACATCTCTCCTGAGGGAGCTGAGTGCCTGTAGTGTCAATTGATTACATAAGTGTATTATTGTGGCTCCATCTAGTGGAAGTTGAGTAGAATAGCATAATTTATTTATGGCTGTAATTCTTTTGCTGTCAAACTTCCATTGAAGTCCAATACTCTGCAATTAAAAGACACTGAGGTGAATTTTATGAGAACATAAAACCCAAAGAAAGTGTTGTAATGG
This sequence comes from Megalops atlanticus, assembly GCA_019176425.1. Classification (NCBI taxonomy): domain Eukaryota; kingdom Metazoa; phylum Chordata; class Actinopteri; order Elopiformes; family Megalopidae; genus Megalops; species Megalops atlanticus. The sequence goes on from CM032879.1 coordinate 17,430,657, forward strand.
CTGTTGACTTAGCCTGTTACTAGTGTTTCCCCTGAGACGTTTTTTCAGATGCTTTTTTTTTTAACAAAATCTAAACATTTTTAGAGATAAAAAGAAAAAAAATAAGAAAAAATTATACTTGTGTAATATATTAAGTACCTTTGTACTTTCAGTCTACTGTCTGTTAAAATGGTCACATTTTAATATACCCTAGTTCTATCACAAAGAGGCCCTTAGGAACAAAAAACCACAAACAGAAGCCATTTTACATGTTACCTTCTGTCTGGTCCTTTAGGCATTCTTTCTTCTGACTGTCCAAATCATCTGTTTTACAGGTCGCAACGAACTGATAGCCCGGTACATAAAGCTCCGGACAGGCAAAACCCGTACAAGAAAGCAGGTAACTGATATTCCTTACTCTTTGTTACATCCACTAAAACATAACAACATTCAACAAATTGATTTAAGAATGATGAAATGTGTGTTTTCATTTTTTAAAAGTTGCTAGGCCTGTTTTTACTGCTTGAATGATACAGACTACCTATTTAGCACTTAAGTGTGAGAGAATTGTTTTAACCTGCATTCTTCTTTTGGTAATACCAAATGAAAACAGAAGGCCACTGTAAGATAGCAACAATAAAGAGACCCTATGTACTTGTATGTAAGAACAATATCAAGTTCCTGTTCCGAAAAGTGTGTATGAGGTAGTGCTGTCCCAGATGGTCATGGGAAATGTAACCTGGAGTTCTGAGGTGCCAAAAGGTCACTGATCACCTGTGCCAAATACCACACCTGTATGGAAGGACTCAATATAAAATTTACTCAAAATCCCCCATTATGATCTCATATACCTTGCTTAACACTAATACAATGTTAAGGTGCTTGAAAGTTTATTTTAAGCTGCATTTATTTAGAAATTTATTTGACAGTGAACATTATACACTACTATACACCTCATCTACAGAAAATACATCATTAATAATCCAAAAAGACATTGATATAGCTTGTAAAAAGTTATTGATTGGACTACGTGTGAAATTATAAATTGTATATATGGTTCTTTAATGCCATGCTATTAAGGTGTCCCGAAATTAATGAATGTTTATTTGATATTCATTGTTGTACCTCATTGTTGTCCATAACTCATTTTTGCACCTTAATTTTAAGTCCTTACTCTTCTTCATTCATTGCCCTACATCCCTAAATTACATAGAATCATTCCTTCTCCTCAGTTAAATACTGGAAATACGGTGTATTATATCATATATTCTTAGTAGATTCCCTTAGACACAGTCACATATATAGTGTAGCATACCACTGCAACCTTGTGATGGCATTCAGAATGCTCTGTGCAAAGGGGACACTGCCGTTTCATTCCTTCAACACTGTAAGAAAACATTTCATGGTGCATTACAATTCCTTCAATGAGCAAGTTACACACAGTCATGCTGGGGTTAAGGATTTGATCAGATGTGAAAAACTGTTTCAGCACTATAACATACATTTCTTGATCTTTTTCTAGTTCAGTTTGCAGTTCACTGGTTTCAGGTCCAGTGTCTGGCAGCATGCAGTTGTTCCCAGGGATGTGTTAATAGTCCGTGCATTACAACAACTATGAAGGGGACTGAGTCGTTAATGACATTACTTCATTTTATAATCCCTTGGAAAACACAAATTAAGCTTCTCAGAGACGTTAAAATTTTGGCATGTAGTATTTTGGTTGTATCAGGAAGATTAAAACTAAGTCTAGTACATCCAGCTAATGGATTGTATTTTCCCAGTGCTTATGGAGATGTTCTGAGAAGGTACGCAGTGGCTGAGTGAACCGGTAATCTAAACAGCGACACTGTGTCGTGTGTGTCTGTGCATGCACATGCTTGTGAGTTTAAAACTCTTCCACACTCTTTAGGTGTCTAGTCACATACAGGTCTTAGCACGGAAGAAGGTTCGAGAGTTCCAAGCGGGCATCAAGGTAGGTGTTACCCGCCGGTCTCGCTGCTAGGGTGTCGGGCGTCTCTTTCCCCCTTGGTTACGGCTTTCTTCTCTCCTCTCTTTTTTTTTTATTTCCCTTTTCCTTTCGTGCCCCTTTTTCTGCAGGTTTCTAGCCACTTGCAGGTTCTTGCCCGGAGAAAATCTCGCGAGATACAGTCAAAGCTGAAGGTATGCGCTTTTTCACTGGGCTGGGCTGTGCTGGGGCTTGCAAAAGCTTGGCTTCAAGCTAACCAATTGGAGACCCTGATGGAATGACATCAGCTGTCACTACATCTACATGTGTTCGTGCTTTCATTTACACCACATTAATACAGTACAACAGCTGGCTGCTGACTTTATGCATCTAATTTAGGAATGCCTTGATCAGAAGCCAGGAGGGGGATGAAAAACAATTTGAAATGGTGAAAAGAGGCAGAATGTAGTATGTAATTTTAGCATGTAGTTTATCTAAATTCTGTCTTGTATTTCCAGCATCATTTAGGACAACAAAGAACAGAACAGAATAATCCTAAAACAATTTGAGGCATATATCAGAGCTACTGATCATGATCATGTGGTACTAGTATGTTAATAAGAATGAGAAGCTGCGCTGCTTGTTCTAATTTAGACCAGGAGAGGGCAGCAGAGGGAGGGTTTCCAGGGACTGTGTCTGGTAAATGGGTTGTCCGTAAGGTGATCTAGGTTCCACACACGATTGTGACTCCCTAGAACACAACATTGTAGAGAGGAAAGATGACTGAAACGTGACCCTGGTTTCATATTCATTTTCCCTTTGGCAGTCAGTGATAGGCCTGCAAAAGGAATGGATATATGTGACAGAGATGTCACGTGTGTGTGTGTGTGTGTGTGTGTGTGTGTGTGTGTGTGTGTGTGTGTGTGTGTGTGTGTGTAATGGGGGAGGAAGCTACGTCTCTCTCTGAATGACAGTATGCAGACTTGTAGAACCTGTAGATCATTATTACTGAGCCAAGCTACATACAGCAGGCAACATTATTGAGAGTTTCTAAATTCACCGATATCGCCATTGACACTATGAAGCACTACACCCTGTAACATGTACTTATACTGTAGCTGACCTGAGCTTTGAGCATTTCTATACTCCTGGAATTGTTTTGGCGCATGATTACTCTGCCTGCGTTGGTGCTACGTCTGTGTCGCTAACCCGCTAAAGCTACAGCCAGCAGGCACTCCTGCCCTTCTCTCCATTTCTCCTCTTTCCTCCTGTCCCCCTCCACACCACCAGCCTGCATCAACCCCCACCTGTCCTGCCAAACAGGTGACCTCAACACTGTACACGTGGGCACAGGTCCCCGATCAGCAAGAGAGGGACTCTAAGTTTGGAATTTACTTTTACATTATGGTTTATATTGAAATGCATTTCATGCTTCATACGTGTAAACATATTTTCTCAAAGTGTATTGTCTAACTAATGATATATTACAAATGCATTGGAATACAGTGCATTATGTGGGGAGGCACCACTTAGTGTGGTATAAGACTCGGTGAAACAATCTTTTTTTTTATTTTTATATTTTAAAATACACACTGGCAGCTATGGTCCATTTTAAAGATTGTTAAAAATAAAAACAAACAGGTGTATCTTGCCTATTGGACTCTTTTTGAATGTTTGTAATGTGTGTGCTCATTTTGTGCAGAATTCCTATGATGTGTGTATAATTCTCAGTGGAGGCAAAATGTAAAATCAGTACCTCATGCCCCTTTCCGTTTGTATTCACGAAAACCACCACTGCATTGCGTTGCAGTGAGCTTGAGGAAGCCACATGGTCCTGTAAGAGAACTAACAGGAGGTATATGTATCAGTTCGCATCACTCAGAGTTCATTCATAGCCTTCCCCGAAACATAATCTTGTAGGGTGTCTCTGAGGTGTGACAGTGACCCTGCTTCTTGTGCTGTAATTGGGTAGCTTCATGTCATGTTGTCCTTTTCTAATCATTCTGTGATATCTGGGGTTCTGCTTTCACAGCACCATTGGCCTCTCTTACGTTTAGCTAAAACTAGCTCCTCCCACCTTACATTTTGGAACCATGTTCGAACTGTGATTGTTTCACAGCAGTAGGTATTTGATATAAATGAGAAGTAGACTGGAAGTTACTGTTGGAAAAATGTTCTTGTGAACTACAGGGTTCACAAGGTCCTGTTTCCCTGGAGATAAGATGTGGGCGATGCCTTTGGCCTTCACATGGCCATGGGTAATGAATACATTTGAGGTGTCATTCAGCCAATGACTGAAGAAGCATAAATTAGGTTAGAAGCATGCACTTGACTTTACCAATTTTTCCTCTAGTTGTAATAAGAGACTGCTTTCCCCATTTTGAGCTGTTCATTGCCAGAGACCACGGATGCTACAATGTAAACAGACTGCTGCTCAGAGAGCAAAACTATGACCTTTTTGCTGTATTTTTGCTGTTTTCTACAACAGGCAGCAAATGAAACCACTGTCTTTATCAGTTGTCCACGCTCCTTTGAAGAACACTAATGGTTTCTCTTTCTTTTGATTCAGGCCATGAATTTGGTAAGTGTCTGTTTGACCTTTTGCAACCTGCTTTGCCTGCTTGGCTGTGACAAGTTATCACTTATGTATGCCCGTCACATGACCAGTGCTGGTCCTTCTCCCGTGCCACCTCTCCAAACCCCATGCTTCCTCTCCAAATTCCCACAATGCCTCTCTTTGATGCACTAATGTCCATGTAGTTGCTTGAAGTCCCAAACCAAGGAAGGCTATAAGGGGGTGCATCCATTTACACACTGACAGACTGTGTAAGGCTTTAATGTCTTGTCAGTTAGAAATTTCTGGCTTTGACACCCTAGATTACGAACAGAAGTGCACTAACTTTGCTTCCCAACATGGCCTCTGATAGCACAGAGACTTTTTCTCACGGCCAGCAAACATGTTACAAGCTTTCCAAATTGCAAGCGAGTTCACTGCAAGTGAATATGACACTATATGACTGTTGTGCAATCAGACCTAACACACCACACTATTGTAAATTATGTATCCCTACAGTCACCACCTCAGAACTTAACAGAAATTGCTGAGCCATATGGTGCCAGTCATTGGCAGTGCTGCCTTATAAGGCCATGAAGCACTGACCATAATTCCAGGAGACTCAAAGTCAACAAACATTTCTATCAGACTACCTGGCTATTTCCTTATAATGTCCCTGTTTTTTATAGTGGTAGGTGCCTGCTGATGGATCTGGTAAAGTCCTGTGATTTTTCACAGCTCAGCATATTTCCACATCTTCTTCTCATATCCAGCATTTTTTTGGCCAGCTTGGCGCTTGCATCCATTTTGTCGCCACTTTATTGTTCTTTTTCAACAGCTGTCTTCCTGCTTTGTTGTAGTTCAGCTTACAACAGGTAACAGCTTACAACAAGAGCTGTTTCTGTTTTCTGTTTGGCGCATTAACTTATTGAATGCTCATTTTTCATTGGCTGTTGGCAGTCCCTTGTGAAACCTGGTACTGAACAAGAATCATTATAATAGTCTGCCAGAAATACTATATGATCATAATACACTATATCTATATCTATATCTATATCTGTATCTTTATCTATATCTATATCTGTATCTACATCTGCATCTGTATCTAAGGTGTTAGGCATAGGTATAATTTTAGTTTGTCCCTGACAAATTTATAATGGGATCATGGAAAATTTGTAACAACCATCAAAAGAGCTAAAACATAATCATATTGTTTGTGAGGCTTAAGTGGGGCATATTGGTTCCTTTTTATTTTTCTTTTTTTAATTTTGAGTGGACTTTACATTCAATAGGTTAAACCACTTCATTACCTGTAGTCAGCCACCTTAAGCACAATGGAAAATAACTCAGGGGTCAGTCATGAATTTACTGTTTTGTATAGCTCAGAGAAAAGAAAATGAAAGCTGTTGTATCTTGTCTTGAATGTAGCCATGTGTGCAAAATTGCATGCATGCAGGTAAAAATTGAGATCATTGAACATTTTAATGACTATAATCAAAGTGAAGCATATAAAAATTATGTGGTGCCTAACCCAAGTGGACACAATGCTTCTTTAAGCTGTGCCTTATGGTTTTAGTAAGCCCCATTCAGGCACTTTGAAAGATTTGCAGTTACCTGCTTTATCATTTTTTCAGCAGTTATGAATACCTGTGGTCGTCTCTTCTTATGTATGTGTCCCCAAATGAATTGTGCAATGATGTCAAACAAGTAGCACCTGCAACAGAGTTATCAACTTGGTAACATGTACCTGGAGTAGTCTAAAGTCTGTAACGGAGTCTGTAAGTTCCCAAGGGAATTTAACCACCAATGAAAGAAACAACTGAAATAGGCATTTCTTATCTTCCTTTAGCTATTTTTTTTTCATCTAAAAATTATTTGAAATAGAGCCAGACTCAATGCCTGTTCCACGGCCTGGTCTCCAAAGCACAGCGTGTTTCACCCTGTCTGTTTTTCACCGATTCAACTTGTTCACATTGACACAAAGGATATGAGTAATGACTGTCAGCGGACCACAAAATGTGCTTGTGGAGCAACATAACAGTCGGGGGATGTCTCAGAGAAATGTGCCACAGGTTGTGTGACTTCCTACCATGCTTGGAAGTGCACTTAATGCTTTCACAACAGGATACTAATAAGAAAATATAGCCGCAAGCGGCGATGGCGGGCCCTCGCACCTCCGGCGAGTCGTGACCCGTGACATTTCGTCATCCAACAATGCACTCACATCTGATGCCAGATTACATGGTCATAGCGATAGCTATAAGGATTCGGGCTTAAAACCACAGAACCAGAAAATATGAGCAAGCAGCCCACTTGCTGAGGTATTGGCAAACAAACAAAAATATGAGCAAGCAGCCCACTTGCTGAGGTATTGGCAAACAAACAAAAATATGAGCAAGCAACCCACTTGCTGAGGTACTGGCAAACAAACAAAAAAATAGACTACTACTGTTACATTAATGCTCATGTCTGTCATTACGTGATACAGACAATAGTGTCATGAATCTAAATAAAACTAAAAAAAAAAAGTTTCTTAGTAAGCATACTATGGGGGCTAGCATAACATGCTAATTGTTCCTTTGAATATATTAGCTTTAATGATCGTCCAGTCTGAATTTGATAGTAACTAAACACCCATACATATTGTGTTCGTTTGAGACAGCGGTGTTTCGTGTTGAATTATGTTGTGATTAAATCGACGAGTGTTGTTGATCATGACATCAGGCTACACGGTCATAGCAACAGCTAAAAGGATTCGGGTTTATCAACAGAATTATTCTTACGTGAACCAAGCAATCTGCCAAAAGTAGTACCACGAACAGGTGGGCTTTTTTAGATTAACTGTGAGATTTTCTCTGTACACACGCAGGCGTATGCATAGACTTAAATGTATAGTGAAATGCATTTGTGGAGCTAATTCCACGACTTGAAGCGGAATTTCCCTGCGCCATGTGCAATATTTCGACAGTTCGTCAACCTTCCTCCCAATAACGAAATTAACACAACACCACAATTAACCGAAGTAACTATACACGATGTTTGCTTCTCATAAAAGTAAGGATGCGAATATTTCTTAGTAAGGATGCGAAATGCCTTCCGACATGGGTGAGTTCGCAACACCGCGACTCGAAGCTGGGTTTGCCTGCGACTCGTCAAAAATGTTCCAACCGGGACAGTTCGTCCGCAGTTATCCCTGACTTAATCACCAAATTAACACAATACCACAATTAAAGGAGTTTGTTTTTTACTAAACATGCAAAATGTCTCCAAAATCGGTGAATTGGCAACACTGCTAACATGCTCAAAACACATTAACAAACATGGCCGCTGTTCGAGTATCTGAAGAGGTACATCCATGACGTTGCACCTCAATACAACCCCCACGCTGCAACTCATAATTTGATTGGTTAAGCATCCTGTCATTCATCAGACTGGTGAAACTGGTCAAAAACTGTTTAGAGGTGCCCAAATTCAACCTTTACCCATGGCTACGCTGTTCAACGTATCAAAAAATACCTTTGCAGAATAAAATCAAGACATATGTGACCACATGTACACCAAATCTGAATTGAATCCGATGAACCGTCTAGGAGCACTAGAGCTGAGATGGCTGAAAAAGCCACTCTTTCTGTTGCCAGATGGTGGCGCTATACCAGGGTGTCACTCTGGGCATGTGGATATCATCATAACCATCATAACCAAAAACCTGTGAAGTTTGAGCCGTATCAAGCAATGTATGGAGAACTTTTGACAAATTCCCTTTTTGTGTGGCAAGACATATAAATTCATTGTTTCGCCATTTCAACACCATGCAAGATATCGAAACTCCCTCGGCAATTTAAAATCTGCAACATCTTGACCTCATATATAGCTAGTCTGACGTGCATCCCATGAACCGTCTAGGAGGAGAAAGTCAAAATGTAATACATGTGAAAACACACAAAACCCAAAATAGCTCACTTCCTGTTGGGTATGGCTAATAAGATGTAATTTCAAATTTGTTTGTCAAAATGGGACCCACAGGCCTACAAAATTTGGTGCGTGTAGGTGAAACTACATGCCAGGCACAAGACTCATTGTCACATAGGGGCGCTATGGAGTCCCTGGGCCACACCCGGGGCCAAGTCTCTGTCTCTGAGTAGCAGTCACAAACACTGATGTGTGTACAAAATTTCATGAGTTTTCGCCCATGGGAACCACCTCAAAAATGGCCAAGTGTTGAAGACAAAGAATAATAATAATAATAATAATAATAATAATAATAATAATAATAATAATAATAATAATTATGAAACCAATAGGGCCTTGCACCTATGGTGCATGCGCCCTCCGGTGGACACCGGAGGCGCAGCACCTTCGGTGCTCGGGCCTTAATTAGTATTCTCCCTCTCACTCTTTTCTCAAACCGCTTTAAGCCTGATCTGCCCTACTGCTCCTCTGGATTCAATCTCACTTCCCTCTGTATCACACCACTGTCATCACCTCACTTACCAGGAGCACTGATCTGAGGACAGATGATCTCATGCTGAGTTTTGCATCTTGTCATTATAAGCCATCTTGGCCCAACATCTCCTGGTGTAACAATAAACTATATAAACTCCATAAATTCAACTCTCCCTTATGGCTTCCACAAACAACCATTTTGGAGTAATTGCATTGCTGTATTTTTTTTCATGTATATAATTAGGTGTTTTAATAGAAGGATAAATGGAGAAGGGCAGTCATCATAATAACCAATAAGCTACCATTTTAACATGTTTTGAATGAAAAAGTCAGCTTACAGTCAAGCCATGTGTGTGAGTATAAGCACATCTTATGCTCCGTGCAAAATTAACCACATGCCTGTAATGCCAGGAATGTTCTCTGCTGAATTTACAAAAATTGCACCAAGCCAGCAAAATGTGCTGATTGCTGGAATTCAGAAAGAATTTATGGCATGTACAGTTGCCATGTCCTTCACAGTGTGTCGTATTGGATTACATATATAGTTACATTAATTTCAGTTTATCCGGAACAGACACTTGACAAGATATTTGATTTGAGGCTAAGGGAAATGGAAGGGCCAGCATCGGTGGAATGGCCTTGAATTATAACTCCACCTTCCACTTTAACTGTCAGCTTTCTGTAGAGAAATGTGCCATGTGTGATTGCAGAGAAGAAACCATCATCCCGCTGAATAGGTCTGGGAACAGCGGTGAGTGTCCATACCCCCCATTTTGAACTGTCCTCTCTCCCTCTCTCATTTTGTCCCAGGATCAGGCCTCCAAGGACAAGGCCCTCCAGAACATGGCAGCTTTGTCGTCAGCGCAGATTGTGTCCCCCAGCATCATCATGAAGAGCCCCCTGCCTCAGCCAACCTATCCCGCTACTGCCAGGGTGAGCCCTCAGTCACCACCGGGCACCTCAGGGTCCTGTGGGAGAGGACCCTAAAGCCACTGTTGTTACACCCGTGCAATGAATGTACACTGGTGTAACAACAGTGGCTTTAGCTTTTTTTCTGGGTGATTTATTCTATAGAAATTCATTGTGTGTGAATAAACAGTATATTATAAAATATTCTTTCTCTGTTTCTTTCTTTCCTGGCCTTGATGCAGCATGCTTGAACATGTTTAGAGCCTGCACTCTCAGAATTTCATGATGATTTCACTGGAGTGCCAAGAGCATTTGACCACCTTCAATGTTGCCCAAATGGCACAAAATACTCCATTTTAGAAAACCAAACAAAATGTCAGACAAATTAGCGGATGGAAAATCTTGTGCAATCAAACACTAGTTCAACTCTTTTGTTTTCCCTCCAGATGAAGTCGGACAGACCCTTGTTAAATAATAAGAAAAGGCATTGTATTGATGCTGATAATAGCCCAAACACATGACAGGTTTGATTTAGAGTTTTGGCACACTTGTCTTGCTGTACTGATTCTGGTCTCTCCTCCACAGTTCTGGCCCGGCCACATCCCAGGAGATCCTGGACCTTCTCAGGAGTGAGTACCATGCTATTGGGTAATCTACAGGGTCGTGTGGGGGACATACAGGGAAGCAATGCCTGATTTCAAAGCACTGTGGGAATTGGAGGCTGCCATTCAGGAAAGAAGCTGCATGATTTTGGATGAACATGGCAAAGATTTATTTCATTTTGCACAACTCTTATCTGCAAGATTTGGTTAATTCCATATTCAGAATTGTCACAGATCAATGCAGTGGGATAATCCCACCTAAACCACTGTCTTTCAGTATCAAACCATTTGCACAGACCCAGTACCCCAGTTTCCAAGGCCCAGTGCCCACCCCTATTTCATGTAAGTATAAAATACAGTATTAATCTGTCTAAGATGAACCGTCTGTCTGTGGAATTTGACTGACAATATGGTGAATTGTTTGCGCAACTGGTTATTTTCAGGTCATCATAATTCTCCAAAATACATAGGAGATAACACAGACTTCCCTTAAGTATGGTTCTGTATAGCACAGGGGAGATGTTTACATTTATTTATTACATTTTCTGCAGGACTAAGTTTTGCTGTTGGGAGGTTTTCATGTTTATCCTCCAACCAGCACATCATAAATATATCACATTGTTTTAAATAGTCTATTGTTGTTGGTTTGTTATTATAATATAATTTTGCCATCCTCATCATGTGTTAGTTATGCATTCTGTGAAGAGTCATTTAGAACACACTAAAATGTCACGTACTTTGCATGTTTGATTAGATTCATTGCACTATCTGTCCCCCGCCCCTCGTCTCTCTAGCCTATGAGTCCCTGGCCGCCCCTCTCGGCCCATCTGCGACAGCAGTGCCTGTGTGGCAGGACCGCACCATCGCCTCATCCAAACTGAGAATGCTGGAGTACTCCGCCTTCATGGAGGTACAGAGGGACCCTGATACGGTGAGTGTGTGAGCAGGCCAATCAGGTTGCTTATTTTTGGTAATTACCCAGGGTGCCTCTTTGAAACAGTCAAACCCATTTCAGTTTCCAAGTTTCACTTTCCAATTGCTGACACCAATTTCCAATTCCAATTCCATTTCAAATCCAAGTATATACAAGAAGGTTTAATGAAAAGTGTAGTTTTACACTTATATTGTAAAATGTATTTTACAATATATGTTGTGTTTTATTTAATATTAATTATTTAAGTATACATAACATGACTGACATAAAATTGATCTACTTTGTTCTGTTTAAAAATTATGTTTTGTTGGGTACATTACTTAGATTGCAGATTTCTTAGTACATTTAGTACAAACTCTCTTCTATTTCAATTCCATCTTGAATTTCGATTTCAATTCCTGTTCCAATTCTTAATTTTAATTTCAGTTCCTATTCCTGCTGTGTGAGGTGGACGTTTCCCAGACGTTGCCCATGACACCTGTTAGTCTAACTAGATTAAAAGAGCCTACATACACCAAAACCATCCAAATCCCACCACATTGGTGAGGATTTTCGACGAAATACCACCCCACCTAACAATAAATGATTCTCTGCATGTTGGATATATTTATTTGTATTTTATTTTTTATTACACCTAGGATTTTCCTGTCTTTTTGTTGCAGTTAAATTCTTTTGATATAATGTCAGGAATTTAGCCTGTTCATTCCTGGCAGTGGGTTTGAAAAGGGTATAACTCCTTGTGTGGGTCATGTTTAGGAGTGAAATCCTTTTAAATCTCTTCATTTCGGGGCCACTTCCTCTTTGTCCCAGTGGATTGCAACACCTTCTTTAGGCAGCTTTCCTGACTGCCCTCCTGTACACCTCCTTCCCTGTCCCCACTACAGTACAGCAAGCACCTGTTTGTCCACATCGGGCAGACCAACCCGTCCTACAGCGACCCGCTCCTGGAGGCTGTGGATGTTCGGCAGATCTACGATAAGTTCCCCGAGAAGAAGGGAGGGCTGAAGGAGCTGTACGAGAAAGGCCCCCCAAACGCCTTCTTCCTCGTTAAGTTCTGGGTGAGCGTGCACATCTGACCACATAGCACAGATACCGTGTCCCTGGTACCATAGGGGTGGCAGTGTAGCATCGAGGTGAGGAGGAGCGCTCGTAATTGAAATTTTGCTGGTTCGATGGGCAAGGTGCTTAACCCACAATTGCCTCAGTTAACATCCAGCTGTATAAATGGATAACATGCAAAAATTGTAACCTGTGTAAGTCCCTCGGGACGAGAGCGCCTAAATGACAATAATGTAATGTAATGTCACATAATCAGATTAACATTAACATCAGAAACTGAACTTAGAAGAGCAACAGACGCGTGGACATTAAGGTGCTTAACCATCAAATTTAGCTAATAGTATGTCAAAAGATGGTGCACGCGATAGAGAATTAATTATTACCCCCTTTTGAGTGTAAAATGTTTTTTGTCTTACAATTCAAAAGATACGCATAGAAATATCAGATATATTTAATGATAGATGTTGTATATTGTGGGTGGAAAGTTGTGTCCGTAAAGTGAGCAATGCAGTGATGTTGTGCAGTAATGTTGTGTGGTGTATTAACGTGCGCCCCCCCCCAGGCGGACCTGAACATCAGTGGCATGCAGGATGGGCCTGGGTCATTCTATGGTGTGAGCAGTCAGTACAGCAGCTCAGAGAGCATGACCATCACCGTCTCCACCAAGGTCTGCTCCTTCGGCAAGCAGGTTGTGGAGAAAGTCGAGGTGAGGTCACTTCCTGCTTCCTCCTCTGTTGCCCCTTCCATGACCTCAGTCTATATTCTGTCTAGTTTCTACTAGTCTTTTTAATGGCTTAACAGCAGATGTCATTGGTAAAATAAATGCTGTTGAAGTTAGCATGTAAGTATTTTCTGAGTTAGCCTATGAATAAGCGTAAACAGACAATCACCAGGGATGGAGTGGATTCAACCTTTTCATCCATTTGTGATTTTACATGCACTAAAGTGGCCCTATGAGGTTTCTTTCTCAAATATTGTTGCTATATGCATTTTGTTATACGATCTGACACAGTTTTAGTGTTTTTTGAAGTGTTTCCCATATTGAAGCATGGTATTAAAATGGCAATGTCATAGATTTAAATGAAAGCATGTGGCCTGTAAAGAGCTAGAAAGGCGAACTGCAGGCAAAAACACAAACACAGCACAGTAAAACCTGCTCTGCATCTGACCTTCGCCCTTTCAGACAGAGTACGCAAGCTCAGAGGGGGGGAGGTACGTGTTCCGCATCCACCGCTCCCCCATGTGCGAGTACATGATCAACTTCATCCACAAGCTGAAGCACCTGCCTGAGAAGTACATGATGAACAGTGTGCTGGAGAACTTCACCATCCTGCAGGTGATGTCATCTCTCCGAGCCGGTGCAGTGCAGGGCTGCGTCATAAAAAGGCGTCACAATATATGATGACATAGTGGCTATGAGATTTATAAGGCAACCCAGGTGGCTTGGTATGGTCAAGTGTCTGATATTGTGCACCAAGAGTTTACTCATCTGCTGTATGAGGACCATCCACTCAGTGTGTCCATGGTAAATGAATATCTGAAAAAAAAACATTAGTTTCATTTTTGGAAAAAAACAACAATCATTTGAGTGTAAAAATATTGCATTTCAAATTTCAATGTGTATGTGTTAAATGATAACTGAGCAGTGCTATGTGCCCTCTATTTGCACAGTAGAGAACAACACATACAATGCAGTGAATTATACAGAGCCCAGCTAGACATTCCCAACTCCATTATATATCTGCAGTCTGTAGGGTAAGAACAATCACTACATTTAACCAATTGCAGTTAGAAATATTTCCATGGAATTACCTCAGGGGTCATGACTTAATTGTCCTTTATTTTTGGCTGACTGTTTTTTCATTGTTCCTCATTGATTTTTTTTTCCACTGTTTCCCCTCTCAGGTTGTGACAAACAGGGAGACCCAGGAGACATTGCTGTGCATTGCGTTTGTCTTCGAGGTGTCTACAAGTGAACACGGGGCACAGTATCACGTCTACCGGCTTGTCAAGGACTAGGGGTCCTGTAGGGAGGACTGGTTGGCACGCAAACTGTCCTCACACTGCCTGCCTACAAATAATAAAGAAAAGGAAATACACACAAATCCCCTAAGACTTCAGACAAAGCAAAATTTACAGTAATATGCATAATATCAAAGTGGATAATCTTTACTTCTGTGTTTTTCTTATTTTTATAGGAAATGTATGATGTTTAAACAAAAACAAAACAAAGAATGGTGCACCACTACTTTGTGTAAGGGCAGTATTCAACATATATTTAAAAATGGCGGGTTGCATTCATTGTGTTCCTTAAATATATATTTTTTCAGGGATAATGTTTTTTTTTCCTGTGTTTAGGGGATAAGGATGTTTAACTAACGTATTGGTGATGTGTATCAGAAATGTGCCTTACAGGAGCTCTGAATCTCTCTGGTGAACAAGGCCCTGGTAGCATGGTAGACTCAACAATTAGAAAGGTGCAAAAGCAAGGACTGTAGAAGTAAGAGTGAAGAAAAGACTACACAAAAAAGCATATTGGATGGGAACCTGGGATATCAAATTGTATTGTCAAGTTGAAAATAATGGTTGCCTTCTATTAAGGACAAGTCACTTGGACTCGGTCTCTTTGGAGTGCCTCACAACACTGATGACTACCTCTTGCCTTGAATAAACAAAAAATACAGGGAGAAGATGTGGAGCCATAGGTTGAAAGCAGACCTTGGCTTAGCATTCTGCATTCTTAACTCCCAAAGCACCCTTTTTGTGGCACATGTTATTCAAAATAAAACAAAAAGAACAGACTTGTCAGTCTCCTAGGAAGCAACAGGCTTCAACGGATTGTCCTGCCCTCTCTTCTCTTCACCAGTTGAGTCGGCTGTGGAACTGGACAGAAATACCGTTTGGATGTGTGTTTGTTGGTTTGCTGGTATTTTCTTAAGTTGTTAGTCAAAGCCATTGCAAATCGTGGCTGAATGTTTCTACCTCCTGGTACTTTGTGACAAATGTTTTTTTCTTTTGAAAGCTTTAAAAAACATGTATGGAAACCCAGGAGAGGTACCAGTGGCCCAACCTAAAGCCCAAAGACTCCCAGCACTTCCCAGATTCAGTACAGGTTGTGGGGGTCTTACTGTGCAATTGAATCCAGGGTATATAAAAAAGAAAATGATCAATGTTATGTTTTGTAAGCTGCATTGAAACAAAATGAGGGATTTCTTTATTGTGTTGCTGTGGGAGGATCCGTTCCAAGAGAGTAGTACGGGGGAACATCTGTGTGTTTGTCTTGATCAGATTCTTGGAACTGAAACGGATCACCCTTGTATTTCTGGGAGAGAACGTCCGAGCTTTGTCCCCAGTGGACGGAGGGAGGAGCCAAAGGGTGACGCGAGACCAGCATGATGCCTGCATCAAGTCATCTGTCTCAGCGGTCTGGAGAGACCTTGGGGGATGTCAGTTGGCCCAGCAGACTGCAGCAGCGCCTTTCACTGACTACCTTTTCATTCAGCTTTTTAAAAGAGACACTTGTACTTATTTGAATGATTTTTGTTGTTTTATTTGACTTGACAATACAAGCCATGAGCTTCTGTTGAAAATTACGTGTGTTAATGTCAACACTGATGTCTGTTTAATGTATTTTAAGCTGAAGGTGGGGGCAGGTTTTTCTTTTTTTACTTGCTAATACACACTAGCCTTGGTTGCCAATAGTGCATTGCACTGTTGTATACTCTATTGTCCACAAGCTGATGGGCTGTATCATGTAATCTGTATATGACACATAATCTACCAATAAAAAAGAACAGGCATGGTGCCCCAGGAGCCATTATATTTTTCAGAAAACATGCTAAATGTGTCCGTGGACTGTGTCTTCATTCTACTGTCTTTGAATGTGTGGCATTACCTTGACAGAGACAAAGATTTTCAAATGTGTCCTTCCCCACTTCATGGCAATGTGCCACCTTGATCGAGATGAGGTGACAGCACTGGTGTTGTTTTCCTCTTGCATTACAAAGCAGTTTTCATGAGAAAGGAAATGCATGGTTCAAACAGATTAGGCACAGGGATATAAACAGACGTATTTGAACATGGCTTTTTGACAATAGTATTGGTTAGAGCACTGTGTACAGAACGGCTCTTTTACTCAACAGTGCACTCCACACATTAATTAGTGTGTGTGTAGGCTCAATTCTAATGAGCCTTTTACAAAAGCCATATCACAAAATGTGGGATGATTGTTACATTTCCTATGCATTTCACAGAATTTATGAGGTGATGGCCCAGAAAGGTAGGTAACCTATCCTGCATCCTCCCTTGGACACATGAAAATTTTATGGTCTGCTAGAAGTGTGGTATATCACTGCATTCAGAAGGAACATGTGCAGGCTAATTAATTTAGACCTATGCTGGGGAAAAAGAAACACATCAGAGGCATTGACACCAGGACTGGGGATAGAGTCTTAAAATTTTCAGGATTCATCATGAGTGTTTATACCAAGTATGGTGTGCCAAGCGAAAGCAGATCTACTGCGAGTAAGGTCGTCACCTGGAGCAAAATCTACAGCCCAGGTTCAATCCCAGCCACATCATCAGCCAGTGATGACCAGGATCCCTCAGGGGGGAACAAATTAGCTTTGTTCTACCAGGGACAGGGGTGAGAAGTTTGGCATTGGTTGTTCCTCTCAACGCTCTCAGGTAGTATACGATTCATCTGGCACCAAGTTGCAAGGATGATGTCATTGGAATAACAGTTGTCCTCTGATGAGCACACTAGTGTGTTGTGTAAAAAATTGCCTGTGCCATTGCCTGCAGGTGAGAGTATCGGAGGGTTGCATTCACCTGTCCAAAGCACACCTGTGAGAGTGCAGTGGCCTAGTATACAACTGACAATTCCAGAATGGAGTTAAATAAAGGGGGAAAAGTATACGCTCACTGACCTACCAGAGCTAAAAAAATGTAACTAATGGGATGAAATCATATCAGAAGTCTGTGTGTGAGTTTCAGTTTTATTTCAACAGGAAAAAAGGTTTAAAAACAACAACTGCAATACAACAGCTATCCAGTAATCCATTAGTAATACAGTAGTTTAAAACCTAGGCCCAGCTCAATTATACAACTGTTTTGCAGTGAGTTTTCTGTCCTACGATAGGATAGGAAGAGAAAGTAGGGAAATAATAACAATACAGAGTATTGCGAGAAAACAAGTGCTGTTTAAGACATAGAGATAAAGGAAATTCCAAAAGGGGGACATCACGGGAAGTAAAGAATAGCATGCAAATGTAGAGAGTAAAAGAAGCTGAAAGTATGAATTTGTGTGTGTGTGTGTGTGTGTGTGTGTGAGTGCTTGTGTGAGTGTGTGTGAGTGCGCACATACACATGTATATGTGTTCCAACATATTTATTTCAAAAGAGCCTGTACTTGCTAGCTCTCCATGCGCCTCCATTTCAACATAACCCACTTTTTGTAACATCCCTTGATACTGAAGCCACTTGCCTGGTTGTGTGGTGCACTGAGGGTCACTGTAGGTCACCCTGCCAGTGGGCATATTGAGATTCAGGAGGAGTGTACAAGAGCCAATTACTTGCGCACTCCTGTAAATAAATGATGACAGTATAAAAGTACATAAAAGGAACTTATAGGAACTATATATATATATATATATATATATATATATATATATATATATATATATATATATATATATATATATATATATATATAATATTTGCTCTAATATATGTTTTATATGTGAGTGCTATTTTTTGTGTGCACACAAACGTCTGTATAGAAGTGTATTCAGCAATAAAACTTGTTTAACTATCCATGGAGGTGTATGTGTGATTTCAGGATTATCTCTCTGTAGCTACCTGAACAGACATGGGGCAGAGAGTACAATGACATAAAGCTGCAGCGGAAGTTGGATAGAGCAAGACTGACAATTCAATATGGGACCTTTGGCTAAAGACCTTGTTACTAAGCAACTAACTGGTTACCACTGGTCCCTTTATAGGAAAGTTAACTGGGCTGTTCCTGCTGTGACAATACGACTGAATTTGCGCTACAAGCACTGTTCTCATGACAGTCACCATGACAGGCGGTTAGATCTGTGCAGGGCTGGCGCGACGCATAAGCAAACTAAGCGCCTGCTTTATTATGCAATATTATGTTAACAGGCTGGCTAGCTAATACTACTGGTTTGGCGGCGCCGAGGCAGTGGGGGGCCCCCAAATTCTGCTTAGGGCCCCATAAAGGCTTGGGCCGGCCCTGGATCTGTGGCCTGAGGAGAAGAAAGCAGTCAGTCTCATTTCTCAGCAGCTGCGACCCTTAAAAAACCACCCTCCCTCTGTCTGAAAACAGAGTGCAGTAACATTTTTCTGTCTATGGTTGACAATGGAGGTATTTTTTAACAGACAGTCCACAGTACGGGGTTTATTGTAGTTTGTGAGTCTGTGGCTGCCTCAAGACTGTGAGCTAAGACCCAGCTATTATTTCTTGTTTATATTACCAGGAAAAGAATCATAAAATTGTTCGTGTGAATCATCATCATGTTTCTTAATTTACAGTAATACTGTATGGCTACATTGATATGTTAAGATGACTGTCTCTTTGTATAAAATATCTGTTTGCTGTTGTAGGTGGTGCAAAAAGAAGGAACCAGCTGCGTTGCTTAATAGGATTACAGAATAGGAAGGAAGCTTCACTAAAATAAAACCTGCTCACACCTAATTTGGCAAAGGTTGATCCTGCTCAAGTTGTACCTTTCTCTCAGTGATGGAGCTCTTTCTAGTCCTGGCTCTTCTATCAGGTAAATTGAGGCTTTTCTCTCTGTTTATATCTCATTTACTGTCTGAACAGGCTCAGTGAGATTAATTGCTGTTTGTTGAACTTATTAAAGGAAATCTGTGTTGCTCCCCTGAAACACTGTGTAGTTTTGTACATCATTCTGCTTAAGTTTATCACTCACCATTTTTATTGGGGCTTGAAATTCATTCCTACATTGTTGTATTTTAAAAACAACCCCCAGGGACAGTAAGTGGTTGCTCATACAAAGCACACAGAGTGAATTGCCTTGTAAAAGCGTTTGTCATGTGTTATTTCCTCATGTCAGCCTTAAGTCATAAGTCAGCATGGTCTTTGTGCTCTGTTGTTCCTAGGGGTCCAGTCCCTGTACATATGGGGTCCCGGTGAGGTCAAAGGCCGAGAGCATGGGACTTTAACCATTGAATGCAGTTATGATGCATACTATAAAGAGTATGTAAAGTACTGGTGTTATGGAGAGAACTTTAAAACGTGCACCCCCTTGGCAAAAAGCAATGCTGTGATCAGCAGCAAGGTGTCTCTCAGGGAGGACAAAAGGAAAAGGGCATTCTACATCACCATGAACGATCTTACAGTGCAAGACAGCGGGAAGTACTGGTGCGCCATATCAATATTTTGGGGATCCGATAAAAGAGTCGCTGTGAAAGTCAGTGTTGAAAAAGGTAAGGCCAGACTAATGACACCTTCAGTTTTGATAGATAATGATGCTTCAGCCATCAGACTTGGAGTGGAGAGTTATTTATTCCTCCCTTTTTGTTTTACATCATAAGAATCGTCTTTGCTGTAGCTGTTTGCTTTGTTTGATGAGTTCATGTCTCATTAATACCCCATGTAGTGTCAAATCACAACAGGTATAAACCAGAATTTCACTAGCTGCAAAGCTTTTTTTCATAATACCAAAATATGTGACACATTTTAAAATTTTCCTCGGAATGTTAGCGTGACATTTTTGTGAGCTTACATTAGAAATCGAGCATGGAAAGTCTGATCATTGTCTTTAATGATGTCAAACACTAGACGATTGTGTGTATAAGTGACAGGAGGCACTCAGGGTTCAAGTGCTGGGAAGAGCATTCAGCTTGTAGCTGTGTTCAGGTCTCAGTACAGGGAGGGAAGGGGTCTTAGTCTTGGTAGTGTTAAACTGACCTCTTCTGCACCCAAACAGTTATGCCAGTGGTCCCAACAAAGCCAAGAACAGAAGCGCCTACAACCACAGCAGCAACAACGGTCACAAGCACACCTTCTGAGGAGCCCACAGTGATCAGCACACATACCTCAGAGAAACCAGACCATGGCATACTCCCTACAGAGCACACAGACACCAGGTGAAACAAACATATGCCTGCCCACTTCCTCAGATCACTAAAACCCTCCACACACCACACAAGCAGGAAGCAACCTTGTGGTCAAAGAACGCTTCATACCGTTGGGACATCATGCTAACATTCATTTCTTCACCGTCCCCGGTTTGAAATTTCCGGCATGAGGCAAATTCATCACATTTACCGATCACACTTCCTGAAAGTATAATGTACTGTTCTGTTTGTACAAGTTGTGCTAGTGATCATGGTTATTGGACGTATTTTCTCATATACAGCTATAATGTTGCAATGATGTACTGCTTTGTCACAGTCAGACAGTGACTGCATCTTTTCTTAAAGTTCCTGATGGAAGCAGTCACTCACCCTGATCAAGCTGTATTCCACATCTGGCCACTTACGTGGACCACAGTGTCTTTATTTTGTGTGCGCCTATACGGACCACACTGTGTTTCAGTTGTGAAGGAGGCCAGTCACTCACGGCTCACCACTTCCTCTTTAATATCTGGTTATTCACACTGACCCTGTTTCAGCTCTGGGGAAGAACGGTCACCAACAATGACCAGGCTGGGCATCACCGCAGGCCTCCTGCTGCTGATCCTCTGTCTGGTCATCATCATCGCATGGAGGAGGGTGGGATGTGAGTGTGAGAATTACATGAGAACTAAATGTCCTCAAGCTGTGTTGAAATTCTTGCTTGTTAGTGCACAACCATCCTGATTCCAGCTTGAATTTATGTCAGTTTAAGTCATTGTCATTAGGTGTTTTTTTTAATGAATTTAAAAATACCATCTTACAAAAAAGTATAGATTTCTGTAACCAAGAAGTGATACATCATTTAACATTATCTGTAATGTTGTCAAAATGTATTATACATGATATACATTCCAAAGAAGTTATGTCATTTGACCAGCCAACACATCTTTATTTCAGCTCTACTTCTATCCATTTTCTGTTCTTCAAACTGTTATGTTTTGTTCTTATTTAATCAATGAGATTTAATGTATAATATGATGTGTATTGTGTGTATTATAGTTGTGTATTACAAATATAAGAACTAATAATAACACTAATACTACTACTACTAATACTAATAATAATTATAATAATAATAATAATAAGAAGAAGAAGAAGAAGAAGAAGTAATTTCTACAAGGGACACAGCCAATTGTGTGGGCATAAATATCTACACCATAGGGAACCAAAGGTGTGTGATGCTTTATAAGATTTTGTTCTCTATTCTCCTTACAGCCAAAAGAAGGAGGCAGGCTGCACATGTCAGTTTACAGGTACTGTAGCCACCACGAGTTCTCTTGCTTACTGACACCACTACTTCAGTTTAGAATTTCAATATCACTTCCTCACTGGAGTATATTTACTGTCTTTCTGGCTCTTGTGTACCTACTATGTAGTGACATTCTAGCTGCTTTGGTGAGAAGTGTTTCATTGATCATGTCATATTAGCCTTGTTGGTTGCTGTCCATAAGTGTCTTGAGTGAAAGCTATGAGTGAAACCCAACAGCATTCAGAACTGTTAACTATATTTTTGTTTAAACAAATGTGAGTTTTTATGTACTGTACATTCAGTAAATAGGACACTAGTGTAAGTTAGTATTCACAGACCTAACAATAATGATGTGACTGCTAACACTTTTACAGTGAATTTACTATCAGAAATTTTTACCACAGTCCCAGCAGAAAATGCATTTAATCAAGTACCACAGATGTTAAGACTGAATTTTCAGGCTAAAATAGTCTCCTTTCTTGTAGTCCTCTGAGGAAGCCACTGAGATAACCTACACTGTGGTCACTGCCAGGCAAAGAAGCCAGCCCCTGTGTGACTTCAACACCTATGCAAACTTGAGTTTTGACACAAGAACTCCTCAACTCTATGCAGCAGAGGGCAGTGTAGAGTATGCATGTATCAGGTACTAAAGAGGAGAGCAAATATGGAAACATGGAAGTCAACATGGGAGAGGACCTTGCACAGGCTTGTATAGCAAGCTTTCACATCCACTTGGTATGAATTAAATTAGTCACATTTTAAAAAATGTAAATAATCCTTTTATTATTGTAAATAAATTGAATATAACCCACATGTGGTGTACTTTTTTCATTTCTACAAATCCCTTTACAAAGCCCCAGAGACTGAATACACATACCTAGCAGTACCTTTTGTAATTTAAACCACTAACTAAGAGGAAGAGGTGGGTGTTGCCTGAACGCCACTGATGCAGTCTGATGGTCACTTGAACTGCCAGAAAGGTCAGGCCTTCTCCAGAGTGCCACAGTGACAACTAGTTGTGATTTCCACTTGCACTGCTATTGCATTGCTAATCTAAACAACTAAAATCATCAGGGATTCAACAAATTTACAAAGCAAAGGACAGCACTACATGCAGGCTGTATTTTACAATAATTCAATCTGCAGTCCATTATCCCACTCTCACCACATGCAGCTTGGGTCTAAACATCTGAATAGACTGTGGCCAGCACTTGGAGCACAAAGACACAAACCACAAACACTTACCTCATTATCACTCTTTAATAACAGAACTGCAGCTCTAAAAGGTGCAGCAAGCATATATATTTATAGATGTGTGTATGCGTACAGATATGCAAATATAAATGCACAAAACAGTACATGTAGATACCTCTTAACCCTAAAAGCACAAAGCTGTTTCTGAGAGAGAGGGTGATGATGGACCTGTGGAAGTGGCTCCTCACAGCTGGTGAGTAGCAATTTGATGAATAAATCGCAAATGTTCTTTTTTATATAATTGCTGTTGTTTATCAGTGTATTTATGTTAATTGTCATAGTAATAGCAAGTATCAATTTGCCAGACACTCTTATCCAGTGATATGCTTACGCAGCATGAGATCATTTAAATGTGGACTGATTTTGAAAAGGAAGTTTTTTCTTGCAGCCTGTTGCTTTTGGGCCCAAGTTCCACCATGATCTTTGATGTTTAGTTATATTATTTTTTTTTTCTTTTTCCTCAGTTCTGACCAGTTTGATTTACTTCACACACAATGCAGGTAATGCTGAAATGCACATGTAAATGTATTTACAGTACCAGTCAAACGTTTGGACACACATGATTAAGATCATGAAATATGCATTCAAAGATATTTTAATGTAAACACTTATGCTTAAATGCTTGAAATTTGTTTCTCAGACAAATAAATACTAAAGTTGATGCCTATGTATGAATTTCTTTCAAAAAAGCTACTAGAATCTAAAATATAAGATAATGTTGATTTGTTTAATAATTTTTTGGTCACTACATAATTCCATTTGTGTTATTTGATAGTTTTGATGTCTTCACTATTATTCCAAAATGTGGAAAAGAATAAAAATAAAGAAAAACACTATGAGTATGTGTGTCCAAACTTTGACTAGAACTGTACATATATTACATATGTACATAAAGAGGTGTATATTTTATTCAGAGATCTCTTGGTGTGTCACTGTGCCATATTCTTCAAGCACTATGAAAATGCAGCACTGTATTAATATTTGTATTTAAAAGTGCACAAATCAAGTGAAATCCTTTCAGTCAGTGCTGTATGTGATTTGGTCTTGTACTGGCAGCTCCCCCACGTGCTGTGCTGACCATGCACCCGAGATGGAGGGTGTTCTACCTCAATGAGACTGTGACTCTGAGCTGCGAGATTCTGAGCCCTCCGACAGAGTGGACATATCACTGGCACAGAGGTGGAGCGTCTCTCTCCAACAGTGATGCCAGCGGTGCAAATACATACACAATCCTGGCTATAGATCGGTCACACAATGGACGTTATACCTGTAGAGGCAAAAGACCAGGACAAGATTTTTACACTGAAACCAGCAATGAAGTTACAATAACAGTAGATGGTGAGTATACTGTCAAGTATATTGGATGTCCCAGGGGCTACTGAGTGGTTAGGTTGATTAATCCATCTGTTCCAAGGTGTAAGTTTGAGCCTGGGCTGTGTAATTAGCTGACAACCTGAACCTCAAGTTGTCAAAAAACACAAAAAACACAATTTGCTTTGTTCTATCTGGGGTAGAGTCTGTTGGCCAGGGTTCTCTCATCTGGTGAGAGAGAGAGAGTGTGTCGAATCATTAGCACCCTCTAATGACTCAGTCAGCAGCTATCAGTCAGTCAGTGCCCATCCTCCAGTCAGCATTTGCTCCACTGTGGGACATCTAGAGCAAAAAACAGCGATTGGCTGCATGAAAGCATCTCTGAGAATTGCACTGATCATACTTCAGTGCTCCTGCACGTGAGTAGAGGATACTGAGGAAAGGCAAGATTCGTGTACAACTGGCAAATCCATAAGAGTGAAAAAGCATAAAGGAAAAAGAAAAACAAAATAAAGAAAGGTATATTCTCCTCTGACATTGGCTACATAGAAATGTGCCATAAATGCATAGAAATTGCGTTATTTATTAAATTCATAGATTGATATGCGTCAAGCTGATGCCATTTTAACCATATATCGTTTGAATTTCTGTTTTGCATATTCTTCGCTTTGACATACATATTTATAAATGTTTACTTGATAAAGCTGTGCTTTCTTAGTAAAGGCTGTCTAACACTGTTTGTTCCATTGCTGAATATTTGCTCTGTGTCCTGGTCTCTTCAGCTGTTCCACAGGCGGTGCTGACACTGCAGTCTGAATGGACAGAGATCTTTAAAACAGAGAGAGTGACTCTGAGCTGTGAGATTCAGAGCACATCTCCCGTGTGGACATTTAAATGGTACAGAGGTGGGCAGGAACTTCCTGTAGAGAAGTCTGCAGACAAGTATACAGTGAGCTCTGCTGTTAAGTCAGATACTGGAACATACACCTGCAGAGGAAAATATAGGAGAAGAGGAATATGCACTGACCACAGCAATGCTCTTGAAATCAAGGTTTTCGGTAATTTTTTTTATTTTCAAATAGATTACTTCTAATATAAAATGTTATGTCTATGAAAATCCTATATTTAAAAAGCAACATTTCATAAAGTGCAAATACATATACAGCACATATAAGTATTTATTAATTCATGATTAAGGATATCCATATGATTATTACATTTTTTGACACATGCATTACTATTGATGTCATGATATGTGAATATTGGCTTGCTGTGCATCACTGGAGTCTAAGGTGTTTTCAGTCACCTACAATCATAAATTATTTTGGGTAGCTGAAATCTGGAGTTATGGTTCATTTAAAGTTTTAATGCTTAATAAACATGTTTGTAGACATGATCCCTAAACCTCTGCTGACCCAGGACCCCCCTAGTGGAGAGATCTTTACAGGAGAGAGAGTGACCCTGAGCTGTGGGGTTCAGACACATCCTGCTGGCTGGAAGTATCTCTGGTACAAAGACAGACAGGGAGCAGCACTGCTCAACACTGACCACAGCAGCACTGATGGGTCCACTTACACCATCAGCTCAGCTGCTCTGTCCCACAGTGGAAGGTACCGGTGTCTAGCTCAGAGAGGGAGAGAGACCTTCTACACAAAGTACAGTGACTCTCAGACCTTAAGCATATCTGGTAAGATGATGAATCCTTTCTTAAGAAAGTCAACATAACTGGTAAACAATACTCATTTGTTTCTTTTAGAAATTAATTTCAACTAAATGTGTTACAAAGTACACCACTGTCTTGCTCAATGGAAAATAGACATTGTAACTGATGTAACATAATAATAATTGCATTTTCAATAATCCGAACACTGATACAATATCAATAAGTTAACAACATATATATGAATATCATTATCTAGTATCTGCTGAGTATTGCTTGACATTAGGCAGTTTCACGTTAAATTTCTATTTAGAACCCACTCCAGTTCGTCCTCAAGCTGTCTTGATCGTGGAGACAGGATGGATAGAGATCTTCAGGACAGACAGTTTGACCCTGAGGTGTGAAGTTGAGGGGAGCTCAGCTGAGTGGAACTACACCTCGGCTGACTGGAACTACACCTGGTACAGAGACGGACAGCAGCTCCAGCAGGACAGCAGCAGGGCCAGATATGCAGTGATGTCTGGAAATGGCTCCTACCAAAGTGAATACAGATGTAGAGGGAACAGGATGGAGGAGCCACCTTACACAGAGATCAGCAAGGGCTTTGTACCTGCATATGAAAGTGAGTCATTAGTGATGACACCACAGCCATGTCAAAAATGTTAACCAGAGCAGGCAGCCTTCTGACAGAATTAGACTAATTTATTAAAAATATTAAGTTTATGAGAGTTTACAGTACCCTTCTGTGACATCCATGACAAAGAGTATAAATAAACATGAACAAAATGGCTTACTTCAAACACCACACAACACATCAATTAACACTGAGCTGTGTAATCCTGTGACCATCCTCTGTGTTTGCCTCAATCCCACAGTTTCCTGTGCAGTTGAGAATCTGTTGCGGATTGGTGTGGGTGTGGCTGTTCTACTCTTCCTGTCCGTCTTTGTGACCGATGCCTTCTGGAGGAGGGTGAGGAAGACGAAGATCTGCTGCACATCACCCACCAATGGAGAAAGCCACAACTGACGATCAGTCAAAGATCAGTTAAAGGTCACTCAGAGATGTCCTTTAAAATTAAATCATCTTATTGTATAGATACCATAATATGCATATATTTCTATGATAGGATAATATGTAATTTGATTTTGAAATTTATATTGAACATTTTCTCTAGGGAAAGTGCTCCATTGTATACAATGCATAAGCAACAGCCTCCTTACAAATAAAATTAATGTTCTAATTACCATAAGTAATTATTTGTGAGTCAAAATGTTGAAATCCCTAATTACAGTTACATACAATGTAATGTTAAAAATGGAATCGTTCAACAATAGAGACTCTCGGGTGTACTGTAAACTCATTCAGAAATGACTATTGCTGGTTAAAGCTGCTTTGAAACAGTGCCTACTGTTTCTCGCAAGCCCACTTTCTTCATGATACATTCTTATCCATTGTAGTCATTATATTTCCTTTACTATTATTCAAAAGAATTTGTTTTATAAAAAGTTCTCCTCATGGCTGGGTCAAAATAAACAGTAATTTATTTGTTGTCTGTGCTCTTCTTCATGTGTGTGAATCCGAACTGTAATATGATGATGAATTGAATTAGCCTGAATAAATATCACTTATGCGTATTTGGAATTTGGGCTTTGTTCTTTGTTTTATGACCACACAGCCATTTGATTAATTACATATTGAGTAAAGAATTCTACATAAGTGTTATTTTATGGACAGATAACTTGCTTAAATATACATTTGGGGATTTTGCAGCATTTGTTGAAGAACTTTTAGAGATCAATGAATGTGTTTCTGATACTGGGGTAGTGCTGAAATTTGCTTGTTGTAGTGCTGGTTAGTTGCACCCTCATGTACAGAGTTTGCAATAATACAGTCCCAATTTCTGCCACAAGGTGTCAGCCTTTTATTTACCTATACAAAAAGACATAACAATATTTATTTGAACAGACTGGACCATATGTTTTTGATGCAGGACTGTCTGTGGTTTGGGTACTGGCCTCACAATGATCAGGAATCCACTCCAGGAGATTTACACTAAATATGTATTTAGTCATTTAGCAGACTCTATCATCCTGAGTGACTTACAGAGTGCATAGGAGACAGCAGATGAATAGCAGTTTAGGCATAATCTAGGTCCACATACAGTCAGTGGATAACACAGTGGTAGAGTAAACAAATTGTTATGCACAAGTGCTACAGGGAAGGGGGTGACATAAGCCAAGTCTGCTCCATTGCAGGGCCAGTCACTCTGCTGTTCTGACATCAGCCTGTTCCACCATGGCAGAGTAGGAATCAAAGACTGACTAGGATACACCATATGTAGCGGCAGGGTTATGGGGCGTTATCTGATCATACATAGGGGTGAAGAAACATCTGGCACAGGTGGAGATTTTAATGATGGACTGCAAGTCAATGGGAGCCATCCCCTTTGCTGCCCTGTAGGTCAGAACCAAAGACTTTAATTTAATTTGACTTGACCGAAAGCCAGTAGAGGAAGATGAGCAGCGGTGAGATTTTTTTTGGACTGTAGACAAATTGAGCCACAGCCCTCTGTATGAGCTGGAGAGGCACATGCAGGAAGACTGGTGAGTAGAGAGCTAGAACATCCATATTGAAGGCCACAAAGGCCTGGGATGGGAACAGGGTTTAGACAGAGGCAAGACATGTATGGATTCAATGGAGGCTGAGAAGGATGAATTGGCAGCTCTGACTCACTGATGCTATATTCTTATATGAACATGAGAGTGTAACAAATTCAATGAGGAGAACTGGCCTTTCAACCCAATGAGGCTCGTCAAAGAGCATTGTGGTGTCTAGGGTCACATCAAGGTTCTTGGTGCACTGAGATACAAACACTCTGAAAATCAGAGAACCAAGAAATCTTGTATAAAAGGAAAAAAGAAGGGGATCAATCAATGCTTTCTTGGTAGAGTCCTGTCAAAAGGCTGTGTGCTACTGAGACAGAACCTCTCTAAGTCACCTGGTAGGAGCATTCAGAGCAATATGATGAGATCCAGCTGACAGTAATGTCTGAGATACCCATCTCTGCTGAAGTAGATGACGGGGTCTGGTCATCAACTTTATCCAATGCAGGAGGATCAGGACCAAGAACAGCAGGGCCACTTTCGCCAAGTAGAGTGCTTCAGTGGGACAGACAGGAGGACAATTTCAGTTGATTGGCCAGCCTTGTAGTCAGATTGGCTTGGGTCAAGTAGATTATTTTGTACAAGCATGTATGCCAGTTGGTGGAATACTGCATGTTCAAGAGTTCCAGAGAGCTACTGGTAAACCATATGGAGACACCTCTGTGCCCACATCCTTGTCAAAAGAGCTAAATAGAGGATTCTAATGGTTTGAAGAGGAGCTGTTGAGTAGGAGGCTTAAAAAGATCAAGGCTCCCCCAGCTAAATAGGCTTTAATTGGGTTATAATTATACCCAGAATACCTTAAGTATTGCATAAGAACATTTACAGTTTGTACATGCTGATAGCATTATAAAGATGTGTAAAACTACTGTAAGATGGAAGTTGATAGGAGGGGAGAAAATTGTTATGTGTAGATCAGGTCCTCATACTAGTGCACACAGCTCAACTCCAAGCATTGTGGCAATACTAGGAATCTAGGAATACTGTAATGCACTTTCCCCACTGACTTTCTTGCCAGGTCTCTCTCAAAAAAGAGAATACCAACCTCAGGGGAATTCCTGGTTAAATAAAGCTTGACAAATCAATAACCCCAATGCTTTCTGCTATGTGGTTCAGTTCTGGTCTGTACCTTCTACAGATTGGAGAATGTCACAGATCATGCCAGAACACTGTGGAACAACAGGATGGCCACAACTCTGACAAACTCTGTTTAGGGGTCTAACATTAGTGCAGATGTCTTATTATGATACATGTATTAACTGCCTATTTTTCTGCTGTTGTCATGTTGCATTCCAGTTCATGTATTTGTTTTTACTTTGTTTGCAATGAAGATGTGTGAAAGCTATGAAACAGATTTGGTTTATCTGGTTCTTGCTTTACTTTTGCAATTACTTGATTTGCAATTACTTGATTACTCGCAGCTGGAGATCAGGTACATTCTGGGAAATTGCACGTTATTCATGCATGTTATAACTATTACGTGTTATTCCACATATTTTACATTGCGAATGCCGTTTCGCCCACAGAAATCAAACACGAACACAGAAATATGTGCCAGCAATATATATAGTGGCCAGACAAGGTAGATTACAATGACACATGCATAGTGTTTTTTTTTTTAATCATTTGCCTTTCCAAGGTTTTCAACAGTAGGCTACTTTTTTTCCTCAAGTAAAATAAAAATAAGTAACAGTTGATCTCTATGTGTATAACTTTATAGCAAGGAAAATGAGAGGTTGTGAAACTTTCGACACTGCATTAAATGGTTTGTGGATTAGGTCCTAAAGCAGTTAGTTCCGTCCATTTTGGTTGGTAATTTATCTGTATTCCTGTTGCTTCACAACTCATTTATTTTCAAACAGGAACTGAAAATAATCGTCTTTTTATTGATAAAGAATTTTATTTTAGTATGCGTGTCATAAAAAAGTTTTAGTTCAGCCTCCATATTGTAGAATATTTCTAAGCAAAAGTACTGTCGACGTAACTACAGTACCGACGCTTACAAGCCTCCTTTTGAAAGCGATTTTTAATAGTTTATCATTTTTCATAGTTTACTTCAATCTAACTTGTGGCTTTGCTGATTAACGTTTAGAGAATGGAAGCTACTGCGAAGAAAATACATTCGGGAAGGAACACTTCTTTTTTTTGAAAAAGAATCGCGCAATCACAATCTGTATTTGATCCAAAGGAGGTTCAGGAAAGCATGCTGACTTTTTTCCTTCCAATGTGTACAGTATGGCCCTATATTCGGTCATTACATACCTCGCTTATGGTTTTTAACAAATCGTTACCCACCTTTCCGTTGAGACCTCACCTACAAATACATGCGTTTCACCGGAGCATGCTGTGTGATGAACTCACCTTAGGCGTGGTGTGGTTTAGGTGTGGTCCACAGGACAGGGCAGGGCAAGGCGTAGCTCAGTTCATCTACACTGTCGCCGTGAAAGGAAGTCAAAACTGCTGGCAAGCACGGTTTTGAAAACGCAGTTACAGATACGAAGAAGCTGAGCTAAAACCTTCAAGATGACCCTGGAGCCGTTACGGTCGACTACGTATATCAGACAAGTAGAGGAAACGTCCCTTGCTGTCCCGTCGGATAACAAGCTGCGTTCCGGACAGCAACGCGTCCAGGAGCAGGTTCACACCATCAACAGAAGCAGGTCTAGGTACAGCAAAAGTGGATCAGGATCACTTTCTCCAACAAGTAAGATTATAATACTTTACGGAGCTACAGAATGCGGCCATATTATGTATAATTTCTGAAAATGTTGTACCACCCAGCATATAGGTTTAACGCAACAATCGTACGTTACGCACAACAGCAAAATTAATACAAAATAGTGTTGTTCAGCAGGTTTAGGCCATTTTTGTGACGCGGTTGCAAACAGTGGGTTTCGTTTCGTATCAGATAGCATTGGATTATTAAAATGATTAGGAACAGTAAGCTTGTGAAATCACTAAATGTTCTGTCAATAGTTAATATAAAGTTTTTTAACCCTAACTTGCTCCTGGAAAATGTAAACATTAGGCAAATGAATATGTGATTCAATTAGCCATCAGACACAGAGGGGTATTTAGTCCAGATTTAATTATTCAATATCTATTTGAATATCAAAGTATGTTTAAGGTAAACTGAAGATTCAGGGTTTCATAGACTTGCAGTTCTGCATCAGGTAAGCGTTCTTGATGCTTATGTTCCCACATAATGCAAAAATAATAATAATAATAATAATAATAATAATAATTATTATTATTATTATTATTATTATTATTATTATTATTATTATTATGTTGTTGTTGTTGTTGTTGTTGTTGTTGTTGTTGTTGGTGTTGTTGTTATGCAGCCTTCATTAACATCTTTGCGCGAACAGCTGGCATGTTTTTACATGATTTTGCCTGAAACTCTTTTGATGGAAACAAAGGCAAGGTGTAGGAAAAAAAAAATCAGTAGAATATATAACAATGGCACAAATCATAACCCTATGCTCATTTTATGCTCAATTCAATGTTAGATCAGGTGATGGGATAGATAATGTGTAACGAGTTATAAAGCATGTCCCTAGTCAGATCTGAATTAATTACCTTAAGTATATTTATGATAGGCTTTAAAATGTTATCATCCGTTCAGACAAATCCTTGCATTTTCTATGACACAAAGTGATATTTAGATGCAGCGCATAAATATAATGAGAGCGCGGTGTGAAATACACAGACGCGTTCCAGCTGTAAATAGAGCTCATCGCACAATAAGTTATGTTTGAGACGAAACTG
The DNA here is from genome assembly GCA_019176425.1 of Megalops atlanticus. Lineage (NCBI taxonomy): Eukaryota > Metazoa > Chordata > Actinopteri > Elopiformes > Megalopidae > Megalops > Megalops atlanticus. The sequence continues at coordinate 17,463,157 of CM032879.1, forward strand.
CAAAGACCGCTGCGGGCTAGCTATATTGACGCGAAATGGCATTTCTGTCTTAGAAAGTCAACTCCATTCGGCAACTGCGCTTCGAATGCGTTGATTTTAGCAAGTGACAGGAATTTGAGTGCTGTCATTCAATGGATAGTCTGCACCGCAAGGGCAATGTGAGATAAAGAAAATACTAATAATCCGTGGCTTTTCCAGTTACTGATTAGTATTAGCATTATAGTCCCCAGATAGGAACAATTTTACAGACGGACTGATAAATAAGAACAAGGAGATTGTTAAATGAGCATGCTCATTTAACAATCTCTAACAGTAAATTTAGAGCAGAATAATAACCTGAAATATTTGTAAACAGATGATGGCCAGCTTTGTCCAGTTATGCTTCCATATTTTGTAAAGTTCATTTTTACAGAATACCTCTGACAGACAATAGATTGATCATACCAAAAAATATCACAACACATGAATAACGATCATATATTGTTAATTATAACATTACCAAAGCTTGTGTAATAAAATGTATACCACGTATTTTCTGATAAAAATGTAAAACATTACAACCTACACACGTGAACATATTTCTTTTTGTATAATCATAGACCCATGACTTACATTTCACATCGATTCTCTAATACGGGAGAATCTTAGCATAGGCCTACTACTGTCTGAAGATCTTACCAGGGTTCCTGCGAAGTTCTGGAAAGTCTGAAAAAAAACGTGACAAAATACTGATAATTTCCAGATCTGTAAAGTCTGGAAAAAGCATGCAAAGGTCTGGGAAAAAAAAAATGATTCCATATCATTGCCATATCCTGGCTGCATTCCACTTAGAATTCAGCACTTGTTTTCATTGTATTAGGATGCTACTAACACAAATATAGATGTATGCAAATTAGTTATGTGCTGTGACCGATAGAGTTTCTCATAATGGAGGCATTCGAGGCAGAAAGGGGGAACGACGTGAGTCCGAATTCTCAGCTCGCGGACAATCTCCGCTTTTGATCAGAGCCGAACTGTCCCTTTCAAGCTGAACATTTCCTGGAATAAACATATAATGAATTGTAGCTCCAGTCGCCGAAACACAAACAAAAAAACTTCTGAGCATGTCTATAAATTGAGGTGAAAAACTTTGGAATTTTTCTATGGGAATTGTGCAGGAACCCTGTATTCTAGAATCCAGTATTTTAAATATTTCATTGCATGACAGATGCGTGTCATGAGCAGTAGAGTAACTGTGTGGATGTGACTGTATGAAAATAAAATAAACAAATATGCATACTGTATGTAAAATATGACCAACAAGCTTAAAAATTGCAATTAGATATGTATGCATGTATTTTTTTTAAAGAAATGCACATACACTAATTAAAATGAGTGGCAAGCAGTATAAACAGCAATAAAATAATCAAGGTTTTGAATCCTGATTATTTCAGTTTGATTAATTGATCATTCACAATTATGGTGCGACTTTGGCTGTTTCATGCATTATTTCATGCTACATCACATTATTAGTCAGGCAATTGCATGCAAGTGATGGGGATGATTTAACCTGTTGAATCTAAGTCTTTTGAATCAAGAAGTCAGGAAATAGAAATGCAGAAAAGTACAAACAGCTGACTCAACGCCATAGTTACAGTATGTCAGAGCTTAGACAAAGTCTCTGTTTACTGTCTGGGATGACCTTAGCCACCATCGTCTCAGCTGGCAAGATGTTACAACCCAAGAATGTATCACTGATAAGCGACAGTCTGGGGGACGATGATTCACAACAAACTCATCAAGGGTGAGACAGCGCTGTGCTTCAATTTCAAGGTCACCTTCGCACTGGCAGCTCCACCGCATTGGAAATGTCATAAGCACTTCAGCGGGGATGAGGCGATTGCACATCGTCATGTGCAGGCCAGACAACCACACAGTCCCGGGGTTGGCCAGTGTTCATGGGCGCAGCAAGCCTGGGACAGCAGCGCAGCACGTCGACACTTAAAGTAATGGATCCAAGCTCAGTTTAATGAGGAATTAAATTTTTGTTTAGACCACCCCGATGATACAGACTCTCAGAACGATGTGCTAATTGTTGAGCACAACTGACTGATGGACACCGTGTGACGGTGTGTAGAGGAGTAACTAGTCTTTCCTGACCTCCTGTTTCTAGTGACTGATTGTATCCTGACAGCACAGAGCTCATTGATGAAGCCGTGTGACCTCATCTGCAGCTCTGCCCGTGGGCTTATTCTGACATGAGCGCATTCCAGCAAGACAGTCGGTGTCCTCATGTTTCTGGTGTGCTAATGCCTTTTCTGTGAGAGGAGAATTTTACTGTTATATGATAGAAGTTCTATACATCAGCAACCAACTCCTACGCAACTGCTGAAGTAGCTGCCCTTGTTTTGCTTTCTCATGGAGGTTTGCTTGTGTTGCTTTGTGTGCTTCAGTGTCAGGAAAGGCAGGTTTTACGTTTCTCAGTGGCCAGACTGTTTTTGCATTTAAAAGAGATGATTACTTGGTTTAGAGAATTAAGGATTGTTTAAACATGTTTGTTGTCCCACAGACAGCAATCAGGCACAGGATCAATGAACAATATGGCTGCTTCTTGCAGTGTTTACCAGTTAAACCCACGGAATAAGATATTGGGTTGTTCAAGAACCACTTTGAAAAGTAACACCTTATTATATAGGCCTATAAGACAATGACTTTACATAAGGATGAATTTGTTTTGATGCTGTTCTATTTTTGTCTCAACTGCTTGCTATAGCCATGTGGGTTTGAACAGCTTTTCTGGGTGATTAACTACAAGCCCTTCTAGAGTGGGAAGTTTTAAGACTTTGAGAAGTACATATCACTCATCAGAAAATGCATTGCATTGACAAATTCACTCTTTTTTGTGAGAATTACAGTAACCACTGGGGAGCTCTTCCCAATTTCTTGTCAACAATCTTCTGCTTCTCAATGCAGCAGAGTTGCTTGCAACCGTACCCATTGTGCTGTCCCAATAGCTAGTGTTGTTTCTACAGCTTGTCAACACATGTTAAAAAAAAACGTGAATCAGGAGACACATTGCATACATGTATTGTTACAGCGTGGTGAAGGAAATTTACTTTACTGGGCATACCTGTTACTGAAAAAGTGCTGAGTTAGCGTCATACATGACAGTTAGAGCATCTTAGATGTGGAAAAAAAAACCCACTGATTTGCAGGCTTACATTCATTCTTTGATGTGTGCCGTCCCCTGAGAAGGCTTGGCAATGATTTATCAGAGCTTTAGGCTTCTTTTCGAGATAGACAGTATGGAAACAGCACAGTTTAGTTTAACAATTGTGAGATCCGATTCTCCATACTGCATATTGACAAAATTATGAGCTCTGACAGCGGTTGGAAAAATAGATGTTCAAAGCCATCATTTGTGTGTGCAGATTCACACATCTGCAGCAATAAAAATCCGCCTTACATTAGACATACAACAGTGCTGCTTTGTAGAAACAAATAAATAAATAAATAATTGAAACAAATGTGATAGAAAGTGATTCCAGGGAGTGTCAAGCCCAAGGCAGTAATAGGAATACAAAAAAAAAAACTGTATACACACTTGTATACACACTGTATACATGCTTGGGATGCTGTAAATGCATGCTTCTATGAGGTAATGGGTTTGGCTTATGTCTAGCTTTGTGTGATCTCTGACTCCTAACATGTCAGGGCAATTAATATCCAACACTGAAACTCAATGAAAGCTTGAAGTACTGAATGTAGAAATCAAACATTTTTACTATTTTCAGTGCATACACACCACAACGTCGGTGCTCTGAAATTAACAATACATGTTTTACGTTCTTTAAAAAAAGAAGTGATAATTAAATTCATTACTTATGGTGAATATCAAAGCATATTGTGTTCAATATCAAGCAATTCTGAGGCACAAAATTGTAATGGACTTGTCTTTCTATGTCAAGATGGTTTGCACAACTAGCTACTTTCAGTTGGCTTCAAATGGCTACCTGCCATTGTTGGAGACAATATTTGCAGGGACTGGCCAACCTATGAGTTAAATATAAATTCTTCTCTGAAAGTAACATTAAAGGAAAGGAAAAGGAATTTATTTACATTTTGAACCGGTGCTGCTATTGAAGCTTCTGGGGTTTGTCTCTGGAGGAAAATGCATACACAGATAAATAAACTAGGAAAGGTGATACACTATTTAGTGTATTAGTTGTGGCAGTAGGGTAAAACGTGCAGGAGTGCTATGAACTGATTGTGTCTTAGCAGCCATGCCACTTCGACATTGAACTATGTGTTCATTTCCCAGTTAGGACCTGACGTGTAATGATGTAATGATCTACAAGAAATTAGTGGCAATATCTGATTTTCTTTGTGTGGTCTGTGCCTTGTGATGTCCATTGGAACAAAATGTCATTAACATCTAAGTACACAGACACATGGGTTTTTAAACCTGTTTTTCAGTATAGCACCCCAAAGTGGCCAAATTTCACTAAACTTGGTGTGTCCCACCCAGGCCTCATGGTAAGCATGTGTAAACGACTTTTATGCCAATGAACAAAAGCATTGCAGAGATATGGCCACTCTTCCTTTATGGCGCCTTCACCGGCGAATTTGTGGGTACACTGAGGCCATATTGCTCAACCTGACAACTATCCTTTAACAACTCCTGGAGATGAGGGATTTCAAGTTTGGTGGTGATTGGTCATTGCAATCAGGAGTTACAGCTCATTATATCAATTGAGGCCACGCCCTCTAAATTCATTGGCTTACTGTGGTCACATCTTTTAACCTACCAACTTTCTTTATACAATATTCAAAGATCTTGGTCAGAAGATGCTGTGTACCAAATTTCGTGCCAATCAGTGCCACTGTCTAGGAGGAGATAGATTTTAAGGGTTTTACAAAAACGTCAAAATAGCGGAAATCCAATACGGCGCATAATGTTGGTCCAAGAGGCTTCAAATTTTGCTGTGTCCTCAAATTTTAGATGTAGTGGGACCAAGGATGTACCACTATCTTATCACACTGTGCTGCAGGGTATTGTCAATTCTATGGCTTAAACACAGAAAAATATAGATAATGCTTCTATTAATGTATTGCTATATAGATATATTATTTTAAAATATAGTTTTAGTGATAGATTACATAGATTATATATTCTCCAATAAAGCGTTTAAAAGCAATTTAGCATTTTCTTGGAATTTTCATTTTAGACACTAAAACTAAATGTTATTTTTCCACAGCACATCGCCCAGTCATTCTACAGGAAATACTGACTTCTTTTGTTTTCCACAGGTCCTCAGAGCCAAAGTGTGTTCAGTGAATTTCGGGCCTTCAAGTTCTCTCCAGCCACACTCAATGGAAGCATCTATTCTAGAGGAAGTACCAGTGGAATGACTGGCTACATGAAATCGGTACTGAACTGATGCTGAAATCATTTTACATGAATGCTGTTTAGACAGAGAATGTCATTTGCCAGGCATTGCCCTTAATATTTTTGTGTCTGTTTCATTGTTTTGGGAATATTTTTCGGTCACTCTGGTCTTTGCGAAAAAACTCAAAATGTTGTGTTAGTTAATATTAGTTTAATAAATAAAATAAAATAGTAGTTTAATAAAGAGTAAAACATAATCATGCTTGTCATATTCAAACTACAAGTGGTATTCCACTTGTTCCAGTGGTGTTATGGTTTGTGCTTACCCTTTACCCTTACCATTTGAATTTAAGATAGCAGTATTGTTTAATTACCTACTCAACATTACAGTTTTGAGGGGAAAATAATAAAAAATCTTGTCTTTTTTAATAAGCATAAAAGGTAACATCTGCACACATTTCTTAGTTCTGGAGAAAAATTGTCATACAAACGCACTGATGTTGTAATCGTGTGTAATGATGTTAAAGGCTATCGGGTGACATTTCCTGTTGGTATGGTTGAGTCAGAGGCAGGTGTGGTCATGTTGACCTGGCCACAACCCCTAAGTCAGTGTGAATGAGAAAGCCTCTCAGCCAATCAGATATCTTGAGACAGTTTTGAGGCAGAGTAGACTGAGAGAGAACAAAACTTTTTTGTGGACAGAACAGACATAAAATCTAGCAACATTTATAACAGGACTCAAAATAAAGAGGCAGCAGATGACAGCTCTAGTCAGTACTCAGGAATGAAGCACATTTCAATGGTAGCTTTCTTTAGACATCACCGAATGCCTGAAGCTTCTCTCCCTGAATGTTCTTTAGCCTCGGTAAACACTCAGCTCTTAAAGTTCAAGGTTTCACTGTGTCATTCTTTTCTGATTCCTTTTTCTCTTGAGCACCTCTTCTTTTCTCAGAGCATTAGGGGCATAGTTTAATGACTAATCGGCACGCTATCCTCCTGGATGCACTGAGTTTGACGCCTGCTGGTTTGTGCAGGAGCTTTCTCCCTTTCACCTAACTCATCACTGCAGCAAAGGCACTCAGCTGTGTCCATCTCCATTTCAAACTTAATTTGGGTGGTGGAAAAAAAACACAACTCAAGCTGAATGAAGGAAGTCAGAAAGTAAAAGATAAAGTGGCTCGAACAACTTCGCATTCGTCACTTTTTTTGATAAGATGTGAGAAGGCTCCAGTGTGGAAAATTTGTTAGAGAACTGGTATTTTACCTGAAATGTTGCAAATGTGAATCTGGTTGGAACACCACAGTTGAATCACTTTAGTAAATGTCCTCTCAGATGAATGGATGATATATAAAATGCATACAGGTTGCCCTGAATAGGGGCGTCACCTAAGCGGACAGTGCATATGATATGATAATGGTGCAGTAGATATGCTGTGTTGATAATTATATGTGCAGAATAAATAATGTACACTCTTATTTTAGGGTATGTTGTACTGAACTCCTGCATGGCATTTGGGTACATATCAAAGCATATACACACACAAAGTTATCAGTGCTGTGTGAGGGGCTGATGCATGTTCAGATGTGGTCAGTTGTTCTGCATGTACTGTCTTTCATGTGACTTTATTCAGTGCACTTTGTACTCATTCTTTGTAAGTTGCTTTGCATATGAACATCTGTCAAATGACAAAATGTTAATGTAAATATAATAAATAATATGAATAAGTGAAACAGCACATTTTGGAAATTGCATTACTGCCACCATTAGATGGGACATGGTAGACTTTCTGTCTGTTCCAGCATGCTCTCCTCCCTGCCTCTGTAGCTGTTTTTCAGAGTCAATGTTTTATGGGAAAGCTCTAGTGCTACACACCCTTGTTTAATCTTTACAACGTCAGAGCCTATCTAGCTCTTTGTTCCTCCTCCGATTACTTTTTCTCACCAGCATTACAAATATTTATGTTTAAAAGCAGCATGGGAGTCAAAATTACTTACATCTTTTCATCAGATTTTACCAGAGAACAAAGCCTTTGCACTTTTAGGCAAATGTTTAATTCACGGACATATTTATGGACTCAGCCTTAAGCAGTCCTGTCAATGGGAACATTTGATCAAAGGTGTTTCTACAGCAATCAGGCTTTATGGTGACTGCATTCAGGTTGAGCTTGCTTGGGGTTCAAATCTGCCCAAGGCTGTGATGTGGGGGCAGTGAGCTGATCTGTACTCTGATGTCATTTACAGGCCCGCCCACAGCAGAGCTTTCCTCCCAGCTCTTTCCATGTGAAGGGCAACACCATCAGAAGAACCATTAGCACATCCAGCCAATGGGAGAAGCGATTTGTCCCTGTCAGCCCTGGTCCTGGTGGATCCCTTGGCAGCCGACCGCCGGCCCGCGCCAATGGCCTGAAGCCCAGCCGTAGCGAACCGGACCTGGTTCCTGTTTCCATAGTGATGCAGCCGAGCTTCTCCAACCACCGTTCCCAACACAAAAGGTCAAGCAATGGCATCAGCCAGGTCCTGGGCAACAGCTCCGGCCAGTTTGTCAGGAATGGCTCCCAATTTGTCAAGAATGGCTTCTCCCAGTACGTCACTAGCCAAACCCCTATCACTGGGGCACCATCCAACCTCTGCAACACAGAGTCTAAGCTATCCATTCCCAAGTTAAAGAGTGAGCCTATTGGGTGAGTAAGACAGGCAATGCACATAGCCCATCAAAACCACGTCCTGTCCTCTTCTTTGTTTCCTATGAAGCACTCTGTTGACTCTGGGGGACATCTGTTAATGGCTTTGTTTGTTTGGTCAGGGTGAACTCGGAGGGAAAAACTGTTGACATCACCATGAAGGAGGCAGTGGAGTATCTGTCCAGCCAGGATGAAAACTACCAGCACTGCGGGGCATCCTTCATCCAGCACAGTGCCTTTAAAGACAGCAGTGCCAAGCAAGAGGTGGGACATCCCCCACCTGCATTTCCAGTTGTTCCTCACATACTCTGTAGGGGTCATTGTGGGACCCCCATGTGCTGTAGAATGAGCTACTTTCTTTAGGTTACCACCAATTAATACCATGTTTTTTTTTTATCTTTTGGATAGCAACAGTTAAACACAATGTTACAGTAACTGGCATGACGACTAAGAATTTTTTCAGTCACCTAACTAGAGGTTAAGGTTTGCCTGTGAACAGAGGAAAGACTGCCTTCTCCCAGTTTTAAGCCACTGCATTGTCATTGTTTCAATGAGTCCTTGTAGAGGCACTATGGAATCAGTTTAGAAACACCACAGAGTTACTGGAGGCTCTAGATTGAGTTCACCTTAGTACAAATGTCAGAGTAAGATAAGCCCACTCAGATAAGCCTGCAGGCTGCACTGGTTTAGTGTCCTCATTCCACCTCTTTTTGCCTAATTGAAGGTTTACTGCAGGTCTGCCTTTGTAATCCGCCTTTAAAGTGGTAGAACCCTGAGGGTGGGGGCTGGGGGGGTGCGTAGAAGGGTGGAGTGGCCCCCTCAGAGCTCACGTTGCATGCGTTTCGGCATGTCTCCCAGGTGTTCCGACTGAAGGGGATCCCCGCACTGGTGGCCCTTCTCCGGAGCCCCAGCACCCAGGTTCAGGAGACGGTCTCTGCTGCCCTCCGCAACCTGGTGTTCAAGGACAACAGCAACAAGCAGGAGGTGCAGCGCTGTGGCGGCATCGCTGAGGCCTTGTTACTCCTTAAGGAAACTGACTCCTCCGAGACGCAAAAGCAGCTGACAGGTAGAGTGAATGGTTAAAGGGGAGGAGAAACGTTGAAAGGGACTTTAGCTTAATCCTCTCAAATCCCGTTGTGACAGTTGGAGTGACGTGTCTGAGTGTTTTATTGACCCGACCAGGCATCACGGCAGCCTTTCTTTGTGCTGTTAACTGCTGCACAAAGGAACTGTTAAATAAAACATTAATCAACATTGAACATCTGGCTGTGTCACTCCTCCCCAGGTCTCCTGTGGAACCTGTCTGCAGAGGACAGCCTGAAGCCAGAGCTGGTCGGGAGTGCCATGCCGGTCCTCACAGAGAGCATCGTGGTGCCCTTCACAGGCTCGGCAGGACAGAGGGCCAACAACAACCTTGATCCTGAGGCCTTCTACAATGCCACTGCCTGCCTGCGGTGAGTGCCCTGGCTAACATGGCACAATCTGTCATTCTGGTGGAGACGCATGGCCCCAGAGCAAGGCCTTATGGAGGAAATATTATATGAGTTATATGAGTATTTTATTTGACCATGAAATAACCAATTGACTGTTTTCTGGTCTGTTTTCAAATGTTTGTTAATCGAGGGAAAATGAAGACAAATCCTGTGTTACTTTCTTTCCCATCAACATCCTTGAACTCTGTATAAAATTACTGATAATCCTTTAATATTCATTGTTCATTCTGAGAGACATTTGAACAGTGAGCCGGTTACTACAGAGTTTCATACAGTATATTGGGAAAAAATAATTTAAAAATATAATTGGGAAAAATCTAAATGGGAAAGAAACAGGATTCAGTTATTACAATATTCAAGCGTTTCAGACATAGTATATAAATACAAAATATATCAAAATGCACATCCCTAATTATGTATGAGTGATTTTCTATTGCTTAATTTCTATCAATATTATAAATGTTTATACAGTGCTTACAAGTATACTTAAGTTATTGTAAAGTACTGTAATTAATTTTTGTGTCAGTACTCTTATCTGTAAATCTGTGGCTATGAAAGTAATTGGCTAAAACTCATTTAGAGTAATTACAGAAGAATTCTCACAGCTTGAACTCCTGAAAACCTAAGGGCAAATATACTGAGTGGCTTCATACAACCTGCTGTCATATGTCTGCTGACATATGACTCCCTGACCCCAAAGATTCTGGTCCATTGTTATTTCTCAGTGGAAGATGAAGATTAATCAGTGCAGTATGTGCTGAATTGCCATTATTTCATATAACATACTATTTAGAATTGTTACCTTTCAGGGGTGTGCCAACATATGTGCTGCATATTATCAATCTCTCATCTTGCAAACCCTTTTAGTACAGAACAGGTTCCAGCTCGTTAACAATGAAATTTCTGTGTTTTGTTTGGACAGCTGCTCTCTTACCCATTGCTTCCAAGTTAAACATACTAAAGCAACAGTCCTTTATGAGTTTTGATTTAATGGGCCAGTTTAGTGCAAAATAGATTCTCTTCCCTTTTTTGTTTGTTTCTGTGTCTTTCAACACAGCATGCCCTATGTATTGTATCTCTGTGCTTTTCTGTTCTCTGTTGTGTGAAAATGAGGTAAAAGTAAGTGGTCCAATTTCTTCTCCACAACAGAAACCTGAGCTGTGCAAAGAAGGGCAATCGGCAGGCCCTGAGGAACTGCCGCGGGCTGATTGATTCCCTGGTCAGCTATGTCCAGGCATGCGTGGCTGCAGACCGACCAGATGACAAGGTGGGGGCACGCCACAGACTGTCACCATGACACTGGAAAACAGGGTCGAGGATAGAGAGAGAGAGAGAGAGAGAGAGAGAGAGAAAGAGAGAGAGACTGAGTGCAGTTCCTGAGTAATCACCCTTTCCCCGCTTTCTCCCCACCTTTGCCTCCCTAACCCAGTCAGTGGAGAACTGTGTTTGCGTGCTGCACAACCTGACGTACCAGCTGGAGACGGAGGCACCCTCCCACTTCAGCAAGATCACGGCCCTGGCAGGGTCTCCCACCAGGAGCTGTGCCCGCAGGCCGTCCTCGTCCTCCGTGGGCTGCTTCAGTCAGCAGAGCAGCAAGGTCCCGCAGGAGGTGGGGCACCCAACTTCCAAGATCACGCAATAGCAACGGCCTTAGAAACGTCAATGAGCCCCATGAGGGAGTGAACACCTGGCTGCTTTTGGTCTTTTTTCTGTCTTATTTCTTTCTTACTTTGCTACTTTTTGTGTTGACAAATCTGTAGAGTGGATGTATTTATTGAGGGGTGACTTATTGTGTTTGCATTGGTGGTATGCATTACTTTACAATGCATTTAACAATTTGGCAGACACTCAAATCCAGAGTGACTTAAAAAGTGTATACTAAAAGGACAGGCTAAGAGCAGAAGTGATATGGCATCATCAGTGCCGATAGGAGTCAACACATACCATACAGTAAATACATGATTTAATAGATCTATTTTTGTCTGCTTCTTTCCTTGTGTTGGCAATTAGTGATGTACTCTAAATCCCCCTTTAAGTCATAATTTTATGTGCATAGCATTGCTGGATGGAAAATATCTGCCCTCAACTCTTTTCTTCTGAGAAATTAATCTCATAAATTAATCTCAAATTGAATTTAATCAATTAATTTAAAGCTCCAATTTGATGTAAAGTATGTGGTAAATGATTATTCTTCATATAAGGTGTTCGTCTTTAAGAACAGCCCTTAAAAGTGATGATTTCAGCTTATAAATAGGAACAAATGCCATGACCCCTCCCCTTTTTTCATCATTTCCCCTGCAGACCCACTTTGACTATCCAGTGATTGAGGACAGTAACCCCAAAGGCTTGGGCTGGCTGTTCCACTCCAAAACCATGCAGACCTACCTTACTCTCCTGAGCTCCAGCCAGAAGAATGACACACTGGAAGCCTGTGTAGGGGCTCTGCAGAACCTGACCACCAACAAGGGAATAGTAAGCAGGACCCATGCCCATACACTTAGGCCCAAAGCCTGCGTTCACTCAGCAGGGGACGCAGGCCTCCCCAGGAAAACTGGTGGTAGGGAATGAGCTTACGGGAGCATTGTTTCATGTCCTTTGGCTGTGATTAGTCATTGTCTGGCTCCGATGTCACGCCCGTTATCCGCAGGTGTCCAACGTGATGAGCCAGACCATCGTCCAGAAGCTGAATGGCCTGCAGCACATCTCGCCCCTCCTGCAGGCCTCCAACAGAAGCCTCCAGAGCAAGGCCACGGGATTGGTGGGGAACCTCTCCAGGAACTCACAGCTCCACAGCAGCATGGGTGAGTCCAGTCACTTCTATTCACATCAGATTCAGTTTTCCTGTACTTCATTTCTGTTCGGCAGACTGTCACTTATTACATTGTATTTTTGCAGTCAGCTAGCAGTTCCTCCTACCTGCTACCTGTGTTCCTCTTACTGCATGCCACTAGAGTCAACATAGCTAGTGAGATAAAACAAGTGGGATCTAAATAAATAATTATCAGCCTGGCTTGCTATATTTTGTACTAGTGTACACTATTGGAAAAGGCTACCTTGATTTGATTTAGCGAAACCCTGCATTAATGTCCTGTAAAGGGAACTGGCCCAGTTGACTTCTTTGTTTTTGGTTGCCCTTGGCAGCCCGGCAAGTGCTCCCACAACTCGTCGGCTTCCTTAATTCGGCGGCTAAGAACACGCCGGATTCTGATGATGCCATGGCGACGGCCTGCCAGACTGTGGGCACTCTCCTGGTGGCAGAGCCTGACATGGGCAAGAAGCTGGTCAACAACACCTTCATTAACTCGCTCAATGAAATCAGCAGAAACATGTAAGGCCTTTTCACTTGACTCCAAGACTTCACAAAAGAGAGCTGTAAGTTAAAATTTATGAAGGAAAATGCCATAATACTGATTCATTTGTGTCCTTTTCTTCTCCTCTCAGTTACTTCCCACAGGCCAGCAAAGCTGCAGCCCTCCTGCTCTATGGTCTCTGGGCAGAGAAGAATTTCCAAGGTTTTCTAAAAAGGGTACGGACCTGGTCATGTGTTATTCAGAGGTTGTCCAGGAGGTGTCGAGACATTGCAGATAATTTTAAACCTTTAAATGAGCCTATTATTCCAATACTGGTTTGGGAATGGGAAAAAAAGAAGTACATGGGAGTAATTCTGGACTGAATATGAATTTTCACCAACATCTGAATAGTATCGCACAAAGAGCAGGTTTTGGTTTACGATGGAACCGATGAGGCAAAATGAAACTACAGCTTTCATCTCTAGGTCGGTGTTTTGTTATGTGAGGGTGAGCATTTACCCCAGGTGCACCCATTGAATGACTGGTTTTCAAATCCTAACATAAATGAACCAGGATCACATTACCCTCCCCACACATCCTGTCCCCTTCATGGGGAATAAAATGGATCCTTTGGGATTAGGCAGGAGTCAGGATGGGTGGGTTGTGTTGTCAGTAGTCTGAGCCGAAGGCACCACGCCCTGGTGAGATATTTTGGAAAGAATGGAGAGCCGGGGCGAGTGTGCAGTGTCATTTTTAGCTCACATACACCTGTGTGTTTGAGAGAGAGAGATAGAAATGTTTGTGTGTGTGTGTGTGTGTGTGTGTGTGTATGTGTGCGTGTGCATATCTGAGTGTGTGTGTGTGTGTGTGTGTGTGTGTGTGTGTGTGTGTGTGTGTGTGTGTGTGTGTGTGTGTGCATGGGCGCGCATGTGTGTGCACGTATCTGTACAGCAGACTCTGTGAAACTGAATAGTCCAGGAATCCAGCAGAACCAGTTCACAATGCAACTGTCAGGCTGTCTGTGGCTTGCAGAGCACTCCAACTGTTGTCTCACAGCCCCATCACAAGTGGGGGGATCTGCCTGTCCTGTAGCCCAGGCCCCTGTGGCTCCAAAAATAGCCCAGCAGTAAGGGTGGCATTCCTCAGGGCTGATGTCTGTCATGGGGAGCCCAGACGTGTGATGAACGTTCACTCTGAGAGGAACTGAAAAACCCCAAACTCTACAGGAAGTAAGGCCCCACTTCCACGCCCTGCTTTGGCCACGCCCCATGTTTATGCAGCGACTCCTTTCCCCTGTGGGTGATCATACACACTCCCGGCCCAGGCGTGCAAAGTTTTACTCAGGCTTAGTCATCGGTCACGGTGGGGTTTGGCGTTAAGTGCGCGTAATAGTTAGTCACCACAAAACTGGGAAACCAGATGTGTTTGCGCCACCAATTGTTGCTCACTTTTCACTTTTCATTTGTTGTCTTACAGCAAGGAATGCAAAAGGGCTCCTTTGTGAATGACATCACCACATCTGCCCACAAGTCACTACAGGTCATTTAGTGGAAAAGATGCCTGAGACAATGCTGAAGGTAATGGTAGTATTTATATCTTTGTTCCTGGCAAACTTATCACGATAGTCTGATATGTCTTTGTGTCTCTTTTTGAATCTTGGTAATAAAATATCAGTCATTTCCAGAGTGAAAGTAAAGAGTTCTTTTTTTGCTTTTAGCTTGGTAAACTGTGTGATGATATTTTTTACTGTTGATCTGTAATAACGGATTAAATTGAAATCTTTTCTGGTGTGCTTTTAAAGGACACTTCCTTCTCTTGCAGATGGGAACCGACATGTTGAGACACTGACACAAAGAGTGAGATACACAGCCACGGCAGGAGATACAATAGTGCTGTAGTATTTCTACGTACGAGCTGAATGTATTTTTATGTTTTTGAGGTTTGTTGTAGTATTTTCTGTGTTCTTGCACTTTGTTACCTTACAAAACATTTTTATCTGACATTCTTTTAAAATATTAACTGCAGAACATTTCTGAAAATGTTTTTAAGATGGCAAAGGTGATTTTTAAGATGTAGGTTAAAGTGCTATTAAGGTTAAATAGCAACTGCAGTGACTGTCAAAGTTGATTAAACAGTCTTTCTGGCTGTTTAATTCCTGTATGCGACCAAATGAACACATGATTAGCACAATTCTTCAACAAGAGATCATTGTCCATCCATGTGTATCTCTCTCAATAATCAAATCACAATTGCTAAAAACATTCTTTTTCTTTCCTGCCTTATGTCACTCTCCAGTGTTAATTATTTGCACTATATTCATTATCCTAAAAGTAAATGCAACCTTATATCACCAGAACTAAAATATACTTGTTTAAGCCAGTGTCTGGGGACTTCTTGGTTTTAGGTTGTGTTAAACACGAATGAGCTAAAGTTCATTGAATCTGGCTCACTGCTTCATGGAAACGCAACTCACAGTATCAACCCAATGACGTTTCACACAACCAGCATTAACCTCCTGACATTTTTAGGAGCATCTACTTTTGCTGTTTGGCAGTTGTTTTACCTTGATTTGCTTAGTCAGTCCTTTCCCTAAAGATTACTTTAGGCAAAGGGACTGATTAAATCGTTTTCTGTATTTGTCAAGATTTGCCACTTTCCATTGAATTTATGCTTCATTGGCTACAGTTTTTCCACTTTTAGTGCATAACAGTAAACAGTAAACGCATCAGTCGGCAGTAAGTACTTGTTTCTCTTTTGTTCCTGGGAAAGAATTTTAAGTCTTTGTTCGGAGATATGGTGTGGCTCAAAGGTATGGTGCAGTATTTTTGGCTTAGCAATACATTAAGAGACATTATTTCATGTATTTCACTTCATAGAAACTTTTGAAATTGCTGTTAAGTTTGAGGGTGAGGGGCAGTTTCCACAGTATGTTCTTTTTGTTCTCATTTGCAACGGTATTACCTTACAATGACTTTACAAAGCATTCATAATACCTAACCCACTCATAAGCATTGCAGTACTTAAACATATGATGTACAGCAGACTGTGTACCACACATTGAAAAAATAGTAAACTGTTCTAACACACATATCAGCTGTCTGAAAGCTCTGTGTTTGGTTACATTTGCTTCATAATGTAGTATAGGTATCTACACTGAGGTGTTACCTATGCATGTATTTTGTTGAAGATTGCAATTTGAGGTAAGCTCTTATTGCTGTTGATATGTCAAGACTGAAAGCACAACACAACAATGTGTAATATTGTTCAGTGATCAAATAAATACTAATACCATAAAAAGTGCCTGTGGTTTGTAAGGGATCTTCTTTCTGTGCATTGTAACTTGAAAAAACCGAGAGCTGGAGTGCAGAAAAACATACACTGATGGTCCTAATGGATGCTTTCATAACATATGCTCTTTTGGAAGACATCCTAAGTAGTAAATGATGTACTCCGGGTATAGCATGCATTATTATAATATGTTGAATAGTTTGTTAGAGAATTCACTTGCAAGGTCCTGTTAAATATTCACACTGCTGAGCAGGTTGTGCTACTCCACATTTTTTCCAAAAAGCCTGATATGGGGCAGTGCTAACAGACTTCATTTGGGCAACAGATTAATGAAACAGCAAGTGGTGAGCAAGTGGTATACAAAACTAGGAAAGGGTGTCATCAGAAAGACTACACAAGTTACAAACATGACATTGATTTAAAATGTCTGTTAATAATGTAAGTTAATATGTGACTCAAAATGCACAGTTAAGTGCTAGTTTTCTGTGAATGGCAGGGCTGTCAGGCTATCTCTAAGAAGGTTAATCAGTTGCATAGATCAATATCCACAGTTATACAGCTCATCTCAATTAGCATTTGAAAGGCAGAAATACCTGAAACCACCACTGCAGTCTTCAATAAATCAGCTGCAGTGAGTTCTAATTGACAGTTAAGAAACTTAACTGACTTGGTTTTAAGAAGGTTTGATATTTGTATGACTAATTTGTATGGGACAGGGATTCATCCACTTTCACCTGACAGTGCTTTATTGTGTTTAATTGTGGTGAACTGTTTCAGGCACATTTGGACAATGGTACTATCCTCAAGGCACCATGAGGAGGAATGAGTTACACCCTGATTATCAGAAAAAACACAATGGGGCTGTCATCAGTGTCTCTTGGTAGCTGCCACAGGGCAGAGCACACAGTGAGAAACCACACTGTATTGCTTTGTTTTGTGAGTCAGAAAACAAGTGATTTCAACAGATTCAGGTATGCTAACAGGAAACATGTATTCAGCAAATGGTAGGCACAGAACTATTGAGCATGATACTTGGAAAACACAGCACACTAGTAGAGCCTGTATTTGGCTCATGGCACATGTTTAGGAGTTCAGAAGAAGCTCAGTATCCATCCCATGAGCAAAACGATAATTGTACCCCACACCCCACTGTCTAAAGATAATGACAATCATAAACCTGGCCTCAATACAAGTGCTGCCACACCCTTCTTCGCTCATGTCTCATACAAAGAAACACAGCAGTGTGGTTATGTAACTGGGAGAACTGCATATCAAGGTCATTCTTAGAGCTCACTGGTGAAAATTATCTGGCCAAGATGAATGGATGAACAGCCAGGCCATTTTTTTTTCAGTCCTACAGATCATGAGTCATTGTTATTCATGCGTTGATTAGTGCGTTGAGACAGTTATGACTCTATGTGTGTAATCTTCATTACATCATTCATTTCCTTAAGAAACAAACTCTGTTTCTGTCTGTGAGAGTATTACATTATGGGTGCACTGTATGTGCATTTATGTGAATGTACACAATATTATGAATGTGGTTATTGTATTCTTAGCAGTTTCAAACACACTGCTCAAAAAAATTAAGGGAACACTCAATCATCACAGTATAACACCCAGTCAATTAAACTTCTGGGATATCGACCTGTCCTGTTAGGAAGTGTAAGTGATTGTGAATCAAATTCACCTGCTTTGGTGCAAATGAAAGCGACAACAGGTGGACAGGAGAGGCAACAGCAAGACAACCCCCAAAAAGGGAATGGTTTTACAGGTGGTGGCCACAGGCCATTTCTCTCTCCTGATCCTTCCTGACTGATTTTTCTCAAGTTTTGCATTTTGCTAGTGCTCTTGTCACTCCTAATAGCATGAGGCGGTACCTGCAGCCCATTCAGGTTGCACAGGTAGTCCAGCTCCTCCAGGATGGTACATCCATACATGCTGTCACAAGAAGGTTTGCTGTATCTCCCCGCACAGTCTCCAGAGTGTGGAGGAGATACCAGGAGACGGGCCATTACACAAGGAGAGCTGGACAGGGCCGTAGTACGGCAACAAACCAGCAGCAGGACCGGTATCTGCTGCTTTGTGCGAGGAGGAACAGGAGGAGCACTGCCAGAGCCCTACAAAATGACCTCCAGCGGGCTACTCATGTGCATGTTTCTGACCAAACTGTCAGAAACAGACTCCATGAGGTTGGCATGAGGGCCCAACGTCCTCTAGTGGGACCTCTGCTCACAGCCCAGTACCGTGCAGCTCGATTGGCATTTGCCAGAGAATGCCAGAATTGGCAGCTTCGCCATTGGTGCCCTGTTCTCTTTACAGATGAGAGCAGGTTCACACTGAGCACATGTGACAGATGTGAAAGAGTCTGGAGATGCCGTGGCGAACGTTATGCTGCCTGCAACATCATCCAGCATGACCGGTTTGGTGGTGGGTCAGTGATGGTCTGGGGAGGCATATCCTTGGAGGGTCGCACAAATCTCCACGTGGTAGCCAATGGTACCCTGACTGCTGTTAGGTACTGGGATGAAATCCTCAGACCCATTGTCAGACCTTACGCTGGTGTGGGCCCTGGGTTTCTCCTGGTGCAGGACAATGCCTGGCCTCATGTGGACAGAGTGTGTAGGCAGTTCCTGGATGATGAAGGCATTGATTACATTGACTGGCCCTCATGTTCCCCAGACCTGAATGCAATTGAGAACCTCTGGGACGTTATGTATCAGCGCATCCGACGCCGCCAAGTAGCGCCACACACTGTCCAGGAGCTCACTGATGCCCTGGTCCAGGTCTGGGAGGAGATCCCCCAGGACACCATCCACCATCTCATCAGGAGCATGCCCAGACATTGTTGGGAGTGCATACTGGCACATGGGGGCCATACACACTTCTGAGCCACATTATGAGTTGTCGTGATGAAATTTATGCAAGTTGGATCAGCCTGTGATTTTAATTTTTCACTTTGATCTTCAGTGTGATTTTGAATCCAGCCCTCAATGGGTTGATGAGTTTGGTTTCCATTGACCATTCTTATGTCATTTTGTTCTCAACGAATTACACAATGTATATCGACGAAGATTTTCGACTTGAATATTTCATTCATCGAGATCTACTGTGTGATTTAAGTGTTCCCTTAATTTTTTTGAGCAGTGTACTTGATATTTTGAAATGTTGAGGAAAAGTTGAAAAGTTGGAAGTTGTAAAATGAATTTCAAGCTCAGACAAGCTGCATCAACTGCCATTTTAGAGTATTAAATAATGAACTCAAGAGCATATCATTCATATTTTTTCTGCTTTTAAGCCTTTAGAGATTGCATTCAGAATGATTATTCCTACATTAAATTGCCTTCACCTACTTCACACCCCACACAGAGCAGTGTTGCATTTAACTATATGATTCTTGTGATTCTGGACTAAAGCACTCTGGGCTTACAACTAGCAGATGCACCTCTCAAGCTGGTACTGCTGAGACGCTGTGATGTGGGAGGATAAATCTTGTATGAGAGGTTCCCATCCCTGCTCTTCAAGCCCAGACGTAGCCCAACCGATAATACATGCACAATGACAGCTAGTGAGAACACCCAAAGTGCTTCTTTACCCCCTGCTCCACCCAGCCGCTTGGCACTGGCAGTTTTGGGCTGTTTTATGACTTGGCAATGTGGCTCCTCTTTTAAAACACCTTCCCACTTCTGTTGTTTTCTTTACAATTCCATGCATGGCCCACATGATCACGTGAACAGAGTGTTTTTTGAGATGCATGCCGTGTGCAGAGGAGGTTAATACATTCCTTGTGTTTCATCATATTTTTTCGACTTGAATTATTACATTGAGGAAAACTTCCATTGCCACCAGTTTCTTTGGTCTTTAAATAAGCGTGTTGTTTGTAATGCATGTATGTAATGTGATTTACAATATGTGGTTTATCCATTTTGAATCATAACTGAGTGTTGAAAGAATACACAAACGAGATTGACTTCAGTGTTCAATTCACTGTTGCGCAATAAATGAAAAATTTAGTCCTTGCTTCAATTTGTTAGAGTTGGAGTTGGAGAATTGGTTCTTGCTCCAATTACACTGGAGAGAATTATTTCTCTCCAGTGAAATTTTCTCAACCCTCAGACAAAAAACCTAAACATGTCCTGACAATTGTAATCTTTAACAACCTCCTCTTGTATGTTTGCTTTAAGAGTGTGACATCCTGATTAATTCAAACCCTTACGATAGTACTTTTTAAAAGAATTGTAACTGTACTGCTATCATTAATTTTAGCATGAGATAATCAGTAATTTAGTTAAATGAATTAATTAGTAATTAATTCCCATTGATAATTAATGAGAAAATCTGACTGTCAGCGATGCAAATTTAGCAGTGGTAGATATGAAGACTGCACGCAAAGAGCAATCACGTTGTTAAGACTTTTATGGTCACAAGTTTCAACATTGACAGTCTATAACTAGCAGATATTACAGGTTATTTACCTTTTGTTGATTTTTTTCTTTATGTAAAAGGAGAGATCAAGGGCTATTTCACAGAAAATAAATTTGCATTACTTTACTTTATGATTATCATTTATGATTATGATACTTTACATATATTTGCATCCTGCAGGAAAAAAATATGTAATGATTGGTATGTAGTTATAAGTATTTAAAATGGACTTCATGGAATGTATTAAGTTATGTGCACCAAGTGCACATGGAATCAACCTTTTTTTTTCATAAAAATCTTTGTCACACTTTTGCACAAAAGTATCAGCCAGTTTTATTTGCAGTTGTTTGTTGATGAAATAACAAGAAATAAAATTTAAAAAATGGAAATTAATTTTTGCATAGGTAACAACTTCACAATTTATATTTATATTAATTATATTAAATTTCAAGCATTTAAGCATAAGCCTTTTGATCAAAATGTATTTGAATGTCTTTGAATTCATGTTTTAATTTTATATATATATTTTTTACAGATCTCTCTTGTGTATTTTATTTCCTTTCGTGTGATGTTTTAGTCCTATATAACAATGGTGTGCAGATTTACTTTTGTATCCTGATTAATTTTTGGAGCCCTTCAGCTCTTCACAGACTGTAGCCTAATTCCATTATCCTTATGTTAGTCAAAAAGTATTCTTAACACTTTAACTTGCTTGGTGGCTAAAACAAATACTACAGCAGAGTTACTGTACATTTGTTTAAAAGTTTTGAACTTGAGACAAGTTCACATATAAAATTCTCTGTGTATCTTTGGATTGTGAACCACAGGAGATTAATTCTCACCACATTCCCTTCTACAGCAGATTCGCCTCATTGTCACTGGATTCGAATGTGGGTGCGTGAGGTATGTGACACATCATCTTCAGGCGGAAATAAGGAACTGAAAAGGTGCCACTCCTTGCAGTGTTTTAATCATGCTAAAAATTAAGTGTTTTTTGTATTGTTATGTTTGATGCTAAATTCCATGATTGTACTTCCTGATGATTGACACATATGATTGTCACATCTACTAAACATAAAGTTCTGTGGATGTGCAAGGTGCCTGCTCTAGACCTATATCCACCAACACAAAGGCAGGTCAGGGGAACATTTCATGTCCTGTATGCAGTATGAGTGGTACGTCAACTTGCAAAGTTGCCTTTCACCTTTACATTTGATGCAATTTGTGGGTAGAGGTATAATTATGACACAGAATTCAGAGATGGATGACTAATTGCTGTAACCAAGAAAATTATTACCATATGTAAACACACCCAAATAAATAGTCATACTGAATGTGTGAAACTGAGTCCTGTTCAGAAAACCGGGTGTGAGTCACCACTGTGAGATTCACACCTGCGTGGAGTTCTGTGAAACTGACTGGCTTGACCAGCTTGTTCTCTCTGTTACTGATGCCTGCATTTGATGATATAATTGTAAGCGTGGCCTTGTCTGGTCTCACTGTGTCTATTCAATTCACGGCCTTGGTGGCACTCAGATAGTCTTTCTTCCCCCTTCATGAAATTGTGTAAGTATATATAGACTACATAAGGCAAAGCATTATCTCTCTGTGGATATGTTTTTTGCTGGTTTTTGCCAGTATCCTTGAACTTGTAGCATATAGTGTACATGTGAAGGTCTTGTGCTTGACACATATCTTCGCATTGCAGCCTAAAGATAATCAAACAGTTTCCTCTATTTTCCTCTTATTTGTCAGTGTACACTGTGTCATCATGTTGTTAAAACTGCTTCTGATTGCAGGGGCTTGTAATTGCATGCTCTATTTTGCATGGGGTATTTCCTGTTGTCTAAGTTCTCTGGTGGATTCCTTTTTTATGTTCTCCATCTCGAGCAGCATTAAAAACACTGCTTAGGTGAGATCTGTGGTTCTTTGTAATTAGTGTGTGATCTGGTGGTAAGACAACAATGATATTCACTGTGTCCCAAATCGCATACTATGTAGTCCACTTAACAAGTATGCTTGGCCATCAATTAAGTTCACACATGATAGTGAAAATAGTGTAGTACATTTGAAAGTACCAGAGTGGCATACTACGATTGCCAGAAAAAAGGATGCATCAGCTGCACACTGTCTAGAAAGTGTTTAGCGTATCCCAAAATTCATTGCAAAATAAAAGGGGTGCAGCTTATGGCTGAATTCAAAATGTAGAAAAAATCATCATTTCTTGTTGGCAAAGAGCCTTCCATAGCATAACTATTAGGCATGTAATGCAAATATATTAAACCGATGTATATGCAGTATTACTTCCCATGCACTTCCGTGATTCCACACGGCTGTGGGGTGAACATAAAGAAATGACCACCTTTAGACTTTTTTTTTTTTTACAAAAATGACTGAAAGGAATGCAATTACATTCTTCAATTGTGTTATTTTATTGATTTAAACATGCATTTTTATGAGCACACATGAGGGCAGAGCAGTTAAAGGACACAAAGTAAGAATGTTATGCATCATGTTTGAAACAATCTGGCTCACAGCTGATGCATGTTTGTCCCTGCCCTTAAGCAAGAAATGGGGTTATTAGCAGAGAAGGAGGATGTTCACATGGTCTGGCAGACATACATGCACCAGAACTGTGTTGAATATGAACATCCACATATTTAAACGCCATCCTTTTACTTCCTTAGGCCTCTCTTGGTTCTTGCTCCCTTTGTGCTGTGTAGGAGGAATACATAAACAAAGAGAATTAAATCCTGAGAGAAATTACAGGTAATTATACTTGAACAAGCAGATATACATACATAATCTAGCCAATTTACCCATTTGCTTCTATAGTTAGCTAAGCACATAGCTAACCAGCTTCATAAGTCAGTGCGCTGGCAAGTTAATTCTACCAGAAAGTCATAGCTAGCCAGCTTGTCAGCATAACAAGGTTCCATTTTTATCTGTTGGATTATAGCTATCAAAAATACTAGTTAATGTACTATTTGTGATGTTCTGGTACTTAGATAGCTATGTTCACAGAAAAGAAAAACCTAACCCTCTGATGCCCATCTCACTTTCCATTTCCAATTATTTACCATCTTCTAGACTTTTTCTAAATGTTTTTTCCCTGGTTATTTACATTTACTGTGTTTGACCTTGCATTGTTTCATATAATCTACTGCCTTGTCCTAGGTAGACCCTATGCATTTGCTAAGTAATTATCCATAATGTTTACATGTTCTCCACAATGTTATTTATCATAAGCATTTGTTTATATTCATGGTTTCTGTCAAACAATATGAAGCATTTTGAATGCATATATCAAACTTCACACTTGATGCACTTTACGTTGTACCCACTGATATCCCACAGCCCTGGACAGCATGATCCACTTACTATCCTGTGCCTATTTTCATGCCCCCGTGTGTCACCCAGCTGTATATGGCTCCAACAAGGCGGTCGCTTTGACAAAGGTGACAGCTGGCACAACCAGCGACCGCAGCACCTCTCACGGTGGAGACAAATTTGTTCTTGATCCTGTGAGCTGTGCCATGGTGTTGACACTGGGCTTAAGCCTGTGGCATTCACAGCAGCCTTTGGAGGAATGCTCTAAGTCCAGCGGAGCACAGACGAGCGCAACACCCCTTAAGGGCCACGGCCTGAAAGCTGCAGAAAGCAGTCTGCCGCTGGAAAAGGATTTGCGAGGTGACGCAGCAAACTCTGCCCCGGCAGAATTTCTGGGGTGGCTGTTTTACTATGTGTCACCAAGCAACTCTGTTGAAGAGTTGTTTTGCTGAATGCTAATGCGCTGAAATGCATGCCTCAATTAGCCTCCGCAGTCAACATTACATACAGGCAGGGGCCTGGTGCTCCGGCTAATGGTGAGGCAAATTCTAGAACATATTAATGCTGTTCCCACTTGAAATATCTGTACAGTATCTGTACAGTGTCACATAAGTCTACCTACCTACCCATTTACCCAAATGCCTTAATGATTCTGACTTTTTTCTGCTGTAGGCAATGGACAATTAGGGACAATTAGCCCTTTTCCCTGAGCAAAACAAATTATGGTATGTCCACACAGACAGGTGCATTGATGAGCCTGTCAGCCTTGGGATAAGATTATCACAAGGAAAAAGGGGAGCAACCCCTCCAAACCATGCTGAGGTCACGGCTTCTAATCACCGGGTGCATTATTTGGCAGCCAATACAGCACAGCAGCCCTGCATACTACCTATAAAACTGTACAGCTCGTGAGTGCACATGCTTTTACTAATAAATCTATTGCCACAAGGGAATGTGACTGGAAATGAAACCCCCAAATTCCTCTTGCAATGCGACAATAGGTTCCTGGAGTGCATTTTAAGGAATTTCACAAATTGCTGCACAGTTTTTCAGCCCTGTGCACCATAAGCCATTGACTCCCAGAGCTGGCGTTCATGCGCTGCAGCTGTCAGGCTGTCATTGTATCCCCGAGTTATGTGAGCAGACTTGCAGGAGCTCCACAGTGCACTCTGAGACACCTTTACTTAACTCTGGCCTTTGTTTTTGCCATTCGGAGGGGTCTGATTCACCCAAACACAGATCCACTGAAGGTCAGTCAACAGCTGTCCATAAAACCGCTTCAAACAGCGCTGCCTGATACACAGTGGAAAGTTCTGGGGGCTTGGAAACTCAGTAAGCCTCCAGAGTGACAGGGTATTACTAGTGCAACTAGGGCATTACCAGTGGCAGGTCTGAGATAAGTAAGGCTAAACAGAGAATTTTATTTTTTTAGAAAACAAGACTTCGGGAGGTTATTTGCCATCTGTACAGCTGTCATGAAGCTGTGAAGTATGTTGTTATGAGGAACAGAACTTAAAAGGGTTGACAAAGATCTGAATAGTAGAAAAAAATCTCAACCAATATACATTTGACTGCTTATGAGTGAATACCGAAGAGCTCACCTGACAACATAACGCTGTGCATTTCACTTGCTGTAATAAGAGATAGTTTTAGGACATTCAGAGGACAGGACCACAACGATACTTACATTTTCTGATGATCGCTGACCCTATTCCTCAGGACAATGACCTGCATAAGAGAGGGCATTGAGAGTGATGGTGATATTCTCAAAACATTATGGATAACGGCCATCTAACACTTAACAGAAATGAATTGCCTCTATTAGTGTATACCAAAGACTTAGCTTTTTTATGAACCTGGACCCCCTTTGGAAAGAACCTCTTCTCCCACATACACACATCGTCAGGAAAAACAGCATGCTCTCAATATTTAACATTGCTGTGGTGCATGCCTGACCTGTGAAAAAAGTACTGTTTTGACTTGTATAAAGCTTACAGTGTTGTAACATGACAAGTTCCTTATTTAAGAATATTCTTCTTGGATAGTCAAAGACATGATAACATTATTCTACCTTTATTTTTTCTTTTCTCAGTCCAGGGGACCTTTATCCAGGGGATTTGCATGAATTCCTCTGTCTCAAAAACCTTGCTGTAGCCGATTGCTAAATGAGATCAGTCTATATCTAAAAATAAGGCATTTATTAACCTTTGCTGAAGGGCCCTACTGCATAGTATTTTACAATCAAATCAATCATAAGAGGTGAATGCTGCTCAATTATTTGTTTTTAGGGAGCTCTGATTGGCCGCCTTCTTCTTCTTCCTCTTTTTGACTGCTGCTGGATAATACTTCTGCACATTAGAAAATGTTTGCTCAGTTGGGTGTGGCAGCACTCTGTTCAGCTTCTTTCAATCCATACCATTGTGGACAAGCCAGAACAAGATAAACAGAAATCAAAACCACATTTCATTTGATATGTTGTGCTGAAGGCACTTTGTCAACAAAGGTAAAGAGGGCCCTTACCCAAAAAATCCCATAATCCTGACTGGATCCTGTCTGTCTGTCATCATAGCTATTTGTGTATAATATTTGTATTGCTGTGCTTCATACAGAGTGAACAACATAAATCGCTGCACTTGACGGGAAAAGCTGTAAAGGGTTTCTTTGCATCAGTCCAGTCAACATTTCTGTCCATGTTCCATTACATCAGGTCCTGAACATTATTTTTTCTTCTATTTTCTTTTCTTCTATTTTTTCTTCTGATTTTTTTTACTTTATAACAAAAATCCACAGTAATTTCAAATTCTTCACTTTCCTAGAATAGGAAATAGATATTGTGTACCTGTTTCAGTTACACTGTGTGCTTCAGTATAATCTGATTGAATTAAAATTGATTAGGTATTGATAAATCATACAGACGTTTACAGGTATAAAGTTATTTATAATGAACTTTGTCATATATTGTACCTACCCTGTATCATTAGGTGAAACACCTTGCCCGTTTTTGTTTCTGAAATAGCACTATGCCTAATTTTCACAGTAAGACTGGTTAATTATTTTATGAATTCCCTCTTTTAAATGAATGGGTAATAACAAATTTGATAGCTAGATACCTAAATACAACAGCATTTTATGCAAATGCCATGTTGTATTTTCATATTGCATATTTAGCTGAAGAAAATAATGCTATCAAAACAATAACACAAATCATAAAACAATCTTATACACAACTTCTAAAACCAAATGTACTATTGAAGCAACATTTAGTCTGACTTAAATTCCAGCTGTATATTTTATAGTGGTTGCCAGCCATGTTCTGTGTTTTTTCAATATCCAATGTGTTAAAACGAAATAAAACTGTTTATTGAAGAATGGAGAGTTCATAGATCTTTGTAGTTTTTTTTTCACAAATAATTTGAAGATGAAGGGTTAATACAGAGCATACTCAATGCACATACAGTATACAACAGAAGTGAGTACACCCCTGTGCAATATCACTTAAATGTCAAATGATTCAAAATTGTATCACCTCTCAATAATTGCATTATTTCTAAGTTGACAAGTAGAGTATATCCTCTTATGAACAATCAAAAATAAATACTTTAGAAAGACTATATTGAAAATACAGGTCTCAAAGTAGAAACTCAATGCAACAAAAGTGAATACACCTGTGATCACTGACACACAAGTTAGAAAACCCTTGATCATTGAAAAAAAATTGAGTACACCTGTGATTTCAGATTAGCCTAATTGCATGAACATGATTATAAAATGACCTGTGAACACCAGAACTTTCTCAGTTTTGGACCTATGGGCTGTGTCTATCTGCATGTCTGCACATGGAAAAGAATTGCCAGAGGAACTGAAAAATCTGATTGTGAGACTTCACAAAGATGGAAAAGGATACAGGAAGATTGGTGACCAACTAAAAATCAGTCGAAACACAATTGCAGCAGTAATCAGGAGGTATATAACAAGTCATAGTACCACTAATCATAGCCACAGTGGCTGTCCTCCTAAAATGACCTACCTCTGAAAAACAGACGGGCAAGTGCTTCAGACTTGGCACAGGGGTTATCAGAGGAAATTGGAGTTTCTGTGACAGCTCAGACAGTGCGAAGGACATTGCATAACGTCAACCTCTATGGACGGTGTTCAAGAAAAAAACCCTTGCTTGCTCTTCAGCACAAAACTGCAAGATTAAACTTTGCTAAAGAACATGAAAAGAAGCCTCATGAATATTGGAAGCACATGCTTTGGTCAGATGAGACCAAGATAAATTTGTTCACCTCAGATGGGGTCCAGCATGTTTGGCTTGAACCTGGCCAGGACTGCTTTGGAAATGGAGTTGGGTGATCACAGGATGACATGTGTGTGAACATTGTGAGACAGCGGGTGAGACCTAACATGGTGACGTCCTCCTAAACTTCAGGCAAACAGAAACACCGCAACAAAACTTTCGCCTGGATTTTTTTCTTTTCTCATGACTTGTACTGTTCCCGACATTGGATTTCCTAACTCTTCAACCGTGGATAACCTGCTCTCCTTCATCGACGACTACTTTTATAACCTGTGCATAATGGCTGCTAAACCCAGCAAAAAACAACCAAGACGAGATTGGTCTACCGAGACGGAGGATGAAACAACCATGATCGAGGTCAGTGTACTCCATTCTATTAAGAACAAACTCTCAATACTGGGATTACTGCACGCAGACCTCAAAGACCTGAAATCCAGTCTCGAATTCTCCCAGTCACAAATCGAAACGCTCCAGAAAGAAAACAATGAATTAAAAGGAACAGTCACAACTTTATCTGCCCAAGTCACTAATCTGGCTAATGAAAACAAAGCAATGAAAGAATCAATCTTAGATCTCCAATGCCGCAGCATGCGTGATAACCTGATCTTCTCCGGAATACCCAAACAAACACCAGACAACCCAGAAGCTGCAATCAAGCAATTCATGCAATCAGCCCTGAAATTACCATCGGACACTGTAAACAAAATAACGTTTCACCAAGTTCACCGCCTCGGCACAAAACACACCAACAATGAAAGACTGAGACCCATAGTCGCAAAATTTGAACATTACAAGCAAAAAGAACTTGTAAAAAGCAAAGGAAGAGAACTAAAAGGGACTAATTATGGCCTCAGCGATCAGTTTCCCAGAGAAATACAAGAGAGAAGAAAAAACTTCTCCCGATCCTGAAGCAACTTCGTGAAAAGGGAAGACGAGCTGCATTGTCTGTGGACAAGTTATACGTCGACGGGCAGCTCTACCGTGACTGCAACATCACCACCTGGATTTAGTTACCCAAAACATACAATAGCCCATACGCCAATATGAATACTAAACCTTAAATGTACACCCTGCTGTCTACTGCTAAACAAACACTACACTTATCAATCTTATCAATCTTTATCTCTCTCTATCCCTCTCTCTCTGTTTCTCTCTCTCCCTTCTCCTTTCACTCTTTTTCTCCCTCTTTCTCTCTTTCTCTGATTCTGTCAGACTCTCCTTTTATGTTTAATAACAGTCTCTGTCTTCGTGTCTCTGTGTGTCTAACTGTTAAAGGTAACTTCAGAAACATGTGTAAAGGGGAATTTGTATGGTGTTGTAACGGGGGTGATTATGATGAACCTGTTCCAGATGTCAATATCTCTACTTTCACCCCTTTTTTCTCCTTTCTTCCTTCTTTTTACCGAACTGCTATCCACTATCACAGAAATATCAATGTCACGCCAAACTGCAATCCAAATACGGCAAACTACATATACCACATATTCCTAACACACACAAATCTCTACATACAACACATAGCTGTAAAATTAATCCTGAGCCATATCAATGATTTCACTCAAATCTGTAACCTGGAACATCCGTGGGGTTAGTTCACAGGCAAAGAAAACTAAAATTATAAACTACCTGATCAAATTGCAAGCAGACATATGCCTGATACAAGAAACTCACTTAACAGAATCTGAAAATCAGAAATTGAAAACCCCACAATTTAATCAAGTATACTCATCAACTTACAATTCTAAGAAAAGAGGCGTGTCAATTTTAATAAACAAAAAAATTCCATTAATCCATAACACTACCGTCACTGATCCTGAAGGGCAATATGTTATCAATGCCACCATTAATAACAACAACTTCACTATTGCAAACATATATGGACCCAATATGGATGACCCTGCTTTCTTCCATACATTCTTCGATTCACTATCCAACGTATAAAATTCTACAATCATAATTGGAGGTGACTTCAATACAGTTATTAATCCCACTTTAGACAGATCATCCACCACCGTTAATACTAGAAAATGGCACTCCACAGAAACATTAAAACAATACATGAGTGATTTTGGTCTTGCCGATAGTTGGCGACTGAAAAATCCATCAACCAGAGAATATTCAAACTTTTCACCACCCCATCAATCATTCTCTCGTATTGACTTTTTTCTCATCAGTAACTCAATTATATCTGATATTTCAGATTCCAAAATTCATCCCATCTTAATCAGTGATCATGCCCCTGTATCATTCAATCTAAACACCAGATAACTCAAACAACCCATCACAAGATGGAGATTTAACACTTCTTTGCTAGAAGATTCTGATTTCAACACATGCTTCACAAAAGAGTGGGCATCCTTCAGGGAAATAAACGATTCTCCGGAAATTTCATCCACACTACTTTGGGAAACAGCAAAAGTAGTAATGAGAGGAAAAATCATATCATACTCATCATACAAGAAAAAAAGGGACAGGAACTCAAAAAAAATCTTGAACAAAAAATCAAAGAACTGAATGACACATACGCTAAAAATCCCACAGACCAAGTTCAGAAGGAATTGACAGAAACTAAATCACAGCTCAACAATATCATAAATTAAAAAACCCAATTCCTGATACAAAGACTCAGACATGATCATTTTGAACACAATAACAAATCAGGAAAATATCTGGCTGACCAACTCAAACGAAATAAAGAAAAATCAACTATACCAGTCATAAGGAACTTGGCAGGGAAAACCATGCAGTCACCCCAAGAAATAAATTATGCATTCCGAGACTTTTACAGCAAATTATACACCCCTGACAAGGAACCCAATTCAACAGATATTAACTCCTTCCTCAGTAATATAGAATTACCTCAACCTCGACTCAACAAGGAACAAGCAGATCAACTAGACACACCACTAACAGCTAATGAACTCCACACAGCACTCAATAAGATGCCAAACAATAAAGCTCCAGGACCTGACAGCTTTCCTGCTGAGTTCTATAAACATTTTTGGAAAACAATCTCTCCACTGTTTTTCAGAATGGTACTTAACATTAAACACAACTCAACAATTCCACCACACATGAACACAGCCCTCATCTCAGTACTACTGAAACCCGATAAAGACCCAACTCTCTGCTTCAGCTACCACCCCCTATCACTCATCAGTACAGATCTCAAAATTATCAGCAAAGCACTAGACACCCGAATCGAAACTGTAAACCCATCACTAATCCATCCAGATCAAACCGGCTTCATCAAAGGAAGACACTCATCAAATAACATGCACAGATTATTTAATCTAATTAATATAACAAAACAAAATGAAAACAATAATTGTATCATTAGATGCAGAAAAAGCATTTGAAAGAGTAAATTGGAAATTTTTATTCAGAACACTGCACAAATTTGGTTTCGGAGAATCGTTTATTCAGTGGATAAGAATACTGTACAGTTCACCAATGGCCACAGTTGTTACTAACGGATTAACATCACAGAGTTTCACACTGCACAGGGGAACCAGGCAAGGATGCCCACTCTCTCCATCACTTTTTGCCCTGTTCATCGAACCTCTCGCTGCTGCAATATGTCAAAATAACAACATCAAGGGAATCCAAAGCCTCAACACTCATCACAAGATTAGCCTTTATGTGGATGACATTTTGCTTTATCTACAAGAACCATCTAACTCTCTACAAGAAGCCTTCAACCTCATTAACTCATTCTCCGAACTTTCCGACTATGCTATAAACTGGACAAAATCAACAATTCTACCCATATGTGGTGATGACTGGAATGCTGCAGCTCAGAGCCCACCTCTCCCCATTCCCACTGGTAATATTAAGTATCTGGGGATAAACATTTCCTCCAGACTGTCAGAGTTGTTTCACCTAAACTTCATTCCATTAATAAAAACAATAGAAGATGACTTGAACCGCTGGATAAATTTACCCCTATTGTTAATCGGCAGAATAGCAACTGTAGAAATGATCATACTACCAAAAATTAATTACCTTTTCACAATGGTTCCGACCCAGCCTACCACTAAATGGTTTAACTTACTAAACTCCATAACAAGCAAATTCTATTGGAAAAATAAAACACCCCAAATCAAATTGGCCACATTACAGAAACACAAAACTCAAGGAGGATTAGAAGCTCCAAACTTCCAAAATTATTATCTGGCAAATCAACTACAGTATATCACCAATTGGATTCACCCAAACCAACAGAACAGCTCATGGTTAGAAATAGAACAGTCAGAATGCAAAGAAATTTCAATCTCCGATCTACCATTTCTCAACACCACTATAAAACACCATAACTGCTTTAACAACACCGTAATTTCAACAACTCTGACAGCCTGGTGGAAAATCAACAAAATCTTCAAATATACAATGAAACCCTGTAAATACACTCCAATATGGCACAACCCTGATTTTCTGCTCAACAAAACACCACTTATCTTCAACACATGGAAACAAAGTGGTATCACACATCTCCACCACCTTTTCAAGAATAACCATTTCATTACTTTTCAAGATTTGATCCAGAAGTACAATGTCAGGAAAGGACAATACCTTCAGTACCTCCAATTAAAGTCCTTAAATGTCCTTAAATCTAAAATCAATACATCAAATAACAAGTTACTCCCATCCCCACTAGTAGTAGGAATCAACAAAATAATCAACTCAAAGAAAATTCTTTCCAAATTATATAAACTAATATCCACCATAGACTCAACAATTTCCATCCCAATCAAAGCCTGGGAAAAAGACATCTTTCACTCCCGATATCCCAAATTCTGGACCCAAATCTGCAGGAACACCTTCACAATGACTAACAATACTAACCTACAACTAATACAGTACAAGGTAATCCACAGAGCACATATCACCCAGCACAAGATGTATAAGATGAGACTCACACACATGCTCACACTGCACATTAAGCACCCCAGATAATCACCTCCACTCCACCTGGCTCTGCCCACCAACACAATGTTCCTGGCAAGAAGTCATTAACAGAATTTCTGTTATCATGAGCTGTAGCATTCTGCTATCTCCTTCCCTCTGTCTACTTGGAGATCTCTCAGTAATAAACCCACCAATCCAAAATACAAAACCCATACTCATTGCCTTAACTATCGCCAAGAAAACTATCCTATTAAACTGCAAAACTAGAAATACATTAAACATCATGCAATGGTTAAACTTCCTCAAAGAATATACTCCATGGAACAAATTACATTCCAGCACCAAACCCCACACTTTGAAAAGGTTTGGGGCTCCTTTATCATATCTTTAGACTTGCCTGTTAACTAACCCCACCAACACACACACACACACACACACACACACACACACACACACACACACACACACACACACACAGATCACAAACCCTCATCAAAATCTTATTTTCTTCTTTTCATCATCTTACTGTCTGATCTCATCTACATCAGCACCTAAATTCCCCCATTAAATCCCATACAACCCATTATATTGAATGCTTGGTCTTGTTCATGTCGGTCTGTATGTCTGTCTGTCTGTCTGTCTGATTGCCTGTGTTTTTTTTTTGTTAAATCTATTTTTTTTTCTCCCCTTGTATGATTATCTGTGTCATTTCCTTGCTGTATGTTTTTTGCGTTGTACATGTTTGAAAAAATAAATAAATAAATAAAATTTAAAATAAAGAGCCTGGCCAGGACTACCACAGTGAATGCATAGTCCCGACAGTGAAGCATGGAGGTGGGAGTGTGATGATATGGGGCTGCATGAGTGCAAAAGGTGTTGGGGAGATGACATTTATAAATGGCACCATGAATGCCTGTGGATATACCAAAAGACTGGCTGACAAGATGACTCCCAGTCTCCAGAAGCTTTTCAGAACAGGAATATTCCAGCATGATAATGATCCAGAGCACACTGCCAAAATCATGCAAGAGTTTCTAAAGAAGAGAAAAGTGAAAACTATGACCTGGCCAAGTATGTCACCTGACTTGAATCCAACAGAACACCTTTGGGGTATTTTAAAGAGAAAGGTAGAGCAACACAACACCTCCAGCAAAGAGCAGCTGAAAGAATGGCAGAACATCTCTCCAGAAATTTGTGCAACACTGGTATCCTCCATGTCGAGGAGGATTGAGTCATCAAAAATAAAGGTGGACATACGAAGTGTTGAAAAAATAAAAGATTTGAATCTCAGTAATGAAAGGTGTACTGACTTTTGTTGCATTGAGTTCCTACTGTGGGGCCTGTATTTTTAATATAGTAAATCTAAACTGTTAGTTTTTACTTTTACATAAGAGCGAATACCCTACTGTTCAACATAGAAGTAATGCAATTACTGTAAGGTGAGACAATTTTGAATCATTTGACATTTAAGTGATATTGCACAGGGGTGCACTCACTTCTGTTATATACTGTAAATCTTCCATACTTTAAGCAGTATACTTCCAAGTAAACTGAAGCAGACAGGCTCCTCTTAGTCTGTCTATTAATTCATCAAATTTGAATAAAAAATAAAAGTCTTAAATGCTATTATTGTAGTAAATACTAAACAAATTGGTAAGCAGAGGCTGGTAACAGTATTTTCCATCTGTTTATTAAAAGTGCAAAAGGTGTCCAGCTAATTTTTACCGCCCTTTTTTCATCTGACTTGATAAATTACATCTAGCCTATACTTTGTGACTTAGTAGACACTCTTATCTAGACTGAATGATCATGTTAAAGAAACATTTGCCCCAACCTCCACATAAAGTAATTGCGCAAACTAGACTTCAGATGTGCAGACTGTACCTCATACTTCTGCCGTGCGACCTGATACTGAAGTTCGAATTTCTCCGCCTCCAGCTGATGTATCCGCTGCCAGAGCTCAGTGGCCTTCTCCCTGCAGCAGAAGAGGAGACACTTAGGGTCCACCCTGTTCTGCAGCTCTGACCTCCAACTGACCTGGGAGCCGCCAAAGCAGATCCGCCTTACTTCAACTTGTTCTCATTCAGACCATCGATGCTCAGCTCCTTGCGGCGTTCACTCAGGATCCTCCTTTTCTTCTCTCGCTCTGTCTGTCTCTTGCCCCCACGCTTCTCCGTCTGCAAGGGCACGAGATTCACCATGAGGACACCTCAAACAGACATGACTGGGTCATTTGCATTGTTTTCCCATGACGTTTACAATAGCTGTAACTTTACCTTTTGCACATAGCCGCTGTAATGCAGGCTGGTGAGCACCTTCTTCTTCTTTGCATCATCATCTGCCTTCTTCTTCGCCTCCTCCTCCTCTTTTCGTGCCTTCTCCTCCTTTAAACAGGAAAGTGATGGATCTGTTTGAAGTTCTGCTTTTTTGCGTGCATTGTGTTCCATCCTGATTGTGTGTTTTACATTGAAAGCTTGCTGTGCATTCTAGAATCCCTTGCATTTTCCTTATGTATTTTGCTTCCTTAGGTGGTGACAGTGCCAAGAGGGCCAATGGCAAACAAACAAGTTTTCCTCCTCCTTCAATAAAATTAACAGAACACACTCTCATGATGACTCAGAAAATGTGTATAACCATTCTTAGCTGTAGCACAGGCATTGCCACAGACTCGCACAGTGTGATGAAGTGACTTACCGCCAACCTGGTCTGACGTTCCTTTTCTCTCTCTGCGCGGATCCTAAGCTGCTCTGCACGTTCAGAGCGCCGTTTCTCCTGGAATTCAGAGTGGGAAACAGTGGCCAGTAAAAAGTAATCCTAAACAGTTAGCCCTAAATCGTATTCATAGTATCAAAGTAAAGCTTGAAGCACTCCTATCATGTAACTGCATCAGCTCCTCTCTCTGTCCAAGAAGTATATGAAATGTTCAAATGTTCCGTATCTTCCGTAATTCCTGTCTCCAAACACACAACTTTATGCATGGAAACTCACATAGCTCATGTCCTTATGCATACAGTTGAATATGTGCAAACCAAGTTCAGGGTCAGTACTATGGTCAAGGGTATAATAACAGCGACCTACTTGAGGGTCAAACTGAAAAGCTACTGGTTACATATCCAGCTCCTTAACTGTTGCTCTACGTTAATAAATCACAGAACTCACAATCCTGTCTTTGAGGTGCAGGAGTTCCTCCTCTTCCTTCTTGCGGCTCTCAAAGTGGGCCTCAATCAGTGTTTGCAGCTCATTCAGGTCCTTCTCCATACGCTTGCGGTGAATGTCCTGCAGGGGACAAAGGGGAGATCTGGTACAACTGCAATGTCTGGTGATCATCACTTATGTTTGGATGTATTAAATAAAAATATCAAGCCATAATTAATATGTCAAAAATATGAATTTATCATCATTTATTCACATTTATCACTGATTAGCACTTTAATTTTTTTGTTTTTGTATTTGTATCCATTTTCACCCAACATTTTAACACAATAATTAGATACACACACACGCAAGCCACAATTGTTTTTCACACTAGAAGTCCCAGAGGGCAGCAGGAAGCAGATGCCGTGTTCTTGGTTAATTTTGTGATACATGATTCCTTAAAATATATGCAACAGCACCTAATCAGAGGTGCACTCACATCAAAGTCGACTTTCTCTCCATCTGGGATCTTGGGTGCTCCAAGGTTGGGTACGAAAGTTGGTCTGAGGAGAACATATCAGACAGCACTCATGACCTTGAAATAGAGGCTTAAAAACATACACTTTTTACCTCACCCAAAAAATGTAATTATAATTATTTAAAAAATTAAATTATAAAAAGGGTACTCTCTCATTGAAACTGGTATCTAATTATTATTTTCTCTTTTTTTCCCTTAATATTAAAATGGTTTTATAACTTAACATATTTCATTTGGACAGTAATAGATCACATTAGACAATGATATTACTAATGATGTGAAAGGGTACTTTGCTTTTGTTATACTTGACACACTCATGAATCATACCAATACTCATACTGATATTAATGCTAATTCTACCACTAATAAAAAAATATAAACCTTGAAGATTGCAACTTATGGGTGTTAGTGCCCCATATTTTAAACTTACAAGCCCCCTCTGGCTATTCTACCACATTGATGATGTTGCTTTTGAATGCATATGAAGCTTTTTATTTGATGTGTTAGACATTCACATTTATCCACCCATCACTTACTTCGGTTTGGGCTTAGCTTCTTCTATTTTTCCCAGAATTTGAAAAAAAAAGAGAACCGGGACAAGCCTTTGTCACAAACAAATTATTAAAGACATTCATAGAGCATAAAACATTTAAGACCAGCCAAAATAAAAAATTGCAGCTTAAGTAGAGGATTTTATGTTCTACGGAAGCCGAGAAAGGCCATGCTTGCAATTATTTTTTTTTGCTTGCAATTATTTTTTTTAATGCCGTTATCTCGAGATCACGACTTAATTATTTTGTTATCTCGAGAAAACAAAAGGCCGATTTCTCAAGATAACGAGATAATTTATCACGAGAAAACGACTTTTGTTTTCTCAAGATCACGGGATAATTATGGGGAACTCAAAAATAAGTGTCTGGTTCATTTGATCAACGTTTCCCAAACCTCTCCTGGAGGACCCTTTGTCCTGCATGTTTTAGATCTCCCCCTGCTCCAACACAGCTGATTCAAATGATCAACTCGTTATGAACTCCTGAAGCTGCTTAATAACAAACCAGCTGTGTTGGAGCAGGGGGAGATCTAAAACATGCAGGACAAGGGGTCTTCCAGGAGAGGTTTGGGAAATGCTGCATTTGATCGCACCTGATTTCAGCCTTCAAAATCGCTGTCATGACTGTCGGGGAGAATCTGAATGTTATCTCTAACAGAAAGACAGAATGCAATTTCTGCCTGTGTTAGACCTTGACTGAAGTGCAGTCTGATGCGTTGGTCAGTAATAGGTACGTTTTCAGCTTTAATCAGTTGCAGTTGTCAAGATGCCATCTATGCATGCTGGCATGGCACTCCTGATCTCTGATAAACATTATAAGTAATAATTTTCTCGTGATAACGAGAAAACGAGCTTTGTTATCTCGAGATAATGAGGTAAATTAACCCGTTATCTCGGGAAATCAAGCTTTGTTATCTTCAAATAACGAAATGATTAACTTGTGATCTTGAGATAACGGCATTAAAAAAAATAATTGCAAGCACCGCCATTCTCGGCTTCCGTAAATGTTGTGACAATGGTTGTTTCTTTCTGGAACTGTAATCCATTTTATTTTCTATTACATTTTATTTATCTTTTATGTTTTATGTTATTTTGAAATTTGGTTGAGAAAGTGGTAAAGGTATTCTCCTAGCCTGAAAGATTCACTGCATTGTAGCTTATCCCAATGGGATTCAGGTTTAACCATAACCCCAACACGAAACCTACAATACCAACCCTAACCCTCCCTTTTAATGCCAACCCTACCACTATCCCACTGCCACCAATAACTTTCTATAGCCACTTCCTAACAACATAATAGTTACATACAAATTTGTTAATAAAACTAATATGACTACAGTTCCAAAAACCTGCTCATGCTCATGGTTCATATTGGCAGTGTATACACTAACATAAAAATACAGACAAGAATAAGTGCAAAAAGACCCAGATCTGTTGGATAAATACAATCAGACAAATACATCGATATATTTTAGTTCATTTCTAGTTCAAAAAAACGCAGACAGTAATAGATCAGACACAGCAATGATAAAAGCAGACATTCAATTATTCAAATAAAATGAAATCCTCTAATAATTAAGGAAGGGTTATGTTTTGTGATTACACATGAAACCTTAGTAAAATGGTCAATCCTCCCCCCGACCACAAACACACACATATGCATACAGTGCATATATAAATATACATACATACATACATACATACATACATACATACATACAGGCACATACACACGTATACGCACCCACACAGACACACATACTGCCTGCACACATTTCTCAGGTGCACTGCAATTTTGCAATTACCTTCATCTTCTCGTTCTTCTCCTGCGCCTACAATGAGGGTACAGTGTGAAAAACGTAGTAAATAGTTAATAGATGGGACAAACGGCGCCCAGAGGTGAGAGTGCAGGGTCCGATTGGACAGGGAGATATAGCTCTTGCGTCACTAAGAGGTTTCAGAAGCCCAGTCATGTGCTTGCCCTGTGAGCTAAATGCCTTTCGCTTGATCGTATCTCTTTCCAAAACATGAAATAGGGTGACAGGAAACAATAGTTTCAGCATGTAATTGAGGCAGTTAAGCCTGCATTGTATTCACTAAGTGCTTCAAACTCTCAGTTGTGAGCTGTTTTTTCCTGCAATTTTCTGTAGGCCTAAGTAACTCAGTCTTAAAAATAGAAAAATAAAAATCAGAAAATAAAACAAAAACAATGCATAAATTGACTCACCAAGAATTTTTTCTAACTCGTCTATTGTAGGCCTACTTAATGTGCACAAAATTAATTAATTATAGAAAAAATAACGCATCAAAAAAATTAACACAGATTAATCACACTCTATGATGCCCCTTGACCCCATACGTTACTGTGCATTTAAGCATTTATCATACCCAGCTGCAGACTAGCTAGGTTCTTTTATATCATACACAAAACGTATCCACATTTGCGCTGTCGGTAAATGCAAATTAAGTTCGCATTGGTGTAATCAACGATAGCATCGGAACATCTGTAAACTGGAGTAGCCTACACGTATAGTTAAAAGTGCCAGTGCTGTTATACTGAATGGAATGCCTCTTGTCCAATAAAATTACTTGGTCAGAACTAACTGTTGTATAAAGTACAATTTGAACATGAAATGCTTCTCACAGCCAATATTGATATATGTGATTAATTTAGATTAATTAATTACAAGGCATGCAATTAATTAGATTAATTTTTTTAATCACTTGACAGCCCTAGTTTAAACATGGATACGATATAAATGCTGATGGTGGGTATAGCACAGGTGGCACAGGGGAAGGCAAAATCATGTTGATGCCTCAACTGTCATTGTATTCAGCTCTCATTATGTCCCATTCCAGTTCATAGTTTACGCAGTTACATTCACATATGGAAAATACATTATATGGAGAAGAACAAGATAGACATATGTTAACATGCTTTTTCCATACAAACTAGATGCTGCTAATAGATATGAGGCAGAGGAATGCTTCTTTGTGCCTGTAGGTTGAGTTTGCCCCGGGTTACTCCGGGTGATTGATGAGCACATTTGTCACTTTACCTGCCTCCTGAGCATCATCTCTTTCCTCCCCTCCAGTCTCCTCCTGGGCTCCTTAAACAGAGAGATTCCATCACTCACTGAATCACTTGTTCTCTTGTTCACTCAGTTGTATATTCACTCCAATTCTCATTAACTCCCTCACTTATTCCCTTACTCTCTTCTTGATGCACCAGTTCACTCCCAGTGTCGAAGACTGTCTCCCTGATTTGCTTTCTCTCTCACTCACTCAATATCTCACCAGTTCACTAAAACTCGCTGATTTACTCACTCGCTTCCTCACTCATTTATTCACCCTCTCACTGACTCAGGCACTGTTATGACTACCCCAGATTTTTCGCCTCCACCTTAAAAAAGAACCCTGATCTGCTGGTCTCTGACAATCATGAGACACTTGAGATGATATTATCTCAGAAAAACATCTCTGCTGTTTTCTGCCCATTGGCATCTGTGATGATAAAGCCTGGGTGTGGCTGTACTAGGTAACACATTCCTCTTGGAAAGCAGCCGCCCTTGGCTTACAGCAGACCAAGTTCTGACAGACAAAAATTTCTTGCTATAAGACAAAATTACTATAATATAATTACTATAATACTGGGCTCCTGCAGACTGTTCAGCTATGGTCTTAACTGATATTTGATATTTTTCTATTTTATATTTGCTTTGTGTGTGTGTGTGTGTGTGTGTGTGTGTGGGTGTGTGTGTGCGTATGCATGTATGTGCATGTCTCCATTTCTACAGCCTGCTTTACCTTGCTCATGGCCCTAGTCCTTCAATAACTTGTATAAGTCATGTAACTGCCTGCTTACATAAAGTATGGGTACCCAGTTGCAACAGCACTG
This sequence comes from Megalops atlanticus, assembly GCA_019176425.1. Classification (NCBI taxonomy): domain Eukaryota; kingdom Metazoa; phylum Chordata; class Actinopteri; order Elopiformes; family Megalopidae; genus Megalops; species Megalops atlanticus. The sequence goes on from CM032879.1 coordinate 17,504,358, forward strand.
TTACCGACATCCAGTTGACACAGCAAAGCAGCCTAAGTGACGTTAGTGCTTCTCAGCCCTAAAGAGCAACACTTTCCCCTGGCACAACAACCCAAGCAGTACTACCTTCCTCTTCCACTGTCTCCTCTGCCTTCAGCTCTGCCTCTTCTACCTCCTCTAATGCATCTTCCTCCTCCTCCACCTCCTTCAGCTCCTCCACCTCTTCTGTGCCAAGCAGCAGTGTGCGGTGAGGCAGTCATTGGCCAGGCAGGATCCAAGCGCGGCAGCCACAGCACAATGGAGAGGCAAGCACAACAGCACAACCAGACAGCAAAGCTTTACAGTCATGCAAGCGACTGCCAAACACAACAGGAATGACATCTGCAATGAGTGATGGGGATGCTGCTGCCAAATTGTGGGGAATAAAAACCCTCCGGTTTTAATATTGATGTGCTGATAAACTGGAAAAAGTCATGATGAAGATGATGAACTTTTTGCCCTAAGTTGAAGAAGGTTCCCATTGTGGCTTTCCATGAGGAAAGGAATTCCAGGGAAAGTGTCTGGTTTTACAGGATCAGGTGTTTATCAATCATGCCAGAATTGAGCTATTGATGTTTTGACACCTTCATAAATCAAACCAACTGTTTTCCCTGAGGAGAATTTTCAAATAAATATTGACTTCCCAAAACCTTATTGGTAATTGTAATGATGATCTTTTTTTCTTGAGATCAGTCAAAGGTGCTTTTTACTGTAAGTCTCTGTCATCTTGTCAAGGCCAAATCTCCAATCATAGAATGGTTGTTGGTGACACATTCCTTCTGTTTCATGCTGGTATTGTTGATTACTGTTGACTATTATTACACGGAGGACAAACCCATTCAGAGGAGCCAAATTTGCAATGCCAGGAGCACGTCTGTCCTGAATGTGTGGTGCTTTCGAGATGTCCCAGCAGACAAACAACAGTCAGAAGGGAAAGCTATCAATGTTGTTTAAGTAATTCAAAACCGCAAGTGACTTGACTGCTATATCAGCATGGCATTTATGAAACTCTATCATAAAAACCAGATACACCATTGGGAGTGATCTGGCCTTCCTTAATTAGAGCTTAATTGGGAGAATAATGTGTCATTATGGCCAGTAGTAGATGTGGTTGCTCAAGGAGCTGGAATGCTTTAAGCACCAGTGTCAGTGCCGACCACAATGGCGAACAGGTGTGATAAAGTCAGGGATGGCTAGGGTGGCCCTTGGGGAAGCTTCAGAGTGGGGACAGAAATAGGGCTGGAACGCTACCCCTCCACCCATGGGTAATGCGTTGCTGCCCTTTGCATTTCCCGGGCAAAGCTAACACACACACACAAGTGCTCCTGCATGTCACACTCCTCCTTCCACACAGCATGAAGTCTTATGAAGACCACGCTCTATGTGAGTATGCAGCTTGGATTATGGTTCAGCCATGACTGGAATTCTAACACTGCAGCTACTGCTGCCAATTTAGCATTTATTAGTTGTATTACTACTGCTACGTAATACTTCTCCAATTCTGCCTATTGTTAGCAGTACATCTACCAATGATAGTAACAGAAAGGTTGTACAGTTTTGCAAACAAAGGACTGGATACACACCACTGAAATAACTGAAACTATGTACTTACAACCAGACTCTTATATAGTTATTTTCCTATCATTGTATTGTTCAGGTATCAAATTCTCAGTAATTTCCTGGTTTGCTTAAGGCAAGAATTCAGTTTTGCATTATTAAAAGCCTGCAGGTACTTTTCCTAGGATGTTGTCAGCTCAGATTTGATGGGACCAAAGCCACTTCAGAAATTCAGTGACAAACCCTTTTATCATGTGAAAACCACACCTATGTGAATGCCTACTAAATATGTCACCATATAAAAAACATGTAATTTTCTTCTAAAATGTCTGTATGTAACACTTCACCACATTAACCAAAATCCTTTAGCAATATTAATGATTTAATGCAATTTCTTACCTTCCTGTTCCCTGAAAAATGAACAAATATATGATTATTTTGGAAATAAATAATCAAATAACCAAATATCATTGGTTTTTCAAATGATATTTGTCTATCTCTGTTAATGTCTCTCTTGATTGTACTGGCTCTACAGCTGTAATGCACACACACACACACACACACACACACACACACACACACACACACACACACACACACACATCCTCCCTTCTTACACTTCTCTTTATGTAAGTAGATGAAGCACACATTCCCCATATGGTTAGATGTTATCAAATACATTCCTGTGAACAGGCAGAATGTTAACATTAAACTCACTCATTAAACTTACTCATATTCAACTTCCTCTGCATCTGACATATTCAGATCTCAGCCTGTACAACAATAAGAGAACTCAGGGCAGGAAAAGATGCTTTCTCTGTAAGCACATTTTCACATAAAATCCAACCAATCAATCGATCATGCAATCCATCCAACCAATAAATCCAATAAATCTATACAATGTTAAATATTAAGGACATTGTCCTAGACCTTGTAGGATTGTACTAAAGCAACTCCTTGTGTCTTCATTTGTTATTAATTTGTAAAACTGTGTACAAATATTATTCAGAGGTTTACATCTTAGGATAAATAAGCAACAATATAGTAAAAATGTGGTAACATTGCAATATGAACATGCCTTAATGTAAGTCCTCAAGTCTGTTGGTCATTACACAGACATAGAGAGTAAAGTAATAATTAGTAATACTGAAAATAAGTGCCTTCAGAGCTCTAATGTGTTTCCGACCATTTAATAAATGAAATACATTGACAGAAATGTGTTCTATTGGTTGTATTTTGTATTAAATTGCAATATTTCACAGTAATTTTTCTAACAGGTATGTCTGTAAATGCATAAAACTATTACTGTTAGTAAGCAATAAATTCACCTATTCCAGTTATTAGCATTACATTTATACAACCTGATAAAGCAGAGTTGACTATTACTGTATATGTATTACAATACAGCACTCCTGTATTGGGTATAATTATTAACATAAAATTTCTCCTCTTTATGATAGAAACAAACCCATTTTAAATTCGTATCATATATTAAACACAACAGTAGTCCAAAAACTGTCTTTGGCTTTTAGTTTTTTTTTTTTCCTTTTGTGAGGTCAGACTTACCTGGAGTATGACTTCAGATGGTCAAGGAGATCTATGAGACAGCTCTGCACAGCGTTCCCTTTCTGTGAAAGCATCACTTTTTAAATGGTCCAGATGGTCATGTGACTGCTCCCTGGGGCTACACTTGGGGGCCTGCGATGCCATTGTCAATGAAATAGAGAGGGGAGACACAAAGAATTCTCCATTGGTTCCTACTGCGTCTATTTTTAATCCAACAGGCAGAGTGTACCCCCTCCCTCATATCACTGCCTCCAGAAAAGTGGTTCTTTGTTTCAGCAGGGGAAGGAAGAGGTGCCAGGTTAGTCCTGCTATTCTGAATGGATGAACAGTAATGGACACCCTTGGGCTTGTGGCCACAGATACAGCACAGGCTGTGAGGTGTTTTATAGGTTAGCCTTCTTGCTGGGATAGCTTTCTGCCTTGGCGCAGCTGGCTAAAGCAATCACACACCCTGGCACAAATCTCTGTTCACTATTAATACAAAGCCTTGATTGATGTAAGGCACAACATAAGATCTGTCCTCAGCTTTCATTAAGGGATTTAGACAAGCATCATGCATTTTCCTTTTAAAGACTCATTTTCAACGAATCCAGGTGAATCTCAGTTTTGATTTGGAATACAGCTGGACTCTGAATAAGCGTGTTCTCTATTTTTACACTGTCTAAAAGTTTGGTCTTCTGCACAGCTGTTGCCAGACACTTCCCTGATCACACCCAACAGCGTGACAGCGATATCCTTTAATACCATGCCACATCTATTAATAATCAGGCTACTGTATTAACACATGGATACAGCTAAGACACTACTGTCACAGGGCCAAGACAAATGCACAAACACTGATTTCTTTTCTATTCTTTTCTTAAAGGTTACTGCCACATGAGGAGACATGCGGACCACGGCTTCTGAGTTTTAAGGAATTTGTTCCAGGCTAAGCACTATGGTCCAGGTTTGAGCCCATCCCGCAAACTGGATTCATTCCATCGCGTTAAGGGTCTGTTACTTGGCCAGGGTTCTCTCGTCACACCACTCTCAGAAGCCTGCAACACACTCATCCATGCACCTATGACATCTGGCAGATGCGTACTCTGAAACTCCTGGAGTGTGAAATAGTCACATTGGCTTGGCGTATATGTGCATTGGAGGATTGTGCTCCCATGTGAGTGCAGAGGTTGTGAGATAAGCCTGATGTACAGTTGCCCATCAACAGAGCTGGGTGCAAAGTGAGGAAATAAAAAAGGAAGGTGATTGATGTATCATAGTGTACCTGGCTTCCTTTGCCAAGTCAGGTTGCACAAGTTAACTTCTCGTAGGGCTTGAATGGTGTTGTGCTCACACTCACTGGTCTGTGAGTGTTGTTAGCCTGGTCTGACTCTGTTGCTCATTTAACTTGAATGGATACACTTAAGCTCTTTTTTGCTGTAAGTCTCTCTGGATAGAGCATATGCTAAATGCATGTAATGTAATGTCTAGATTTGACTCTGGAGAGTGAAAAATGCATCGTCTTTTTTATATCATCATAGACTGTTATTACCATGTCGTATTTGTTGTGTCCTTCCATGAGCCAGTTTCATTTCAGTCCAGAACATGTATGTGATTTTAAGAGACAAGCTAAAACCTGCAGGTCTCTGTGACATGGACAAAAGCTGAGGCATAGCAAGTTGCATTTGATCACAGCATTGGAGCAATACTGCCATCTAGCCCACATTACATGAGCTACACTTTATTGAGCAGAAATTTTCCACATAGATATCAGTGTTTTTCTGCAACTTGCTAATCTTTCTAATCTCTAGCTAATGCATCCTGTGAGCATTTAGACCCACACAGGTATGAACAAGTCTGGCTAAACAACGGACACGCCCAGTTATAGTCACATCAAATGTTAATGGCACGTCTTTTCAAAGAGGAAAAATGTGTGACACCTTAATCTTTATAGCCTACACTGTCATTTCATGGAGATCTTGAAATTCAGATGTGTCAGTTTGAGATCACCACACCAAAAAATTCTTACCATTGATTCAGGGATGATACAGCCGCTGTGATGTACAGAGCATGGCATTTTGCGTGTAGGTGTTCAGTCTTGTTCTTGCAGTCTGCCACCCTGCAAACATTGTGGACTTCCATGTATGCATTTCTTGCTGAAATTCAGACAGATTGATATGTTGGTATGTTCATTTCAGTAACTGGAGTGCAACATATATTTTGCATTTTGTTTTCACAGAAATTATAATGAGCTCCATCAACTAGTTGATTGATATTTTCACAGAATACATGAACACATGATGTCATTTCACAATATTGCAGTATAATGGCTACTTAGTGGAAAAGACTGATCCTGTTTGTTTCAAAATTGTCAAAGTCTGGAAAGTTCATCCAAATATTAATAAATCCAGATTGGCAAATGAAGTTGGTTTCATCTGACACTGATAAACCCTGAAGACTGGTGCATGTATTCCCTGTAGGAATAGGACAGTCCAATTTAGTGCTTATTCATGTTGTCAATATAGGAAATTTTAAGATGATATATCCATGCTATAAAAATTTTACCTCCTTAGTAACTATTGCTCAACAATAACAGGGATTTCTGGGTAGACCAAAGAACACAGAACCTGTTTCGAACCAGTTTTTATTTCAGTGGAAATTTCTTGGGTTCCTCTTTGTTGTGCTGTGATGATGTGGTTTGTGACATTTCTTCTGACCTTCCCATTTCGAAGCACAAGATCAGAGTGAAAGAAAAGACTCAGAAGGAAACCCATTTGTATTATGAAATTATTATAAAGCAGTGCGAATAATCTAGAAAAAATGTTTCACAAGTATCAAAAACAATGTCACAAAAGAGTCCATATAGTCCAGACACTCTTACTGTTTGTAGTGCTATGCTATGCTATATCATTTTAGAATACTGAATGAGCTCTCATTTCAGGAGTTCCATTTGTGTCAACCACCTAACACCCACTATGTAATATTCATGTAATATTCATGGAATATATATATATATATATAAGTCCAATGAAGGACTACAATCATCAACAATTTCACAGATATTCACAGATTAAAAAAGAAGAAGACTGCAATCACATGCTGATTTTCTCATGCAAAACCTCTCATAGCGTTCTCTTGCTAGCTAAGAAAACACAGTAGTATGTTAGCTTGAGGAAGACCCCTTATTCTCAGATCAAAACGAACCCTCTCACACCTCGCTGAAAAGCAGCGGGATTGTGACAGTTTGATTGCAAGGCTTCACCACTATGTGGTGCTGTTGTTTAAAAAACCACTCAAAAATTGTGTGCGCAATGTCATCCTGGAGCAGATGATGAAAATTGTAATTCATTTATTTAATTTTTAAATTGTTAATGAATTCAAAATAATTTATTCAGAAAATTCATATCACAACAAATAAGAGTTCCAGTTATATAATGTGTAGAAAGGCAAAGGAAGACTGCCATTAAAAGGTCAGAACATCAGAGCCTTTATTACTAGATGGAAACAACACATTTTAACTGATTGGGTGAGAACACCAAATGCAAATGCGTAAGTAGAGATGATTGCCACGTCCTCACTTTCTTTACTTTCTGTGAAACAATACAAAGAAGAAAAAAAGAGCATGAAATTAATGTACAACATTGAATACACTATTTTCACAGCTATGTAAAGTCTTCTGGCATGCAGAAGTGTGCTGATAATGATGCTGGATTCATTTAAATTCATATCCATATTTTTTTTCACCACCTTGCTTATGTGTATTCATATGGCTGTGCATATATATATGGTTGTGTACATGCCTCCCATGTTAAGACTAGCCCTTATCCTTCTGTATGAGATGCATATGCAGATTGCAGTAAGGTGTCCAGAGCCCAGAGTATTTTCAGGCTCTTTGAATTATCTGCTGCAGATCTTTATCTCACTATCTGAGCCCCCTGTATGTTGTTTCATCAATTTGTGCAGCCCCTGTATGTTCTTAAACTAATGTTTTGGGCCGCTGTATATTCCTAGATCATGGTGGAGCCCCGTATATCCTTACATCACCAGTTGGGGCCCCTGTATATTTTAATATCAGTGCATGAGGTAAGAAGGAGGCATGCGCATGAAGTGCATGCCCCTGTCAGCAGTGCTCATCACTGCTCGTGGCTCATCTATATTCTTACATTTCTATTTTCGGCCCCTATAGTCTCTGACCTCACTGTGTAGGGCCCTTAGCAGCATCAAACATCTTCTTCCTGCCCTCCATGCCAGACATGGCCTCCACGTTCTTCCTCCAGTCGCTGACCTCCACTGGCCTCTCCTGAAGAGTATAGGGAAAGATGTGTGAGAGGAATAAGGTGAAGGTGACAGAATACCTCTCCACATGGCCATATTTTTGAACACTTCATTTGGATTCAATAAGTTTTGAACTTAACTGTGTCCAGATTTGTGTAGATGTGTGTCTTTCACTATTTTTTTGGTTTGGGAAAAAGTCAGCATCCTGCTCTGTATAATTAGCCAGCTGATGAATTGTCCACTAATACTTCTTGAACTTAAACTTTATTTAGGTATCTTTTTTTCATTTTTTTCTTTTTGCATAATAAAAATATGTACAGAACATCCTGGTCAAAGGTGGGTTCAAGGGCACCAGAGTCTGGCATTAGCTGTGTGCAAAGCAAGCACAGAGTGATAAGAGCACATTCACACGAAGATACTCAAGATACAGCGGTTTGGCTGAACACAGAATGAGAAACAGAAGCCTTGTCACAGACACAATGCTGTCAGTGTGAGCAAATATGGATCACACACACCCATTAACAATTCACATTCAGAAACCTGAGTGCTAGCACCCATCATTCCCTGTCTTATATACTTCAATCAAAGAGGTTTGGAGAAGGAAAGAGCATAGCCCAAACCTTTCACCTATGTTTGGGAAGCATGTGTGAATCGCTCAGTCACAACAGTTCATGAGGGGGACTGAGGAGGTGCTAGGACATATCACACACACACACACACACACACACACACACACACACTGAAATATGAATATTCCAAATTCTAATAAATATATTATCATACAAAGCAAAATTCATACATTAGCAAAACATTATCATGCACTAGCAAAATATGTCTGATATTCCCTTTTACTTAAGCATCAGATGTGGAATATGCCGTATCTGACGGTACTATCATTGATTCCTAGGTGTGACTGCTCTATTGCACCCTTGAGCAAGGTTTTCAAACTGAATTTCTTCAGTAATCATCTGGCTGTTTTAATGGATATCATGTAGAGCCTAATGTAAATTCTCTGGAAAAGGCACCAGCAGGTAAGTAGAAATAACAATCAAAAGAGTATTGAAACTGCTTAATTTTTTGTGCTTACCTTCTCAGTGTCCTCTTTCTTGACAGACTTGAGGTTGGCGCGCAGGTCCATTGACACCTTGTGCTTGGAGCCCAGCAGCGATCGCAGGATGGCATCAGCAGACACCCTCACCCTCCGCAAATTCGGACGCTTGAACTTTCCCCTCAGGTCCAGAACCTTAATGTTCAAGTCCTTGATCTTGGGTTGGAAAAAAAGGCAGTGCCCAGTCAGATATTTCCCATGGTGCTCAGTACACCCCACTCTGGGTACAACTTGAATAGTGCAGTGCCCCTGTATAGTGGTGGTGGCCACGAGCTACTGTACAGGGAGGGAGAGAACTCACTTTTTTTGAAACTGCTTTTCATTGCTCTACATGACCAACAAGCACGCCTATATAAATCTGAGTCCACAACTTTGATGCATTTAATGTGGTAGCTGTTGATAGACATGGTATGTAGTTATTTATTTATTTATTTATTTATTTATTGAGCTATTTTCTGACCTAATCATCCCCACAGTTCCCAAGTTTGCATCTCCCTGTGCACTGATACAGGGTGAGTTGGCAACAAAAAAGGTACATTCCACAGCTCCCAGGTGTGGGAAACACAGAGGCGATAGATGACTCCCCTTACAGTGGAGTGCTCTAACATTACACTGGTTTACCTCTCTGGTGTTGTGCAGAACTTTTGCCTCAATGTCATATCGCTCCTCGTCCACCACGTCAATCTTGGCGTGTAGCTCCCGACAAAGCTCCTGCGGAAAGGGAACATAGACATAGAGGTGCTGCTAAGACCCCTCACTCTTCAAAGTTCAATTTGTGGGTCCAGAATGTGGAAGATGCATAAACCGCCTTTATTGGTGATTGTTTCAAATGAATACATATGGGAAAGGGCAAAACAGTGGAAGCAGAAAATTCTAACAGATGACTGTGAAATAACTAATACTATATATTCATAGTAGCTCATAGGTTCATAAGCTATTGATGGAGAGGTAGTTGCATGTGTGGCAGAGGCAGGTGTTAACCTCAGCATTGATATAAGTTTTGTAATGGCTACTGTCATTGTTGCAAGAAGGAGGCTTCACGCAAATCTTACCGCCCTCTTCTTATTACACCAACCATGCTTTTTGTTTTGTGAGTTTAAATGGCAGCATGAAGCCAACAAGCTCCACCTAGTCACTAACTTTGAATCAGTTTAAGCATTGCTCACATCATTCTTGGAGTTGGGATTATGGCTGCATTTACTGATTCTAGAACCTGATTGTTTTTTGGCACCAAGAGTGAAGCTGACAGGAAAGGACAGGGGTGCCTTTAAGGACCATGCTTACCTGGAGCTCAGAGAATGACATGCCACTGGTATTCAGAGGGGGTGCCCTCTCTGCCAGGTACCGCTGTTTCTCCTCCTCCTTCTCCATACTCTCCTGCTCCAGTTCCTCTTTCGCTTTGGCCACCATTAAGCTCTGAGCATTCATGTGCAGAAAACACGGACACACAGAGTTTATGAATGTTTTGACCATATTTCAGTTTAAAGAGGAACTACACATATCAAAATTATGAGTCCCATCAAGAGGTGATGCAGAGTTTGGTGAGAGTTATTCACCATGTGGCCTTCCTGAAACTACAGTCATAAAATTGTCCAAATTAGAGGACACTATATTTATGTACTATATTTAACCGTTAACCAGTTGGTGTAGGGCAGTGGTATTAAAGGTATTGAGATGACCAAAGAGTGATGATCAGCATTACAACTGAGCAGCTCTAAATATCACCCTAGGCTAGGTGATAAAGCTTATTCATTACATTACATTATTATCATTTACACTATTCATGTTCAGGTGTGGAGCTGAGTACATGAGGTGACATCAGCTGCAATACAGGTAGACTCACCTTGAGCATCAGCTTTCGGGAGGCTGAGATCTTGGACTTTCTCTGGGAAAAGAATAATGTTTTCACACTTTTGAGTAACTATTTTGACGTTGCTATCATGCTGTTATAATTTAAGTGGTGCTGTTTCACTGGATTCAGATACACATGTCAAGAACTAAAAAGACACTCTACACAAGTGTCCCATCCAGTTTAATACTGATGAAAAGAATTGACCTGCATCACCTTTATGGCATTTGAGAAGTGAAATCATACGCAAACACACTAATAATGCCTTCTGTTCTGTATTTGACATGCTGTACTGGAGACTTTCACTTCAGCCATACATGCACTTTGATCATGTACACTGTTTTAATGCTGCAGTACATATCTGAGCAGACGGGGTGACATCACTAGTGACAGCTTGTAGCAGCCAGTATAACTGTGAAATAATTGTAAATCTTACCTCTTGCCTGAAAGAAAAAATTGGGACAATATTGGGATGATTAATAATTATATCAAGCAATTTATCATGTGAATACATTATGATTCACTCAGTCATGGGTAGCTGTGTCTCAGCTATAAAGATGTGTTTTTCTGTTTTGTGAAAAGCCTCATTTATATTTGAAACCTATTAAATCCCACCAATGAAAAATTTAATACAGCTCAAAACACCTGTGCTTTTAAAATACATTTTTTTCCACTTCCATTGTTGTGACAAGGCTACTGGCTAAAGTTACAGATCTGTCTTTTTATGAAGTGTGACTAAGTGGTTGATTTTCAATAATGTATGCATGCTGATTCTAATTGTGAGGGCCTGACACATGACACCTGTTATGCCAGGCTGCTTAGGAGGGTCAGAAGTGGGTAATGGGCACACAAATCCGGGACACAGTATACTTACGCTTGTTCGGGCATCTTGGCAGCACGGGTCTGCTCTGAAAGACAAAAACAAGTTCTTGGGTTTCTCATCTGCCACGGCGGAGAGAATGGCTTTGTTTGCCAAGATGTTGGTTCATCAGCTGCTGAAAGTATGTGCAATCAGTAGAGCTCAAATCAGCTTTTGCGTCAGCTTCATATATCAGCTGGCATTGCTTGGTGGATGTGCTGTGAAAGCATTTGTCAGCAATGAAGCATTTGGAAGGGAAATGGATTTCAAGCTCTGTGACTAATAGGCTGTGAGAAGTGCAAGTGTGAGAACTGGATTTCCATGCTTTCATTCCTCACAGTCAGCCATGCACACAATACATACAAGTCCACAGTTACACGAACAACCTTGTAAAAATGAACTTTGCCCTGATGTAAATAGACTTACTGCTACAGTCTACAATCAGCGTTATAACATGAAATGCCATCAAGAACATATCTCTAATCTGTGTCCTAATAATATATAGCAGTTACTGCTGCATAGTGATCCCCTTCCATATGTATAAGTACTGGCATTTATATTACAATTATTATTATTATTATTCTTATTATTATTCTTTTTTACATAAATTGCATTAAATATATTTTATAATACACTTTATAAGGAAAATCACATTTATCATTTTGAAACATGTGCCATATGCTGGAGTTTTAAAGTTAATGTACACTAGAAGAAAAATCCTTTGAATTCCATGTTTTGCCGTATATTGAGAGTGCAGCCAGATCCTTATAATTGCTTAAGCTCAGGACTGTTGAGACTGAAAACACTTGGGTATGGCATGGGCACACAACAGTCAAGGCCAATCTAATGCCTGTCACTCTGAGAAGGGGGAGGGCACATTATCGCAGACCACTTTTCCTCTCTGGTCTTTGTCCCTCTGCCACTTCCCGGCAGTGACAGCCGGGCGGCCAAAATAAGAAGGCGATGGTGGACGGGATGAGGTGCTGGAGGGGTAATGATGACCTTCTGAGAATTTCAGACGGACAGCCGGCCCTGCTTTCTCCAGTTGCATTCCAGGGGCTCTAAGTGGCTGAGTGGCTTGGCTCTGCAAATAGTCTCGCTCATGAAAAAAAGGGCACACAAAGCCCCCTTCTGACTTCTGATGGGGACCTGGGTCGAGATTTAAAACCCCAGGAGGAAGTCTGAGACCTGGGTCAAGATTTAAAACCTCAGAAGGTAGTCTGAGACCTGGGTCTAGATTTAAAACCTCCAGAAGGAAGTCTGAGGGCTGTAGTTAGAAACGAGAAGGAATGACATAATGTATACAGGGCATCAACGGTATCAGCTGGTTGAATAATCAAAACAAAACATAATCAAGAAATACCAATACATAATCAATCAAAATTCCTTGCTTGTGAGATCACACCACCAACAAGAGCAAGCAAATTTAGTTCATAGAAGGCTGCCTTGTGCCTTTGGAGAAAATTCATCTGATGTGTTTACTTCCATCAATGCAGGGAAATGTTGTGATTTTTAAAATGTGTTAGTAAAGAAACAGCTTTCAAAAACACTGGCTGATAGCCTTCCAAATATATATGAGAGAATGCACCTGAGTCTGTTGCTTTAAATATGTGTAATGGTAAAAATCACTGTAATGTAGAATCAATAAAACAAAGTAACACTTTCTGGAATGAAGGATGATTTAAAAAGTTCACATTTGAGTAAATTGGTTTTGGGGGGGTTTGGATGGTTATGGATTTAGCTACTGATCAATCAGTCAACTTGTTTTTATACAATGAAAGAAAAGCTTCATTCTGATAATAGTGAGTTTAAGAATACTCATTATTTTAGAAATATATTTTACAGCAAAAGTCAGTGACATATATGAAAGGTAGATTTTCCAATTAACCAAATAACCATGTCATAAAGAAACATTGAGAACACACAACTGGTTTGAGTAGTTAATTTCCATTTAAAAGATACACTCAATTAATTTATTTATTACTACAACCTTATTTTGAACATATTAGCATAGTATCATAGTAAATATAGTGTTGAATATGATATGAATATATTCTTGGCACTTGCATGCAAGTATGGAACAAGTTAGTCATTACATTCACTGCACATAATATTTATCAGATATCAGCTCCACTCTATGAGCTATGTTTATAATATGAGTAGTTTCTCCCATCTTTTCATATTGTAGAGGAAATCAATATCACAGTGCTTATGAGGAGAAATAATAATGACTATAATGTTACAATACAATTCTATGTATAAAGTATCCTGTGCCTAGTGATATGCTAAAATATCATTATCATCATCATCATCATCTTCATCATCATCATCATCAGGGATTGTAGTTTTCAGGGCCCCGGGCAGTGCAGCCCTCTGCAGAAACACCCCTACCCCCCTGTGCAGAGTCCTACCTTTCTCTGGTGCTATCAGTGTAGGAGGCGGCGAGAATGAAGATGCAGGGAAAGAATGTGCCCAATATATAACCAGGCCTCCTATTGTCTCCCTCATCTGTTACTGGGCGATATTAATAGAACACACATACACACACACAGGCACACACACACACACACACACACACACACACACACACACACACACACACACACACACACACACACAGAAACAGATCCTTCATTATCTGACACTTAAAATGCTGAACCTTTCATTTGCCCTGGGAGCCGGCCTCTCTACTCCATGCTTCTCACTTTCTGATTGTTTGATTGTGGAGAGTTGGAGAGCTGAAGTGATGGATGTCTGTCCAATAAGTTTCACTCACCAAGGGTTAGTACTTGAGCAAAGTCAGTAGAAGAAGAACAGAGTTTTCCCATCATGTCATCCGTGAAGGAGTTTTTCTCTCCCTTTATTTGTGTGGAAAAAACTCTCACTACTATGTCGGTGGACCAGTAGGAGGAAAACTAATGCTCCAATGCAATGATAGGGACACTGTACTGTAGAACATGCTGAGATGGGGTCCTGATGGTGTAGGTTTCCCCGTTCCTGATCACCTAAGAAAACCTGCAAAGCAAATTCTCCATGGACCAATGTGAGGCAAATCTCAAACTGTCTGAAGGAAATCCATGTAGGCTCTGAAACGGATGCGAACCTCCCATCAGGACCTTACTGCCTAAGGTTTATTCTGGGTTCTTCCTCCTCACCCTTAATGGTAGCACCTTCCCCTCCTTCTCATCTACCTCATCCTCATACTGGCTGTACTGTTGTCATGACAACAGCTGGCCCAGATGATGACAGAGCAAAGCACCAGAGTCAAGGGTGTTGGGCTGCTACGAGTCATCATAGTGTCAACAACCTGTTACCTCCCCTTCTAATGGTATTTGCCAGCAATGGGGCACAAATAAAGAGGAGATTTGACCAATTATCTTAGGGGTCACTCCAATGAGCTGCAAATATATATTCCTCTTCCCCAGACAACTGTGACTGGCAGTTTACTAAGTGGCTGTGTAAGGGGCATTATAGAGTGCCTGAGGCGAGTACTCTCTCCCTCAGAGAACAAAATCCCCCCAGGGCTGATTATTATATTATCGGCCAGGGAGCTGATGAAAGGAATGCCACGCCCTGTGCCCTAAACCTTGAGCCGAGTGGCAGCTGCAACTGTCAATCCTTGACAGCGTGTGTGCATGCATGTGGGCGTGTGCATATGCATGTGTGCATATTCACTCTGTTGTAAATGGGGGAGGGGTTTAATGTTTGCTTTCCTTTAAAAAATAAATAAATTTAATGGATTAATGCACCAGTGTCTCTACCAGCTAGATTGTACCTTGTCTGGCCGATTATTGAAACGTGGTCATGCAGCACTTCCAATATTGTTGACTCCTTACATGGCTTTTACTTGTGTTGTACTTTGCCTCACTTGTAAGTCTCTTTGAATAAAAGCGTCTGCCAAATGAATAAATGTATATGTAATGTAAATGAAGTGTGGCCAGTCTGTGTCAATAAGTTGATTTATAATTAGCAGGGGCATATCTACCTGCAGCAGTGCCAGGATCCCCTGCTGTTTAGTTTTACTATGTGTTTAGATCTGTCACACTCTCACTTGAATGTGTGCCAGTGACCTTTCTGGGACTGTCAGCCTGCTTTGGATTCCAGCCATTCATGTGTCTGAAAGTTTACTGCACATCCAAGCAATTTAATTATTTTTATTGTATTTGCCACCCACAGTGAAATTTTAGGGACTGGTAATGAAAACAATATGAAATTTTCAATGTAACTGACTATTCATCAGAAGTTGATGAGACAGTGACACAGTGTCACCTTCATAATATGGTTATAGATAGTGTAACTGTTGGCAAATTGTATTCATTCAGTAACCAGGGAGCCTCTGGCAGCTGCTCATAATTCTCATTTATAAAGAACAATATGATCCAAATTCAATATAATGCATGGAAACTAAAAGCTGATATGTTCATAGGACAACTGAATTTTATAAATATATCATATATTTTCTGTGTATGTGCTCTGTTAAGTTCCAAATTCATCATATGAAAAATAATATGTACCTGACTAATTACCTGACATACCTGAGTAATTACAATAAATGTTTTCTGTTATGGTAATGGATAACTGAGCTGGTTCAGGAAGCAAACAAATGAAAAGGAAGGGTATTCTGGGATCTGCTCTGTGGACTTCCCCCAAAAGATTTTACTGCCAGTAAACGAGCCCTCATGGACAGGAATCAAGCCTAAGGCCAGTTGGCCTTCTGATTCACACTTTATCAGGTGTGTGCATTACAGAAATTTTCCAACTATAATAACATAAACAAATTTTATTGTGCCTATTTTAATCATTCCTGAGGAAAGCCCACCAGGGCTTCTAACACCTCAACACCAGCACTGTAGTGGTAAAAAAGAAGGTACACTGTAAGAAGATCAGTGGAGGTAAAACATTGTTTTCACAGCATAAACTAACGCTCTTTGTATAGAATGACATCACTGACATCTCAAATTGCATTCCAATAAAGAGAAGCAGTGTCAATTTGGAGTCCAGTGTTCTAGAAGCCTCTGTGTTGAACACCAATCAAAGAAGGCTGCTGTTTCCCAGCAAGTCTCTGACATTGCTGTGTAACCACAGGGGTTTTCCTCTGCGTTACAGGAAAGCAAACACAGTATCAGAACGGTGCTGCCCAGGCTGTACCAAATGTGTCCAGGAAAAAAATAAAGGTCAGGTAGAGAGAACAGCTCTGATCTTGGGAACTGAACAAAAGCAATTAAAATTCAAATATAAAACAGACTAATACATTCATTCTGGTAGTTCTCTTGTTGATTTATAATGATCCTGTTCAGTTGGCCATTTATTGTATGCTAGCTGGAATGATGCCAAACGCTACAGCTCAGAAAACAGTGTTTTTTAAATTAATTTATTAATTTTTTTAAATGTTCACGCTACAGCATCTGTCACAGACAGTTCCAGACTCTTTTAATTATTACCAGCTTTGTGATAATAATTGATAATCCTAGTCTGTCTAGGGTAACAGGGTCAGAGGTTTAAAGAAGACAAGAGAAAATAATTGCCAAAAAGCATTGTGGACATTTATGCAGCTACAAGGCCTCTTCAGAGACCCCTTAAAAACAACATCCCAGAAACTTATCCAAATACTCTAGAATATATATATATATATATATATGTTCATTTCCATTGGCAATCCATGGTTGTTTAAGAATGAACAGAGACCATTCCATCCCATCCATGTGAATATTTGGCAAACCGCTGTGTCACACCAATCACATGGTGTTTCTTACACTTCCAAACAAGATTCTGCTAAAACAGTTTGACAGAGAGAGGCAATCAGAGCAAAGGGATTCTTTGGGATTAGCACGGGCCAGACCATTCTCTCCATGGCTGAGCTATTCTGAGACGCTACTCGGACAACTCAGATAACACCAGATAATTACACTAAATTAAAGCTCTCGTCATCGACTACAGTATTTTCAGAGCTGGGGTTATACTTTGTATGCCTTGAAAAAATAAAGGTTCCAGAAGTTGTAACATACAATGGTACACAAATTTATTGCAGCATGTCTATGAGAGGGAAGATTCTTCATAACTCAAAGGAAATCGAGGTGATTTGATGAACAGATTGTGCCCTCTGCTGGCCATATTCCCAGATTTATTACAGTCCAAATCAGTCATGATTTGGTCAAAATATCACTGCTGAATTACTGACTGACATTGCCCTGATAAGCTGTCTCAAAATTCAAAAATGAAAGGACACATTTCATCAGAGACATCCATCAGAGACACAAGGGAATGCTGATGGAAGAAAACAGGGAAGCAGCACAACTGCCCTTATCTTTTTTTCTTGTACCATTGTGAGGTTAGCATGAAATGTTATTGATGTTGAAAACAAACTTTGAGCATGCCACTTTTATGACAACCTCAAAATCAGGAAAAGAGAGAGGCATGGACATGACCATAAATCAGCTTAGGTCACAACTTTAATTACACAAGATATTAAAAATTAAAATACAAATATTATGATATATATGTAATAAAATATCTCATGCACCAAGTAGCAGTGTTAATGTGAACTTAATTATTCAAGTCAATCAGTAAAATAAAAGATTCTTTAGATTTTTTTGTTTGTTTTTTTTTTTTTTTTTTTGTAGAGCATAGGCACCGACATGAAGATAACCTGCCAAACTGAGAATATAAGGGTGAGAAAGATCACTGATAATGGACAGTGCTTTTCTGTGAACCAAATTGCTATATTAATGACACAGCTTGCTGTTTCGCTGTTTACCAATGTTTTCCTGTTATGTTTAAGATATCATAGAGTTAGATTTTACATATAATAGAGTTTCTTTGAGTTTCATCATGAGGTCAATAAATTGTTTCAAATTCACTTGTGAATTTCAGAAAGCTGGAGCCCTATCCCCCAAAGCTTAAAGGTTTGCATTTGCCTGTGTTGAATGGTGACTGGTCCACCATTGTGGTCTAAATGTAGGCTCTTGAGTTTGAACAGCTACATGCAGACAGGATCCAGATGACACATGCACACAAGCCCTTGCTCAGTTCCATTTATAGAGAGATGTCACTTTACCCATGATGCTAGCAAATGAAAACTCTGGAAATGCAGGACCCATGTGGGACCCTCCCTGCCACAGCAGAGTTACCATGGATTGCAACATTCAATTTGTTACAGTGAATCTAGTGATGTTCTTTGAAATATTATCACTGATTTGATACCTTTAAGATCCTTAATGTATTGGAACATGAAGTGTGTGTTTGTGTGTGTGTGTGTGTGTGTGTGTGTGTGTGTGTGCACGCGCACACACACACTCATCTTAAACTGAGAAAGAAAAAGAAAAAAAAAAAAACCTAGCTCACACAACTGAACAGATTTACAATCTCAGGCTTACATACCCTTTGCAGCACAGGTTACCCCCGACTGGAGCATACCACCTTATAGGTATATATAGGTAAATTGCTGTCTGGAAATCACACATTTAAAACCATGAAATTCACAGCAATACCCTGCCGAGCGCATAAAGAAACAGACAGTCTCATTTAAATCTACATAGAAGATACATGGACTGAAATCTGATCATCAGTGTCTTAAGCACTCCTCGTAAGGTGTGTTGGTAGTCTTACCTCATGTCTGTATGAGGGTGCGTGCATGGAAGCGCGCTCTTTCTCTGTAACTGCACCCTATACGCTGAGTACACTGTGAGGTAAGTTACCTGTTTCAGCTGTTAATGCTTAAATCCAGCAACACAAAAAGTGCAGAGTAAAAGTTATAACAAATAATGACAGATTGCACGAGCCGACCCGATGCAAAGGGGCGTGCACTTTCCCTCTACATGCGAGGAAAGCCGGCATTTCAAGGTTATGTAGGAAATTTCCGCGCTGATTCGTCAAGAATGTACGATAGTGCTGTTAACGGAACACAACGGAAATCCATAGAATCACGTATGTTTTTCTCCCATGTTTACCTTTTGTTAAAGTGAACAGTTCAATCCATATGAGATGTTCAAATGAAATGTGGCGCCAAAGAAGTAACCTGCATCATCACATGTCATAATTACATTTCATACTGGATATGTAAAGCGTATTCCACTGATATACTGTACCTAATTCCAAAGGCAGTATCTTTGTCTGAGGCCAGTATGACTTTTATCGAAGGCAGACCTTAGGTTTCAATTCACTTTCACTATTGCACATTTGCCTTCCATCCCATCCTCAACACAATTTATTGAATATGTATTTGATTACAACTCAGAGTCATTGTATGAACTTTTCACTTCAGGTTAAGGCAACTCTACCTATTAGACACATGATCACCCAGTTTTGACTAAGATTGTTTAACTTTTTAACAGTTTCCAAGCCAAAGTTCAGAGAATGATTATGAAAGACATTTTTGCAGCACTTTCATCAGTTATCACCAAACTTAAAATCTTAAGAAACAAATCACAGATTGAAAAGACCTTGCTCCACAAGTGTCATATTAAGAAAAATGATGTATACAGTAATAAAGTTATCTGTTCATCAAAAGGGTAAGCCCTCCTTTGCGAACAATCATCATATGGATTCCATACAGCTTACCACTGAGTAAAAGGAAACAAGACTGGAAGATCTTTGGTACAACTGACTGAATAAATTCAATGTAACCCAGGCCACATAAATGAAGCTAATGTTCTAAAATAACTAAATTGTCAGTATTATACATTTGTCAAAATTGTGTTAAGCATCAGTATTATATATTGTTGTTGAACTGCATGTGAATATATTGACAAAAAAAAAGTTTTGTTGCAATATCAGATCATGATTTCGAGAAAGGCAGGTGGATAGTGAACTGGTGGTTACCTCAAGGGTAAGATGGTTGCATGTAAAGGTCGACCGATGGTCGATGCCGATACCGATGTTTAGCCATCAGCCTCAACCAATGACCGATATGTACTGCCGATTTTTTTGAGCCGATATTTGGGGCCGGTATTGTTTTTCTCTCCCTCTATTTGCATGATAGAAATGTCATAATAACAATCAGGGATACACAAGTCTCAATTGTAAAAAAAATAAGTTTATTGAACACACACACACGTCTCAAAAAAATATACAGTAGAACAGTACACACATTTATAATATATAACACTTGAATAAACAACAATGTAACAATATACTGTACTACAACGATCAGCATATCATTATGACCACCTGCCTAATACTGTGTGTCCCCACCTTTTGCTGCCAAAACTGAATTCACCATTTATTCTTTCACCTTTCTATCAGAACCAGCATTAATAAATACAACAAATTTGGCCACTCTTAGCTCGGCTGTTGAATCAGACTACCCAGACCACCCTTCGCCACCCCCACATGCATTATTGAACCTTGGTTGTTTATGATCCTGTCACCAGCTGCCATATGGGGTTGGTTTTCTCAGCCATCAGGGGATTGCTCAAAAAAGAAGAAACAAAAACACATATTCAGTATATTTTGGTCTAGTGCATAATGGTAACAGTAGTGTACAAGGCCCAAAAGGCTTCCATCCATATCTCCAAAACAGCCCTGATAAATTGTTTGCAATAAACCATTTAAAACAGTCATTGAAATGCAATCTTTATTTTGTATAAGAATGTCATAGTCATGGCGACTTGTTTCATCAGTATTCGGCGCATTATCAGCGTTTATTCAAATTTTAACCACGCATAGTCTCCTTTCTCCCGTCATACTTCAAACAGCTCCCAGGCGGAGCAACAGTCACACACACAATTGGCCTGTGTAGTTCGCTAGTTGAGAGCATTGCTATTCGCGTTAGAAAGTAACTGTGTCACATACACTTTAAGCAATCCTCTCCAACAAATTGCTTGAGATTCAGCTGTAAAAGGCAAACGGCTTGTGGCATCTATTTGGCGCATTATCAATGTTAACTCATATAAACTTTAACCACGCATAGACTAGTTTCTCCCGTCATACTTAAACAGCTCTCAGAACAGTCACACACAAACTTTCCCCTCAAACAGCTGTGTGTGTGATCTGAATTGATAACGTTGACGTCATCTGGTTACGATTTAATTCCACGAGTGGTTTCCACCGTGTAGAATCTAGCTCGCTAGATAGCCTGCAGTTGCAAGCAAGCACATTTAAACTGACCAGGCAGGCATTCACATTTTCACCCTAAAAGTTCAAGGCAACAATACAGCAAACTAACCAATGACCAGTACAATTCTCTGAAGGATCAAAACGTGAGCCTTACCATTCTCTCCCAGAAGTTGTGTTGTTTATTTGGCCAATGGCCCCTCCAGCTGAAGTCTGCCAGCAGGCTGGTAACCTAGGCGTCCAGGGGAAAGCATGCGTTGCACGTGTTCTCCAGCAACACTGGGCTGTCTGTGGATATGCCGGTCTGTAATTAAGGCCCCGGAAAAAAAAGCGGCCGCACGCTCCTGTGTGTCGGCCGATGCCGATACCTTCAAAAAACCCTAATATCGGCCGAATATATCGGCCGGCCGATGTATTGGTCGACCTTTAGTTGCATGTTTCTGTCCTTTGAGCTCCATCTCACAGTTGGTGTGATTTGATGTTGAGCATCTTTCTACACATCTCCAGTAGCTCCACTCCAGGCACTGGGTGAAAGAGCGTGGAGAAACACAGACAAAAGATTTTACTCATTAGAGCTCACATGACAGATTTGCTCAGGTAAATATACTGTAGTTTGGAGGTAGCTTTATGTCACAGTTAAACCCATACATTTTTTAACTCTAAGAAAATAATATAATTGTTGTAACAAGATGTATGGATCCCCGTCAGGTATGTGGAACAAGCCGAACACACCCTTCTACGTGTGCAACGCCAACACTACCCAGCACCATGGTTGGGGGAACATTGACAGAGCCATAGTGTTCAATGTATTGTAAATATATGTACTCCACTCCTCACCAGGTTTCTGGGATGGCAAATATGCAAAGCTGAATGCAAAACTGTGTCTGTAAAACCATTATACTGGGCAAAGAGGCTGTGAAAACAAAGACTCTGCTGAAAATAATTTAGACAGTATTTATTTTTCCATTGTTATGGTATATGTACATTGACAGAAGAATCTGGTTTCTGCATGCCTGAATGATAAAAAATATGCAATTTGAGTAAAGGTGACAACCCAGCTAAAGCATAAAAAGGCACTGGAACATGCAGACATGCAGAAAGTTGTATTCAAAGCTGTGAGAAATCTATGGAAATCCATGTTATACAATATCTAGAAAGCTGTTAAGATAAGAGCTCTGAGCCTCTGAATAGCTCAGTGATGCAGCAGTACTCCAGTTCTGAACTGAGGGTAGACTGTGTAATGCATGTCTTTCACTTTACATATATTCACTGAGGGTTGACCTCTCTTGTCAAACAGGTTTTCCATGAATGGGAACACTATGGAATGTTTGGTATTGGATATACTAACTTGATATGCACATGTAGAATGCTAACAGATTAATCATTAAGATGTTTCAAATCACTTGATGCGTTGGTGTGCATCAAGTAATTTGTCATGGCAGGCTGTTTGTTGCTTTTTAATCTGCAGAAGTTGACACTCATTTGCCTTCTTCATTTGATTGTGAGTGACTAACATCTCATTTCAGCATTTTTATCCATGACCAGTAGGTCTACTGCAGCGACCCAGGGCTCTAGTGCTTTTATCTGGTGTGACATCATAGTACAGAGGAATGTTGGGAGTGACTGAAGGCAGCTAAATCCATGTGAGCTGGGTGTCTGTGGGGTTCCGTTGATCAGGGTCCTACTGGGCATGGGCTAGTGCTCCTGCACCCTGGCCAAACCCGAATCCTTTAGGACCAAAATTCTTGGCATAACATCCTGTGGATGCATAGATAATTACAGAATTAATGTCAAATACAGACAGTAGCTGAGAGAAATCATCACTGAGCATGTATGGCTAACTAACAGATATACCAGCCAAAAGCCTTTATGAACCCCTTTTATAAGTGCATATTATGTCCAATCAAACACTTCCCCTGGGTTTTGTTTTATTGTAGTGTAACCACAAATATTTATTGTTACCAGATATTCAGCCCCTGAATTCCTTCCATTCTCTGTCAAGGAGGTTCTGGACAGTAATGGGAGGTTCCAGTGCTGTCTGCGTTCCTGTGCTAGCTATGGTTGTTCTGTTTTTAGGCCATTTCCCCTCAAAAATGTTTATAATAAACCAGCAAAACAGGCCACGTATAGCTGTGACAGTGGCAGGAACAGAGCTTGTGCTGTGAGGCCCACTGAGCTGACTGTAGATATATTACATGTAATTAATGGTGAAATATCCCTGTGTGCCTTTTACCAATATGTTTACCAATCCACTGACAAAAACCCAGAGAGGAATAGCAGCATAATTGTGATATTTCCAGTATCTGATAGATTTAAGTGAGCGAGATTATATTCTTCCTCTGTAGCGATGTCAGACACTCAGCATTAGCAGAAACGTAAGATGCACAGGGACAGGGATGCACAGGCATGAAAGCCAGCTGTGCTGCGTCTTCTGGAGCATAGCAGGGCAGAGACCTTTGCAGTAGATTTCTCCATCCTTGTCAGCCAGAGTGGTGGACTCCAGCCCCTTTCCACACTTCGCACAGCGGAAGCAGCTCTTGTGCCAGGCCTGAAGGAGAGAGGAGGAGGGGGAGAGAACAAAACCAGCATCACACTTAGGCTTTGTATGTGTGTGTATATGTGTGTGTATGTGTATGTGTGGGGAGGTTGGGGGTTATTGGAGGTTCATGCAGGGGGTGTTGGTGTTCAGTCATTGGTATTGCTGGGTGTGCCCCATGATTTCTGACTAGGTGGTTTCTTCACAGATCTCTCTGCCTGTTGTTCATATTAATGCCAGACAAGGCCGTCCATCTGTCCTGCTTACATTTCCACCCCCCACCACCTTCTCCGCTGCGTAGACCGTCTTGTCACAGCGGGGGCACACATCGGAGCTGCCGGACTTCTGGGCAAACTTGGAGAGGTTAGTGTTGGTGGTGGGACGGTGGGGGGCTTGTCTGTTGGGGAAAACGGGAGTAATTAGTCTAACTGCACAGGGTTACACAGGATAGACATCTGAAAAGAAAAGCTTTAAGAGAATTTCATCTAATTTTTTACACATTTTTCCAAGGTAGTAATACAGCTTGTCCACTAGAGGGTGGGCAGTAATCAAGGATTCAGCATAGGCCTGCTAGAAACCAGTGTAAGGAACAGTGACCTTTATGCAAGGTTGATGTTCAGAAAAGGAGTCTTTGCAACATTGTTGGTATAAACTGGGGATGAGTGAATGTGAGGGGGAAACACTTATAGGCTTAGAAAGCCTCAGAACAGATGGATCTTGTCAGTATTTCCGTGCTCAGCATTCCAGTTTGATTTGTATCATTTTTTTCTGGCATCAATTTTCACTAGTTTTCTATGTTGACTAAATGTTCTTAATAGCTAGGTACTTTCACAGATGTTCATATCAACAGGGATGATCAGTGAATGAAAGATAAATTATAAATTGTACATTTTAAAATCACATGAAACAATTCCTCCTGTGTGTGTTTAATACTGTAATTTAGATGCTGCAACTCCAACCTGAGGCTTGTGTAACGGGTGTGGTCAGTCTGCGTTGTGTTTTTTTAGTTTTTGATGTTATGAGGGTCAGCGAGCGAGCGAGTTTCGAACCGAGGTTCTGTGGTCAAAAATTTGATGCAGGCAAGTAGGTGGTTCACTGCAGTCTTTATTCACGACGCCGGGGACAAGTTACATACATAAACAGTGCCAAGCAACAAGTCCATCTTCTCTGAGACTGAGAACCCTTCTTATACCCAACACATCCTGTATACATAAGTCACCTTTGGAAAAAACATGTCACCTATACCATTGTTCTGTTTTTTGCAGATGTTGGCATTCTAAAGGGTCTGTCAGAATTTTTGTTTGGTCTAGCTTATCTGGCCACCCATATGATGTGTTTCCTTGGTCTGGAACAATGGGGTGCCTGGACAGACAGAAACCAGACTCCTATATTTCTGCTGGTTTCATCCTTTAAGGGAGGGTTTAGGAAATAGACACAAAGACATGTTCATGACACCAATGCATGTTAAACCTACACCATTTCATTAAATGAGGAAAACTATTCTACTTTGTTAGGGTTGATACAAATCTTTCCCACAGTTCTCACTGCTCGCTGCCAACCCCTTACAGCTAGCGTCCTTGCCAGTTGAGCTAAAGGCAAATTGCCGTTAGCCTGTTGGCAACAACGCTACTTAACCAGGTCTCGGGGAGTGACGTAACCGCTGAAACCGCTCGGCTACCTGCTACCCGCTACCTAAGGTTCAGGACTCACACGAGCTAATCACTTCAGCTCTGCTACACTTGCATATTATTTGCACTATTTGATAGATCAGAACACATTGCCTTTGAAAAGAATACATTGGACTAAGAATCATGGACATTGCGTTCATTTTTTACATTTACATTTACATTTATTCATTTGGCAGACGCTTTTATCCAAAGCGACTTACATAGGTTACAGTTCTTTTTTTTTTTTTTACAATGTTATCTATTTATACAGCTGGATATTTTACTGAGGTAATTGTGGGTTAAGTACCTTGCCCAAGGGTACAGCAGCAGTGTCCCAGCGGGGATCGAACCGGCAACCTTTCGGTTCGATCGGTTTTTAAAGAACTATATTGATCCCGCAGAACAGGGAAAAACATGCTTACTTCAATACCCGTGTGCCTCTCATGTGAAAATCAGCTCTATAAAAAAAGTAATTTCCTCTTTCTGGCAGCTCAAGTAGAAGGGGGTTCCAGTTTCAATGGAGAATTTGGCCCAGAACCCTTCACTCTGTCCCAGATTTGACAAGAGAGTTTTGGGTGAGGTTTATTTGTAATAACCAGCTCTAGTACGTTGCTCATCCCATATCAGCTTCCTCAACTCACAGCTCACGAATAAGCTGTAACTGCATCCTCTGTACCTTAAACATTGTGCTGCAGTGCCTGTATTCTTTTCCCCTACACAAATGCCTATTACAGCTCTTTCATCTATTGAAGGTTGTATGTGGCCTTCTTTCCTGATATCCTGTTCCTGACATACGCACAGCCAAGCCTCTCAGGCGTCTCCCAGACAGCAGCGCTTTGCTTAATCCAGATGTTTGGTTGGCGTGAAAGCTGCCAGCTCAGTTGTTGTCAGTGCCGGCTGGGGAGAGATATTCCGCTGCCACCCACCCGACCCCCCCAGCTGCTTCCTGTTATCACCAAAGCACTGCCCCAACCAAAGAGAGTAGCCCCGCTGCTGTAAAGACAAGGCCCCATTGTCTGTCTGAGAGGTGGGGCTTTTGTTGTTGTTAAATGCCGTTTATGTTATGCCATAAACCGCCAGTCAGATTGTGGTCAGACTAGAGCAGCTAGCATCTTCTGACTTTTTTATGAAGTAATCCATCCAAATGGACTTACACTGTATGTAAAGCCATCTATCAAATGTTAAATCCTATAGTCAGAAAAGGGCGGGATGCTCCCCTGTAAAACTCTGCATTTATACACAGTATAAAAGAGCTGAGGTCAGTGCAAAATGCATTGGGACTAAGTGATACTTGTTCCAGCATTACAGGAGTAGTTTAGCCTTGTAATTAACCAGAAACCATCCGTCACTAGAGCAAATATTTCTCTTCTTAGTGTTTGTGGACCCCTAGGGAGGTACTGCTGTAAATGCAAACAAAATATGCAAAGCTAAATGCAAAACTGTGTCTGTAAAACCATTATACTGGTTTATAAGAGGCTGTGAAAACAAAGACTCTGCTGAAAATAATTTAGACAGTGTTTATTTTTCCATTGTTATGGTATATGCACTTTGACAGAAGAATCTGGTTTCTGCATGCCTGAATGATAAAAAATATGCAATTTAAGTAAAGGTGACAACCCAGCTAAAGCGTAAAAAGGCACTGGAACATGCAGACTCCAGAGAATTGTATTCAAAGCTGTGAGAAATCTGTGGAAATCCATGTTATACAATATCTAGAAAGCTGTTAAGATAGGAGCTCTGAGCCTCTGAATAGCTCAGTGATGCAGCAGTACTCCAGTTCTGAACTGAGGGTAAACTGTGTAATGCATGTCTTTCACTTTACATATATTCACTGAGGGTTGACCTCTCTTGTCAAACAGCTTTTCCATGAATGGGAACACTATGGAATGTTTGGTATTGGATATACCAACTTGAAATGCACATGTAGAATGCTAACAGATTAATCATTAAGATGTTTCAAATCACTTGATGCGTTGGTGTGCATCAAGTAATTTGTCATGGCAGGCTGTTTATTGCTTTTTAATCTGCAGAAGTTGACACTCATTTGCCTTCTTCATTTGATTGTGAGTGACTAACATCTCATTTCAGCATTTTTATCCATGACCAGTAGGTCTACTGCAGCGACCCAGGGCTCTAGTGCTTTTATCTGGTGTGACATCATAGTACAGAGGAATGTTGGGAGTGACTGAAGGCAGCTAAATCCATGTGAGCTGGGTGTCTGTGGGGTTCCGTTGATCAGGGTCCTACTGGGCATGGGCTAGTGCTCCTGCACCCTGGCCAAACCCGAATCCTTTAGGACCAAAATTCTTGGCATAACATCCTGTGGATGCATAGATAATTACAGAATTAATGTCAAATACAGACAGTAGCTGAGAGAAATCATCACTGAGCATGTATGGCTAACTAACAGATATACCAGCCAAAAGCCTTTATGAACCCCTTTTATAAGTGCATATTATGTCCAATCAAACACTTCCCTGGGTTTTGTTTTATTGTAGTGTAACCACAAATATTTATTGTTACCAGATATTCAGCCCCTGAATTCCTTCCATTCTCTGTCAAGGAGGTTCTGGACAGTAATGGGAGGTTCCAGTGCTGTCTGCGTTCCTGTGCTAGCTATGGATGTTCTGTTTTTAGGCCATTTCCCCTCAAAAATGTTTATAATAAACCAGCAAAACAGGCCACGTATAGCTGTGACAGTGGCAGGAACAGAGCTTGTGCTGTGAGGCCCACTGAGCTGACTGTAGATATATTACATGTAATTAATGGTGAAATATCCCTGTGTGCCTTTTACCAATATGTTTACCAATCCACTGACAAAAACCCAGAGAGGAATAGCAGCATAATTGTGATATTTCCAGTATCTGATAGATTTAAGTGAGCGAGATTATATTCTTCCTCTGTAGCGTTGTCAGACACTCAGCATTAGCAGAAACGTAAGATGCACAGGGACAGGGATGCACAGGCATGAAAGCCAGCTGTGCTGCGTCTTCTGGAGCATAGCAGGGCAGAGACCTTTGCAGTAGATTTCTCCATCCTTGTCAGCCAGAGTGGTGGACTCCAGCCCCTTTCCACACTTCGCACAGCGGAAGCAGCTCTTGTGCCAGGCCTGAAGGAGAGAGGAGGAGGGGGAGAGAACAAAACCAGCATCACACTTAGGCTTTGTATGTGTGTGTATATGTGTGTGTATGTGTATGTGTGGGGAGGTTGGGGGTTATTGGAGGTTCATGCAGGGGGTGTTGGTGTTCAGTCATTGGTATTGCTGGGTGTGCCCCATGATTTCTGACTAGGTGGTTTCTTCACAGATCTCTCTGCCTGTTGTTCATATTAATGCCAGACAAGGCCGTCCATCTGTCCTGCTTACATTTCCACCCCCCACCACCTTCTCCGCTGCGTAGACCGTCTTGTCACAGCGGGGGCACACATCGAAGCTGCCGGACTTCTGGGCAAACTTGGAGAGGTTAGTGTTGGTGGTGGGACGGTGGGGGGCTTGTCTGTTGGGGAAAACGGGAGTAATTAGTCTAACTGCACAGGGTTACACAGGATAGACATCTGAAAAGAAAAGCTTTAAAAGAATTTCATCTAATTTTTTACACATTTTTTATCCACGTTTTTATGTCTTCTGCATGTCTTCTGCATGCGATAAAAAATGAAAAATGAGCCACTTTTATGTCTAAATCTGAAAGAACATTTCAGGTTTCAGTTGAAATTAATCTGAAAATAAGAACTAATTTCTTACAAGGGTTTTTTTTGCGGTGTGGTTCACAGTCCATGAAAGCTCTTTAGGTGGACTTATATTCACTTGTGGACAGCTAGATGAGCTGGAATTTTTATGAAAAGTGTGATTATGCTCTTACTCGTCGTGTCTGATTCCAAGGGATTCACCCTTGTCCATGCTCAGGGTCCCGGCTCCTCCACCATAGCCATAGCCTTTTGGGCCGTACTTCTTGCCATAGCAGGACTTGCAGAAAATGTCATCCATGTGGACCGCCACCGTCGTACTGTCCAGGTTCTTCATACATACCACTAAAAGCAAGCAGGGTCACATGACATTTATTAGAGTGTCAAATGGACATAAAGGTATACCACCCTATGGCTATGCAGAAGAGGCTCCAGGTGAGGGGACACGTTGATAATGAATTCCTTTAAACTCTTCATTCCTCCCACTTGTTATCCTTTTAAAATAATACAGGTGGAGTTCTTCTATCAGTTACAGCTGTTATGCTGCATTCAGTTTCTTTCACTGAATATCTTGTAAACTGCCATGATGCCTTATCAATGCATCATTTTGCTTATATTCCCCATTTACTGAAGGTTTATTCAATCTGAGAGACATAGGGGGTACTGTGGTTTAGTAGGACAAGACTAAGTACACACTTTGAGGAGTTCCCATAGGTAGAGTCCAAACACTGCCAGCTTGGTTAGACTATGTGTGTTCAATGGATGTGGTCATGTCAATGATTTAGCCTGTTTTCTACATGCAGTACCAAGACTTAGTGTCTCATTTGTGCCCATGAACAATAATGAGGAGAAATACAATAATTTCATTCATAGAAGTTGTTAAGCCTGGTTTAACAAAGTCTGAACACGTCTTTCAACACATTTCATTGGCACTATAATACTTCTTATCTTGCTGCTGTATCAGGGCTCTTGTCTCAGGGAGGTTTTTGGATTGTATGTGCAATTTAGTTTGAATGACATCCTTCAGTCCCAGGATATTTTATGAATATTTACCAAGGACTTACATTAGATGGCAAAAAACATAACTCAGAATATCTCAAAGTGCATGAATGTTCTTGCCACCCAAACATTCTACCAACACCCTGACGTCAAACAAATGAGGAAACAGAGTGGGAACCCCCCGCCCTCTCTGGGACGTTTAGGATCAGGTTGTTACGTAACCAGTCACAAGGACAGCTAGAGGAAGGGATACCGCCTTGTGAGGCCTCATGGGGAGGATTTCACCCACTGCTGTGCACGCTAGGCTAAGCCACATGATTGTGATCCCTCAGCAGATCCATCACACCGCTGCCTGCGAGCGTGCCGTCAGGCGCTGACTCACTGCACAGGAAGCAGGACTTGTGGAAGCTCTTCCCCTCGCACTGCACCTCCTCTGCGAAGTACACCGTCTTCCGACAGGCGCCACACTTGTTCCCCCCTCCGAAAGGCATCCTGCCGAAACACAGGGGTGGACAAGCCACGTTACAGGGCCTTCAGAGTCTCACGAGGTGGAGTCAGTCAGACTGTGTGCTGAGATATCTGTGTATTTAATATAGTCTCAAGCTGTGTGTATTAAAAACACATCAGATGATATTCTCTGGCAATTAGAAACCCAGGGAAAGTAAGTGGACATGCAGTACCAAGAGAGCTTGGTTTGGTTGTCACTTGAAAGGCAAGGGAAAAGTGGTGAAAGTTTTTGAAAGAACACCCCTACTTCCCCCTGTTTTCCAAGCAGGGTGTTGCGCTAGTCATACACATTGGTCCTGATGCCGTTTCCACTGTGCTAGCTGCTCCAGTCCCTCCCGGTTCCATCTCCCTCCTCTTCCCGCCGAGTCCCACTACACTGCCTCTTTTAGGAGAGCATCCACACCACACACTGCTCATCTGGCCTTATATGGAACAGGCTGCTGTTGCCAAGGGAACCTACTCTCCCTGCACAAGCAATTGAAGCTCTGGGCGAGCTTCATCACAATTAAATGTGTTCTGTGGCTAAGAAAAGTACGTTTTATAGAATAAGTCAATGTCTTGCTATTGCATTGCAGTAGGGCCAAATCCTTTAGTAGAGGGGCTATGCAAAGGATGTTTCTTTGGTAGCATAATGTCTGTTCTGCTACTGGCTTATTTCAGTTTTTAATGCCATGCCTGTCACCACATCTGACCTGAAAGGCGCAACTATTGGAGGCTGTGGAGCTAATATTCACATTTTGACTTTTATGCAGACCAAATGCAGACATTGTCCGACATTCAGAGCTCTCCAATGCTGTGCTTGGTCACAGAAAATACCTTGCATGGAAGACGCAGCATATGGAGACACAGCAGAAAAAAAAAGCAATGCTGCGATAATGAGCATGCAAAGCAGGTTCAGAAACAACTGACCAAGAGGTCACAATGGTGTGTGCTGTTACATCTCCTGTGTGATTCCCTGGGTCCTTTTGCCCGAGAAGCACAGTGAATGAACAATGAGCATCTGCATGGGTCTTGGTGTTGATACACATCCTACATGAGAGCTATTCTAAAGAATGACTTATGCTTGCTTCAACAAGCTGCAGATAAGAACCATGAAACTGAGTGGCCACAGTGATATGGTAAGCCAAAATTATCCCCCTCAGGTGGAAAACTTTAACATACTGTTGAAGAGGTATGGAACAATAGTTCTGGTCACTGTGTGTTTCCTGTACATGTGCAGGAAATGGCTTCATGCACACCCCTCCCAGTTCTGCCAGGTCTGGAAGCTCTCTCTGTCTTTAATGGCCTTGTTTGGATCACGCTGTTCTCAATGGCAGACTGCTATAAAAGGGAAGGTATTTATCTCTGCAAATGTAATAATGAATAACACTGGAATCCTTCTGCAGTTTGACTGTCTGCAACAGTAGCAAAGCATTTTTTTGTTCTTTGACGAAAGGAGCCGTGGTCAAATCTGCTCTGCTGGGAAACTCCTGGACATACAAAGCCTTAATTCACATAGAACATTTGCTCTGACAATGTTGACCCCAACCACCAGGGAGGCTCACGCACAAGGTATAAGCTACCTGGAGTGATTACATCTGCACTAAGCTAAAGCCATTGGTTGTACTGCTGCAGCATGCATTAGATTCATTAGCATGTTTTGTTGGCATGACATTTAAGATCTCTCAGAATGTGATGGAGAGACATCCTGAAAAAACCTTCATTTTATGGGCAGTGGGGAATTTTTACTTGGATGGATTTGGACAGCCATGCTACACACAGGGGCACACACACACACTCACACTCACACTCACAAACATTCCTCAATATATTTGAAAGAAGGTTTTGCTTTTTAAATTTTTAGGTCTTATTGCTTATGTCAAGGTATTGAAGAGGTGGCGTGTACAAGCAACACACTTCTCACCTGGTGAACAGATGGAGTATTCGCTACCTGCTGATTCAGGTGACTACTGTTCTGGCCATTTCCCTCCAGATCAAATTTTACCCCTGAACTGAGTCAACTTTGAATGCTCCCTTTTTATCAATATGCTTAGTCTTTGAGCATTGTATCTGAGAAACAGAGAGGCCCTACTCAGGAAAGCTCCCTGTCTGTGTAAGGCCATTGTTACTGTGTCAGATAGGTGAGCCAACATTGTTAAACTTTATGGGGAACACATTTATGCTGCACCAATTAAGTGGGTTACAACCTAATCAGAATTTTCAGCAAAAGGCTTAAAAGTTTTCTTCCTACCCTGAGCACATACATATATCTACCTCAACAGAGGATGAGAATGCTTAATTCAGACGGTCTACAAATAAATTAGAAGCTGTTTCATCAAAACATAATCATAGTTTAACTGGTATTTGAATGCATACTCTTGCAGCACATCCGTAGTAAATCAGTTAAGATACACTACACATATTGTTCTT
Organism: Megalops atlanticus; assembly: GCA_019176425.1. Lineage (NCBI taxonomy): Eukaryota > Metazoa > Chordata > Actinopteri > Elopiformes > Megalopidae > Megalops > Megalops atlanticus. The sequence continues at coordinate 17,537,418 of CM032879.1, forward strand.
TATTATTATAGATATTCTTTCAGACATTCCCTCAAGTGTATTATCTCATTATGGACTGCAACTTCATTCTTTTTAAGCTTCACAAACCTCATGAACTTCAGTTTCATGGAGCAATATGTAAGCAGCTGCTGTCAAGCTGTCACCTGCCTGTGTATGAGAGAGATGTGAAGCTATGGGTAACGTCGCTCTCTTACCTGCAGTGCTTTGTGAGATGGGAGTCCTCAGCTTCACTGGGGTCCAGATGTGCGTAGGAATGGCACCTCAGGGCTGCTGCAGATCTCACTTTAATAGAGGGAGGCACTGAGAGCAGCCCACAGCAGCCCTGAGGGCTGGGCTGAGGGAGGGAGCGAGAGAAAGAGAGAGAGGGAGGGAGGGAGAGAGAGAGATGGGCAGGAGGAGCTTTGAACTTTGCAGTACCAGAGCGTAATTATCCCTACTTTGTGAGCAAATGTTATCACATTTGCATTCTATCTTCTATTTCTCTCTCTCTCTCTCTCTCTCTCTCTCTCTCTCTCTCTCTCTCTCTCTCACACTCACATTTACATTTACATTTATTCATTTGGCACACACACACACACACACACAAATGCTTTCTTACTCTAATGTCTCCAATGTCTCAATGTTATGCAAACTGTAAATAGGTGGCTTTGGGTCCCTGGCCTTATATGCTCTAAAATTTCTGTAATTTGGAAATTACATCATTCCACATGTAGTTCACAGAGTTCACAGCATGTAAACATTTCAGTAGCTATGTGTTATCATCTTTTTTTAGATTGGTTAGCTTCAGCATATAAGATGGTGACCCAGTGACATAGCCTCTCCTCAGATGTGTAGCCACAGCTGAGGGTCACAGAAATGTTCTGGGTGTGTATGGTATGAAATGAAATATGTTTAATAAGTTACTGCCAATGGAGTGTCGAAGGCAGGACTGGACGGTTTCAAGCAGGACCCAAAAATCTCCATGATGCAGTGATTCCATCTAGGGCCATGTTCTGTGTGGATGTCTCCTCACTGGTACTTTGACCTTTTTGCTAATAAAATACAAAGGCCTTTTCCCTTGTGGTGACCCAGGTGAGAAAATCCAATGAACAGTTTAAAACATTGTCTGCCACACCACATAAACTGAGAATGCCTCATGAACTGAAAGGTCAAGTGAGCCATCCTGCCCAAACTGCCAAGATGCTCTTTTCATAGCCCTCATGATCCTCCCAAGATGTTGATTATTACAGACTTTCAATTCCCCATTACACATTGCATCCACAAAGCACCACTGGTCAGACCAGTACAGTCACTGTCAAGTGATATCACTTTTCCCCAAAATGTATCTCTCTCAAAAACAACAACAAAAAGAGATGATCTCATTATCATATTTCAGTTAAAAATTCAGCTGGATAGAACTTTATCTATTAAATTACATGGGTGATGTTTTATTTTGTCATCCCACAGCAACACTTATCAGCAACAAAAAACACATTGAAGTGGTTTATTTGTGCATTCTAACAATATACACAAGTATAGATACAAGCATATATAAGCATACAATTACTGTGTTGAACAAAAAATGCATAAAATTCGCTCAACCTCTGTTATTTATGGGGTGATAATGTGTCTCCTGCTCTTCTGTCTGTAGCCCACAGCAGAGCCAGGGAATCGGACTTTGGTGGAATAAGAGAGGTCTTTGCGTGATCTATAAGGCAGTAAATCGTCCTCGAATGCCTCTTCAGCCTACAGCCACTTGGGAGGTTAGTTTCTCTTCCTTACAAGGTGTTTGTTATGATGAGTTAAATTTGTGTTTCCACCAAGGATTACTCACTTTCTCCTGGGAGGGGACATCCAACCCAGCATCCAACAGTGACGTATTTTACTCACAGGAACTGTGCAAAGACAAGGGGTGGGCATCAAACCACTGTGCAAAACCTCTTCCTGGATTCTAACATACTGTAATCCATGTTTTAAATTAAAGGTGTCAAATGTTGCCATCATGTGGTAATTTATAAAATTGCAACCCATAAAGACTTCTTTGGCTTTATGCAAGGAAAGTCTAGAACTCTGTATATAGTGCCTCAGACAATCTTATAAACAAGTGTGAGTACAAGCATGTTTTAATTGTGAACAACTTCTACATTATAGTGAATCTTACAGGATAGGAAAATTATTAGGAGTATCATTTTGTAAACAGAATTTAAATGACTACAATTCCAGAAAACATTCTCCTTTTTAGTGATTAGTATTGACAGTTCATGCAGTAACACAGACACAGAGGCAGGAATAACTGCAGTTAAAACTTGATGACGAAATATCCAGAGATATAGACCAAACACAGATATTATTAAAGATAAATGCAAGGCTAATTTTCTAGCCTTTATTATTGCATGTAGTCCTTTATTTATTTATTTTTTGTGTGGTTGCATATGTACTTGTATGTCACATCTGCAAAATGATGCAGAACCCAATTAACTCAAAAATCACATCAATGAAGTTTAAACAGTGTGTTCTATAATATCTGAAAAAAGCATTCTGTTCTGTACTTTAAAAAATGCCATTTTATTTCACTTTTATATTCATGAGAAAATAAAAGTTCAACCCCTTCTGAGTTTTACAGTAGTCGTATCGTTGCATGCAGTCGTATCGGTGGATGTCCTTGCCATTCACAGCCATTAGTGTCCAGTTGCTTCAGTCACTTCCTCTATGGGATACTGTAGCTCACAGATGCCTTCTCATTTAAATGAACTAAAGAGCTTGATGACTTGATTTAAAAGAACTGAAAAAGTGCTTATGATTGTTATGCATGTACAAATTTCCTACTGATGATAACATACTCAAAAATTTATGTTAACAGAAACTTTGAACCAATCACACTGATAGAATTTTTTTAATTTTGCAATTTTTTGCAAACACACTGAAATCATTGCTCTCCTCAGTTCTGCAGCCATCTAAATGTATCATAAATGTTGATTTGGATCCATTCTCGATTTTGAATGATTCTGGTCTGACGGATAACCAGGTCTGTCATTAACATGTGTCTGCCTATCTTCCTGCTTAAGTCCTCTCTCTCTCTCTCTCTCTCTCTCTCTCTCTCTCTCTCTCTCTCTCTCTCTCTCTCTCTCTCTCCCTCTTTCTCCAGTCTAACCAATGGTAATGTTGATTACTGGAAAAGTGAAAGCACCTCTTTGTTACAGTAATTGTTTAGGAATAAGACGGAGATTTATAGGACAGGATCAATAAGCAATTGTGAGGAGGGTGCACTGGCAGTGGGTCAAAGTCTCAGAGGACCAATAACCATTATGGCTGAAATGGGAAATCAATTCATTTTCAATGATCCCTCAAGTGCTCTGAGCAATTGCACTACTTAGCACAACCAGAGGCCCATGCAAGTGTAGACCACTGCCCTAAATAGTCTTCAAACCTGACATCTAAATAAGGACATGAAAATAGCCAATAATAATCTTTTAATTACATTTCTGCATGCTGCAAATCAAAACAGACGTAATCACAAAGTGCCTGCAATCGAGAAATTGTATGTTATTATACTAAGACCTAATGTAACATTACACAGCACAAAAGGACACAATCAAGATGGGGGTGACAGAAAAACAAAAGTGACACAAAGCAGTAATAGAATGAAATTAAACAATCTAAACCATATCAGTACAGAGCATAAGGAGTTTAAATATGATTTAAAAATGATTTACACTTTTTCAGATATTAACACAAATAAGAATGATTTCCACCATGAATGATGTGTTAATTTGTTAGTATGATTTTTATTTTAATATATGTAGTTTACACCAGATTATCAGCATGTCTGTGACTAGACCAGTTTTTGCTTGCCCCAGACAGCCACAGGTATTTCACAGCAGAAGTGATGGAGGATAGAGGATTGGTAGCTTTTGTTCAGCATGACAGCATAAAACCTAACTCCACACAGAGGGAAACTTGAGATATAAGATTTCCTGAAATACTATTATGATTAGGTTGTCACTTTACTTCAGGCAGTAATGGGTATTGCAAATAATATTTTCTTTAATTTACTCAGTGATGAAAAGACACCTATAATGTTTTATTGGCCTTATCACAGTACTACAGCAAGACGTTCTTCCAGTCACAGGATACAAATATGTCCAACTTTGAATAGTAAACAATACCTGGATTACTAGCTAACTAGGCTTTGTAAACAAATACGAGTAGGTAGCAAGTGTTTAAAAAGTTGTAACCAAATTCATCAGGTTTCATTCGTATTCCGATAGGAAAGAATGCATGTATGCGTATTTATACCCGCATGTGTCTGTATATACACGTTGAGCTCACACAGCGTAAGGCTCCGCCCAGGCCCGGTGCTATGGGGGTGCTTAGAGGTGCATTGCACCCTCAGACAGACCCCAGTTGTCTCCTTATGTCCCAATGTCTACATAGTACTTATGACTTTTTGTGCACCCTTCTTTTGTTGAAATGTGGAATGGTCATGGACTCAAGGAAGACGAGAGGGATGGCCACACAAAGCCACAACCAGGTCTTAAACCGAAAATCTGGGGTTCCTGTGCTTTTTGCGCCCCCTCCCCCCACCCGCCCGAATCACGCAGTGTGCGCGCAACACCAGGACGTGCGCGTGTCAGGTGTGTGCCTACACGGCAATCGAAATCGGCAAATCGGTAAAACAAGTTTTTTTTCTGTTTTTTGGCGGAAAATATAAACCTGTCCATCAACTTTTGCTTGGGATACCACAAACAGCAGAGACAAATTAGAGTGTTTACTTAACGAGAAATGTTTTTTTCGTTATGAATAAAAAAACGCTGTGTGTGTTCAACAGTTTTAATCCCGATAATAAATCATTCTAGAGATTAGAGGGAAAAAATACATTACATCTGCAAGATGACAATCCGCACAATGCGGCACAGAGGAAGTTTGGCAAGAAATGTTTTTGTTTTCCGTTATCGATTGCATATTTCAAAGTTTGTAAATTAGGCGTAAATTAAAATGTCGAGTTAATAGCCGCATGTGCTACCGCGGCCGGGTTAACGAGATGGTGGGACCGTGCTGACACGTCATCACGTCTGCACTGCGGTCGTTTTCTATTTTGTTCATAGGAGCTCATGCTAAAGGACAGTGGAAATAATATAGTAGTGATAGAAAATATGATGGCCATTACCATCCTCAGTGTATGTCTGGTAGGACAGTTCAATAACATTTGATTGAGACTTTTCCTTGAGTTTTGCAGAACACATCCTTCAGCACTGCCAGCCCCCAGCGAGTTGATGAAATAGTGTTGGTATAGGAGACTAATACAGACGTCTGAAACACAACAAAAAGGGAGCTTTGCCCTGAAAAATGCTGCATTTCTCCTCCCTTTTTCCATCCCTCATGCAGACAGAAGTGGAGACTCGCTGCACTAAAGAATTTTATTTATGGCCCCTACAGAGCGCTGACATACATTCTCTTCCTCCCCATTCTCTCTGGACATCTGTGCTGGCCTGCTACGTGTGTGTGCGCATGTGTGTGACCAATGGATAAAGTCAGAAGAGAGGAAAGAGCTCTTCTTTTTTGCCTCTTTTTTTCCCACACTGTAATCTTGTTCAGTTGAGTTGCATCGTTTACACAGCAGAGGGAACTACAGTACAAAGAAGTGACAGCACTCTCCCTCTTGTCCTCCCCTCCCTCTCTCTCTCTCTCCTCTCTCTCTCTCTTTCTCCCCCTATCTCTCTCTCCATCTCCCCTTCCTCTCTCTCTCCCTCCACATGGGCTTCTGTGAGTCTTGGTCTGCAGCCAGACAACTGAGGTAAGTTTTTCCTGTTTCTGTCAGTCTTGTGTGAGTGGTGCCAAGCTCATCCCTCATTCATTCAGCAGGTGCTCTGGACTTTTTTCCAAGGGTAGTTCTTTTTGGCTGGGGATGGGAACGTGACTTCCAGGGAGGCTAACACCCACACTTGCTCCTCTTAGTTATTAGCGGCAGTTTTTAAAGGGATGTTTCTGTACTTGGGGGCTGTTAAAGTGACGTTCTGGCCCCTGCTGCTTTGAAGGGTGTGTGTGTGTGTGTGTGTGTGTGTGTGTTTGTGTGTGTGTGTGCGAGCGCGTGTGTGCGCGCGCGCATGCTGTGAGGGAGGGGGGACAAGAACAGCAGACATATTTTGAGTTCATTGGAACCTTCATGAAAACACTTCTGCTTTGTTTTTGCAAGACCCTGTGAATTTTAGGTACTTATCTTAATACCTCATGGACCACATGTCACCATATGTTATTGCATGGAGTGAATGTATGCTTCTTCTGTATTAAACATCATAGCTTTCATTTCCAAAACATATTTTCTGGTGTGCAACAGTTTGTTTTTTTTTCTATTAAACCTCATAAGAATGTACTTATGGCACTATGACTTTATTAATGTGATGCATATTGTCTCTTTGTAGTGTGATGCATATTGTCTCTTTGTGATTGTTTGTAGTGTTCATAAAAGGAGGAGATATATGTTTATATGCTTCTGCAATGAAGCGTGCAAGGGAAGTATAGTATTCATTGAAAGTGCTGATTATGTAGTCTTCTATGAAAATGTCATTTTTATGTGGAGAGAGGATTGTGGAGAGACTCATGTGTTTTGTCATGTTTGGGTTTAGGTATCCAGGGCGTTAAATTAATTTTTGTAACACAATACCTTATGCTAGTGCCACATGCTACAGTGGCATATAACCCACAGTATTTTCCTCCTAAATTATGTTCGTATTTACATATTTATTCCTCAAAGGAAAATGAGGAGTATGTCATGCAAGAGACTGAGCATGGGTTCATTCAGGTACAAGACAAAGATAGTAGGCTTCAGCTGGACCTTGGCTGAATCTAACCTCATCTGCACTATTGAAAACAGATTGTTTCATGAATTTTCTCTCATTTGGCCATGAAAGCTGCTGACTGTGCAAATCCACACAAGTGCATACTTTTTATGCAGGGTTTTTGCTGTGTGCTGCTTTGGTGCAGTATGAAGGTTGATTTGAGGGAGTGTTTTGCCTCTAAGGGAAGTTGAGTGCACTGTGTGGATGTTGCGCATTGCTAGCTGTTGCCTTGTTGCTGTCCAGCCTGCCTGACGTGATACGCCATTCCTCTGCTCTCTGCTGCAGTGCATCGAGCTGCGACTTCATTATCTTAATGACCGCACAGATGTCGGAGACATGAACTGTGGAGATTTTAAATGCTGCTCTAGAGTGAGTGATGGCAGCGTTGCTTGGAGTCTGGAAGGAGAAAAAAAAAAACAATTTTTTGTGACATGGCAAAACATCAGTGTGATAGGCGGACAGAAAATAATTTTGAATCGAGTGCATATGTTCTCGGTTTACACCCATACGCTTCAGATGAGTGTGCGTGTGAGTGTGTGTGTGTGTGTGTGTGAGAGAGAGAGTGTGTCTGTCTGTGTGTGGCTGATGGTGTGTATTTGCCTCAGTGCTGCAGAACAGAGGCTGTGGGGGAACTATTCCTGTTGTTGGCCAACAGGAGAAACGTGGCAGCAGTGCATAGTCTGGTCCTTTGTGCCAGATAGGTACTGCAGAGATTCATTACTCTCTTGTACTCTCTCTCTATCCGCTTCTCTCTGTTGCACTGAAACATATATGCACATGCATGCACACGCACCCACACACATATACAAACAGCTGTAAACTACCCTTGTAGGTTTAAAATGACAGCCTGTCCAAATATGTAGTTTAGATTAATCTATTTTTGATGGAGCATAATGGTCATTGCGTGGATTGTGCTGCCTGTAGTGTTTGTAACATTCACATGCCTTTCTGTTTCTGAGCCCCACTTCTCCTTTGCCCTCTCTCCATCACTTTGCATCCTGATGCCAGTTGTGTCCCCTGCATTGGCTCATGAAGGTCACTCATGCTCCACACTCATGCTTGGCATCTCACAATATGTATGACTGTGAATGTGGGTACATGACAACAGATTGGTCCGCGACCTTCATTGCAGTCGGGCTGTTAAACCTGTGAAGGGCATTTTCATTTATACCTGATTACAGTCCTCGGGAGTCTTCAGTTGATAGAGGGGTGTTTGGACTGCCACAATATCACTGTCATCATTCTCTGTACACGCAGTAGCATTTTACCACCCCTCCCCCGCTTTCTCTGCTCTCTCTGCTTCTCTGTCTCTTTCTCCATCTCCCTCTCACTCCAGCCTAAGTGTTAGAGTTGATTTTCTCTCTCTGCCCCCCTCTGCCTTGCTACATCTTCCACTCTAATTACAGAGAGCAAAGGGAATCTATTTCCCCAGACTGGCTTAGGCTCGGAGGATGTGAGGAGGGCCATAATCAATAGCCTGCAGAGAGAGTGTAGTGAGATCATGACAGCAGCAGCAGCTGGCCTGCAGGTATGATAGAGGGTTGGAGCTGGAGTTTAGGTGCCCATGTTTGTTTGTTTGACATGCTTGACTGATGAACGATGTACATTGCACTACAGATATACACCAAGGGTCATTGGCTCAGGTTCAAAACTGAGGTTTTGTGAAAAACAGACTGGCGTTGAATGATGTGTGGTAAATGGTAGATATCACAGGAGCCAAAGCAAGCAAACACGGGAGGTACATACACACATGCCACATGCACCTCCTCAAACCATCACAATAACAACACTGACCTATTTAGAACTATTCTGACCCTATCCTTTTATAATGTAAAATGCAGTATTCCTGGGTGGTTGCTGTTGATTCTGGTCAGCTTTGTACACGTAAAACAGCGAAATCCTGAAAGGCCTTTTGAGAACCTTTGCAGATAAAGTATGATAAAGCTCCTCCAGCTTTGTTTGTGTTCCCACAGAGGCGTGACACTTGCGTGGGCGCCGTGGAAAGCTGTCGCAGGGAGCGCCTCCTGCTGTCTGCGCCGGCTGCGCAGCGGGAGACTTTGATAAGTGCGCTGTTTCGGTCTCGTCCTGCTGTTGTTACCGCGGCTCTGCTTTGATCCAGGGGCTCTATAAATACTCCAGCTGTCTTAGAGGGCCTCAGATCCGGGGCTGTTCCCCTTGTGCGTTCTATTCCCTGTTATTAAAGTCACTTTAATCAGCCTTTCCCTCCCGATTCTCCAGCTTCGTCTTTCACCTGATGCAGAGCGAATGTGAAATGAAGGCCAGAGGATTTTGTTTGCGAGTGCAGCTGCGTGCCCCTCTAATTAAGCTCCGTGTTGCATATTAAAACCTCTCTCTGCTACCCTGCACCACTTAATGGTGCAATTTCTTTTAGGCCTAGCTCTCCTCAGCTTCAGTCGACCTAACAACCTAAATGTAGTCAGGTTGTTTGAAGAGATGTGCATCAGTCCTGTTTTGAAACACGTCCTTCAAAACTACGCCTTGCTGCAGTGCAGTGGGATTTCAGAGCAACGTTTGCAGCATGTATATTCACGCATTAGGAATGATGTTAGCATAGCATTGCTGGTGTTTACCTCAGGGATTTGTTTGTTATGGTGCTGCAGACCATTGTAGTCCCGGTGTCCCCTGAGGCTTGACTGACAGAAAACGAAGACTGATGAAAGCAGTGGTGGGTGTGTGATCCAGAAGTGAATGACAGCAAGCTCAGCTTTGCTGACACTGCTCTGATTTATGCAGGGATATGTGTTAAACAGCACATCCGATGGATCTTTAAAATGTAGGGAAAGCCTCTATTTCCATCAGTATGGGACTGGCCATCAGCTTTCAGCTTGATACGCACTAGAGCCATCCAGCCAACTCTGTGGCTGAACACCAAATACCTATTTATACGTTCCAGAAATCTTATCATCACTTGTACAGCCCACTTAGATCTGCAGGATGATAATGCTTGTAATGCAGGGTAATAGTCTGTAAGATACCAGCTGCAGGAGTCCTTTGAGCGCCTGTGAAGGAGACAGGCGACTGCGAGGTCAGGAGCACCAAGCATTCACACTGCTAATGGCCCAGGTAGACTTGGCCTCGCTCTTGCCTGGTAGACCATCCCTATTGGAGCAGAGCCAGCAGATCCATTTGCTAAAAGACCGAGATGCAGTTTGACTGCGGCAGTAGGAGCGACGCCGGAACAACTGTAAGTGGGCTGAGCAGGAGCCTTGGGGGAGTTCCTGTTGATCCATACAACAGGCGGTAAACAGAGGAGGAAGCGTGCCCCTCACCATCTGCAGAGAGGGGCTGCGATGATAACTGCGCGCGGTTAGACTGTCGCGAGGCGGTTAGGACGGAGATCAGAATGAACTGCACACTCTCTCCGTAACCCTGGGGGCAAAGCCCGCTTCTCCATATCGGAGTCCGATCCATTCAACTCAGCAATATCGAAGATGGATCGCTCGGCGCAGCTCTTGTGAAGGACCTAATTGTCCTGTCAGCGAGTCTTCTTCAAGCACTTGCAGGACAAGGCTTCTCTCGCTGGTGAGTGGGTACCATTTCTAAGCTGATGTTAATCAAGTTAGATACTGTAAGATGTAGCTTTCTTTGTGGCATATAGGTTTATTGCTAATGTTTTTCTCTTTTACCTTAGCAGATTTATATCAATACAATGGGTATAAAGCAGCAGTATACAGATGACCTTCATCTTTCTAGGTATTTGTGCACAAAGTCTGTGTTTAAATGTGGTGGAATAAAAAAAAACACCACATGGAAAAACTTTCTGACTTTTGATTGGCTAAATCCCTTGTTAGTAATTATGACAGCTTCCCTTCTTCCTCAAACTCAGTACCATATGCCAGTGAAACAGCTGGGCCACAGTCAATGCTAAAAAGTAGAAAATTATAAAAATGTATTCTTGTTTTGCTTGTCAGATATCTGAATGATTAAGACAAAATATCCGTGGGTAGTTTAGTCACTTGGTTATCATGCTGAGTAAAGTAGATAATGCTGTACTGTAGATGTGTGTAATTACTACTATTCAACCAAATTCAAGAGACTTCAATTTGAGCACTTCTCTTCTGTGCCCATGATGCAATAAACAAAGACGTGCAATCAGTATGTAAAAGGCACTGAATACCGTTCAGCTCTTTGTGGAAGTGCTGTAATTTAATCACTACTTGATTTTATACCTCTAAGAAAAGAATAGGAATGCCACAGATAGTGTGAGCTGTGAATCATCTTCACAAAAAAGATGCAAAATTGAGATTAGAAAGGACTGTTTCATAATTATTGCAGAACTATTTGATGTTGTGGCTGAACTTGGATCAGTCAGGAATTTTCCTTATACTGTAATGCTCATTTTTATGTGTCTGTCCCTGCCTTCCTCTGGAGATTTGTGTTCCGCTACACTATTCTTTGACAGCCTTATTTCCCTGTCGTGCTGGAGCTTAGCTGATGCAGAAAGATGAACCCGGACCCCTGAGCCATTGGTATGGAACCATAAACAACAAACCTACAGAAAATACACAAGGCACTGAGAAAGGAAACAACACAGCAGCGGCTACTTTTATGTTCGAAAAAGAATACGCATGAGATGCAATGAAGGAATTGGAGAAATGTAATTGTGGAGAAAGGGTATAAGGATAAGGGGTGAAACATGGTTCCCTGTAAAAGGTAGGGGTAAGCAGCACGCATTTGCATACACACACACACACACACACACATACACAGCACAAAGGCACTTCAAAGTTATGTGTGTCTCAGAAGAGTATCATGTGGGCATCATGTGTACCAGTGGGCGAGTGAAACGAGAGCAGCACTTGGAGCCCTGAGCCCTCCAACATCATCAGGCAGAAATAATCCTGCCGCAGTCCTACTGGCTCCACTGGGGAGTATTGTGAAGCACAGCATGGGAGAGTGGGCCTTGGCATCCCTCCTGCTGGCTGTAATTGCGAAACACCGCCATGCAGAAAACACAGGAAACATGCATATGAGAGGTGCATTGTGGGATGCATATCTCTGGCAGCTCATCAAAGAGGACCGTTCAAAATGGAGCGAAAAATTGGAATGGGTTTGTAAATTTGTGTGTTGCATGGGAAATGTGTTGGAACAGATGGGGAAAGCTTTACATCTCCTATTGCCATTTCCATGGGTGCAGTGTGGGTCCCTGTTAGAGCCCTTAATAGCCTGTACAGTATGTATTGGTTCAAGCAGAACATGCCTGTTCAACAACTGAAATCAGATTATGCATCCTTGTATTGGTTGTCCAGTTTCTCTGGTTCTCATTGGCTGTGGGGAAGGATTAAATGGTTTATATTTAGTAGTTGCTCCTGCCTAGCAGTAGGTGGCACTGCACAGCTAAAACAAAAGCCAGAGCCCAGCTTTAGAATGACGTACATTCCTCTCATGTAGACCACATAGGAATGGTATGGACAGAGAGCTGTTGTTTTTTATTTTCCACCAAGCATCTTACCCTGCGGCTAAAGCTATGTGAAGGCTGACTTCATCATGCTGGGGTAGGCCATTCTAACAGGGAGTTAGCACAACGTCCTGTGACACTGCGACAGTCCTGTGACAGTAACAGAATATGGGCATGTCCTTTTCTCAGTTATGTCTCCACAGTAATTTGTTTATGCATTCTCACATGGTAGAATCTGCCCATATGGGCCAATGTCAGGTTTGTATTTCTCTTCAGGATCCCATACCCTTAGTTCGCACGATCACTCGTACAGAAGTGGTGAATTTAGATTTGTCTCATTAGTGCGGTTTTCACAGGGTGTCATTACACATGTACATGCCTGTATGCACTTATGGCTCATGCTAAATATTTACAAAATGCCAATGCCCCATTTAACTCAGCTGGGGACAGTAAAAATAAGGTACAATGACTTAATAATATTGTTTGTCAAAGTGGGCCAGATTGGGAGCATTTGCTCATGGGCTTAAAATATGCCACACAGCACCTTTGCTTTCTTTTGAAAGTGGATCTCAACATTTGCCAGCAAGAGTATAAGAGTATATACACACAGACACACACATGCAACACTAGTACACATGAAACACATTTTGTCATGTATCTGACATTAACTAAAATGCCAGTGTGTAGTGATGTTCTGCACAGGCAGCGACAGAAACAGAGAGGATGTCTGTGTGGAGACACCACTGTGAGTCTCATCTTCTGAGGCATATTGGCAATATATATAAATATATACATGCAGAATTCACTGTCTCTTCTTTATAGTCTGAAATAATGACTTCAGCAATTTCTATCTCCTTTCTTCTCAGTCTTATGGGATTATGCATACGGCTCCGGAATAGCTCAGTGGTTAAGGGGCTTGCCTTGGGCACAAGCTTAGGTCTACAGGCTGGGTTCGACTCTAGCTGTGTCACCAGCCCACAATACTTGGGAGTCTGTATCCATGGAACAAAATTGCTTGGTTCTCCTGGGGATAGGGGTGGGTATGCTGACAGGGGTTTCTTGTCTCACCCCTGTCAGGTGTCTGTGAGTTGCTTGGATGAAGTCAGCTGAGTAGTGCCAAAATTCCAATGAGCTCTCACTCCACTGTAGTGTGAAAACAACTTTCAGTCACAAATAATCAACTGTATGCCTCCTGTGTTTTGAATGAATAGCTCATGCTGTTAACCATCTGAGTCATTATTAGCTTTTGACTACACAACCAGTCCAAAAATACATTTTTTCCCCTTCCTTCTCCACCATTGTGATGTGTTCATCGCAAGGTGGATACAGCCACATCTGTTTCCTGGATGCGGACACTTATGCACGGGGCTGCTGGAGCAGGAGCAAGCTCCCAGAGTTAAAATTTCCATGCTGACAGACACCAGGAAGCAGACACATCTGTTTGCCCCAGAGGGACAAAATCAGCCTTTACAGGCGGGCCTGTCCGTAAGAGCTCTCACTCTGATATAGGCTGGTTTTCCCAGCCACCATTCTCTTAAGCCTTTATCGGTATGAAAATGCTGGAAAAAAATCAGTATACTCACTGGTATGTGGTCTGTGTCAAACCTTGGTGTGAGTGTGTTGAAGTGGATGTGACAGTGATTTATTTGTGGTTCAGAATGTGGCAGTGTGAGGTGATATTGCATGATAGTACAGTGAGAAGGTAATTTTCAGTGCTCTATACTATACAATGGGGTAGTCAGTTTTGCACTTGTGTGTGTGTATGTATGTGTATATATATATATATATATATATATATATATATTTTATACACATACACACACACATATATAATGTGTGTGTGTGTGCACATCATACACATTTGAAAAATACATATAAGTTGCCAGGATGTAATTACAGTTTTCCATTCTCATGTGGCATCATGGCAATGTGAAAATGTTGCTAAAACGTGACAGCAATGCTGAAGTAGTGCTCTTGGACGCTGGACTGTGGAAAGTGCTTGCCACTGGAGGCACCAGGTGAACTCGGGCCAGCTGGCTCTGTGTTTGGGAGAAACACCAGCACCCCACAACAGTTTTGTCTCTGTCGGCCAGAAGCTTCTAAAACAGCATGGCTCCAAAAGATGATGGATCCTACATGCTGAGCCTTAAATTGTTTTGGCCCTCTTGCTTTTCCCTTTCAGAACTGCATGGTGAAGTTACATTAACACCTTCGGTCAGCTCCTTGGACCACGGTGAGGACGTTAATTCACAAGGTTAATTACGTGGTGGAAAGCATTGCTCATGCGGACAGGGACCTTGTATGTGGTTAAAGAGGCGCCAGTTCATATTTTTACGACTACATATACGAAATACATATGGATATTTTGTTTCACGACCTGCTCAAGTGAGGCTTCAGTTGTGTTGAAATGTCTACCATATTAGTTCATTGTATACAAAAGAACTAGCAAGAGTGGTGGATAATTGTAGTCTTTTACAACTGCAGATGTGAAACGGCAGAAAATATATAGCACAAATTAAGTCATCAGTTAGGTTCCATCCAATATATTTAGCTATTCACTGGTGCTTTAAATGATACATAGCCTAAACCATTTCAGACAAGAGGATATCTGATGGAGCTGCTAGGCTAATGTGGTTGATTGACAGTGCTGCCCTGGTGTCCACTTACCAGGAGCAAGGCCTGCGTGCATCCACACTAGTGAGGATGCAGCCGATAAGGAGCCTAGGGCTTTAAGGAGAGCTGGTTAAGCTGCTGCATTGTTGAGTGATGGATCGATTGAATGATAGACTGAGACGCTCTTCATCCACAGACCCACAATCATAAGGCAACTGAGCTGTCAGCTGCCAGTGCTGTGTCTCACATTACTGTCATTAGTGCAGCACAGGACTGATTCTTATTCACCCACATCTTAAATGCATTGGCAATCAGTCAGTCAGATGACCGATTGATCGGTTCATCCTGTGAATCCAACTGTCCATCCATCTCATCTATCTATCTCAGAAGTGAACATGTAGTTTTATGTCTCTTTCTGTCTTAAAAAAAAGTTTCTGTAGAACGATGTGCATCGTTCGCACCTTTATGTTTAAACTAATCTTGTTCCATTGACCTACTTCTCCACGGAGAGGCAGCGCCTACAGTTGACAGTGTTAATGTGCAAAAGCGCCATCCTCCTCCTGTAGTATCCAGATGCCAGCTGAAAAACTGTGTCAGTTACATAACAACATAACTGGAGGGGGCATGTGCGCTTTGATGATGTCACAGGCTGGCAGAGCATTGCTTTTGTGTTGTGCCTCTGTCCTCCTTCAGGGTTTAGCCGCTTTATGCTTTGGCTGGTCTGCCAAAAGCAGCTTTCCTATGATAATGACTTGACAAAAGTGTAAAATGCGTTCTCATAATCATGTTTTCTGACCCATTTTTTGCCTTTTGAGACTGAATTAGAGACCTGAAGTAAAACAGGGTGGGTGTTTCTCCTCACTGAGTGGGCGGTAGAACACCCTGTCGAGCTTCTGATGAGCTATTGAGCTACACAGGCGGTGCTTGTGTCCTCTTTTCATACTTGAGACAGATATGGAATAAATGTGTAAAATTCAGGACAAGTGTAACTCTTGTTAGAGCTGAGTTATGTGTAATCAGTTATGTTATAAATGTATGGAATCTATGCTGCAGATTTAGGCTTGGGACCAACCACCTCTGGAAACATGGTGTGCAGACTGCCTGTCACTCAGTGCTCTTTGCTAATGGAGTGGATGGCCTGAGAGCCTGGCTCACTGGCACACAGACAGACAGCAGAGACATTCACAGTGCAAACTCATGGGGCAGACACCAACTCATGCCTGTCCACAGTCTGGGACTGTCTCTCCTCCCCAATGCTTTGGGCCATGTTTGGGTCACTTTTGTAAAGTTTCACTACAGGGAAAACATGTGGCATAGTGGCTTGATCAGTGGGTCATTGCTTTGCATTGCTGGTGGAACATTACTGCCGTACACTTGAGACTTAACTGAGCCTTAAGCCATGTTTCAGACAGTTTTATCTGCTATATAGTATTATATAGAGTAATGGGACATGCACACTGTGTGTTTGGGTGCGTGGGTGTGTGTGTACATGTGCGTGTATGTATGCGTGTGTGTGTGTGTGTGTGTGTGTGTGTGTGTCTGTGCGTGCGTTCATGCAAGCTGTCCACGTAAGGCCCAAAACACAGTGATCTAAATCAGCTGATCGGCAGGCTGTGTAACCTGTCCTCACTGACTTTCTGTTGTGTCCTGTTCACACTTTTTTCCCTCATAAAGGAAACTGTGGCTCTTGGAAATACCAATAAATAGTAATCCCCTGGCTCATACGTTTCATCCTAGAGACATGGAAAGCAGCTGTCAGGGCCACACACAGACACACATCCTTTGCTGTGCTTTCCAGCGCGCACCTCACCGCTCACACAGCCTCATGGCAAGAGAATGGCAGGCGGCAGTCTGCAGAGGGCACACAGCTTCCTCTGTTCCATCTCATCTCACTTATAGCTCAGCCCAGGAAGATCTTATGATGATTGTATGACCTCCAAACCCTTTCTCTCCCCATCACGATCTCAAAGGCACCCAGCCGCAGGCTATGACTTCACTGTGAGTCTTTGTTTCTCTCTGGTTGTGTTCGGTAACAACGGCAGCTGGGCTACAACTGTTCTCTTGGCCTTGGACCCGGATTGCTGGTTCCCACTCCGTCTTTCAGTCACTGGGGCAGATCAGAGCTGTGTAATCACCATTCAGAGTGACAGGAGCAGGGCACTGCAGACAGAGGGAGGGGGAGAGAGAGTCAGAGAGGGAGGGAGGGAAGGGAACAGAGAGTGTCCCCAAGGCTCCCTGATTGTGCAATCGCTTTGACTACTTTGTCCTGACTTACTGTAAAAGCAAGTCTCTGGAGGTCACATCTATGGTGTCTGCATTAGTGTTATCACTCCTACAGCAGTGTGCTCTTCATCTCTGATTTTCTTGCACTATTTTTCATGTAGAATTGAGCTTTATATGATTTGGGTCTGTCGCTTTGAAATTTACTTACAAGGCACAATTATGCTTATATCTTTAGTCTAACAAATCATGATTTATAGTTTGATTGATTAACCCCAAGTCATGTGTTTTTTGTGGCTCACTCAACCTTCTCCTCTTTCAGGTGGCAGAGTTTGTGTCTCTGAGAGCCTCTGACCTTTAAGCCCAGTGGTGAGTGAATGAAACAGATTTAGTTTGAGGAAGGTAATTGATTGAAGTTACAAAATACAATGCTACAAATTCGATACATAAATTGTGATACATAATGCAATACAAGTGTGTGTGTGTGTGTGTGTGTGTGTGTGTGTGTGTGTTCACACGTGTGTGTGCGTGTTTGCGAGTGGGTGTGTGCGCATGTGTGTTGAGACGGCCAGCTCCATGTGTTCAGGCTGTATGCAGAGCACTCTCAGTTTGCTTGAAGGGGAAGGGAATGCCTTTGAAGTGTGAATCAGACATAGTCCAATGAGGGTTAGACACCAGAAAGAGAATTCCTTCTGTACCTGCTGTGCCAGTCTATGAACAGGCCTTTCAACATGCTTGTGATAGACAGAGGCATGCTGGCATGGCAATGGAACACAGGCCATTTACCTGAGGAAAGATATGATGGCTACTCCTTATATCTTCTCTTACTTACATTATTTCTATGAAATACATTCTGTGACATTCCATTTCTTTAGTGCTATATTATTTAGAAATTGACTGATTGAATATCATGGACTAGGATGGTATTGTAGGATTTTTTTACTAGCTGCTGACTGATAAGTTTCTAAATTCAACTTCTTAATTTAATACTGATTTTTTTTTTTTGCTAATCGTGCTTAACCATTTGAAAAAATAATTCCCTCAACAATGTTTTAGGTGTTAAGGTCATAAATAAGCATAAGTATTTCCCAGAAATACTCAACTGACATGCAGACTATGATAACACTTATGTTTAACACATTAAATTGCCTATATACTGCTTCGATGATGAGTATAGCTGCATGCCATTACACATTAACTACCCTATAATTGCCTTTTATTGGGTTAAACATGTTAGTACTGTGGTTGCTGTAAATAATTATGTAACAAGCATGTAACTACATGCCACTATACAGTAACTACATTGTAGTTGTTTTTTACAGTGTGCCTACACTGGTATAATGCAACTTCAAGTAAAGTATAACCCAGATTATTTTAAGGCTTGTGCACACAGTATGATTTTGGTCCAAATTTAGCGAATTAATCGCTTTTTGAGTTTGCCAATATTCTTGGATAAATTTAGTGCGTGCACTCAGATATCACTTAGCAGCTTAATACCTAAGACTGCATGGTTTTTTGGGTCCTAACAAGTTAAACTAGCTGCTATTCCACACCCCTTTCAAACTCTCAGTAGATATCAATCAGCAAGGGACTGCTAAGGGCCAATGAAAAATAACCATTCAATAACGATAATCATTCCAAAAAACAGTCTTCTGTAAGTCGTCAGTGTTTCAAGAAAGCAGGAAATAGCACTGAGAGAGCAATGAAATAAGAAAGATAAAATGCGGAAGAGGGAGCGCCAAGCCAAAAGTGCACATAGGAGATGAAAAAAAAATTAAGCAACACTAAATTGTGAAATAAATGTGTCAAGTTGTTTCTTTTCTCATAATTTAATGGGGAACATTTCATTGGAACAGATGAAGTTCTCCAAATCATCACAAGCAGAGAATTGACGTTTGTCAATTTTTATTCACTCTGACCCTCAGTGCTACATTTATCCTGTCAAGTGGATGACTTAGATATGAGTAGATACTTGATTTTTGACTCTTTGTGCTGTCGGTCAAATCATCTCTTTGTAAAAGCATGTTTAAGTGGCTGTGCTGAACACATTGATCCATGAATCTTTCTACAGCTTTTGATTTTCATTCACATTTCAGTCAAACAGGACAGAGATACCTTAACCATTGCTTCTCTCTGTTTATAGTTCTGAACATGCACAGTCAGATTGTTCAGTCCAGAGCGTTCTTGTTACGTTTCAGCTAATCAATGAAGTTTAATCACTGTGAATAATAATCCTGATGTTTGTTTAATCCTGAAAGAGAGGCACTGTTGTATGTCCATTTTGTGAAGACAAAGTTATTTTTATCCCTGAATTATTCAGCCTTAACATACTTATGCATGAGCTATGACATATCAAAATAAAAGGTTCTTACTTTGCTATGATTGGCTGTGCTACAGTATTATTATGTTAAAGCAAATGTCTGATGATACTGCACTGATTACATTGTTTTGTGTAACAATATTAATTACATTAATATTAATGCCCATAAAACCCTTTTTCCTTTTGTGTTGTGTGCATGGGAGAAGAGTGGAAGATACATGATCAGTTGACTGGTGACTCTCCTTCTAGAAGCAGTCAAAACCAATCTTTTTAATCATGGATGGTGGTGTCAGCAGGAACACTGTGGTGCGAACCCCAGCGGACTCCAGCATTCCACTACCACAAAAACTGATTGCTTTTTCCAAATCTGACCCCAAACTCCTGGGCAGGGGTCTACCTCGCCCTACCACAAATCTTCCTCTTGGTACCAAGCCCCCACCCTCTTCGTCCTCCTTCTCCCAAGACTTTCTGAGAGGCTCAGCGCAGGACAACCAGCTGCTCCTGCCAAGAGGCAGCCACTTCCTCTCTGGCGGCCCCTACAGGCCATCCAAGGGCTTTGCAACTGGGAAAGGCACCATCAGCAATCCCCACATCCTCAGGAAGGAGGCAGCGAAGTCCAAGGACGTGCTGGACCTCCATGCGACTGCACTTTCAATGGGGAGCGTGCAAGGCCAGAGGAGGGACGTCAACGAGAACTGGCGTCCGAGTGGCTCCCAGCGCAGAGGGGAGCGCAGCCCAGACCCACAAGTTGCCCGGGGCAACAGCGCAGGAGATGCAGGCAGGGCCAGGGGGAGGGCTCTCTCCAGACTCGCAAATCAGAACCTGCTGTCTGGGTCACGCTCTGCCGGGCAGAGTGGCAGCCAGAAACGGAAATTCCATCAGGAGAATGAGAAGTCGGGGAGCTTCTCAGATGAGGAGATGCGTAGCCCCGAAGACCTCTCCCCTCTTAACCCGACCCCTCCTCTCATTACACCTTTATCCACATGCCTAAAGGGGGAAAGCCACAGTGCTGAGAGTCCCCGAGCAGAGGTGTCATCCCAGGTGAACTTGGCTGCCGTGGCACCTTTCAAGCACAGGTGGGGACCATTGTCTGTATCTAATTACTGGCTTCCTATGAGTACTTGTGTTGTAGTCAGCCTATTCAGTATATGAGATAACAATCAGACAGTATTAAATCAGAAATACAGAAACACATCTGTTGTTCATCATTTCACTCTGAATAGATAAGGCTAGGAACACATCTGAACTTTCTTTGTCTCCTGAGAGTTAATGATTTAATTCAGTTCAAATCACAGCACAGATCTCCTGACAAACCAGCCACAGCTACAAGCATATCTTTCAGAAATCTTCCTCTCTGCCTCTCTCTTTGCCTTCCTTTGTACCCACTGTCTCCATTTTCTCACTCCAAATCTCTCAAACATTTAATGAGGACCTATTTGAACATGGCTTAAAAACTATGGCTGGCAAAATGCATTCCCAAAATTGGTAGGCAAAGAAAACCTTCTTTGTACCACACAACTGGTTTCCTGCCAGCCCACGCTGTAGATAATCTGCTTTGATCACTCCAAGGGGAACAGCACTTCTAGATGAACTGTCTCACTGACCTCAGTGGAGGCAGTAGATAAAATGTAGATTCAAATGTTGTTTTAGTTTGTCTTGTTTTCTGAATTATCCAGATGATGTGACAACATGGATAGGACTGAAATAACACTTTGATTTTACCAATACACAAGTCATGGTTTTGATGAATGATAGTTAATGTTACTACAACCTTTATTACTGCTGATATTACTATTACTACTCATGTTACTACAGCTATTACTACTGCTACTCCCGTTACTACAACTACCACTGCTACTGTACTACCATTATACCTACGTCTGCTATTACTGCTTCTACCACACTGCTAGCGCTTCTGGTACTAAAAAGAGTAAAATTAACACAGACAAAACCTGATTCTATGACAGTGTTATGAACAGCCAAGGCATGTTTTCAGCAACAGCCTCAAGTGTGTTAGGGCATGGAAAATATGCATGTGTTTGCTTGTGTCTGCTAGGCTTCCAATCCAGGGGAGAAGCGACATTTCATCTCTGGATGAACTCAGTGACTGCTCTTCCGACTCCATGGAGGTTTGCTGTGAGGGCCTGGGTGAGTCTCTCCTAACCAACTATATCCTTAAAGGACACAATGGAACTGTTTAGCTGGACCTACTTAGTATTAGTTAAATCAGGGAGGAGGGTGCCAGTGATTTCTGATTGGGTTGATGGGCCAGCCTGAACATTTCGTAGGTTCCTAGGTTCCTAGTGGGTGGCAGTGTACCATAGGGGTCAAGGAACAGGACTTGTAACTGAATGGTTGCCAGTTTGATTCCCCACTGGGGCACTGCTGTTGTACCCTTGGAAAAGGTACTTAACCCACAATTGCCTCAGTATATATCCAGATGTATAAATGGACAACATTGTAAAAAACTATAACTGATGTAAGTCGCTCTGGATAAGAGCATCTGCTAAATGCCAATAATGTAATGTAATGTTCCATTTTGAAGTCTGAGTGCAGGGACCAGCTGGAAAAGGGGGGGCTGTCCCATTCACACAGTATGAATAAATGAACCGTCAGTGTGGTGAGCCCCACCCAGCAGAGCCATACATGGCCACTCTGGCAGGGACTTCATTTATATGTGTGGGTGGCTGATGTGCAGAGAAGGCAGTGATGGCTCTGAGAAAGTATGCCATTATCCGAGCCAACTGGATCTAACCACAAACCACAGTCTTCTTCATTAGAACCTCTTCTTTTATGTTTCAGCGGTGGTCATGGGGGGTAAAAATCACTGATGAATCACTCTGCTTGCATTTGATGGGAGAAGACTGTGAGTGCACACACGTCAGCAGTGGCCTCTCTTAGGCTTCATATTTCTGTCATAAGTATAGGTTTCCTTTGAAAGGCATTGGCATGCTGAAGTGGCTTTATGCTATGGGTTCCATTTCTGTTAGCTTAGCATTCATAGCACATAAGGCTATTTATCATAGGTCTTGAAGTTGTACTAGGTGTCACAAGTAATTACAGGTTAGTAAGAATCATATTATTCAGGCATCAGAGTGGCTTAGTGGTAAGGATCAGGGCCTGTAACCCGAAGGTCCCCAGTGAAATTTATCAGTGGGACTTTTCTGTTCTAACCTTGGCAAAGCTTCTTTTCCCAAATTGCTTCAGTAAATATCCAGCTGTATAAACGGATAATATGTAAAAAAAAAAAGGAGGCAATGTAAGTCGCTCTGGATAAGAGCATCTGCTAAGCAAATGTAATCTAATTTAATCTGTTTTCAGAATGTACCATGATTGCCATTTTTAATTTATGGGCACTTTTAAGGAAAAATGTCCCACAGTCCTGCAATGGCCATGAGTTGTAACTTGGAGACACACTTGTACAGTGTGAGGCTGTGCTGTGGTTCTTCCACTGATGAGCATTATGGTATTTGCAGGTACTGTACAAGGTTATACCTCATCCTAAATATTGCTGGTCATCCTGGCTAATTCCGTCTTCGTGTTCTGGATATTGGATTTATAGTCAGCCAAAAGCTGCATATGGAAAAAAAAAGAAAAAAGGAATGACTTCAATCTGTGGACCTGGTCCAAGGAGTGATGTGTGCTTTTCCGATTATTTCTCTAACTGACAGGACAGTGTTCTATGATTGGCAGGGGCAAGATGTAGTCCACCCATTGGATAAAGTCCAGTCTCTCTGAACCCAGAGACAAGTCTAAGGGCTGATTCACACTAAATGTATGAATGCTGCAGGTGCTATGTGTACAACAGTGATTTGTTCACAGGCTCCCGTGGCTTTGTCACATTAGGCAGTTAGTCTATTTATCTTATCATTGAACATGTTAATAAACATAATTGTGTAAAAGATTCCTGACAACTATGGAAGCCCAGCTCACCTTTGTAAATATGCTGTTTCATAGCCCTGTTTCCTCTTTTTAGAGGGGGAAATAGCAGACAGTTGGCCTACCTAACAGCTGATCACTCCTTCTGTATTGCTTGTTAGGATGATCACTGCTTTCTTGTTAAGCGGGCTAACTTCTTGCTGATGTAAGCGGCAGGCCCTTATAATTAAATCTAGTCTTACATGTACAGGGTGGAGAATAAGGCAATGTTTGTGTTTGGAATCACTCCTCTTGCATCCCAATCAATTAATCAACCAACTAATCAACTAATTTGTATGTGACATAATGCTTTTAACAAGGGAAGTATCATAGAACACCTCACAGTGCATTTTTATGAACAATGCAAGTCACTCTAGATAAAGCTTAAAGGATTCTCACTGATGTTTTTGCAGTAGAAAGAATATACATGGCCTGATATAACACTGTATAGTTAGTGTCGTATCATATGAATAATTTGCTCTGGAGAAGAGGAAAACCCAAACGTCTATCCTCGTCCTCTGTCAGCTTTACCTCTCCCAGGATTTATCTCTCCCTTGGAAATTAACAGCAGATAATCTTTATTCCACGCCACCTGTTTGCTACATTTGGGGGCCCCTCATTATGGCTGGCGATTAATTTCCCTCGCCATTCCCACTTTCATGAATCACTCGCCCTTCTCTCTGGGGAGAGAGTGTGTTTGTCTGCGTTTTCTCGGCTGCCTCCGTGCGGCGCTTGGACCGTAGCCACTTCCTCCCGTCCTCATGTCTCGCGGCCTGTACACAGCCCATTTGAAACTGAATTTACGGCCCCGTCGCAAAAGCAACTAACTGGAATTAATGCACCAAGCTCTTTCGCTGGTTCACAGGATGGGAAACCTGTAGGTGTCGTGGCTGCTGTTCTGACAGGTGTTTTTTTCCTCGCAGCTGGATGTGAAGTAACTGTGGCCTGAGAGGGAGGGGCTGCCGCACAGCCGTGGGGTCGAGATGCCGCGTCCGTCTCCTCCGTGCGCTCAATTCGCTGTGACGAGTTGTGGGTGGGCGAGGGAGCGCGCACGGTTAGGCCTCACTCAGGGGACGGGACAAATCTCGAGCCATCGTGGCAAATGACGCAGACGGAGGGAAAAATCGTGTCTGGCTGTTTTCATCCCGTGTTGTCAAAAAGACAGGAGAGAAACCCACAGCTTTGCGCAGACGATGTACAGAGGCCTTTCGAACAACACAGTTAGGCGTCAGGAGCCTAAATAAGCACCGAAATTGCTTCCTCTGAAGCCATTCCTGCTGGGCTGTGGGTAGCTGCAGTAATAACAGTAATTTTCAGATGGTGGAAAATAAGGAAGGCTGGAAAGAGCAGATGAGAGAAAGAAAAAGAACTGGCTGGTGCTCACTGCAGAGGTCCGGCCCTCACCATGATATAGAACCCAACCCTGGATCACTTACCATGGCCTCTCAGTCCAGAGGCAATATCATAATCCATGAATACTATAGAATGGTTCTGTTAATGATGGACATAAGTTATGCAGTGTTTCTTATTACATTAAATGTAGAAATGTGTAGGTAAACAGCAGCTGTAGGGTATTTCTTCTAGTGGGCCACTTGCATTGCATCTTGGTGGGGGATGGGCAATCTCACAGGTGCAAATGAATTCTATACATATCTCGGCCATTTACATGCAATGTCATCTTGCCAAAATGACCATTCACATGCAATAGCATGTCTATGTCTGTCACCACAACAATATTTAATATACACAATAAGGCATATTTTGTCAGGAGAATGCCTCTGAATTTGAAGTTCAGGAAAAGAGAGCAGAAAAATGAACATCATGTGCTAGGTTTCCAGTATACTGAGCTTTTCAAATACAATATCTGGTACTATGCAAAGTATTACTTATTATTACTTCAGTAATAAATTAATAATGATACTCATAGTCAAGACCACAGTAGTCTGGGTGATATCTGCCTCACCTGCTTCTCATGTTGTACAACTGCTTTTTTCATTTATAAGCCAACATTAGAGTATAAGCATATTGCTGGTTTGAAAGAAATTGTTTGTTGGGTTTGAGTTTGAATTGGGTGTGTTAAGTTTGATAGATTATTGTAGATATACTGCTAGGTAAGTAATATCTTGAGGTGTGTATAGTGGATCAATGTGAAGACTGACTGAAGGCTGACAACCAATAGCAAATGTGTAAATAAGAAACATGCCATCTGTTGAAAGAGACACAAATAGAGAGTTGGAGAAAAATTGGAGAGACAGACAAAATGACTGATGGTGATCGATGGTGACAGTTTTTCAAGGGTGGTTAGTGTCATCCGTATCTCTGGGTGATCACAGCATGCTTGTATTAAACAACAGCCAAGAAATACCCTTTTCTGAAGGAATCAACACCTCTCCAATCCCTCCTTCCTCACCATCTCCAACATGATTATCTGTCTCTTCCACAGATACTATGCCTTTGAAGCTTTTTCATTAAGGATCATACAGTGCTTTTGGAGTCTGTCGGGAAAATATCAGATAGAGTTTTGTACTTTGTGTTTTTATTTAGCGTGTTTGATAATTTGCAACGGGAAAAAAATAAAAATAAAAAACTAAACGGATCCAGTAAGATACAGTTCTGATTTACGGATCTTTTTCCAGCATTAAATTAATGTTAGACCCAAGATTTGGACAGAAGGGAACACCCATTGCATGGATAACAAGAAAAGTAACCTTATAAAACTGCTTACAGTAAACATCTCACTAAGCAGATACTTAATTACCCTGATGATGGTGAGGAGCTCTCTCCCGCAGGGAAACTGAGCGTGTCGGTTTGAGTGGTGTGTGGCAGAAGGATAGATGTGGGTCTGGGGGGTGATGTGCGGTTTGATCTGCTGATCAACTTTCACTTGATGCATCTGGTAGCCCTCCTGGGCACACCCCCCTAGCACAGTTATATCCTTCCTCTGTGTCATAGCCCAGCACTGATTCACAGTTTCCGTGGTCTGTAAACACAACTGGAAATGCGTGTTTCAAACATCTTGCTAATGAATGAGGGCATTACAGTTTATTGTTTTGTGAATATTGTGAACATCGGAAATATGTAAGCATACATTTTGGGGATCCCTGCATTATAATACCAGCATAGCAAAATGATAATTATGTTCAAGAGTATATTGTAGACTGTAAAAGGACAGCTTTAATTCCTTTTAATAAGTTCAGCCATTGCTGAATCTATGAAACAAGTGCTTCTACTGCTTCAGCTACTGAGGAGCCCCTGTAAAACATATCTTCAAGCTCCAGCCAGACATTTGAGTTAGTTTATCTTTGTGAAATAGACTTCTGATTAGTATTTTTCAGACAGCATTTCTAGGTGCGCTTTAATTTCCTCAGAGTTTCACATTTCATGTGTGCAAATAAACATGTCTTCAGGAATTGTTTTGTCTCGCACAACTGCTGTGTGTTCCAATTTCAGTGAGGTCTTTAGCATCTGTCCTTGTTTACAGCAGATCACACGCTGTGGACTACAGTGCATGATTGGGAATGAGGAAAGAAAAAATGCATTAGTGCTAATTTTTTACAATGTCTTCAGGCCCCTGGTCAGCGTGGTGCAATGTTTTTTATAACTGTTCAGAATTAAACCTGACAGATCTGGTCAGCCTTTCCAATAAGCCTGTACTTTCTCTTTCACTCTGTCTCTGTTTCACTGTCTGCACTCTCTTTCATTCTCTCTCTGTTTCTTATGCACATGTACGCTCACACACTGCGATTTTGTTCCATCCCTTCTATGTTCAACGTCCTGTTTTCCCCACCCCTCTGATACTCACACATAACATCCGGGGAAATTTTCTACAGCTGTGCCACCCACCACCACCCCTGAGGGCCTGGGCCTAGGAATGGTACCTGATGCAGCGCAAACAAGAAGATGCAATACAAACCACACCATCCTGCAGTTGAGGCAGAAGGAGAGAGAAAAAACAGAGAAATGAACAGAGGGGAAAGAAAGGGAGTGAGACAGAGAGAGAGAGAACGCTCTCCACCACCTCATCATGGACATTCATATCACATCCCTCTCCATTAATTTGCAGCTATGTGACTAATAACTGAGTATGCGCTATAGACCCTAGAAATGGCTTATTGTGAACTAGAAGGTCAAAATTTTTCATCTAAATGTAGTTTTAATGAGAGAATTGTACATAGTGTAGTATGTTAACCATAGCAGAATTATGGTTATAATTGTGTTCTATGGCTGAAAGCAATGTTATAGTAAATATCATACAAAAGTGCCAGTCACTTTCATTTAGAACTTGCTAGCTATGGATTTGAGGGGTTCATAATTAGCCATCTCTGTTGCTGAGATTCCTGAGTTAAGGTGCCAGCAGGAACACCAAACCAACAAAAGGGAAGAAACTGACTAAAGTGTAGGGAAGTATACTCAGCAATTCATTTCAATTCAGTAATTCTGTGGCACAGACATGCATGTAGTAGTAATTAGTAGATGCTGGTGTCACAAGAAAATACCAGGAATAATAAAGATTTCACCACTTGCGATCTCTATTCAGCATTTCAGTATCCCTTCCCTCTGTGGTAATAAGTAGTGAAATAATAAGGACAGGTGCTCAATTCTACTCAAAGAGGAAGAAAACACACACACACACACACACACACACACAGATCATACTCTACAGTTACGGTGGACTAATTTGATTTAAGATTTACATTACCATGGGAACACTGCCCATCAAACTAAATTATTCCAACAGATCTGCTGGGGGAGCCACCATGTCAACATGGCTACAGGAGAAGGACAAAGCAAACACCCAGTTTTCTCCCTCTCATCTCTCATTATGTGACATTACTGAACAGGCCTCTAAAGAGCCACAGGCATCTGCAGGGTGTGGTGCAACAACACACATATCCCAGCAGCCAGAGTGTTGTTCTTTCACTCTAATAGTAAGCAGTGTGGTGAACTGGATAAGAAACTGGGCTGGTAACAGACCGGTTGCTGGTGTGATTCCACAGAGTGCCGCTCTTGTTTTGTGCTTGAAAATCATATTTAATCTGACTTGCTAGAGTCAATGGGAATAATTGTGTAAATAATAATCAGTGGTACAGTCAGAAACAATGACAAAATAGCATGTATTTTCTGTGGAGTTTTATGACCTTATGTTTGGCAGTGTGTTACACTTCATAGAGAAATTAACCCTATACAGTAGGAAGACCATTTATACATTGCTTCCTTCTCCTACGTTTGTTATTGGTTGCCATGCCAACAGACTCAGCAGTTATAGTGTGGCGTGCATTGCAGGCTGTGCCGTTTCCATGGAACGTGCAGCAGAGCATCCTGGGATACTCCTGGGAAAAGATGCTCTACTAAGGGATCGTGTGGAAAGGGGTGCACTATTCTTTACCTTTCACAGCATATAAAAGGTTGCACACGTTAAACTCAGGACCGCAGGAAACTGTCATAATGTACTTTTGTAAATTACTCTAAATGACTAAATGTACATGTATATGATTACAACAACAGCAACAAAAGCAACTGACTCATCACACATTACACAGTGTTATATACCAGATAATGGAAAAATGTGCCCACACATTCAAATGCCTAGTTTACTTCTGCAAAATTCTGGAGTTATTTGCTCTTAGTGAAACATATTTTGCTCCTTGAGTAGACCTGATGATGTTGGAAAAGCCCCATTCAGTCCAGGCCATGCCTGCCATTTTGGCCAGCATACTTTGCCATATCATGTAGAGCAGTGTTTCCCAAACTTTTTTTCTGGGGACCCACTTTTTAAAAATGACAAACCATCGCAACCCAGTTCACAATAGGCCTTATCTATAAATCGTGAGAAGAGCAGATTTGTGCATAAATGAACGTTCCTGACCATTTTTACTGCCATTTCCGCATCACTTTATATTATCTATAATAATGTAATTATCTATATAATAGGTAAATCAGCCATTTCGAAGAGATATATGTTTGATAAATCACAACTTCGTTTTATGCACGTGTTATCGAAAACATGCATAAATGAGACAAAATAAGTGCATTTAGGCAGAGTTAACAGGCTCTCGTTTTTTCCTTCTCATCAGTAAAAGAAACAGAATGTACGCTAGCGCAGTGTTTCTCAACCCTGCTCCTCGCGGCACCCTGCCCTGCATAGCTTCTATCCTTGCTGCTTGATTAAATCAGGTGTGCTCAGCTAATAAAATGTGGCACTGGTGAGTTCAGTCAGGTAGGTAGAGCAAGGATAGATAGAAGATATGCCGGACAGGGTGCCGCGAGTAGCAGGGTTGAGAAACACTACGCTAGCGTTTCATACTAGATTCAATGTTATAAGTACAATTATCAGAACAATATGAACATTTAGTACTTATCAAAAACATGCTTCTTGTTGAAAGTTTTTTGAAATGCTCATGCCTATTATCAGAACAAGTGTGCAGCTATTCAAACAGTCAACAATCAATTCGTTAACCACATCAGATCTATTCCACGTCAAATTTCATTAGGTACATTATGTGCTATTTACCTGGCTAAACCTTTCGCACGTAACTTGTTTTATGCTATGTAGCGCGCATGTTATGGTTCGTTATGTTTTCATTAGCGTTATTAAGCTTCTGGTAGTTTTCACCGCCGCATTTGCTTTTTTTTTTATGTTAAATCGCTGTGTCCTCAAAGCTAAAATTAGCTAGAATTTATTCCAATGTAGTTGTAATCGCACCTGTTTTAGCATACGCGCTAAACGGCTAATCACACCAGTGTGATCTTAGGCTGTGTTCACACGTAGCGTCTTTTCTGATGAAAAACGCTGGCCAGAGCATTTCTGAAGTAAAAAAAAACGCTGGCAGCGTTTGTTCCAAAAAGCAGTTGAGAGCGTCTTTTGTTGCAATAACAGTAGCATGTACATTGTTAGCGATCTAGCTGGCTATACATTGTTGCAGAGCTAACGTTAGCTAACAGGCTAGTTTTGCTAACGACAAGCAGTAAACACAATTTCCAGAAACCCCTAGGATTTGACTCCAAATGGCATCTTTATGATGAATGTTATGATACAGTTTAACTGTCATGTTGTACAGTTCACTGTGCTCAGAAACTAGCACAATTAACTTCACCGCTACCTTCTCCATTTTTGGTGGTTGTTATGGGAAATGACAGGTGTCACTACTCCGCTTGTGATTGGTCAGCTGTCAAAAAAGCGCTTGACGTAGGGCGTTTTTTCTGAGAAGTTGAACTTTTTCAACTAAAAAAAAAAAAACGCCCTGAGCTGCAGAAAAAAGCCGGCGACGGCTTTAAAAAAAAAAAAAAAAAAAAACGCTCTGGACGTTTTTGAAAACACGGTCTACTCTATAGGATTATTAAGCAAAACAGATGCTGACAGCTTCAAAAAAGACGCTACGTGTGAACACAGCCGTACGCGCGAAAGGTTGTGATAGATGGGCCATGGAAGAAATTCTGAAAATTTATTTGGGGACCCAAATAAAATGTGTGGGTCGCGACCCATTCTTTGGGAAACACTAATGTAGAGGAACTGTGTGTGGAATACCGTAAATCAACCTTATTCCTCACATATATCAAGAAGTCCAGTGTCTCAGAGGATGATCAATATAAGTTTAAGTACCACAACTGTACTGTGAGCATTACCTTATTCTGCAGATTGTACTCTCCAGGGCAACTGACAGGTCACTAGTACCATATAAAGGGCCTAACTCCTAGTGTTCTATAGGTATGAACCAAAAAAGGAACTAAGTTACTTTGAAGTTCCACCAAGGTGCATGAAACAGGTAAAACAGTAAAGGTTCAACACCATTTCTGGGAAAAGGGAAATGGAAGAGTCATTTTTGCTATTTAAAAAAAAAGTTTTCTGGCTAAAAGACTTCATCAGGGCTATCTCTATATCAGACAACAAAGAAGTTAAACCAGAGCAATAAAATTTCATCAGAACAACCAACAAAGCTGCCCAGAACTGGCCAGCTGTTGTGTGTTAACCAATGTGGCTTAACATTGTGAAAGTTATTTAAATTGTCCAATACACTGCCTTTAGAAAGTCTCAACACATGTGCCCTGTTAGGCATGTGGTATGAGTAAGATTGCAGTATAAAATAAATTATTCATCATTAAGGGTCACTGGTTGTAAAATCTCATGGAGTTTCATGGTTTGTATGAACAACAAGAAAGCAGTCCCAGAGTTTGGCAGACAAACCACTGGTCATTAATGACAGGAAATATTAATTTCCAGAACAATAACATTTCATGTTTTTTTTCCCTGGGAAGGTGTTGGATTACTCTGAAACTTTGCACAGGTTTACTGATGAAAAGTAAGTCTTGGCTTGAAGGATTTGATATGTGTCTTGAATTTCGTAACCGACCACTTTTGATTAATTTGGCTTATTTCAAAGGCATTGTTTTCTTAGTAAGCTTACAGTTCTTGTTCTTTGAGAAGGACAGGTTTGAGGTCAAAAACTACAATACAGGATTTGTGCTTTTATGACTGATTAGCCAGACATTAATGGACAAAAATCAGTGTCTTTTAAGAAATTTTTTCTGTGAATTATGATAAATTCTTTTGTAAATACGATGCTGATTTAGATTCAAATTGGTGACCCTTCTTTCTGCAATGTTGTCTGGGCCAGTGTTAACTTGCTTCATGTGAATACATGTCACTTCTGATGTTACCTAGAAGTGTGTTAAACTTTTTTACCATTCCTTCTGTGGGGTAAGTATATTTAAAACAAGAAGTAACAGCCCAAGTTAAGGCAAACATGCTGTTTCCCTTTGTTTTTCCTTGGTTTGTCTGCATTTTTGCCCTGTTTCAGCTGTCCAGAGGGCTGCCTGAGTCATGTTTGGGTGTGTCATGGAGCAAAAGCAAACCATTTTCCAATTTATTTTCCTTTGGACATGGAGTCCGCTTAGTAGCACATATGGTCTGAAACCCTCTGGCAAGTTAACCTTAATAAAAAGCATACAGTATGCTGACACTTAGTGAATGTCTAAGCCAAGTTTTTTATTGTGATTTTTTTAAAGATCAGTGAGGGTGTTGATTTTGAGAACATAGACATTTTCGCAATTCATTTTGCAATCACAGAATTAAAGTCATTCTCATAATCCATCCAAGATGAAGACATTTTCCTCTAAGTCATGGACATTGACTTTTGGGCATGATATGAATACATTGATGCAATGTGTTATTGCATCATACTATTTTCTTGGAAAAAAAGGTTTGGAAAAGAAATTTTAAAACGGTTTAAAGCCCTCTCTAATCGGCTGTTTCAGAAGTATTATCCAGACAGTTCACAGACACAAGAACACAAGAAAGCTCCTGGTTTAATGTGGACCCAGCTTGTCTGTTCTAATGCACAAAGTCATTCAAGAGGAGATGAAAAGGATAGAATTCTGTATGGCACTGCTCAATGCTGTCTGTATATATTGAGATACATTGAGCAGGAGACAAGACAGATGACAGAGCCATAGACGTAGATTATAGAAATACAAGGAAGTGTGGTACAAAAGAGGTTACTGCTTGGAAAAAAAACAGAAAATTTTTAGTGTTAGGGTGTGAGACGTTTGTTGTGTTCAGTCTGAATGGAAGATGATCGATTTCTCATTTCGTGTTGGTGTCACACACTGCAATGAGAGATGGACGCAAGTGCGGAAACACAAAACTTTATTCTGGAACGGGGCAGGATACAAACAGGGCACAAACAGACGTTCGCACGGGAGACAGGCAGGAATCGAAAAACAGGTTGGATTCAAAACAAGAATCTGAGAAACCAGGTTTAGCATACCCTTTCACAAGAGTAGACTTCGCGAAGGAGCACTAAACACAAGGGTATAAATAGGGGAACAAATCAATGCTTAACGAGGTGGAGACAGGTGAGGGAGATGACTGTTGATCAGACCGATGACGCCGAGCACTGAATGGTTTAAGCCGGAGTGGGAGGAGGCAAGGTTGTTACAGTTGGAGGCAATACATGTTATCAGTACCTATAGACTATAGTAGTTCTTATTTACACAACAAGGAAATCTAAGATGAGCATGCATGATAAAATGAGTTTGTTTTGTTTGAGGTGTTCTTTTGTGTTAATGATATAATTAATAGTATAATGTAATACTGTACTAATAAAGTATACATTTATGTGTTTGTTTAATATAATCATGATCATATTACTGTTTTGATTCATGTTTCTGATATGAAATGCCCTTGAATGCAAGCCAACTGTGTGTAATTGTGGATTTATTATTGTAAATGTCACTTAAGGTGTGAGCGGGGGAGGGCTAGAGAAAAGGATTTACAGGAGGGAAAAATGATGTGGAAAAAAGAGGATGTAAGAATACAGAACAGAGCTGGAACATGTCCAGTTTTAGCAAGAGGGTTGTAATTTATCACTGGCCCCTTAGGTTTCACACTGTATGCTGAGGCACAGGGAAGCATCTTTATGTGATACAGAGAGAGGGAGAGAGAGAGAGTGAGAGAGGTGGGGGAGTAAGGGAGGGGAGAAGGGGGAGGGATCACTGCTGTGTCTCTCTCCTCTGCCATTCGGCTGGAGCGCGATTCAGCAGGAAGGAGGGTCTGGTGAAGGGAGGAGAGAAACGGAGCAGGGACAGAGAAAGAGAGAGAGAGAAAGAGAGGGTAGTACTGAAGCAGCAGCAGCCTGACAGAGGGAGAGGGGAGCAGAAGGACAGGGCTGGACAAATGCAAAGTCAAAACGGGGATTACAAAACAGGCATTGATTTGAATTGAGCTGCTTCCCTCCATACCCTATTTATATTCATCTGTAGCATTTCTGTGGTTGTGCTCTGCTTTCCCTCTGACAAGCAATCGAGAGAGAGAGAGAGAGAGAGAGAGAGAGAGAGAGAGAGAGCATTGCCTGTGGATTGGTGCTTTCATCCTTCTTGCCTCCACACTGATGGTTTTAAATGGGTCCATGCAGGAGGGATGCTCGGGGCTAGCGTGAAAGGCAGAGAAGAGGACCTGAAGACTGATCTTGCAGAGGGTGCCAAAGTGTACAGCCAGGCGGAGGGCAAAGGACCCAGCATGGCAGCCAAGAGGGGCAAGCCCGGGATCCCGCAGGGGGGCACCCCGCGGGGGGAGCTGCGGGTGTTCCGCGCGGGCAGCTCCGAGGGCCGCCTGCCTGTGCCCTCCAACCTCCGCAAGCAGAAGTCCCTCACCAACCTCGCCGTGCTCACGGACGCCGAGAAGAAAATGCAGCTCTACCAGCCCGAGTGGCGCGACGACATGGGCAAGCCCGGCACGGGGTCCCTCAAGGCGGGCAAGAGCAAGTCGGCCGCCGGCGGAGGGGCGGCCCCGCTCTCACGCAACCTCTCCAAGTCGGAGCACTCCCTCTTCCAGGGCAAGCCGCGGCCCTTCAGCCCGCTGGCCGCCCCCGCCGCCCTGGGCAAGCAGAGCCGCATCCCCCGCGGGCCGTACGCAGAGGTCAAGCCGCTCAGCAAAGCCCCGGATGACGGCAAGTCGGACGACGAGATCCTGTCAGGCAAGGCCAAGGCGGAGGGCAAGCCGAAGCAGCAGGTGGGCGGGCCCGGGGAGCAGGGAGCCAAGGGCCAGGGCGCCGACGGGGACAAGCCCTTCCTGAAGGTGGACCCCGAGCTGGTGGTGACGGTGCTGGGAGACCTGGAGCAGCTGCTTTTCAGCCAGATGCTGGGTGAGTACTGCTTCCCCCCCTGCTTCGCTGCGTCTCCGCTCCAAACCTCTGCTTCCGTAGAGCTGCTGGCTGCAGCCAAACCTGTCCCGCTTGGGAGAGAGAGACCCCCCCCTCCCCACTTCCTCATCCCTCAACCAGCCGCACAGCCGTCACGCCTCCCTCCCCAGCTGTCACTGGAAACGGCTCACTGCCACAGAGCGCCTTTTGTCTTGCGCGGAGCTGATCTAGGTTGGATTGATAAAACTGCTCCGGTTTTATAAGTAGCCAGCGCTCACTGTTAATATTTTATGCTGTTGAAAGCCCTTATATAATATCAGGACATTGTCAGTTTTGTAGACATTGCGCCTAAGAGCTTGATGAAAATGCGACCTTGGTTATGCAGCAGAGGATGCAACCGTTTTTTCCCCTCTGTCTGTATCAAACATACAGTGTAAGCAGACCTCAGCCAGAGAAACCTTGTGGTGCATCCTGCATGCATGCGTGTTAACATTAACGTCCTTGTTTGATCAGTGAAACCCCCAGGGGTGACCGTTCTGTTGTGCTGCTTTAACTGTATGCCCAGCCCTGCAGCGTGATGAAGGATGCGTGTGGTGCTCGTTCTTACGCCGCACACCGGCTGTGAATAAATGGAGAGACATGACAATTGCCGCCACAAATAGGTCCCTGAAAATAAACCAGGGCATATTGACTTAATTTAAGTTCACAGCGACATATTTAGCTTCCCTACATCTTTCCATCCATCATTGGCTGCTGCCAGATGGTGCCCCGCCCCCTTCCTTTGACAGGGGGTGCCGTGGGAGAAAAACGGACAAGGTGCGCTATTTGTCTGGAGGTCAGCCAGAACGTATCTGATTGCATCGACGGGCTGTTTGTTTACATTCAGGAGGCTGGTCCTGCTAAGGATGTGCAGATAAATCAATGCTTTGTTTCTGTTGCAAACACACGGTAGCGTACTTTTGTCTACAGTGGTGGTGCTGTTACTCTGTACGCCAGCAGGAAGACATTTTTTTCCATCCCATTTGCCACAGCTCAGTAATGAAATGCACTGCAGATAGGCATGCACCGTTTGCTGTCTGCCAAAAACCCCATTGTCTTCACTGAGTGTATCAAAGCCTGGGTAGGGGGTGGGGGATTGTAAGAATCATAATTACAGCACAGTGCAGTACAGTGCAGTATTGTTTTTTTTAACCATGCTTTCTGAGACATTAGTTATATGCACATATTATCAAAACCATCAGCCATTGGATGTCTTAACTCAGTTTCAGTTCCATTCGAACATGACCTTTCCATTCTTCCATTTCTCATCTATGTTATTTTTGTAAGAAACATGTGTTCTTCCTGTGCATCTTTGATTCCTGTGCATCTTGTCATCAGCATCATCTGATGCACCCTGATTCAATGCTAACAATAACTTGCCGTGTCTGCCTGGATCTGAGCTCTCCTGCTGAGGAGTATCTGTGGGTCAGGAGGTTAATGATACGGAGCCCTGGCCTTGTTTCTGCAAAGAATGTTTTCAAAAGCAGGCAGCTTTCAGTCGGGCCCCGTCTGCCTCTCCTACACTAATGCCATTTGGATTCATTTATTGGGTTAACCTCCAGGTTTGATGTCGTGAGTTATACACATGTCTCTTATAGCCTTTTCTTTTGTTGTTGTTTCTGGAAGGGCTGGAAGGGTAATATTAAAGATGTTTGACACAACTTGGATTCTCAGACTCAGACTCAGATGATGTTACACAAAGGTGACAAGATGCACAGAAAGAAAAATAAGCTGTTCCTGGATCCAGACCACTGGAACTGGGACAGATATTTTGTGCTTTTAAACAGACTTCCACAGAGAAGTATGTGAAGGGATGGATATATGATAGGTTATATGGATGACTGACTGGATTGATAAATAGATGGACAGATGAAAGAATGTAACCTCTTTTTAAATTCCGTGTTTGTCAAGGAACGATCAACTAAGGTGTGTACATTAATGATTGCAAGTGTCCTTACACATGGAGTTATTGGATAGCTAGTCTTCAGCCCTAGAATTCAACTTGGCCAAACAAATATACAAAGTATGAACCTTGCAGAGTTCGTGAACTTAATTGTTCCTTTCAGGCATTAGTTAATTTTAGTCATTGCTTCTTTTCTTCTTGGCTGATTTGAAAATGCTGGCTGACTTTTGTGTTTCTACGCTGATGTGATGTTTCCCACTGCAGGCGATTTTCAAAGTCATTATGCTGTTCTCTGCCCAAATGACTCTTCACCGCCACAGCCCCACTCTACCATTCTAATAATTTCATTATGATATATTTCTTTCTTATTTAATGTCCATTTCTAAGATGGATTGCCCTGTATCTAATCATTAAGTTAGAATTGTGCTGCTGGCAGATCCTGAAATGCCATTGCTTCAGACTGCTAGTGTTATTTTTTGCCTCATGACCTCATTAAAAGATCATTTGAATGCAAATAAGACATGGCTGCTTATGAGGTCCGCTCTAATTTCTGGAGTGTCAGAGAAGCCAGTCTACATGCCGCCAGAACATAACCAAGACAGGACTGTGTGCATGCCTGTAGACTGAGTCCACCCTTCCAGTCCATCATTTTAATTGTGTCTGTGTTTGTGCGCTGAATAGGGGTTTATGCCTGGTCAGCATCCATGCAGACTGCCCACACCCTTTCTCTCCTGTTCTATTGGGTTAGCAAATCATGTCAATAAGCAGTGAAAAATGTGCTGTCTGAGTATTATGAGAGTATGTGTGCACGGGAGTGTATTATCTATAGGCATGTATTTGAAGTGTTTTCTGTAGAAGCATGAATTTCCAAACAGAACATCTCGGCTAGTTATCGTTTTACTTACAGACTGCAATCAGTAAAGGTATTGTGGCCATCCATCACTATGGGGCACTATGGGGCACTATTGGCTTTGTGTATGCATATAGTTTTCTTCCCTCATGCCTACAGTATATATAAGTGAAACCTTTTTAAAAATGTATTCGGAGTGAAACCAACCCGCACTCAGTGTCTGGTAAACACTTGACTTATATGTTTTTTTAGTGAAAATGCTGTGCTCTCCGTGTTTCCGACTGGATTGCGTGACAGCGATGTATGTAGATGAAGTGTTCTCTGCATCTTCCTGTCCGTTGTTCCATAGCCAGTGAGTGTGTGATGCGATTAAGGGCCCGTCTAATGTCACTTAGCGCGCAGACAAAATGCTAATGTGATTTTGTTTTTTAATCTAATTTTTCATGTGTTTGGGACAGAGAGGAGAGCCCACTGAAAATGCAGTATCGTTCACAGCATTAAGAGCATGATTTGCTAAAGGACTGCCTGTGCATCAGAGCTGCTAAACACTACAAAAAACACAGAATTAATTGACCAATCACAGTGGGTGAAACTCTGTGTCTCTGGGATAGCTTCATCATGTGCTATTGTTCTTGATAAATATCCTATAAATGCAAATAAACAAACAAATGTGTTAAAACTTGAGAGGGAAATCGGTTCCTATAAGTTTGCCACTGAAAAGACTGAAACCAATCTGAAGGTTCCTGTAGCGAAGGACGAGAGCAGTCACCCCGCCCGGCCTTGAACCCGGGTCTACGGGGTACCAAACATGCGACTTTGACCGCGAAGTCAAAGCACATACTCAACTGTAGTGACGGCACTCCGTCACACTGCCCTCCCCTTCGGGAGCGCGCCCATGCGCTTCAAAGGGTAAACCCATCTCTGGGGTCCCTCAATGCTTCACCCATCTCTGGGGTCCCTCATCAACCTAACCTGGGGTCCCTCATACGGCTTACACACTGGGCACGCCTCCGATGGCCTCGTGGCCAGCCATCCCACTTCTGACACCATTTGTAGCGAGGACGAAATCACCCCGCCAATGAACCCGGGTCTACGGGTACCAAACATGCGACTTTGACCACACCAAGAGCCAGGCTCGAAAAAGCACATACTCAACTGTAGTGACGGCACTCCGTCACAGTTCCAAATAAAATTCAAAATAAATATGCCATTATACCTTTTGTCTAGTATGTATCTCACTGAATAGCTATGCTGCACATGGAAGAAAAGAAACTGGTGCATCTTGGGGTGATGAAATTCTTTATGGATTTATCCTACCTAACCGTATATTACCAAATGAATTTTAGTTTGTATTTTGTCTGTGTACAGTTTATGCATGGTTTGTTAATTGATACCAACAGATAATAATACTGATACATTTTTACACTAATACCAAATATTTCCATGAGTGACATTTGCAATTTGTTAAAAGTAATTCTGAGTAATCTATTAACCATATAATGCTAAAAAAGTAACAGCGTGATACATTACCTGCTAAGTTACAAGTTAGTATGAATAATGAAAAGCCAGTTTCCTTTCAGATACTCAATTTGGGTTTTATATGTAGAATACTGGATGTTCTTTTCACTGTTCAGCACCTTCTGTTAGCCTATTCAAGGTGTGACAAAAGTGTTTCTACAGGTGAACTGCTCTCTGAATTTTTGCCTGCACTGCATTTGCATTAAAAGGCGTTATTTCATTGGAGTTCCTCAAGCTATTGTGCCGTCTTTCTTCTTCCCCCTTTATAATGTAGGGTGACTTTCATTAATTTGTGCATTGTCAGATTCCAAGTCCTGCTGTAACCTTTTTTTTATCATTATAGTCATTTTCTAGTTATGGAATGCTTTTGTTTTCGTATGCATCCCTGTGACCTAGACAAGGGAATGTGCTGTCAGTCCACTGTGTTCTTTGATTTCAGCGTGCCACTCTGAGGTTTCACTAGATTAACTGCATAATCTCATGGTTCACATTACTAGTCATATTGAATTGTTTCTTAGCTTCACTCTGACTGTGACTGCATTTAGCCTCAGTAAATCTGGCCCTCAGTTCCTATGGCCTAAAGTAGATGGCCTATGGGTTGCATTCAGTCCTTAAAATATAGGCCCAAAAAGTCTGTTGTCTGTTTTTCCACTGATTGTTGTTAAAAGAAAAAACAAGGAAAAAAAAACAAGAGATAACTAGAGGACCGTTGAAATGTCATGGCTCCCAGAATTCAAAGACACTAGCTTTCTGTCCACCATCTTATGATGTCACACAATGTGTTACCACATGGGGAAACACACAGTGTATGTGTGCAACTTGTTGCCTTGCTAAAACTACAGAACCATCAGTTTGTGATGTTGCTAAGTTACAGTGATGGATATTTTTAGTAAACAGTGGTACCTGCAACAGTGTGAATAAAACCAAAAAGCCCCTCAATAGGGCTCTCATGCTAATTGCAAAACAATAGCCAACCATGTGTTTAGAAAAGAGGGTGGCTAGTTAAATAGCATGTCAATTTAACAAGTATTCATTCTTTTTTAAAAGCATTGATATGACTTAATTAGTATTTGCACTGAAAATAAATGTGTCCCATCTGTTTGTCCTATTTTCCTTTTCTCGACAGAAAAAGTTTGTCATTTAAAACATACACTCCTTTTTTGTTTTGTTTTGTTGCTTTGTAATATTACAACACATATAATCATATTTATAGCTGTTTTACAAAATACCATCATAAGACCATAATTCCTGGGTATTGTAGCAGAAAAGCATGGCCTCGGCATATATATTTAGCCCCTTTGTTAGCTACAGTTGGTGAGGCAAGCCTCCAGTGGTGGTTTTTGTGTGAGAACACAATGGACTGCTGTGAAGGTCATACAGTAGTATGGCTGATATGCTTCCTGCTATGTGAGTTTCTACTACATTACTTTATTTAACCTTGGAGGGACTGCTGCCCTTCAGGACCAGGTTTATACACCCCTGATCTCTGGATTTAAGCTTTGTAACACCTGCAATATTCATTATGGTGTGAACAGAAATACCCTCAGCGTATGTTGATGGTCAAATTCTTCTGTTGTTCTTAAATTCTGGTGACCAGACTGGAAAAATCAATGCTCCAATGCTCTGATTTGAGATACCACAGGACCATAAGACACAGCTGAGGTCAGAGGACAAACATTTCGTTTGGCTCTGAAGATCAAATAGACATCTGGCAGTGACCTTGACACAGTATTCTGACATTACATTACATTACATCATTTAGTAGACGCTTTTACCCAGAGCGACTTCCAAATAAGTGCATCATTTAGGGTTGTTCCTAATTCTGAGTAAAGCAAGATTTCCAGGGGATGAAACCCTTCTTGGTGGTTGCACGCCATTATGAGTTGCTGAAATGAATCAAACATGGTCTGCAAAAAAAAAGTAGAAATTTTTTGAAATATTGTTGCTCAGGGATGAAGATGAAGGAGAATGCACTTAGAATGAATCTGGCCCAGATTATCTGGACTCAATTATTGTCACATTTTTTTAGCCAATACTTTGTATTCATTGGATATCCAATTGTTTATTCTGGGAGTTTGCATTATATAGCACCTCCCCAATCCCCTCCCTTATTTCTACATGTCAAATGAGCATTCACGGTTGTAGAATGGGGAATTGAGGTTCTCTGACTGAAACAAAAAAAGAAATCCCATGGTTGAGCAGACCTCATGAATGATTTCCTTGCTGGGGGGGAGGAGTCCACACCCTGTTATAATACACTGCTTTATTGGATCCGCTTAGGGAGTGAACATAAGGCAGCCTCTGGCTACCACAGGAAGCTCACTGTCACCTCTCTCATCACAAGGCAGAACAACTGAGCAGCACAGAGCATCTGCTATGTGTCTGCATACAGACTCTATTGTGTCACGCAGCCCCGACAAACAAGGCCTCCGCCCAGAGCTCTCTCGTATACGGGCGTCCCTCAGTGCTCCAGCACCCGGCCCGCAGTCAGCCCGTTCAAAGAGGCTGTCATGGAACACAAATATAATAAGAGATTTCACAGATTAGCCTTCCCCGGAGGGGGGGAACGATTGCATGGAAGCGAAGCTCCTGATTGCAGCTGATGAGGGAATCTGCTGCTGATGTGCAGGGTTCCTGCTGTGTAGAGGAGCTCGGGGGTGGGCAGCAGGATAGACTGTCGACCATACATCCCTGCTCCTCAGTAATAGGAAACGATCTGCAGTCCTGACATGCTCTGAGTATAATACCAAATAATGACACGGTGAAGAGTGGGGATGAGGGAGAGGAAGCATTTCTTTATGTGTCCTTTGATTGACAAGGCCCTGACCTACATCTGACCTTGGTGAAGATGGTGCTCTGTCCACTGGCTTGCTGCATGTGCACAGTGTGTTCGGTAACGAGATGCTGTCTGCCTCCAGAGATAGTACGCCTCACAATTCACTATGTGTGTTTGTGTGCGCGTGTGTGCGTGTGTGCATGTGAGCATGTGTAGGATGAGCCTTATGTGTCTCTCATATGTGGTCCACTCTTTGGCAAACCTTATAAAGGGAAAGCAGCCATTTTTCAATATCAATAAGAGTGACTGAACTGGATAATCAGACGCAGCCCCTTTTCAACAAACTCAGGGCATTAGAATTTATAGAACCTAACTATCTCACATGTGTCTCATGTGTTAATCTAACCAGCAGTGGCCTTTAGCAGGCCTTGCATTAATCACAAGCTCTGACTGTGGACCAGTGGACCCAAAAATGCGAGGGCAAGTTCCACCAATAAACACATGTTCAAAACTAAACAGACTTCTCTCTGTTTGGTGAGCCTTCTACATTCTCAGACAAGCACCTCTCAGCAGTGTAGGTTATGAATATGCTTTGTTTGTGTTGCTGTATTTTCAATCCTGTGTTTAACACAAATTCCATAATCCCTATTTATTATCTCAGTATTCTTGAATTTTTCTGTTGTGATCTCTGCCATACTTTAGATTCTACTTTATACTTGGATGTCTGTTTTCATGTTGTCATCTTCAGGATATCAGTAATATTTTATAATACTTCAATTTAATTTGCTGTAGGGATATAATTAAAACTGAAGTTAAGTGCCAACAGCAAATTCCATTCTATCTTCTTGGAGATAAAACATTTTCAAGGCTGTGACTTAGTTGGCACAAGCTTGGTTTACCACAAGCTTCATATGTAATCATCTGTCCCTCCACAAAGCCACCTCATATCCTGGCCCAAACATGACAGTCTGAACCTACTCCCTTTTTCCCCAAGCGTCACCATTCCTTGCTGCTCTTAGAAGAGTATGAGCGAGAAAAAACAATCAGGACAGTATTTCAGTTAGGAGGGCTGCAGACCTTATCCAGGATGGTAAGAGAAGTGAGGCTTAGGCTGTCTCACCTGAGTGCAGCAGCAGAGGGTTGTCCCTCATTCATCTCTGGGACATCTCTCCAAAAAAGCCTCCACCTCAGCCCCTAAACCTCCAGCTGTCTCTCCCCCCTCTTCTTAACCACGACTGCTGTGTTGGGACGGGCTGGCCTGCATCCCACCCAAATGTCTGCCCTATGGCCAGTGCTGGGCAGTTTGCATGGGGACACTTTGGCTGGGGTCTAGATGATATTTGGGACTGGTCCAAGATGACCTCATATGTAGCCAGGGCCTGTTCAAGTTGGGACAAAATACAGCTGTGAAGATGTATTATTATTAGGATTATTATTAGTAGCATTACTTGTGGTATTAAATTTAATTACTTTGCGGATGCTCTAAACCAGATCAGATAGGCCAGGGGCTGTTATCTCCTTTCCCATTCCAAACTGGGACCAGGGTAACATGGTGTGGATTGAAAGCTGGCTGACTCCACAGCTTAGCATTTCCATTGTGTTACACAAAACCAGGTAACTCAGGGCTCAGGGCTTCACATTGAATGCTAGCTTCTCCCTCAGTCAAGACAACTGCCAGGACTTTGTCTGCAGGGTTAAAGGAATATTTATGTTCTATCATAAAGTCCATACTTCAACAAAGGCAAACATCATAAACTTTGTTTTTTAATTAGTTTAGGTCCTAAATCGTCAACTTGGTGGCAATTCTCTTGACTGTCCTGGTATTATGGTGCACTCAATGTATATGTGCATTGTGCACTTCATTCTGGTCTATATCTTGAGTCTGGAACATATGGCAAACTGCATTCAACCAGTTTTTTTTTTTTTTTTCTTTTATATCTCACTTGAGAAATAGTGCATCCCTTAGTTTATTCCTTCAGGAAACAATTGGCCTTGGAAAGCAAACGACTTGAACATTCAATGTTTTTTCTTGTTTTTTTAAGTCTTGTCCCATTCCACCCTGACGTACAGTGTGTCTTCAGAGACAATGAACAACTGCTGGCTTTCCACTGTTGCACAACTGGAGGGTGGAGGGGGATTTAATCCTGACTGAGGTCATCACCAAATGGGACGCACTGTTCCAAAGAACAACCCCTCATCTGCTCAAGAATGGCCATCAGTCTTTGTGGCCGAGATTTGCTCCTTGGCTGGGAGCAACTTTCTTTGCATGGGGTGGAATTTTTATAGCTCCTTCTCATTTGTGTGCTGTAGGAGCAATGGAATATGGCGCTGTAATCTGCCATCACAGG
This sequence comes from Megalops atlanticus, assembly GCA_019176425.1. Taxonomy (NCBI): domain Eukaryota; kingdom Metazoa; phylum Chordata; class Actinopteri; order Elopiformes; family Megalopidae; genus Megalops; species Megalops atlanticus. The sequence continues at coordinate 17,581,793 of CM032879.1, forward strand.
CTGGCTGTAACTTGACAGCTCTCGGGGCAGTTATTGTGGATGTGACTGTAGGGTTCCTGGAACTGGTTTGGGCAATGAAAACCCACCGGTCTTTAAGAGGTGTGTTCCACTACTTACTTGTGTGTTGAACAGTGCCAGCTCTTGCTCCTTTTGTGAGCTGGCATAGAAGAGAGCTTTTCCAGCACCAGGGGGTGCAATTTCAGGGCACGTTTTACTCATGGTGACCTGGATTTACCAAGATGTATATGCCTGGAGAGGCAGAGTTTCCTGATTGTCTGACTTGGCATCACTACCATGGCCACCACCATTTTGCCCATAAAATTTTACAGTAATGCTCATCTGCTATTTTGAGATTTCTAGTTATTTTATGACTAAAGTGTCCATGTTAAAATGATACTGTAGAATGAATTTTGTCTTTGGTGTTAACAGAAATGCAGTGATTCCTTTTTTAGGTTGACAGACCTTTGTGGTTTGTACTTATATTAATGGTAAAATACTGAGTTTCTATTTTCAAGGGAAAATAGCTAGCTTTGAACAAGATCATAAGTTGTGGTCTGTACAGAGCAGTACTCAAAACTTACCCAGAGACAGGTGTGTTTGAATAAATAAAATATATTGTGTTGGATTGAAATTTACCCCTGGATTTTTAAATGCATCTAAAATATTTTGTGTTTTGTTGTTTTTTTTTAAAGGACAGTTGACGTGAATTGGCATCTTGCAAAAATGTTTAGCACGTCTGACATAAATAATGGGTTAATAGAATGGTTTGATATGAAGAAAAACATTATGGTGAAGCGAGCCCATTCTCCTAGTTCCCAAGTGGTTATATTATTACATACAAATGTGCATATCCCTGAAATTCTATATTATTTATACTTGAAAATGATTTATACTGGAATCAGGAAATAAAGACTGTTGGAGCTTAACTAAATCAATTAGCCATGGTGAAATAGCTTACCGATAATCTCCCATTTCATTTTAAAGTGTAAGTATTCGTGCACTAACATATAACTGCATATAACTCTATACGTTTCAGCAGTCTACAAATAGTACTACAACTGCCACAACCACTACATTTACTACTGTTACTAATAACAGTAATGGTTGTGATTTCCTACTCTTTGTGAGTTTGTTTTGCCTTATTTGTCATTTGCTCTGCTCCTCACACACCTTGGTCTCCCAGGGCACAGGCGGACACATTGTACAGGGGCAATTTCTAACCCAGATGTTGGAAAGATGGGCTCCACTTCCTGTCTCGCGGTATGTGAAGGTTGCCACTGTGCTTCCCAGGAACTGCAAACGGGGAGAGGAGGAGCCACAATCACAAGAAAACAGATGGAATATTTTTTTATGTCAATGAGTTGTCAGTCAAAATGTCTAACAGAATTACTGTGGAAATGCCATGATAATTATTTCTGGCACAGTCACCTGCAGAGGTGGAAGGTCTAATATTTACAATACAGCTGCAAGAAAACACACACTGTTGGTACATCAGCAATAGTGGCATTACACTATTTAATTGAGAGTGTCTAAAATGGTTTATGGATTATGTGGTTTATATGCCTCTGAATATATAGCATATAATCAAATCGAGAGAGCTGGATTCAATACTGTAATTGTGAAATGACTTCTATGCTCAACACCTGATTTCACACCCCAAGAGAAATGTAGACCCACACAGCATCACAATATAAGCAATCAAGGTTTGTCGCAGGGAATTTCACAGTGTTCTCTGCAGCATGCAACAGTAGTCAGTGGTTGTACGTGTAACATTAGTAGGTTCACTGCATTTCAGTAGGCTAGTGACTGGTGTGGCGTTGTCGTGCGACACCGTAAGGTGTCCTCTTCTGTTATGATGGCCGTTTCTGTCCCCCCAGGAGGGAGATGACCCTGTCAGTCTTGTCCTTCCTCTGACATTGGAATCATCAAAATTTCCTTTACAGACTCTGTCAGCGGTGATGTCTCCCAGATGTTTCTTCAAATTTTTACTCAATCCATTACCATAATGAATGGTAGTGTGCCATAAAAGAAAAAAGAACCTTTTTGTATAATTCATTCATATACTTCAGTTAAATGGGAAACTGTGCATGTGCAGTACTTAGCCGATAGTGTGACATCGCTGTAATTAGTTGTGATGAAATATAGATGTGATGGTGCCCTGTTTTACAGCTGCCACACCTTCAGTAGGTAATTACAGAGCCTGGCGTTCACAGGTGCCAAAATCTCAGGTTCGTGTTCCAACTATACTTGCTATTCTTTTTAGTTTCCACTAGAGATTTTCCCTTGATGGAGTGATGAAGCGATGATTAGACTGACACACCATGCAGTCTTGGCTCTTCAGCGAGCACTAAAATATCCTCCTCGATATATATTTTTTAAAGTCAAGCAGGCTGGCTGTCAACATAACTTTAGCTCATAACCAGACCACTAAAGCATAAGTTGGTCCCTCCTTTCCTCCAAGCCAGCCAGGATTATAAAAAAAAACTTAAAAAATAACCTTCATAGATTAATACAGACTGCAGGGCTATCTCCAAGCAAATCTCACAAGTCTGTTCTCAAAATGTTGGATATATTTAGATGTGCTTTGGATTATATCTCAAATCACAGGATCAGTGATAATTTACATTTGTTCCATCTGAGGCAATACTGCAGACATCTAAGTGCATGGTAGGCGTGTCTTTGGTGGTCATAAATAAGATGTTGTTAACCATGCACATTCTTTGGGATGGAGCCTTTCCAGGCCACTGGCCAAGTGGTGGTGTGCCAAACACTGCAGGACTTTGTGAGGCTTCAACAGCTCTGTGTGAGTGGGTCATATACTTCAGGGCCACTTTCAGACCAACCCCTGAGACCTGTGTCATGTGACTTGATGCCAAAGATGCAGTTGGTCTGATGAAGGAACTGGTAAAATTATACTCTGTTGTATTCTTCTGTGTCCCTTTTGTATTGAGCATACATAAATCACATATGCCTACATGAAAATATACTGATGCATTATTGAAGTTAAGATGCTGATTTGTGGAAACAACCTGCCCTCAACTTAGCAAATGTGAACAACATTCTTTTTTAAATGTGAAAAGTATCATGCAATTGGAATAGCAAAGCTCTACTCTGCCTTTTTGTCTTGTGGTCTCTTAGTGTTCACCAAACTCTCTGCCCCCTCTTGTTTACAGTAGCCTAAATATTTCCTTCAATGTTCTCTGTAGGGAGTACACCTTTTATCCCAAACCTAGTGATACCAGCGGAAATCAAATACTTTTCCCTCTCATTATCATTGATTGTACGGACCTGATTGCTTTTCACTTACTCATGTTCTCTACAGGGAGCTAAACCTTCACATCCCACCTACTGGTAGCTCTATAGATCTAACCTTCAGTCTCACTATGGAGATCTATCATTTTGTTTATTGGCTTCCTGCAGCAGAACTGTAATAAATGTGTCTGTGTTGCTTGAGTTTACCTGTTGCAAAGAGCCCCTTTTCATTGCCATTCCAAAAGACTACAATTCAATTGGTGTACTTAAGGACTAATGATTGGAGCAAATTATTAGTGTGATATCCTGCCCTCAGTTTGTTTATTCACAGCTCTTGATTATTGCCAAGGCCTCTCAATTAAACCAGCAAATGATAGTTTATCAGCTTCCACTGGGAATTGATAGTGACTGACAGCAGAAAATTTCATCCCTAATTTCTGCTTTTCATTGTCTTCATGGGGCTTGGGGATTTTTTTTGGAGGGAGGGTTATATTCCATTACCAATGTCACATATCTATTCAGCCCTTGACAGAATATCTAGGGCCTGTACAGTGAACTCAGACTTCGTGACCTGGACTAGTGTACCTTACAGTGACAAATTACAGATTACACCAGTTTCAGAAACACTGTATTTAGGAATTGGTTACATTGTATTTGTTGATTTTCTGAATGTCTGAACATTTTTTTCAACTAATACTTCCTTGACGAAGATGCACAGGATTCATAATTGCACTCCGAAATAAAAACTTACCTCAAAGCAGACAAGTGCAACTGATAGCAACTGAAACCATGACCCACAGAGGGCCAGAAACTTCAGTGACATCGTTATCTCTCTATTACTCCTGCTATTGATTTCTGAGGCTTTTGAAGTGCCTTTAAACTTTAAAAAGGGGCTATTTCCCAACGGCCAGAGGCCTTGTGCAGCACATCTGTCAGATCGCTCTCACCATACAAGTGCTCCAAGAATCCTCCAAGAAGTTTCACTTACCAACATCACCATCAGCTCCAGGTCTTTGCAACAAGCATGCCGCCCTGTGCTCTGAATACAGATGGGGGCCCGACATCAATAAGGCCGAGGAAGCTGATTTCTTGTGGATGGAAGCTGTGATTAATGGCCTCTCTCTCCACCGGGTTAAGGGAATGTACGGCTGTTTGTGTGGGTGATTTGTCTTCTTGTCAATAGGGCTTACGGACTCTGGCTTTCGACAGAGCTGCGACATCCCCCTTTGCTGTGAGCGTGGCAGCTGAGCGCTGCAATTAGCCAAACAGTGCTGGTGTTCCTGTTTTCTCTAATGGCTGTTTTACACATTTACGTCCATTTCAGGAAATGGATGGAAGCTCTCTGCCAAGGTCTCAGATTGGATTGAATGTATGCTTCCCTTGAACTCCAAAACTCCATTCTGCCATTAATGATGACACTGCACAATTGAGCTTTGAAGTGAAACAGTGAAACAGTCGTGGGGCTGAAAAGTAATTCTGTTGGAATCAAAGAGCGTGTATGTATGCAGTACATTTCCCTTCAGGTGTATTTTGGAGTTCATAATTTGCTCATAGAGATGCAGCACACACTGAAGCTTGTCTTTGTGCTCTCTCTTTGGGGGATTATATACAATTAATTTCTGCACTACCAGTTTGGACTCTTTTTTTTATTAGTCATACGTGACCAAAATATTGTTAGTATAGCCTACCGCATGCATTGGCCTCATAATGCGTACAGCTTCTGCTACATATTCTTCATCCAGCTACATATTGTTGATGTATCTGATAGTGTAAAATGCAACCTGGCATCATGATTTATGGTACAAATGTTATGTCTTTTAACTTGTTTGCAAAATGGTAGTATAAAGAATGCCAGGGTTGCGTCCATAAAAATTTATTCACTACTTTTCCCCAAAGAAGAATTTGTTATATTCCTTGAACTGGGAGTCTGTGGTTGGGGAGGAAGGGAAACCTCTCTGTTGTTTTTGTTGCCGTTGTGTTAATAGGAGGTTATTTACAGATGTTACTAGACTGAGTCTAACCAATTTACAGCAAATCTCTTGTTGGTGCATCACAGTTACACTTGTCAAACGCTAAACATATTGAAACCTCTTTGGATATCAGATTGGTAATGAAGGTCAAGTTTGGACATTCTGCTCAAGAACTATTTATTTATAACCTTTCCTACAACTGCCTGCAAACCCTTTATATCTTATTTGATGTTGAGATCCCATTCACAGCATTTGAATCAGAACCAGATGTGAAGAGGAGCTCCTCTGTAAGGAGCTTATGTGCTGGGCAAGCCTAACCTCTATCACAAAGCCTTGCCATTTCAGCACTGCAGTGCTGCTGCTGCTGCTGCTGCAGAGGCCGCGATGCAGAGCTTACGTGAGGGTGGCGTGTGTAGGTTCCTGTGGAAACGAGGCCCAGAGCTGGCTGCACAAACCCCACACGCCACCCCCCCCAACACCCAACCACCCCTTTCCCCCCCTTCCCCCATGGTGGCACCTGCTGGCTGCTGTGCACAGAATGTCAGGCCTAGCAGCTTCCTGGCGGGAGCCTACATCTACCGCAGGAGCGACTACCAGGCAGCTGCATTAATATTCCACAACTAAAGGATGTACGTGCTGCTGCAGCTCGCATGGAGAGGAGGAGGGGAGGGTTGGGTTGGGTTGCCATGGTGAGGGACTGTGCGTGGTCCGTGGAGCTGTGCCTGCTAATGGCCACTCGTGCGCGCACCGCTGATTCCTCATGCAACCGAGAGCACCCACACCAGACGCTGGCTGAGAACAGGGCGGCTGTGGGCTGGTGCGAGGCCTGCGGAGAGGACAGGAAGAAGGACGTACTCCCTCCCGTTCAAGAGCCGTGTCCATTAAGGGGGTCAAGGTTAACTGCAGTAATAAATGCTGCTTTGATGTGTTACTGTCATTACACGTCGATTTTGTGATTATTGGGAAGGTGGAGCTTTGCGTCTTATTGTGCCATTCAAAAATGTAGCATCATAATCAGAGGAATCTATTACTCCTTCTGATCTTCCATGCATATTCATGATTTCTGAAAATCAGTGTTTAACACTTGATAATAATGGAGTCGATGATAATAGGTGCATAGGTCGCATGTGTGTTTGTGCATGTGTGAGGGTACTTAAACATGGTCTATGTTTTTTTCTGTCTGTTTTTTTTTTCATGTGTAATTTTTGACCAAAAGATTCTTTAGTGATATGAGCACAGACCTATGCATTGGATAATGTAAAATAATGAAATATCATATAGAAATTCAGTACATAATACTTCAGTATTCCATATGTATGTATAATAACAAAATAATAGTCCAGTCCAGGCAGGGGATGTTAAGCAGTTCTTTTTCTCACACAGGCAAAGGGTTAAAACAGGTACTCAGACAAAAAAAAAGATCTTTCATAGAATGGCAATCCGTTCTCACCAGAGCAGTTCCACACATTGTTGTCTCATTACATCAAATGACATTGCAATCATTTAGCAGACACTGTTATCCAGAGGGACTTACACAGGTTACAGTTTTCACATGATCCATTTATACTGCTGGATATTTACAGAGACAATTATAGGTTAAGTAGCTTGCCCAAGGGTACACCAGCAGGGCCCCAGCGGGGAACCGAACTAGCAATTTTTGGTTACGAGCCCTGGTCCTTACCACTATGCTACATTGCCGCCTTCTAAACCCTTCACACCACCTAGTGTGTTACCTGTTGTAATGGTAAATGTGTTTGCACATTCCCTTAAAGATGTCCTGTATCAGGTTTTGTGTCGTAAAACAATTAATGATGGCACTTTAATGAATGTCATAAACATAGACCAGAACATAGTAAACCAGCAAGTGCCTGTATATATTGGAGGCGTAGAACAGGAGGCTAAATTTGATGGTTTAATATATGCATAAGGATTGGTTTTATAATGAAAGTAATTAGGCAGTAGAGGAACCTATAACCAGAATAATGTGTTGTTTAAAGGATTAAAAGGGGACTGTGTGAAGTGAATGTCATTATTGCCAGAAGTGGAATGTGGTTTTTGGCATCTGTGCACTACATTTGATTTCAATGTAGGTAAACAAGAAAAGTTGCTGAAGAGTAGGTATCCTATCCTACTCAGTGTTTTCTAGACAACAATTATAGTGTTAGTAATATTATTTGATTTGATTGGTTAGAAATGAATACACTTCAAACACAAGCCACAGGTCACCAGAATAACCTTAGCACTTCCCCAACAGTGACCCTAACTCAATTTATGCCTCTAACCTCCAAACCTCAGCTGAACCTCAATCCCAATCCTAGAGACCCCCAATCTCAGCTCCAGGCCTTTATGTCACTATACAACAGTGGACTCTTGTAGCAGTTAGACAGTGATGAGTAATGTAATGTCTGTGTATTTACTGTGTGCTTTATGCCGTGGTATGTCCAAACATGTTTTCTCTTCATCATTCAAGCCACCATGTGGTCATGGCCTTCTGTTGATCCCTATTTACTCCTGTTAGACACCATGCTAGCTACTGTGTCAGGTTCATATGCATCAAAATGTCTGATGTGTAGACATCACTGAAGTGAAGTTGTATTTTAATTTGAATCTCAAACAGATTGTGGTTGGTTGTCTCCTAATTTCTGCAGTAATTATGTCTGTAGTGAAAGAGTTCTAATAAAACTGTCGGTCAAAACTGCAGTCAAATGGAAGACTTTTGGGGGGAGGAGTATGTAATACACACCCAGCAGTTAAGCCTAATGTACTTGCATGATGGAGGACAAGTGTATTTATCTGCCCCTCTGAATGGTCTCTCCCACAGACCCAGAGTCCCAGAGAAAACGCACTGTGCAGAATGTCCTGGATCTCAGACAGAACCTGGAAGATACCATGTCCAGTCTGCGGGGGTCACAGCTCAGCCACAGGTATGAGGGGCATAACACACTAAATGACCAGACAGCAAATGCAATAAATACAGAGATTCACTTTGGACGTTGAATTAGAAAATATGGGCTAACACCATGTAGGACCCCAGTGAGAGGGATAAATGCTCCTGTCATTTTTATTTCACTCTAATTTCCTATCCCTTTTTTCACTACAGTTAAAGTGGGCAGGATAAGGCAATATCTGTCAAGGAAGTAGCTCATTATGGACAAATTTCAACCGAAGAGCAGGAGGCTAGAACACCAGTAGGCTGTGTCTGAAAATGTGCCTTTAGCTACCCCTGAATTTTACTTCTTCATTGACAAATTGCCAGTGAGTATTAAGAGCTCTTCTCATGCAATGGAAAAAGTGATGTATGTAAGTGCACAACTGATTTTCATTAATTAATTTATTAGTTCATTAATATTAATATGACAGCCAACAGGTGAGATGGGATTTAGTACTGAGGGTGATGGCAGGGGGGCTTGCCTTGGTATCACAACAGGATGTACCTGCATGGCACACAGTGGGGTTTCTGTAGCAGCATTGTGGTGTATCCTCATGTGAGGCAGCAGGGTGCGCACTTAGCAGTCTTCTTAATGTAGGACTGGAGTATCAGTGGAAATGGCCAGACCAAAGAAATCGAAGAGAGGTGGTTTCATGTTCCTGTGCATATTTAACTAAGTGACAAAGTTCATTGTAGTTGCACAAGGACACATGCAGACTGTGAGAAGGTAGGTAAGCACACACACACACACACACACACACACACACACACACACACACACACACACACACACACACACACACACACACACACAAAGCCTGTTTTCTGGCTAAGCCATGGGCAGCTGCCACTTTTCATCTGTGCACACACCTGATTGCAGCTTGCCAGATGGCTTGCTCTGAGCAAAGGGAGGTTTGCTTTGTTGTGTTCCGAGCTCTCTTTGTCTCAGAGTCGTTTTGAATCACCTCCTGTATTGAGCCCAGTGTGCCATTGTCCAGATGTGTGTCCAGGCTTTGTTACAGTCTGTATTGTTCATTTAAGTGGCATAGACATCAGCAGACAACACATTTATGGCTATATGGAGGTCTATGCAATGGCAGGAAAGCCTGTTTTGGTATCCATCAGCTGTTTATCCCATGGGCTTGTCTGTCCTCTTTCTCCTGTCCCCTGCTTAATGTACTTGGACAAGCAGTACTCCTCAGCCTACAGTGTTTGTGTATTTTATTTCAAACTTGTCCCAGGAACTTCAATCTTGTCCCAGGAGAATTTTTCCACCCTGCAGAACATTGACATTCCTCTCTGGAGCGTTCTGCTGCAGACAGAGACTGACAGGTGACAGATTTAGCAAACCGGTTTTCCCAGAAATCTCCCATCATGTGGATTTCTGTCCATTTTGGATCTGGTCCCCACCCTGGTCCTAATGCTAGGCAATAATGCATTCTCTGTTTAAAACAAATAATGGGGTAGCGGTCACGGAATTGGGCTTGTAGCTCAAAGGTTGTAGAGTTGATCCCCAGCTGCGGCACTGTCACCTGTTCCCTTGAGAAAGGCACCTAACCAAAAGTACTCCACTAACACCCCCAGTTAATGGAACCTGCAAAAAATGTTAGCTGTGTATTTTCTAGAAAAGGGAATCTGTTCAGAAAGTAAATGATCTAATGAATTAGTGGCCCTGTTCTGCTCAAGCACGTTGCTTGTTACCATGATGTGCACTTCAGAGAAACAGAACGGACAGAATTACTGTTTCCAAACAGTCATACTTAAAGTAATAAGATCATTATTGACTCAGCTTTTAAAGCAAGTACTGTTAAATTTCTGAATTAGACCTACTTCAGAGAGAGCACAGGGTAGGGTTGCTCATGAGATAATGATGAACCATTCAGTTCTTGTAATGAATTAAGGCCCTATTCTGTAAGTCAGATTAATATTTTCAAACAGGAATAATCAGAAAAAATGAAATTTCTACATAGTTGAAGCCCCACACAAGAATGAAATAGGTTAAAGAAAAAAGGCAAAATCTTTCTACTGTAAATGTTTCTTTCAATGTATTTTACATGCAATGGCATGACAATATGCCTTACTTTCCAGTTAAAATAACAAAATGGTCAAGGAAACACAATTAGAATAAGGTAATACGATCAGAATTTGGGATAATTTATTCAGATAATTTAGTACCCCAGCGATACCCTGGATCATCAAGTGAGTTTCCCCTTAAATATCCATCTTCTGAAAGTAAAAATAGCATTAACATTCCCACATGTTCACAGGGGAGGGGCAGGTTTTGCATTATTCATTTGAGGTGGCACATCTGCTTATGTAATCGTCAGGCTCAGCAAAAGCCCTCTGCCACAGGGAGAGAAAGACAGAGACTAGGCCACACAACAAACCCAGCAGATTTACACATTCTCTAAAACTTTCCACTTAAAGCCCAGTCTCGCTAGCCATTTTGCAACCTCTAGCTCCAGATGGCTGGTGTTTATTTCAAGGTTATTAGATCTGTATGCCAAAAGAATGGTCAGTGGCTTAAGGTTTCTCAGAAATGTATATTATGCATAGTATTTCTTATGTCTTTGATTGGCAACTAATCAACATAACCCTCATATTTGTAGCAACTCCATTTTATACATCCACTTAAAGAGCAGGTTATTAACTGAGGAAATTGCATTTGAGTACCTCGAAGACGTATATCTGTTGAAATTGTTTTTTAATTGAATGATGAGTTTAAATGAACATAGAAAGACTACACTTGGCCTATACATATGCACTTGTGCAGAAACACCACAGTACTGTTACGTCTATCCAGCATGGGAAGCGCTAAGTCTGCAGTAACTGGGTCAGCCATAGTCAATGTTGGATTGGATTTCCACTGCATAAAACTTGCTGTGTGATGGGTGGATTAGAAACAAGTTCTGCTGCAAATTTGTTTTTCCTCTGTAAATCTATTTTGTTAACCTTGTTCTCTGAAGAAATTCAACTATCACATCCTCTCAAAATTGTTGAAATGTGATCAACCGTGGCTTTTGCAATTTTTATATAAAACATACTTCTTTCCCAAGAATGATCCTTTTTCATCCCCACAGTCCTGGCCAAAAAAAATTTTCTCTTCATGCAAGTGTCACGCACATGTTCACATTTAAATAAAGATTTCCCAAACATACAGTAATAATTGTTAGCCCCTGGCAAGCTGCAGCTTCCTGCAGATATAATTGAGTTCCCTGTCTATTTTCTGTGGCCAAGAGTAATGACAGGAGCTTCTTCAAAGTAGGAGAACCAGTGATATACCAACCATGCACAAGTGGCAGAATAACACAGTGCTTATAGCATGACATAGCATTTTGCGAGGAGTTCATGTGCTCACATACTTGCACGTGCATGTACGCATGCACACACAAATGTGTACGAACACACACTTTCTTGCAGACATGCGCTCACACATGCACACAAGTCATGAGGGAGAAATAACATGTGGGAGAGAGATAACAGCTGATTTGCTATTTCATATGTTCCAGTGTTTGGGTTGTCTATGTTGTGTGGTATTGGCTGGGCATACTAATTCACCTACATATATACACCTAACCCTAACCTAAATCATGTGTTTGAAAGCTTGTGTTCTGCAGAGTTTAAAGTAAAGACATCTCTATACTTAATTTTCTTACTGTGCTTCTCACTCTTTCCACCTCTCGCTCTCTCTATATCCCACTTTCACTTTCTACCTCTCTGAATCACTCCTTCTATCTCTCATTATCGCTCTCACTTTCTTCCTGTCTTTCGTGTTGCTCCTCACCCCAGCTGCCTGGAGACCAGCGTGTGCTACGACAGCGATGAGACCAACGCCCGCAGCATGTCCAGCATGTCCAACCGCTCCTCCCCCCTCTCCTGGCGCTACGGCCAGTCCAGCCCCCGCCTGCAGGCGGGCGACGCCCCCTCCTCCACGGGCGGGCAGGGGGCGGCCCAGTACGCCTCCCACACCATGCCCGCGCGCAGCTCCGCCCGGCTCAGTCAGGTGTCCCGCGTCGAGCTCGTCGAGGGCCTGGACGCCGACGACACCGAGCTCAAGTCGGGCTACCTGAGCGACAGCGACGTGCTGAGCAAGAGTCTGAACGAGGACGAGGACGACGACCTGGGGAACGGGTGAGCGGCCTCCTCGTAGCTCCCCTTTGTTCTCGATGTGCTTTCCAGCGTCCAGCTTCCGGCTGATGATATCGTCCGGGTCATGGCGATGTTCACTTTGAAATGGGTTCGTGATGCCAGTGCTTGTAAGCCTCATTGCCAGTTCTGTTCATATTCTCTCTGTCTGATTCAGATGGGAAGTGAGGGGTTGTACAAGAGTGCTCTAGTTAGGTGTCAGTGTATCACTGTACTTACTGAGCACTACTTCAGACACAAGATTAAGACTTTGGAAGTCACAGAATTAGTACTCAGCTGTACTACAGAACATCAGTACTATTCCAGTACACTATTTTTTCTTCATGGCAGGCAGTTGCTTGGTTCACATTTGTCCTTGCTCCTCTCTTCATGTGTCTGCATAGAGAAAGGAGCTCTTTCCTGAAAGTCATGAAAAAGTGAAAAGAGAGTAGGAAGTGGCAATGGTTCGGAACGTCTGCTGGAGTGCAGGCGATGTTTGACTTGATGCCTCATGTCAGCTCGTGTGCCTGGAGTGGTGGTCCGGAGTAACTGGGTCAGGAGTTGAAAGCCGAACGCTCCTGGATGAGACCATGGGGGCTTTATGCAGCGTTCTAGACAAGCTCTCCCCTCTGTGAGCTGATTCAGCCGAACTCGCATGTAATGACTTTCGCAGAGCCGTGCAGTATGTAAATCACTGTCAGTTAAGATTTGAATCATGAGGTGTTTCCTCCACACCTGTGTGTTCCTGGAGCAAGGCTCGCTGGCCAAAGGTCTGGGAAAGGAGATGGAGAAAAGTGATGAATCCGCAAGCCATTAGATGCTTTAATGTCTGAAAATATGTGATGAGACTTGACTTGAATATTTATGAATGCACAAAAACACCCATAACAGATGCTGAAGGGTCTGGCTAAACTCTTGCATTGCTACATGAAAGAGAGTGTTTTTTATCCAAAAGTCATTCATGTAGTGGTTTTTGTTAGATCACCTGTCTGAAGTGTTTTTCAGCAAATCACACAGACAGAAAATGTTGAATATAGTTTTTAGCTGTTACATTTCTAGGCACAAGACATTGTCATCCCCTTGTTTTGTGGGGTTTTTTGCAGCTATATTTTTCATTTCAGTTTCTGCCCTTACAGAATTTCAGCACATTGATCTTTTCAAGCATGTACTGTGTCAGGCCTCTGCAAACCAAGCCCTTAGAACCATGCATGCTTGTAATGCTAAAAATATGGCAAGCATTAGATACTGGGATGCCTAGTCATGATCTCTGTGATACAGAAAGGAGTAGAGAAATGTCTAAAGCTTGGCATATTGCAGTGCTGTAGTAATTAAAGGATTTAGTCCCCCTGTGGAGCTGACAGTGTAATAGGCAGCTGCGGTGGAGCCCCATCTGAATCACAGCTGTGGACCCTCTTGCAGAGCTATGCTCTGGCACCCCCCAGAAATGTAGGTCTGAATGTGTATTTCCTACATTACCCACCCAGACACGTGAGTTGAGCTCCCTCACCTACATTCCCAGTCTTGCTGTTTTCCCGCTGCTGATTCTGACTACTTTAGTCAGTTGTCAGTTGGATGGGATGTGACTCCTTCACCAGGTTGAGAGAGATGTACCACCATGAAAGTGGTGTAACTCTAGGTTAGGTTTCGAACCATGACCCTTATCCTCTGCATGCTACACAGAGAGGGACTAATGTTGTGAATAAGGCCCCTAGCCAAGGGAGCTAATCCTGCCCTTATTCTGGTTCCAGGGGCTGATTTGATGTTTCTGTAGGTCGCTGTGCACTCACTCACTCTGCCAAGCTCTGCTAAATCATTTCAAAGCTTTCTTTGTCAGAAAGTTTTCCCTGCTCTGCTGTTGGGTGCATCTAATTGTGTGTTATCCTCGTAATGCTGTTTCACACAGCAGCATCTGGGGCAGAAGAGGCAGGTGTTCCGTGTTTTAGCAGAACTGACACGCTGTCACCTCCTTTTGCGTTGTTGGAGCCCCCATACTTGAGTGGTTTTCTCCCAGCCCACTCAGACTTGCTCTCCATCCAGACCAGGCCACCAGAGCTGCAACTTCTCCTTTTATCTCAGCTCTGTGTGCAACAGGGGTTTGAGTAAGGTTGCAGAACAGCCAGGACATTGGGAAGAAGTCTTACTCTCCACTTGTATTTGTGACAAAGTGACCACTGCACAGAGAAAGAAAGAGAGAGAGATAGAGAGAGAGAGAGAGAGAGAGAGAGAGGGTGGGTAAGAGGAGGTGGGGAGGGGGAGAAGGCACTAGAGAGGTTGATTGAAGGGAGGGGAAGAGAGAGCGGAGTGTGTTTGAGAGAGAGAGTGTGTGTGTGTGTGTGTGTGTGTGTGTGTGTGTGTGTGTGTGTGTGTGTGTGTGTGTGTGTGTGAGAGAGAGAGAGTGTGCATGCGTGTGGGCGTGTGTGAGTGTGAGAGAGCAAGAGAGAGAGACAGTGATACAGGAAAGCAGACAGCTCATAATGCTGGCACTTCAGATACAGCACACAGGGGACTGGTTATAGAATTAGGAGGGACGCATGGCCATATTAGACCTGGCCCAGACGCTTACGCTGTTCACACCCTGCACAACGTGCTGCTGAGATGCACTAAAACGCTTTTAATTGACCGTGTTCTTCCACTGACCAGTTTAACACCCAGCTCTTTCTGCCAGCTTCCACTTAAAGGGGAACGTTAACAGAATATCCACATTTAACACATCACTGCTGCATGAGATGGATGATGCCATGTGCTGACCTGAAGATGTGTCATGTTTGTGGAAGGACATAGAGATTAATGTGCTGTTGAACTGGTCCCTTGTCTTTCAATATGCACACCTGCTTATCTGCAAGGTGAGGACCGACAAGACTTTTTACTGATCTCCATATGAGCCTTCAAAGCATGCACAGGTACCTGTCCTGAACCGTCTCAGCCTTTTAATTTTGCAGCGAAAATAATGTAGAAAATAAAACGATGACTATATTTTTAGAATCTGATGATTTCTATAAACAACAGATCAAGAATGATCTGTAAAAAATTAGAAAGAACATAGAAAAGGCGAGATGCAGTAATATATTCTGTGCTTTGTAGAGAGGCCTGATGTGGGTTATAAGATTAATATTTTCTCATATTTTTAGTTATTTAAAAAAGAATGGCTTCTTAATATGGACACTCAATGTCATAAAGGTAAGGAACAACATATAAAATTTTAGATTTTATGTGAAGAGACCCTATGGTCTTCTCAAAAGTGTCTCTAACAGTATTCCAGTGGACAACTATGGGTGCAAGTTGCATAGATACATGGACACTGAGTGACTGAGACCCAAGCCTGGGCCTCATCATGAATGCCCCCGCACAGCATGGAATGATAGGGGTGATAAGGGAGGGTCATGTGTGAGATTTGTTTGGAAAGATGACTTCTCTCCCCGCTGGCAGATCAACCAGCTTGATTCATTTCTGTTGCATCACCTGATGATTTCTAACAGCATAGGAATCCATCTGTAGCCATGCGGATCGATCCAGGGACTTTTGTGAATGTAATAAATTAATTGTTGCACCAAACTTTGGTTTAAGACACGTGATGATTTAGGTGTACCTAGCATCCAGGATGTCCTTTTAGATTTTTCGTGCTGCCTAACATGTGGCAGTCTCTGTCTTAAGGGTCCAGCACTGCTGGGCAGAGTTGTCATGGTGACAGCGAGCGCCGCAGGAACTCTGAACCGCCTGCTGTGTGCCACCTGTCTGCAGGTCAATAATGTGAAAGGAGACACAAAAATATCACCAAAAGGTTCTTTTCACAGGTAGTTATGTGCTGAATGGTAGGTCAAACTGTCTCCCTTACAATGTCATTCTCTCTTCAACTCTGCTGAACTTTTTGTCTAACACATATTTAGGTCCGGCATGTTTTATAGGTGTTATATTTGCTGAAATGGTAGAACAAATGGCTTGGAGATCTTGACTGTGTGACTGTGTAGGGACAAAATAAATTGTGGGTTGTGTCCTTTCAATAGTGCAGTAACAAACAGTAATAGACTCACAAAGCACAATAAAGACAGTGTAGAGTTACCTGCTATTGTTGAATTGCAAATATAATCTTATCTGTGTAACACAACACAGTTGGAAGGGCGAGCCCTTCACAAAGACCATTTGTTCCTGTTCTTGCACTGAGTCCAGTTTTTTCCATGCAATGCAGCATATCTAAAATTGTAAGCAAAAGAAAAATATCCCCCGAAAGTGCTCAGCAGACTCTCTTTTCAGTGACTGCTGGTCTATATGGCTAATCCCCATCATTTATCCATCTGAGCCGAGGGTTGAACGTAATAGCAAGATAACCCAGTGGAGCTTTGAGCATTCCACATGAACCTTGGCAAAGACATGACTTTCACCTCATCCAGACTGTTAACGTATGACATTTTCAAGAGATAGATGGTACCTCTGACCTTGCATTGCCATGGAAACGTCCATTACCACAAGGATAACATAGAAAATTGTTCCATTTTCCTCCCCTGCATTTAAACTTCATCCTTCTTCCTCCTTTTTCGTGGCATAATAGGATTCAACCAATAGAGTATAACCCTGAGGTTTTCTAAAGAAATAGTCCCATTGATAGCAGTAAGAGGCTAAATGCAGATCAAGCAAAAACATTTGTACAATCGCTGATGAAGGTCTCATCACTCTTTCTGCCTCGTCAACTGTAGGAGAGATGTGCAGTACAGTAGCCTGAGGAAAAGTTCATGTACCAAGACAAGCATCTGTGGCATAGACGAGACATGTTTCTGTTACATAATGGCCAGTAATTGTCTGTCTATGCCCAAGAGCATGCCATCAGGCATGGAGATGTGCATGCACACACAGACTTCAGTCACTGCTCTTTCTTCCCCATATAACATTGTTTTCTCTGTTTAACCTAATTGTCTGACACTGGAACTATTTCTGCAGGCTGAGGGAAGGTTGGTCTGATAACAATTATGCGGTATGTCTAAGTAGAGTTCATCTGTGCTCACACCCCATTGTGTGGTAACTGAAGCAGAGGAGTGAAACAGTGACTACAGTTTGTTAACATTCATAGTTCATCATAAATCACACAGTAAAAAAAAAGCTACAAATACCACTCCCATATTTGCGTAGTTAAAAGCGATTCTTCTCTCAACAGCATGTGCTGCACTTTATCAGTCCCTTCTATGCATGGGGCCATGGATCTTTTCAGGTAATTGATGTTGCCATGTGATTACTGTTTGATATGGAGCACGCCTTCCTGTTTCCATCAACAGGGAAAGGAGATTTTCAACACTGCCTGCAATTTGTACCACTTATCCATGCTGTGTGGTAGACAGAAATGTGAAGGTGTTGGTAACACACGGAGGGTAATCTGAGACCCATAAGGGAATGGTGACGGAGACAGAGGGTCAAGTTATGTTGAAAGGGTTAGGGGTCTTGCAAGCTTTTAGCCTGGGCATAACAGAGAACGTCACATGGCTCCTTCACCGTAGGCCTGCGGTTCAGACTGCGGAGCCATAACCAACAGCAGTAGTGGAAAAAAAAAGGTTTTTCACTGGAGAGAATGATTTCATTAGCATGATTACATCAGCCATTATGTATTTCCCTGGAAGAGATCCTCACCCATGCTTACATACATGCCTAGATTTTGTATATACAAGAGATAGATAGATATACAGTGTAGATATACAGTACAGACAGGTAGTATATACAGTATATATCCAGCATAGACAGAATATAGTATAGTTGCAGATAATTGCAGTACTGAGTTGATTTCTACATGCAGCCTCTGGTCCTAAATCCAGGTCACGGACCACTGACTTCATCATGTCAGTATGGCAATTTTCAGCCGATCTATCAGAAGAATATGTCTGCATTAGTGTATGTTGTATGTGCACAGAAGTGTACTTTATATGGTCGCCTATCTGCAGCAGTGTGTTCTGATATTCGTGTCTATTCAATCTCCCACGTGCAGTTAGGCTTTCGTGGTCGCGTGTGTGCAGTGATGTGTTCTGTCGCATGCAGATGCAGACAGATTCTGGCTGCACTCGTCTAGAGCTGTGAAGGAGAAGCTGGTACAACTATACGCAGTGAAGCAGCCCAGGGGCGTTGCCATGGCAACCCCTTCCTCTGAACCATGGTGGAGCTCTGTGTGTGTGTGTGTGTGCGTAGTTTGTTTACTGATAGTGGGTCAAACAATTGAATTCTCATTCTGTCACTGCTCTTACAATGAATGCACATACTGTACAGCTAAATTTTATTTTAGTGTGAGATGTGATCAAGTGGCTTCATTCTGACAGACTCGCATTCTTGCCTTTGAGAATCAAAGTCTGCTGGACGTTGTGTCCGGTGATTTGTAAATGATCCCAGGTTTTATTTTTTTATGACAATTAATCAATGGATGTTTTCAATGAAACTGGTAACATTAATAACATGAGCTGACACACAGATGACATGATAACGACTCGAAAATGAATGCAGTGAAATTCCAGTCTCCTCTCAGATGCAAAATGTGTGAAAATCATTCACTTTACAGTAGCGGCTGGATGCAGGTGGAGCGCGTGCACAAAACCGCTGCACATCTGTGAGACAGATTATTATGAATTGCTTGCATTCTCTGCAGCTCTGACTGCTGCACCTGGCTAACATGCCACCATTCTGAGTATTCTTCAATATGATAAAACACAGTAATGCATGAGATGAAACACCTGCAAAACACCTGTAAATCCTTCTTCCCTACGAAAGGCCATAACTCTAAAAAAAAAAAAAAACCCAGCGTTATTCTCACATTCATCCATTTCCACCCGTGCCATTTCCATGACAACCGTGACAAAGCTTCAAAGCTTTACACATGCTTGGAAATCAAACTGCGCTGAACAGCCACCTCCCCCTCGAGAAGTGAGGAGACTGAAGGGACGGCTGCATTTTCTTCTCCTTCAAGGTGCATACAGATAGCTAGGATGCCGTTGATCCCATATTTATGAACAGGGCATGTCAATATTACAAGGTGTAGCTGTTCTGCATGTGGCTAACAGGGCTGTGGAGATACTCCAGAGAATCAGTTTCCCATCATTGACTAAGATGCCGATATGATTGGTAAGATGTGGATATTGGTCTTAATTATTCCATCAGGCCAACCATTTTCAGCCTTTGGAAGACCCTTGAACATCTTTGGAAATATTACATTTGTACAGCTGGCAATTATTCCATTATTTGTTCATTTTACTCGTGTCTTGGAGGAAAAATATACATTGATACAGCTGATAAAATATTATAAATCTGACCAATTAAACCAAGTATTGCATGCAAAAAAAATCAACTGGATTGGACGTAAGCTATTCCATTCTGTGTCCAGAAATGTTATCTATGGCTTCTCAGACTCTGTACAGCAAATGGTATATTCATATCATCTGAGCAGATCCTATATTCCTATTAGCATTTTATGTCAGTATGACCAACCACTGTAAATGTCCAAGTTTCTCCTCAGGGTTTGAGACAGAGACAGATGAGAGTGTTTCTTTTTTCCCCTCCCTCTTCTCAGTATCACTTCTCTGAGCTGGCAGAAGCAGGATGTCAGGCCACAGCGCCTGCTGTCGCTTAACATTGCAGCCTGCTTCTCTCTCCCACCAGACGGTCACTAAATCATCCTGCCGCAAAATCTATATTATGGCCATCACTAGTCTTCCCCTTTAAACACAGTGTGGGCATAGAGAGATTAGCCACTAAAAGATGACCAGCACTGTTTTAGGTCTCCAGGCAGCTGGCACTGTGTGGCTTTCCTTGGATACATGACACGTTCAGCTCTCCCGTGGCCAACACCCTTAGAAGGATCAACGCCTTGTTGATCAGAAGTGAGCCCAACAGCCAGATAATAGGGTCCTGTCTATGACCATACTACTTAATTTGAGAGCCTGAGTAACACTTTCTTGCATCCCTAATCCATTGAAAGTGTGGCTGCCATACGGTACGACTAAAACCAACACAAGGAAGCTTTGGCCAGAATGAGGACACGCCTCTCTCATTGCCTCAGGATTCCAAGACCCCACAATCCTCCAAGGGTCTCTCGTGTGGGGCAGCCGAGCCACAGGCGACAGCCTCTTAATTAGCAGAACCCTTTCAGCAGTTATTAACCCATTATATCCCCCATGTGGTGGAGACTGGCCTCAGGCTGGTGAAGTCAATTCGAGGGGTTCATGCTAATGCTCCCCATGTGTTAAGCCTTCAGGATCACATTGTGTCTTTGCTCTATGCAGTAGCTAAGTAGGGGTAATCAGAGAGGAAGTCCTCACTCTAAATATTGGTGACCAAAGAATGTTGGTATGTAAGAGAAGTATTCGACCAATTTTTTTGTCCATAATTTCAACTCCTCAGATATTAGCATCAGAGCTTTAACTTTGGGTTAGGCCATATATATATATATATATCTGCCCCATGTGCCCACAAGTTTGAACATTCATTTAATTGTGCTTTGGTTTATTTGTGAAACTATAAGGTAACTCTTTCATGCCGTACATAATCAGATTATATTCATCAGATTTTTACCCAATAATAGTTGGAAAACTACCTTTTACCGTGCTCTGGAGTGCAGATCTCCTACTGATGCAGCCTTGGAAACAATGTCCTTGTGGCCTGCCTCAGATAGGCCTCTTTGTTTAGCTGACATGTCACCGTGTTCCTGACCCAAGCGTCTGTCTGTGGCACGATCGGGGTCGCCCTCCTCACGTCAAGCACTCATGGGAAACATCTGGATTGAAGACTCAGCTGAGACCTCTCTTTGGGTAAGACATTTGTGACATTGTTATCCTTTGGGAAGGGGGAATTCCCCCCCAAGCCCAGGGAGGTCTCAGGTCACAGGGGCGTCAGCTCTGAGTCAGAGTCTGGACACAGCTGCAAACATCTGCAGGCAGGGCACTGGGGCCCCCACCATGTATTTACACTGTGTGTTTGCGGGCTTTTAGCGTGACCTAGGAGCATGTGACTCAGGCCTGCATTACCTCAGTGATATAATCCCTCTCACTCATAACAAGACTGGGAACTTCCCTGTGGCTCATACTCCTTTATGTTAGGGCTACTCATGTGCTAACCCTGGGCTTTGTTCTAGAGGGTTTCCACCTCACAGAACTAACACACACTCTCAGAATGAAGCTGAATTGTCTTTGCCTTCAGAAGACAAATTTTGACAATGATGATGATGACAATGATGACAATGATGACGACGATAATGATGAGGATGTTGGTGACCAGTATTAAGTAATCCTGGGTTATGTGTCCATGTCTCTTAGTAAACAAAGGTCCACCAACTTGCACTGGTGTTAGGAAAGTACTGTATACAAGAAACGGTCTCCTGTCTTCTTCCAGCAGAGCACACTTTTTACTTTTCCCCCAGTGAGCCATTATAGGCACTTTCACATTTAATGTGATTCTCAACAGCTGACATCGCGATGCTGTGTCGCAGGAAGTATATGGAGGGCGGGCAGATCTTGGGGGCTGGAATTGGGGTCCCAGCAACACCCCCCCGAATCTCCCCTGGAGGGCTGTGTGTGGCTGATTGAGAACACGCACTCATTTTCCAGCTCAGTGGCCAGAGAAAGTCCATTTACAGAGAGACACCCTGAGCTTCATTCTCAGACAGACACACCAGTAATTCATAATACCATTTCTGCACTATTGCTTCAATACCTGCGCAATCCGCTTATCTTTCTCTTTGTAAAGCACATCAAATTCAAAAATACATAAAGATAAGCTTTCCAGAGGAGTGAGGTAGAATCTTTTCTTCTTTAAAGAGGTGTGAGGAATAATAGAGGAAATCTGAAACAAAGGATTGTATCAAAGCGTATAGAGTCTTTATATTATTCTAATAAATAACTTGTTTAGGCAGACAGACAGATAACAGTGACTGTTGGTAAATAATGGATTACCTTAGTATATACTGTATATAGTCTCTAGTCTGAAACCAGTTGGTCATACCTGTGAAAGCTAGGCACTTGGGGTGTTTAATTAGTTCATATGATCTTTGTTTGCCATTTGTATGTTAATTATTAGTGCCTGCTCTCTCAGGTGGTGGGTTGGCCTCATGAATTAACCAACCAGCTGTTAGCACAAACAGCTAAGGCTGCTTGTGCAATGGACCACATAAAAAAAATTGCATCTGTGGTGTCTATCAGGTGGATGAATGTAATGTTGATTCTTTAATAATTGCTGTATGTTTTATATTTTGTGAGTCAATCCATAGTTGTAGGAGAATTACTGTCTTGTGTTTATTTAACCGGAGTTGTGTTCATGTATATATAAATATCCGCATTGTTTAAGTCACAATGGAAAAGTGTAACTGCTAAATGACAAACTACCACTACATAAATGCGTGTGATTTGTGTTTCTCTGTCATCTAAATTGGCTGTTGCTGGATATACCCTCACCACATTGCTGGTAACAAGGGGAAATGATGGCATACATCTTGCCATCCGTGTAGCGCATCACCTTAATTTCCCTTTAAATGACAGCACTGTAATTCAGCTTCTCCCTGAGCACATTTTCATGTCTGTCCCGCCTTTTAATGAAAAGTCAGTCAGTGTAGAGAACCAATATATTCTCAAACGTCATCATACGTACTGTAGATGCATGTATATGTTCATGCATGTATGCGTGTATGAGGGTGCTTTGCTTGGACACTGGACCAAATGAGTCATGCGCTCTGCTAGTGGTCTTTAACCCTCTAGAGTGCTGCAACAAAACAAGGCTCAAATGGGAATGCTGTTTTTCATTACAGAATTTGGAAAGATGCCCATAGGACCACCTCTATGAGAGTATTTGCCATACAATGTGCTAGGCCCACCCTGTTTCCTGCCCTCAGTGTCTCAAATATGGTTACACTCTGACTTCATCCTGTAAGGGTGGGGAAAAAAAATACATTTTTGAACACAGTTCTTGTGGACCCATGCTGAGCCATATCTGAGCAAATGGTGGAGGGTTGTATCAAAAGGGAAAGTGGTCCCTTTTGCAAGCACTTTTCAGTGCCACAACAGGCTCCTTGCACCGCCTGCTGGGGGAATAAGGTAACTGCACCTTTCATCCCTTATTCACCTGGAGCTTTCCCTCCCATGGTTGTCAGTCTGAGTTGAGTAATACAGATCTTTGTGCTTTTGAAACATCAGATTGATGATACCTGTGATTGTGGTTGCCCATGCATGAGCTGCTGTACCATATGAACAATCCACTGTGCAGAAATGCCTCAGTCCTACAGCTTTGCAACTGACCTGGGCTGAGTCCTGAGCTAGCACATAGCTGTGCAGTTTCATAATGCTTCCAAAACCAGTGATCCCTCAGACTGTACATGCATTACAATGAAACAAAAAGGCCAGATGAAATACTTTTTGTCTTGTTCTGACATGTGGCAAGACCAGTTCAGCCTAGCACTGACCTCTCATGCTGTAAAGGACACGCTAGGCAGGTCTGTGGTAGAGAGGGCACCACTATAGAGTATGGGGGGAAAGATTGAGATGATGACCCTGCTTGTTTGTATGTATGAGAGAGAGGACACACACACACACACACACACACAGACACACATACACACACAAATAACTAGGCTGCTCTGGCTCTGTAGTACTTGTTTAAATAAATCATCTCTTTGCTCCCTCTCCCTCCTTGTGGACCTGGCAGCTCTTTTAAAGGAGGAGTTTGGGGGGGGAGAAAATGCATTTTTCATCCTCCCACAGACAGCAAAAGAAACATTTCTCAGTCAGTCGGAGTTCACCTTGTGCGTGGTAAACCTACTGGGAGTCATCTGTAATTTTTACTTGTTCCTCACATGATGAATAAAGTCCCTTGTTCTTAGAGTATCCTTTTTAATGAGAGCGTGCTTTTATGATATCACAATGAATCAATTCCACGTATTAAATCATAACAAGACTCATACAGAAATGGATTCTGTTTATCATTATGTTAGTGACATGTATTTCATGAGATCTACTTCGCAATGGGTGAAATCACTTCTCACCAGCATGGGTGTGTATTCAACCACATGCAACCAGCTTCTCATGGTGAATGCCTCAGTAAATTGCTCTTTTTTGCATAACCAAAAGGGGGCCTCATACGTAATGGAGAAGATCAGATATGCATTAACATTAAGTCGAGGTTTGTATGAAGGCTGTAAAAATCATAACTCACCACCCGCCTCAAAGTTCTCTCTCCATTTTCTTATATTGGACATATTTTGGGAGAGGCCATTTTCTAGAACATGACTAAGTTGCACAATGAGCATTGTAAATAATCTGACAAGTAAGCAAGCATACATTGCAAATGTAGACATAGTAGTCCTTATTTGCATGAGCGCTGCTGCTGCAAAGTATGGAGGAATGGACTGTTTGTAGAGGGCTCGTATTAAAGAGTTGAGACTGATGCCGGAAGCTTTTGGGCCTGTGCCCAGCTGGCATGCTCACGGTGGGTTGCAGAGGGCAGCGGAAGGCTGTGGGGCAGTGGGGCCAGAGCTGGTAGCCTGACACTGCCAGGGCATCAGGGCAAAAGGCACTAAAGCAATCGGGCATCCCGCTCTGTAAAAACAAAAATGCTGCATGCTGTAATTCTGTCTAAGGGGTTTTTGTGCTATTACTGTAATGGGCAGCAGTGTGCTAATGCTGTAAGCAGTTGAGGAAGGTTCCAGGGATTTTTGTTTGAGGAAATATCTACCTAAATTAATGCCAAGACAATCAATACTACAGCTACTAATGCTACTACTACTATTACCTCTACCACTACTACTTTTATTATTATTATTATTATTAGTAGTAGTAGTAGTAGCAGCAGCAGCAGTAGTAGTAGTAGTAGCAGCAGTAGTAGTAGTAGTAGTAGTAGTAGCAGCAGTAGTAGTACTAGTAGTGAAAACAGTAGTGATATGTAGTTCTTATACTGATTTATTTTCAGATGTGCTCCTGCTGTTTGTATTTCTTGTCATAAACCTGCTTTGATTTTCCTCTGATCTTTTGTATCTGATGTGATGAAGATGCTGTTGTTCTCTATGTTGACTCTACGTCTTTGTGTACACCAGACAGCCAGCATGACTTACCCAGAGGACCACATAGTCTGTCATTTGTAACATGCTCTTATCAAGGAGAAGGGAAAGGGTCATGGCTTGCAGAGTACAGCACGTCTCTTGAGGGCCCAGATCCATGCGTGCTTTTCTTCTTGTTGCTCTGTTGCACTCAATTTGGGTTTAATTTTCCCCTGTAACATACAATCAGGAAGCCCTGAATAAAATTTGAATAATGAAGTGGATAGAATTCAGATTTTTGGAAGACACGCACACACACATGCACAGCACACAGAAACACACATATTCAGCTACTGAAGACACACATGCATGCCGGCATACACACGGACACACACACACATGCATGCACAAAGAAAATGGCCACAATCACCCATGGCAGGAATTCTAATTGTTATCTTTTATCTGGGTTAGATCAAGTGGTTTGCATAATTGGAGATTGCAGTGAGTGAAATAAATGAAGTAATTTGCAGGGACTGAACAGATTACGCCATTGTGATTATTGTGGAATGATTTTTTGAGTAAAAAGGTTTTACATTTCCCCCATTATCTAATTCATACTCGCTTTTTGTCAAACACTATAATGTGATCCATTCAACATACATCACACCTATTTCTCAACAATGGCTTTTTGTGTCTTTGAAGCAACAGTGGCTTTTAGTAAAATGAAAAAAAAAAAACATTTCCATTTCCAGCCATTTTGTAAATCAAACTTAACTGTTCCCAAGTGTTTAAATGTTCCTCCCATTTCTAGCATCTCAGCCTGTCTAGTATACTTAAAGGCACTGTTAGGTTTCTCTTTAGTGTGGGAGGCCGTACATCAGTGAAGAATATCCATGCAGTTTGAAGAGCCTGATGTTTTAGCCTGTAAAATGACAGATGGCAGTTGTATAAGGACTCAACCATGACTGCGTTATTATTATCTTTTATTGCCTTAGCAGATCTACTGTAACAATGCAAGGCCCTCATGGCTACTAAAGATCGAGATGGTGTGGAGCTTTGTGTCACTACTGCTCACACAATACAGCACACCAATGAAAGTGGACAGCTGTAAGTTATCAATATTTCAGCTCAGCTTTCTTCAGTCTGTCACTCTCTCTCTCTTTCTTTCTCTATGTCTCTCTCAGCACAATGTGCATAAATTATTTTTTGTAATCATTGCCAAATCATTGTACAGAGTATAAAAATGTAGAGGATGGAATTAATCTCACCCCCTCTCTCTTTATGTCTCTCGGTAAAGTCAGTGATTTGTGCGGGAAGATAGACAGTAAGACAGCAGAGACATGTGTTGTCCTTGCAGTGCAGTGTTGTGAAATTACTTCCAGGCACCAACGAAACCTTGAAAGCAACCTCATCGCAATTTCTCGCAATCATCCTCTTGATCATTAAATGGAATCAATTGGGATTTGAATATGGAAGCAGCTGCAGATGAGATGAGCTTGTCCTTCATTTATATGTGCATCTATTTTTCATATTGTGTTAAGGTTTTTGTAAAATAGCCCCTCTAAATGTTTCTTCTTTCGGGCATTTCATTTTCATTTGCCTTGAGCTCTTGTTGCCTGACATTATCTCTAAAAAGCCCAGCCACCTCCCAATAGAGTTCACAGCTAAGGCAAACTGTAAACATGCCACTTGTTGATTTGGGAAACAGTCAAGCAGTCAAGTCAGAGATAAAATAACAGCTGGATGTTTGTGGCTACATGTGTGTTGATATGTTTATTGTATAACCAAACAATTCCAGGGAGGTAGAGAAGAGACAGGCCGGCTTGTTTGTATGTTGGAACGTGGTTCAGAGCACGAAAGAAGAGCAGAGGGAAGTAACCCTGGACAGTCCACCTTTTTGGCTCACTCACATATCTGAGGTGTCATTTTACCTCTATAAAATTCATCCTAGTAATAACAAGACTGTTGACAGAGTTCTCTGAAAATCACAGACATTAGTCTTTTCCCTTTTTAAAAATCGTGAAGACATTTAAGCATGACTGCATCCATACGTTTTGGGCATCCCTGATGAGGACATGCAGGCTTAGTCCACATCTGTGTGCTAATGGCATGCAAGATCATGGAGCATTTACTTCTACCAGTCTTTGTAACATTGCCTTCTTTCCAGTGTCCTTCTGAGGTTAAATCTGTTCTTGCCATAATTATTAATTGTTAAACCTGGCTCAAATAAGGTATGTAATGACCTTTAATACAGCAATGAACACATGCTGTAATCATACTCTATATAGAAGTATGTGAGTGTAAACAAAGATTGACAGATTGACAGCTGGCGAGTTTGGGGAAGTCGTGGGGGGCCGACCCCTTCCTGTGTGTCCTCAGAAGTCCGTTCTGCTGTCTCGCCATGGATCAGTGGGAGGGAGCAAGGGCCATTTAAAGATATTTTTGATGGTGTGGAGAGGTTACTGACAGGCCCTTTCTCTGCCCCAAAACGCACTGATTCTCAGTCTCACAGGGTTAGCCAAGGGGAGCACACTGCAGCGCGTCCAGGGCAACAAGGACCCGGGCGACTGAGGGATGGGCAAGGAGGGCGGTCCTTTCCTGTAGCTCTAGCAACAGAAGGAGTCCTGACTACAGGGCGAGCTTAGAACAGCATGGCGATTTCAAGGATGAGTTGATTTGGGTGTGATTTGGGGGGGGGTTTAATTAGACTTGAGAGTTTGCTATGATCAGAGGGAATGAAAATCAAGATTGTGGTCTCCAGCAGTGATTCATTTATTTTATTATTATTATTATTATTATTATTATTATTATTATTATTATTATTATTATTATCAGCATCATTGTTGTTGTTGTTAATATTATTCTTATTATTTCTTTTTTGATTTTCAAAGAGAAACCAAAAATCCATGCCATGTAAAATATGTGGTTCAGAAAGAAAAATATTGCACATGCACAGTGAAAACAGTATACTTGAAAAGGGGCTTGAATGCTGTAGGTGTCTATACCTCCTGATGTATTACAACCGGAGTAGATTGTCTTGTTCAAAAAAGGGTCTTTGGATGCATCTATTGGGAGTATCAATATGCCACTGAGACAGATCCGGCACTGAGATCAGCCACGCCCCCCTTATGTTTCTTCTGCCCACACCTGCCGGCCCTGGTGGCCAAGGTTTGGGAAGAGTCTCCTCTTTGTCCCCATGCCTGTAGAGATTATTCTCTTTGACAAGAATTATTCACGATTCCCTCCCATTTCAAATGTCAACACTTTCCTCAGAGTCTATCATAAGCGCGCGGATGCCCTTGACGGGTCACAGTAAAGTTTTCAGAATTCAAAAATGGCTATGTAGAGGATTTGCATAAAATTTGCTTTATTTTTCTTTTCTTTTTTTCCAATGTGCATATAGGTTACATCACACGAAATGCTAAATAGTTGTGGAATCGATCAAAATACCAAGAAAATGATAGATGCCGTGATGCGGATATAATATTTTCCATCTCGGCATTACAATGCGTAGAAAAGCTAAATGACGAAAGTACGTGGTCCTTTGTTACGGTTTCGAATATACGAAACCAATGTATGATGTTTCTCGCGCAGGAAATATGACTCCGCGTGTGCATTTTGTGGGTTCCTCGCGGCCGCTTTAGGAGCATTAAAAAATTCCAGCTGGTTCCGATCAGGAGGGAGGGTGGAGGGTAGATTTTGGGGGGTGTTGCCCATGCGTGTCTCTTCTCTCTCCATGTGGGCAAGTGGGCTGCGGCTTTCTGCAGGCAGAGCCTCCGAATGTAAATGAAATCCACCTCAATAGCAGCGGTTGTTAAAATAGGGAAGAAACGTGGGATTTGTACCTCTATACAGTATTATGCTTTGAATTTAACACATCATCGAGAGAATGAGCGGGCGCGTTCTCAATGGAAAATCGCTGCAGCTGCCGGCTCAGCGAGTGGGAAGGACAATGCACTTTATTTCAAGGTAAGAGCAGACATAGGATGCCTGGTTCATGCGATCTGCCAACGGTTCACGCGTGTTCATATGAAAAGGGCTGTAGGGCGTACCGTTACCTGTTTTCTCCTGGCGCCATTTACACGAAAATAAGCATGAGAGGGAATCAATGATACTGCAGTAATACTGCATTATGAAGCATTTAGGTGTGTTAACTATAAGGAAAATGAATTCGTTCCATAAGCTAGCTACTGAAGGGACTTAATGCACGAATCCTCTTTCTTCGATATAACAGTACGTTCTCTAATTGTATGATATTGTGCGACGTGAAGTGTTATTAGGTATTAGGAATTAGCTATTAGTTATATTCTTGACGATACCGAATTGATAGCTTGTCTTAGTTGCGTTTCCATCGCCGCCTGGTAATGACAAGGGTGAAGTGGAGTGGCGAATGAGAGGACCAGTACATCTGCCATCGTTAGTATTTAATTTGTAAAACTTAAAAATTTGTAATTATATATTTTTTTGATGTTTTACAGATGCACATAATCCGTTTGGGTGACTCGAAAATTTCCATGCATTATGTTTTACAAGAACATTGGGTAGATGTCACGCAGTCGTGCTGTCTTTTTTGCGTCTGACCTATTCATTGATAAATCTGTGGACATGCTACTGTACGCAATAATTACAGGTAGAGCAGAATGCCAGACAGTAGCGTTATTTAGAGGTGTGCAGTTCGCGGTACAGGGGATGTGGTTTGAAAGAAGCATGTTTGAATGGAAGGGGTGGGGCATATGAAATGGTTAAGGGGATGATGGGAGACTTTTTAGTCCCTTTTCACAGGGGCTATACGCAGTGATATAATGAGATGTTAATGACCCACTTGACTTCAGCAGTTGAGCTGCTCGAAGTTTCGGAATGTCATCCTTATGTGGTTCATTCCCTTTGTAATCAAAAGCTACCTCAGTTTTCCCTAACATAAATACATCTCTCATTTGTAAGGGATCATGAAGGTGCATGCCTTCTACTGGCTTGGGTGAAGGATATTCAAATAGCACTGCTGTATTTTAGCAAACATCTATTTTTACTGAGTAAGAAAGCAAAAATCAGGCAGATTGAAGGGTGTGGTCCTCCAAAACAAACTACACTCAGGAGGTCCTGGAGAGTTGGAGACAATGGCACATGGTCAGGGCTGTGAAAGGGAGGCACCTCCCACTCGCCAGAGTGTGATAATATGGGAGATTAGGTAAGTAGCCTTCAGTCACTCTGTTGATTCGTCCCCTGGGTTCTGTGAATGAACTGCGGGTTGTGGCAGTGCCTCACCGGCCGCAGCTGACCAACAGAGGACACATAAAGTGCCCCACCTCAGGAATGTGCCCCCAGAGTCACTGTGTGTGAAGTGTTTCTTATGTTTTCTCCTCCCTTCAGCCAATTACAGACATATTTAGGGTAGTGTGGTTATGATTTGGGGGACAAATGAAAAGCTATGAGGAGGGAGCTGTGAATTCTGACTGACCTTGGAGTGTCTTGTGCTGTTTTATTGTTGTTTATTGTATTGGTCAGATGACCCCTTAGCACTGTGAAACCACCAGTCATGCTGAAAGCAAACATAGCAGGGTAGGCGTAGAGTGTTTCCTCAGAGCTGCCAGTGTAAGCTTTTATCTGTTTGCTTAAGCTGCAGGATGTCTTGTCAGCACTTTGCCTTCGGTTAATTACATATAAATGTGAATGGGGCCATGCTTATCATTGGACAAAGCGTTATCACTTTTTTTTTTTTTTACAATTCTTTGTGAATTGAGATTTGGCATCATGCACTGTCTTTAGATATGTACAAATGTCATGCCATTCAGCGTGTCTGTAGACTAAACTATGGTTTTAGAAAAACTATGAAACAGATCGATTTGTTTAAGGATGTTGTAGTTGTGATAAATTAAAAGACAGAAACAAAAGAAGTGTTACTTAACACTCAAGAGAGTATATTCTGGAATTGTGCATACTTTTAATCATAGTCTAGACACAGGTATTCCACCATCCACATGGTCAAATTATGCATGCAATTTTTCATGTTTTACATGAAGAGATTCTAAATACCTGCACACTATCATTTATATTGTGAAAAAAGGCTGTTCTAGAAAGGGACATGTTTCCTATTTTTAAGTGGTTGTTAAGTGTTACTAGAGGCTTGTGTCACCCACTGGTTTATAGTCTGGTTTAGGACAGGTTTGTGCTTGGGGGGAGTTGTCAGGCCTTGTTAAAATTGACACAGGTCCTAGCAGCTCCTGTTGGTGAAATGGTCTGACAAAAGCTATGGCTGTTCATTTTCTTTCTTGTTTGGTGAGGTCTGGCCCCTTGTTTGGTATTAAAAATGTGTCATAAGAACTGGCTGCCTTGCCTATCAGTGGGTACAATCATGAAATCCCTCAATGAGTCTGATTATTTCAGTGCAATCTTAACTTAGCATGGGCTTACACAAGATCAAAGCTTTGCCTGGAAAATCTTTATCATCTGTGTGTAAACGGAATGTTGGTGTAGTTTTGCTCTGTAGACTGCAGATGTTTGTGTTTACATTGTCAGAAGATGGCGATGTCTTGGGTTGTGATGGAGTCATCTCTGCAGCCAAATGTTGCCCCGCACAATTTGACATCATCCCCACCTTTTACCCAGTTTGATCCAAGGACCAACTTGGACCCAGACACCGAATCTTATTTTATTCAGACTTGGGGTGTGTTCACATACAGTGTTACAGTATGAGTCTGCGTGTGACATTGCCTTTAGAACGAGAGAATGCACCTGTGGTGGGTTTAATTTTTACTTCAGAATCATCCATTTGCACGAAATAGAGTCGAAGCTGAATTGAGTGACTTCACCAGTGTATGTAATCAATGTTTTTGTTGTCTTTTATGTCACTGTGTAGTGAATATCCTCTTCGAAGCATGCCCAGATTTCGGAATGTAAACATCAAAAAGTAGCTCAGGGGGATCTATAGGCAGATGTCCATTTCTGAAATGGGTGACTAATTATTTAATACTTGAGAAAATGCATCATATAACCTAGTATTGTGCACTACAAGTTAAAGATGATTGGTTAGATATTTAATCACTTTTAGTGGTGGAGAGAAAGAACAATGCAAACAAACATGGATTTCTCACTCAATTTATCATGACAAATGGGGCCTCACTCCTTTGCTGTATGATGCAGGGTGTTAATCACGTTGTGAAATATGTTTTATATCAAAGCAACTTGCCTGTGTCCCTCTTTGAAGTGAACGATGGTTTGTTATTCGCAAACAGAAGACAAGAGACCATTTGAAAGTCCCTTCAAAGCAAATGTGATCACAACCTTAGAAAAGATGCAGTGGAGGCCAAGTTCCAAACACCCCTTTTCCTCTGGAGAGCTGAAATAAGATCACCACAAGTTTGAGCCAAAGCTAGCTGACTTTGTATACGGCAGACATGTTTTTAGCCACACTACACACACCTAGAGCCGTAGTTGTCACACCGAATAATGCTGGATGCATCTGCCCAGATTGAGATGATTGCCTGGACTTCATCTATGGTCCAAGTTTAAGCCTCTCCCACTTTTTAAGCACTGACACCAACAGAAGCAACTTTGTTTAGCAGCTAAGTGCCTCCACCCACGGCCCTGTTGTATGTAGCCAACCCGCGTAATGGTAGCGGGCTGAGCCCACGTGAATTAGTATAACAAAAACGATGAGGTGGAAAACCACACACAACATGAGCCTAGTGGGTTTCTGGTTCCAGCTCTGGGATTTAAAAGGGGTATATTCTGAATGCAAGCTGATGCTTTGAGACACGTCTGGTAAAGAGTTTCCATCTGTCAGAGTATCATTCTTATTGGGGTCATAGCAAGTCATTAAATGAACAGGGTCCATTGCTGTGGCCTAAGAAAGATATTTCAAAGGAATCTATTCAATATGGGGCATCAGGGACACTATACCTTTTGCTGTCAGGCTCTCAGACTATATCATGGAGAGTAGTACCTTTGTCATGGTTTGAGGAAAGCTGAAGAGGAACATCAGCTGCTAGTTAAATGCTTTCCAATTTCCCACCGGGAAGTCTTTTTTTTTTTTTTTTTTTAGAAAGAGGAGGTCCTGTGTTTTTATTAGGTGACTGCTCCATATGCTTATTAAACTTGAGTACAAGCCAGATGATGGACTTCAAAGACAAGGGGCACTGCTCCATTTCTTTAAAGATGTCAGAGTATTACCTCTGAGTAGGAAAAGTATTGCCTGCTGCCAATGGTAATTTTTCAAGTATTTATTTTTAGAATCACTTGAATGCTTCCTCTACTGTTTGAATAGCCTCCTTGAATGCTGTGTACCAATATAAGCACGTTAGTTTCTAATTTGTATTTCCATTCAAGTTTTTCTTTTCTGGATTCAGCTGAAGAAATGTTTTCATTTACTACACATTTGGAAACACAAGGGATTTCCATTTCTGCTTTTTAAGTAAAAAATGTACAATGCAAAATTATACATTATTGCGATCACTGGTGTACACAGTGGTGCATGACTTATGCATGCGTTGATGAATCATGTCTCAAAACAGAGCCCTTTTTCTTGACTACCCATAATGCTGAGGGACTTGTTTGTGCACATCGCACATGCTATACTGTCAGCCAGCATGTAAAAAATTTAAAAGCATATTGATGATGAAACAACTGTCCCTGTCCTCCAAAATGTCTTGTACTTATTTCTGTCATTTCTAGCTTTACTTTCCCTGATTTCTTTCCCAGCTGTCTGTTAATATGTACAAAGTGAGTCATGCAGCTGTTTGAAGCAGCTGTATTCAAAGGCTGGCCCAGGCAAGAGGAGACCGCCAGACCACCTCTTTCCCTCACAGCTGCCTTTCAGGGGTGTGGACCATACAGGGGTGCCCCCTTCACGTCTCTCTCCCCAGTTCAAACCACAACATTTTCCCAGCGTCAGAGATTGAAATGATAGCAAGCATGCACACATAAATCTTCCGTCGTTCCATTGGCTGGAACACGGCCACAGAAAACAAGAACCTTGTGTTAGCCACACGTCCCCCCCTCTGGCGGTAGAGTTTCCCCCACTTTCCCAGCCCCTTGTCATGGTTTTGGAGGTACTGTACAAGCTGAAAGGCAGACGCTTCGGGGGGAAGTGCGTGGGGCCCCTCTGCTTCCCCGCTCCCTGGCGTGTGATTCTCCAGGCCTCATTGACAGGCTATTAAAGCTGGCCTCCCTTCATCATTTAAGTGTGGCCCCTGATGAGAGCAGTTTGTTTGTGGACATCGAGGCCTGCCTCAACGCATCGCGCCCACGGGAGCGTCTCAAATTTCAGCCCTTCGTGTATGGTGAGTGCTGGAGTGAATTAAGAGCACGGAAACCTCTGCGATTGTAGGACAGCCTTTTTTTTTTGCTGTGGAGAGTGTGGAAGAGCAACACAACCTTAGTGCCCTGAGTCCCATTAGAACCTGGCGGCTCTGGAGGTTTCCATTTAAGGTGACCTCTTTACACCTAATGCGGCCATTTCCTGCTAGAGAACTGTTTAATTGAATACTCTTTAAGCATGTATAATGAGCCTAATCTGCTAAAACTATTCAGTTTTTTATCTTGTTGAGGGATTCAAAAGTGTTTCCTCTAATTGAGTAAAGTGTGTGTGGCTGGTGGTTTCAAATTCCCGATTTGGTTCGACTAACATCCTTTGGGACACGAGACAGGAAGTATGAGTTTTAACCCAAATGAATGGGTTTAACAGCCTGTGAAGTTTGCATGGTGTACCACCCAGCCTCGAAAGCCCACAAGGTTGAAGACACAGATTTTCATTCAGCCATATGCATAACTCTGTAAAGCTTGTGTGTTAACCCTTGAGAGTATTACAGCATTGTTAAATGCTATACTAGACCCTGTATTGACATATCCTATTCAGTATGTGTCGCTCAGATACACAGAATTGGGAATCTGCAGGCCATCATGATGTGACAGTATTGCTTACACAACCAACGTTTGAGGGAATTCATTTGGCAATCCCAAATTTATCCTTTACTGAGGACAGAACTGTTTGCAAACTTCTCTGAAGTGTGTTGTAGGTTAGTGATGACAGCTGATAAAATGTCACTTCTGAATAATAAACAAAACTTTTAGCAGAATTTGTATCTGGTGTAAAATATCTGACAGGTTTTGTTGTTTCGTTAATGTGTTAGAAATTTGTGAATGCATCATAAATCCATGTATACAGCAATGCTGGCCATAAGTCTAGGCTAATTTAATTGTTTTCTTAGTGGAATTTTCCATGAATAAAATGTCACTGTTTGTCTCATAAAAAATCTTACCGATGGAAATTTACTGATTGTTCATCAATTGCAGCCATATTGATAGAAAATGGTTCTGATCGTTCTGAAAACCACAGTCATAGTCTTAATATTCCTAAGTCATCAAGAAAAATAACATTTAAAAAATACCCATACTGCAGTCAGTGTTGTATGCAGAGGTGTACTGTTATCTTGGATGGAATTAATTAGGTATGTGTCATGGAACACATTTTAGCAGTACATGCAACATTAAAAGATAAGCCTGGGAAACCTTTGAAAAATGTTGGAAATGAAATTACTGAAAACTTTATGCAGGACTAAGACATGCTGCAGAATCCCTTGATACCAAAAAAATTGGCGTGCTCACTTTTGTAGATGTGCAGTTTTGTCAATAAGCTTATTAGAAGAAATGCTTATCTTGGAATGATGACATGGGATATTTTGAGGTACCTTCACCAGTGCCTTCATTCACTTCACAAGGGGGCAAGGTATGCGTTTTACCCCTAATGTTGCGGAACAACAAAGTTCCTCATGAAACAGAACATCAGCAACAGTCTTTATCTCAGCATTTGAGCAAATATAATGACCATAACAGGGTCATAGTATTTTTGTAATCACATGAAAGTTAAAATGGTCTCTATTGTCAATATCTCAAATGGCTTTTATATTTCTGGGTTTGGGTACAGGAGAAAAAAATCTTATGGACAAATATAAAGATATAAAGAGTTTTTTCAGGCTGTTGGGGGAGACTCTGTCCTGCAGTGTTGGGTTGCATGCTTTATGTGGTCGGAATATTCAGGATAGTGTGTAATAATAATAATAATAATAATCGTCATCATCATCGTCATCATTGTCATCATAATAATGCATTTATATAGCGTCTCTTTCTGGTCTCAAAGCAGTTTACAGTGAGGGAGAGGTAACAGCCGCCAACAATATATCGCATCTACCTGAGTGACTGACCACACCTTTCACCTGCATGGGGAGAGTAAGTGGTTCATTTTGCCATATTGAGAATGTAGCCAAAACACTCACTGTTTGGTGTGGAGAGAAGACTTGCCCTATCTCGCTACCAACATCACTTCTTCAGCAGTCTGTTTTTTCCAGGAGGTGTCCCATCTGAGTACAAATCCAGCATAGTTTCAGCTGTCTAGCAGGAGTAAGCTACAGGGTGGTGCTACTGTTGACTCAAGAGCTGGCAGTCAGAGGTGGACCCTGTGTTTCATCAGAGTCAGCAGGAGCTGTGGTCAGTTTAAATTACACTTACGGCTCAGAATCGGTTTAGCCGGGCTCCCCGGTACACGGTTTCTCATACAGTGCCATGCCAAGTAGTCACCTAATGGTTCTTAAACTTTCAACAGCGCTGAATTCCCTGCGTAATCAGAAATGTTGGAATGAGTTTCCCCAGCTATCGGGCAGCAGCGAGATGACAGTTGTGATTAAGAGAAGTGCCACTCAGATCGGCGTCAGGCACGGAGCAGTTCTGCCCTCTGTGGTTGGCTCCAGCTCCCAGCCTGTCTGAGGTCCTTCTGTAGCACCGTCACCACCACACATCACGCTCCAGTTGGAGCCCCCATCACTCAGTCGGGCGTAATCCTGCGGACAGACCGCATCACTACTAATTACAGAGCCATTAATTCACCCCCATAATTAATCCTCAGTAATTCCCTTTGAATAAGATTACCTTGCTGTGATTTGCTGTGGATGTTAAAAAAAAAGTTTGCCCATTGTTAGACTGATCATAGCCTTCAAACAACCAAACAAATGTAAATCTGTTCTCACAAAGAAATCTACTTATTGTGAGTAAGGATCAGTTTAAGTGTCAATGCATGAACAAATCATTTATTTCTTAAAAAATAATTATTGCTTCAGGAATGCTTGCCTGAGTGATCAAAAACAAAAGGTTAACAATCACATAAAATCACATAAAATTGTTACATTATTGTCATTTAGCAGATGCACTTATGTAATTTTTCATATACCGTCATACTGTCATATACATCATACCGTAACTTTATATATATATATATATTTGATTTGCGATGAATACCTAATATCATGATATTAAATTTTCATACCGTTTCATCTCTAGTGTGATCAGAACACTAGATTGGAAAAAATTCTAGCTAATTTTAGCTTTGAGGAAACAGCGATTTAACGTTAAAAATATAGCAAATGCTAACTGAAAACTATGAGAAGCTTAATAACGCTAATGAAAACATAACAAACCATGTAACGTAACACGGGTGCTACATAGCATAAAAATAAGTTACTATGCGAAAGGGTTAAAAGTTCAATAAATGCGTGATGTTTCCAAAGTCAATGAGTAATCGTGTTAAATAATCGTGATCTCAATATTGACCAAAATAATTGTGATTATGATTTTTGCCATAATCGAGCAGCCCTACTAGTCAGCCATGCTGCCATTTTTCTAAGGCTCATTGTGTTCATTGTTTAAAGGGTGACGTGTTTTTTTTTTTTTTTCTTAAATATAAAGATACCGAAACCGTTACCGTGGCCCAAAAACCGCGATACATACTGAACCGTGGGCCCACTGTACCGTTGCATCCCTAATATAGATATAGTTACCACAACATAGCATCCAGGAATTATTGCAAGAAATATCCTGCATCATTCATAGCGAAATCCCAGTTTCTAACTGGATGAGTTATTGGATATTTGATGTAAGACATGTGAAGTTCACCCTTATCAATCAGAATGTAAGATATATATTAAAATTTAAAAAACACAGGTTATTACTAAATTCAATTTACACCTGGACCAACATCTTGTCCCTATATGTATCACTGAGGTTAATAAAGTGATCATTGATAACATGATGGTCATGGTGCAACAGATTCTTTGTCTTTTATCTCAGTGAGGAAAATGAAGACAGCTGCGATCCCCTTCCATTTAGTTTTAATGCCATCTTTTTTTCCATTGGAGGTAAATGGATCAAGCATGGTGATGACTCCAGTATATTGCATATGTAAGGGGTGATCACAATAGCCGTCCTTGCGACATGAATCTCGGCTTTCAGACTTCAGTTCCATCAGCACGTTCATTTCATTTCTTTCCCCTGTAAGCAGAGTTGACACACACACACACACACACACACACACAATAGACGGAGGACAGGACATGAGCAGCAGTCGGGATGATCCTATGGTTTGTAGCTGCCACTGACATGTGCCAAGTGCTGCGGTTCATTTGATACGTATAGCTCCTGAGGCTCCATCAGACAGTGGAAAGGTGGGGGGGAGCGATACCCAGCAGGACAGATGGACCACAATATGTGGCGCTAGACTGCCTCCCCGGCTCAGCCTCGGGGAACAGATTGCCCAGATATTAGATCACTATGGACTCTACAGGATGCAAAAGTACTTGTATACATATGCAGGGTACATGTGCCAAAGGTACTAAAGTCTATATAGACATAGACTAGTAAAGTCAGTTAAAGTGGGTGTTTTATATATATTTTTGTCGATGTGAGTGCATAAACGAGTAATGAGAAGCCGCACACTGCACACTATTGTCAATGGGTGCCCTTGGGCTGGGCCCATGAATGTCTGGAGCAATGTCTGGGGGGCCTGTCCTGAGAGCTTCACAGGGCTGTGGCCAGCAACCCACCCAGTCTGTGAAGAACAAACCTGGTGAAGCTTTCTAGCTCAAAGGTTCAAGCACACACCAGGTAGGTTGTTCTTCCCGGGCTTTCTCAGAAAAGCCCAAGACTTTCCCAGTGGTGGATTTGCGTTGAGAACAACAGCAGTTGCACTTGAATGTAGAAATAGCAGATGTGAATTTTCATTGGCTGGTGGTCAATCACTATGGAGACTGCTCTCCTCTGCACCTGCAGAGAGTATTTATTGGTCAAGGCAGTCGGGGCGTGAGGCTTTGTTCTCACAGATTAAAGCATTAGCTGGTCTGTTTGTTGAATTCCGTCCTTTAAAAATCATGATGGATGGCTGGGCACTGCACCTATAATTATCCTGGGATGTGATGTGGACAGGTGTGGGATTATTTGGTTTGTT
Organism: Megalops atlanticus; assembly: GCA_019176425.1. NCBI lineage: Eukaryota > Metazoa > Chordata > Actinopteri > Elopiformes > Megalopidae > Megalops > Megalops atlanticus. The sequence continues at coordinate 17,621,305 of CM032879.1, forward strand.
TGTTTGCTTGTTTTCTCCATGATTTAATTATATTAACATGTTTGATTATGTGTCATTGTTATGATGTGACAGGATCACATTCATCCAAAGACTTTGCTCATTGCTTTCTTTCTGTCTCATTGAACCCGAAAGTCACCGTTATTTTAAGAATTATCGTTTCTTTAATTTTATCAGTTTCACAAATTTACATGGGCATATATGGACAGATTCCTTCCTTTAATTTTGAACTGTTCTGATGTACTGCTTGTTGCCAGTGGGACAGATCCCATGCGATGATGTTCTCTGTCTTTGGCTTAAAGCTGAACGGCTTCTGAGCAGCATATTCTGCACATGGCAGCTGTGTGACAGGCAGCCCAGCAGTTGCATAATTAAAGCTAATGTTTGGAAGGGTGTCACTGCAGTAATTGCTATGCAGGGGCGAATCTTCGAATGTGTGGCACCGTTGTGACACACTTCAGGCTGGGGAGGTAGCGTGTTGCTGTTGTGGAGTGATGGGCGGACATCCAAAGCCATCAAAACAAACGCGCGGCCCAGTGTGCCACAAAATTACCAGCGCTGTGCCAATTATCTGAGCAATGTTTATCTGAACTTTCTTTTCTCTCGATAACCTCGGGACATAAATGTGTGCATGTTCCTTTTGGGGCCCTTTTTGTTTGTCATTAACTTGCTTTTTCTCCTGTCGCAGTCCTCTGGCCTTTTACTTGCCTTTTTTTTCACCTAAATTTTGCTAGTATAATTCCCTGTCCCATCTGTCTGCTGATTGTTGAGTTTGAAACCACAAAGGGCATTTCAAGAGCAGTAGAGAAAGGAGAAACAGAATGTGAACTGCAGAGTGACTCAGCACATCTCATTTTCAAACCCACATGTGTGATTTTCACTGCATTTACACTAGTTGATCTGTATGCATCCAGTTGTTTTATTCTTTTTGGTATGTCAGATTGTTAGCAATGAATGAATATGCTACATTATAGTTCATTTGCATTTACATTTTCTTCCCAGCACAGACAGGTAGGCATCACCAAGCTCTCACTCTCCTTTGATTTCTCCCCGGCTGAGAAATGAACAGTTGCAGATATTGGTGCCTTTTTTTTAAACCTGTGTTCAAAAGGCCTGGAGCATGGTGATTGAATCAGCACACTGGCAGCAGTGTTGTCTTATAACACTTCATTATGAATCAGCTTACGCAAACTGCAGCATTGTCTATCAATGGAGTGAATCTGATCACCTTGTGTGTTGCCATCCTCTCAGAAACCTGCCTGTGGGCCAGCCCAGATTGGATCTGTCCATGGTAAGGTTTCTAAACCTACACTGAACTAAGACACAGGAGTTCCAGTGAAATACCATACTATCTACATAAAGGTTTGTTTGTATGGTACTGCTTATCATGACTGTCTATATACTGCTGCCTTATGGATCATAAACCCCCGTAAAGGCCTTGAATACAGTATGTCATATACACTGTCACAAATGAGGTTATCATAATTCCAGGTCGAGCACATGCTAGAGTGAAGGCCTGTTTTCTTCATCCAGTCTAAATTGGAGGCTTAATGACTTGCCTGGGGCTTGCTCTGCTATGAGATGCTGCAAAGTCCAATTAAAGCATGATGATATTTTTACATTGCAGCATGGGTGGTGATTCAAATGGGAACTTCACCAGTGGCAGGAGGACTGATGGTCTTGATTAATACTTTGACCATAATTGTCAGGATGGTCAAAATGGGACAAAGCTGTCACATGGAACCCCTCAATCAACGAAATTACCTTCTTGGTCTAACATTCCCGACATGCTCCGCAAAACGGGAAGACATACCTGAGTGGTTGTTTGAAGGCCTGTCACCCACACACCAGTATGTGATTCCATACAGCTCCACAGCACCACTGCATCATAGGAAAGCATTGATGGGTGAGCTTCAAAGTGCCACAGTGCGAGCAGGTCATGTTTGAATTGTGCAATTCCAGTTTAACCACCACATCATGACCCATTTCAGCTTTACTTTGTCAGCTTTTTTTTAATGCTGGTCTTACAGCTACCAGTGAGATGAGATTGTTTTGTTTTTTTGTTTTTTTGCTGTTGTATACAGATTGCATCAGGTCTTCCTGAGGTTGTAAATCAAACAACCCATTTCTAAAGAGGCTCAAGCAACCCCTTTGCTGTGACTCTAAGAGAACTGTTAGAAGGTAGTGATTTCATATTGCAAAAAGAAAACCACCTCATTCCATGAAGATAAAAGTAAAATGAAAAAAATACTATACCTACTGACTAATGGTTATGGGCTATGATGAGCTGAATCTTTGATAACATACATGAAAATAAAAATCTTATCATATAACTGCATATTGCTCCACACCATTTAGTAGAGCGTATGTTCTCTTGCCTTGTTATTTGAGGTTGCTCTCAAGCTGAGACTTGTTAAGGTGTGAGTCATGAGGGTGTACTGTTTATTCTTGGGACTGCTGAGGTCCTGCAGAGAGGAGGTAGAAACATTATTTCAGATTGTCTGAGCTGTCTTTCTGCATGAGAGACAGCTCCAGCCCCAACACTGATCATGCAGAAATGAGCTCAAGTTCAATTGCCAAGCTATGATAGTAACTCTCAACACATAATGCAACATGGAACCAAAGTGGACCCAGCTTCTTCACACCAAGAATGCAACAAAGCACTTTCATTGGGTGCAGATATGGACAGACCAGTGAACAGTTAAGCAATGGAAGTGTTTTTTTTTTTTTGTCCCACAGAGTCTACTTTCAGATTTTGATTTGGTGAGGGATTATAAGAGTTTATGAGATGAAACAGGGGAATAGTGTCATTGCATATTAGATGGGATTTTAAAGCTCAGATATGGTTTCACCCCTTTTCAGGCAGAAGCAAACTTTGTAGTATTAAAATCAGCACAGTCAAGTATCCTGTGTATTTAATCATGTTGACTGGCAGGAAGTCAAACCCACATGAAAGTGAATTCAATTTGTTTGCCTGATGTTTGGCAGCACCTCTGCATGAGGCATTGCTCGTGGCTTTTCTCATCACGCAGTGGCAATCAGACTCATGATGCCTCTGTCTGTGCCAACAGAATGCCCCACCCACTTAACATCAAGATTGAAGCCCTCCTCACACCACACCCAGAAACGTTAACGCGAACCCCTCTTTAATCTTTTGGCATATTATACATTTTGAATGTCTTCTGTTTTTTCAAGGCCGTGTATCCATCACCGTTCTTTCGAAAAACCACTTCAGGCATCAGTGTGACCTGCGCAGTCACCCAACCGAACATCTCCCCATCAGCTAAGACGCTCTGTGCTAGTGTCTGTCCCAAGAGGACGAGGCCTGGCGGAAAAGACAGGCTGCGGTCCCCGAGGGTGGCTGTCACCACGATTTCCTGTAACCGGCTTTCTGGGCTCACGCAAGTCAGTTCTCTGACCGACCGGAGCTGTCAGCCGGCTCTCACTTGTCCCATATGATTTAGCAGTGTGTCACGTTAAAAAGAAAAACAAATAAATAAAAACTCAGAAGCATCCCTGTCACTGTCAAGTCTTTCTGTTACCTTCTGCATGCCAACACGCCAGCCTGACAGCACCATACTTTTGAACAAGTTTGAGGTGTTGTACAGAAGACTTGTGCTCTGGTCACGCCCATGGCTGAAAGTACCAGCAGATGTAAGACTTCCAGAAGCTCCATCGTATCCCATGGTGCTCCAAGGCAGAGATGCCAAGCTCCCTTCGCAATAGTCTGGCACCCTTTACTAAAACAGACGGGCGAGCACGAACTTGAGGTGGACTGACCCTTTCCCAACCCTGTTCCCATCCTTCTGCTTCCTGTTGCCTAATTAATGTCGGGTTGGTTTCACCTTTAAAGGTCTACTTGCCATATTACTGCGTATTCCTTTTGTGTGACTCAAGATTGCAAAAAATTGGCATGTTAAATGTGGATGGAGGTATTTAAGTGTTTTTGTAGCCATGCATTTGGCCTGAGCCTTAACAGTGCGGAAATAGTTGGACTTTGCAGAAATAGTGCATTCACCAGCCGATGATGGCAGGCTGGCAAAGCGGTGCTATTGATTTTTGCAGAGGATGTGAGATGGAGGTGAACAGTATCACCTCAGGATGTAGTGTGTGGGCAGGTCCTCCGGTTTGTCGTGCGAGAATCTCACACCGTGCATCCTGGAGCAGCGGGAGCCATATGTGCAGTGAAACATGAGCTGGCTTGTGATTTGTGCATGTCATCCGCTGCAAGATGAAGCGTATGCCAAATCTGCTCTGCAAATAGAACCCCCTGGGAATGTGCTTGATGTGCAACTGTACCTTTGATGTATGGCATTGTAGATGGTGTTAGGCAATATTCAATGACTATCTCAAATAGAAATTTCCATCGTAAGAGGAAAATAAATGCAACCTTGCCTGATCGCTTTGAGCTGAGTGTGGCACTCAAGAACTAAGTTTACCTTTTAAGTGTTAAGTAAGGTAAAAAGCCATGTTGAAACCTGGAGCAGGTTAGAGCCAGAGTTAGAAATAAAATTGCTTCATGTATAATTCATCATACTGGTTGCCAACAAACTGGCTGTCAATGTACTTCTACTTGAGACTAGAGCTTAAAGCATAAAAAGTTTTTTTCATTGGAGAAGGAAATTTTCTCCCTGTGTTTTACTTGTTGCCTCAGCTAGCAGTATGTAACCTTTGTCAGTAGCATAGAAGGGTTTACAGAGGTTCAGGGAAGATGATGTGAAGGTGTTGTGGAAGATGGGGGAAGATGATGTGAAGGTCCACCCTTTTCCGTGCTGCTGGGCTTTCCCACAATGCACTCTTATGACCTCTCCCCCTCCCTTCTGTCTCCTCCAGCTGGGACGAGAGCAGCTCCATCAGCAGCGGCCTAAGTGACGGCTCGGACAACCTCAGCTCAGAGGACTTCAACGCCAGCTCCTCCCTCAACTCTCTGCCCACCACACCCAGCGCGGTGAGTGACAGTGGATCCATCATGCATTGTACCGAAAGCTCAGAAAACATCATTATGGAGTTAAAAGATTAAGGTAAAAAGGCTTAGTATGGATTCAGTGTGTTCAGTATAAGTTTAAAGGCAACCAAACTTATTTAAAGCCTAATAACTAGTGAGAACCTTAGTCTCACACTATAGTGTCACCCGTCACTATTCTTACTGCACAATGCTCCCTTCACAAGAGTTTTGAGTGAGTTTGAACATTGTCCCTGTTGACTCGCCTTACTGACCCCACTGGTGCAGACATGGGTTTAACCAGAGAGGCATCTGCGCTTGTTAAACATCAGTGAGGCCAGATAAACAAAGTGCTTCCTCTCACCTCTTGGGAGTGTAGGGTGGACCTGATGATTTAAACAGCTGTATGATTTAAGCAGTGTTCGATGCTTTCTGTTCATGTGTTCACAATCTGCTACGCTTATTCTCTGCTGCATTGTTATGCTTGCAAACATCTTGAATTATTCTATGTTTTATAAGAAGCCATCTTTTATAAAGATATTTTTAGTTTTTATTAGATTATTAAGGCATAGTCAATGCTATTACAGGCTGCAGTGCCCAGTAATGTCAGTGTAAGTTATGATTGTCTACTTAATTTTAAAACCCTTTCTTATGTCCTCTTGTAATCCTAGGCTTTTTTGAAGCATTGATGCTATGAACAGGGCAGACTGTGTGAATTGTATGATTGGTGTGGAATCAGGTGGTTAAGTGGTCAGATGGATTTTCATGGACAATGTCCAGTTAGGACTGAGACAGCCCCCCCACTGTCCCAGGTGTTAATATTGTTGTTAATATCGTGCTTGCTGTAGTGAAAACAGCCGTGTTTGTCTGCAGCTGTGGCCACAGGCCAACAATTGTCTGCACAGCACTATCTCATTCTACAGAAGTGTAATTAGGGAAACCTGACAGTTGTTCTAACTGAAACACCTCTCTGCATTACACAGGCAGGTTAGGGTATACTCTGCTTCCATCAGGGAGACAGTGTTGGCCCTTTCATCGACCTGTCCCTTTCTGGTGCTGTCGGAAACAATTAAGGCTGTCTGCCTCAGAGGAGGCGCACTGCTGCCATGGTAACCTCTTTTCCGGTGATGCAGGAGGCTGAGATTTGGCATTTTTGGTGGGGGCAGCTCTTGTAAGTGTCATGTGCAGCTCTGCACCAGATTACCGGGATAATGATGCAAGTCAGCAAAACCTGCCCCCACCTCCTTCTGCCCCCTTTTGTTGGACCTGTCCCACCCAACCCTCTCACCTGCTGAGAGCGCAAGCACACTCCATCTGCGGATTACATCCTTGATTATCTTTCACAAGTGAATCTTACTTGGCATATATCACTTTGGACATTGCTCAAACACATATAAGCCAGCCATTTTAAAAACCTGTGGGCTGCGCAGATCAGTAACAGAGTGGGACGTTTCTAGAGTGGTCTTTGTGTCAGAGACACACACAGGTGGATGGCCCGCCGAAAGGACCTGGAACTGTGCCCAAGTGTGGGATATGATGAATGCGATTTGCAGAGCACGACACAAAGAATAGCTGTGCCGACACAGGACATTACAGGTCTGCAGCTGCGCTGGCCGTGCATCATTTGGATATCCTGCTGCTATTCCTGCTGTCCCTGAAGAAACAAAGACCATCCCAAAATAATGTTGAAGGAAATGTCACTCGAGAAAATTATCAATGGTCAGAAAAAAAATGTATTTAAGGACAAACCATGCTGTATCTTTTCCGATCTGCAGGATTGGGCAGGACATTCCGGAATGAATATCGTCATTTCCCCGGGGCTGTTGGTTTTAATAAACAAGGCATTTACCATATAATTCAGGGATCTGGTTTTGTGATACCAGGGATCTACAAAGGTAAACACCACTCACAGAATGGGTATTCAACTGGTGCCTTTGGCTAGAAGTGTCACTGGTTTTATTGAAGGCAACCCAGACTGAGTCCTCAAACTTCCTCCCTTTAAACATTTCCTTTTACTTGCTGTTCAAAATATCTCTTCATTAAATCACAACATCACGTCATATTTTTAAAATAAAACTTCATATTTCATTTTCTATTAGTCAGACTTCTCTGTGGTCTGTTTTCATTCAAGCACTGTAAGATTTCTGAAGTGCTTGTGAGAAACAGAGTTTTCCCCTTGATGAAAGTCAAAGCTCACACAGACTCTTGTGGGTAGTGCACTGATGAGACGTCGCTGTAACACTGAGTTTCTGCTTCTATTTTTGTTGGCCCTCTTTGAATGATTTCATCAATAACACATTTTGCTGAGAACAAAGACGATTAGTTTGAGCTGCTCTACATTGCTCTGCTGTAACTGTTTCTCAATAGAGTATAGTGTGCTTATTACTTGCTGATTACTGCCTTAAAAAAAGGGATTGTAAGCTCTCTGTTGATCTTGTTGATCTTTATCACAGTTAGTACAATGATCTTTGATTAAAGACAGTTACCGACAGAGCTAATCTTATGAGGAGGGGTATTTTAGAGACACTAAACAGCATTAGTATCTTGGTTCTGATCATTTTACGTCACAGAAGCAAAGATTCATCTTGGACATTTGTGCAGAAAGAGACCCTGTGGCAGGGAGTCTTGCTGCCATCGCTGGTAGTGCGCATGGTCTGCAGCCGGATTTGAACTGCAGACATCACCATCTGCACAGCACACAAAGAAGTACCATTAGCTTGCTGAGCTGCAGGTCAAGGTCACCAGCTAAGGGAACCTATCGCACTTTTTTCTATGAGTGAGTGAGTGAGTGAGTGATGTCAAATTCTGTAGTGGACACTCATGTGTACTCATGTGGGTACTTATGTACTTCTGCTGCAGAATTCTGCTACACTCCACTGCTTGGATTCCAGATGTAGTCTTTTATCTTAGTTCTTATATGAACAGGTCTGGAGTCTGTCCTGTCCTTTGTGCTCATATCCTGTGTTGGCTGGAATGCAGCCAGCTATTTCTCAGACTTGCTCATGAATGAGGAAATTACAAAAATTCACTTTCATTTGAGGTGGTGTATGTGCAGCTGCAACCGAAATGGTTCTGAACTGTTCACAAGAGCGTGCAGGGCTGCAGATCTCGGCATTCCTCCGTGAATGTGTCACCAGAGTAAGTGTCTGGTTTGACATGCAGTTATATGTAACTCATCAAGCCAGACACTTATTCTGGGTTTTGTGTTCCCAGCTGCGCACGGATGCAGAGAAGCGCTCCCTGGCTGAGAGCGGCCTGTCCTGGTACAGCGAGGATGGCAGGCCCCACCGTAAGGCGGAGGGGGGCGGGTACGACACGGGCAGCCTGAAGACGGAGTCCTCCAGCAAGTGGAGGAAGTCCCGCCCCCAGGAGGGTGGCGGTGATGACGCAGCTGGAAAGGCAGAGCTGAAGAAGCCCCAGAGCCTAGGACAACCGGGCACCTTCAAAAAGAGCCGCAACCCCCCTGTGGGCGTCACCTCACCCATCACCCACACCTCCCAGAGCCTGCTGAAAGTGGCAGGTAAGGGTTAGCGCACACACACACGCACACACACGCATGCACAAGCAAACTCTATTTGCAACCTTTCTTCTCTTCAGGCAGTGCAAGGGAACATTGTATACGATCTGCGAAGGAAGTGAGGCATGTCAGGTAGTTCTGACAATCAGCTCATAGGGAGTAAATGGCAAAACACGACAGGCGAATCTATTAGTATGAACTGTCAATGAAACTGGTAGTGTGTAACTGGTTGGAATGGTGGCATTGAGATTAGGTGTGGCTGTAGCACAACAGTTCACCAGGCATAGGCCCTGCAGGATCAGTGTCAAATTTAAACACCCAATTGTCCCGTCACCACCTTTCATGAGCTTCCTAGCAGAAGAAGAAATGTGTTTATTGTCAAAACACGGGCTTCCCTTTCCCATAGATTATGGGAATTTTGGCAGGGCATTTTTAGCCCTGAAATGAAGGCCTTTGAGTGGGGGAATAAAAAACATGCTTGTTTGCCTGTTTCCAGAATTGCCAGCATCATCCTTAACCTCACAGACGTTCATTTTAGATACAATCTGAACAGTTGAAACCCACAATGCCCACATTTTGGAGGTTTATTTTTTTCATTTTTTGCCACTGCACCACATGGGTCATGAGCATACATTTGAAAAGCAGTCCTTTAGCCAAAGCTCTGATTGTTATCAAATGGAATGTATTATAATGGGCCCATGCAGAAGTCTGCTTTCAATGAGGATGAGCAGTGAGTGCTTGAAAATTGAATATTGATGGAAAGCACAGACAGTCTGGGCCAATTATTCATCTAAAACGGCCGTTCAATCTTCAGAGAAGATGTTCTCCATCTCCACATTGCCCACATGGACCCCCCCCATGATTCCTTTGCAAAAATGAACAAAACATGATGAAAGAAAAGGTTTTTAGATGCTTATAATCTGACCATCATCCTCATTTATGGCTGGATGCCTTATGCATCTCTCCCTTTTCATCATGTTTATGTGAATCCCTCAGGTCAGAGCAAATGCACAAAAATGCCATTTAAATACCACAGGAAATCAGAATGGTCCATGAAACGCCAATTAGCACACGTGAAACCCGGCATTAAATGGGTTGGGCTGCGCTGCAGTCACACTGTGTAGTATTTTTAGGTTGGCCTGCAGGAAGAGACCTTTCAGATTTTCCTGTGCTTCGGTTGTTTTATTTTGCACCCAAGTGTACCCTTGTACACAGACACATTTTACTGTGAGCACCTGCAGCGAAATCATCTGCAGAAGTGTGAATAATTCCATGGTAGTCCAAAAAGCTATATACACTTTAAATAATGGTCTCCAGATTATGTGAATGTTTTACAAGAATACAGGAGAGGGTCCTGGTGAAATTGTCTAAAAAATGTATGATTGTGATGGCTGTGTGACATATATGGGGGCCTTATAAAACATATGTTGGATGACTGTGAGTGGGATGCAGAAGGCTTATTTGGGTGGGCCTCCAGCCAATGCAGAGCAGAAAACCTCAAAAATGAAAATGAAATACTCCGTCAGTCCAGACCGGGAAGTGTTCATTATGCTGTCTGCGAGCCTCAAAACCAAAAAGACTGAGGAGACACCAATTGCCGTTTTGGTCACCGATGAAAGCCTGTGTCAGCAGGATTGCTCGTCAAGCGATCATTCTGCCCTCGAAAGCGAGATGTTCTGTCATGAGTATGAGTCCGCCATTGACAAATGTCGACGTATTCAGTGCGTCACCTTGGGTTCAGTTGGGATGTAATGCCAAAAGTTTGTTTTCACCGTTGAGGTTTGAATTTGGATTGAGTGATAATGTTATATTCCAATCATGGTCTGTGATCAGAGTCATGTTGTTATTTCTTTCTGCCCAGGCTACACAATTGGAGAATTACAGTGATAAAACAAACAGCAGGCTCCTGTATAGACAGAAATCATTTGGCTGATTCAGTCTCAGTACCAGAAGGGTTCAAGAAGACTCATCTGTAACTGTGAAAGTCATTGATAATCATTACCTGCTGATGGCCAGCAGCTATGTCTCTCCTTTTGTTTCTGCTTCCCTTCTCTTCCCCCATCTCTCTCACTGTATTTCTCCATCTCCATCTCACTCCTCTGCTCCTTCTTTTCATTCTGTTTCACTCTTTTCTTTTCCTGTTCTCCATCTGCCTCTCCTTCTCTCTCTCCATCATTGTTTCTCACTCTTTCCATCAGTCTTTTCTCTGTCTGCCTTGCTAACATCCCTCACCCTTTTTCTCTGTCCTCTGAAGCTGTGTTCCTCTTTCCTTTTTTCATTTTCCCACCCTCTGTTCCCTCTCACTTTTCAAATAACGATCAATTTTTCATTCCATACTTTGATGAATAATATGGACTTCTTAGAAGAGATGTGGAGGAGGAGTGGAGGATCTGTATTGCTGTACAGCAGAAGACAATATGTTTATTTTGTAAAATGTATCGCCAGCTTTGTTAGTAATTTGACATAAGTAAAGTGTTTGATGTACATAAAAAACATAAATGAATCACTTTGATTTATAGCTGATAGCAGTTTGTATTGTTAAATTGTAATGGTTGTTTGAGAAGCGCCCAACAAATGTGCAGCTAAAATTCAATCAAAATCTCACCAGTTTTAAGGAAATCATTAAAAATGTCACCCTTTTTTTTCCTCACTCCCTCTTGCTTATGGTCTCCTTCTGCATTTCACTCTTCTCCTTCTCTGTCTCTTTCCTCTACTTCATCTCTATCCCTTTCTCTCTTTCACCCTCTCTTCCCCTCTCCAGATTAGGGGCAGTGCTGCAGCAGTCCCTCCCTGCTGCAGTTCTCTTTGTTACACAGCCCTGACATGCTGACTCTCTGGCCCAGTTCCCGCTCCTGGCTTAATGACAGATCAGTCCTATAAAAGTGTCACATCACTCGCTTCACTGTAATGAGCAATGGGCTAGCTGGAATGTGCTTAATGACGGTCGATGGATGAAAAGACTGTGTCTTCAGTGGCTTTTGGAAAATCATGGTTATCCTTGACAAAGCTCTTTCAGTGCTGACTTTCAAGGTCTGTAATAAACTACAGTATGCAGCAGGAGCCTTTGTTTGAAATGAAAGCTCCTGTTCTAAAGGGGTTGCATTATTTCAGCCTTCGAGATGGACTGTAAATGGTGAGAATTTTATGAGCCAATGTCTTTTAACAGGGCATGATTAAATTTGTCTAATATGGGGTAATGTTTTGTAATGTTTTAAGGATAAAGACAAATATTGTGATGTTCCCCTGACATCTATAACCCCATGTGAGTGATGATGCCCACTGTGAATATGTAAATATCTCTGAGTGAACGCAGATGTAATGTCCATATATGTCAGCTGATTTCCGTTTCCATAACTTGATTGCATGCCATTGCTCATATGGGACCATGCTGTTGCTTTTATGCAGTCAAACTACAGCTTTAGTTTGTTATATATGGCTGTAACTTATTCTGTTTGAAGACATTACTGACTTGCTGGAAGTTACTGACAGAGTTCAGCTGAGTAATTTTACGGAGGACATAATACGTGTATGTACAGAGCCTTGCAAACGTATTCAGACCATTGGCCAATTCTCACATTTTACTGAATACTTTGAAGTTTCATTCTTTATTCACAAGCACTGAAACTCAAAATTAATTATTTAAAGGTGACATTGGTTTTATGTTAGAAAAATAAAAAACTGAAATATGTTTGCAAAAGTATTAAACCCCACACATGAATAGTTGGTAGAGACACCTTTTGCTGCAATAACAGCTTTTGGGGTCTCAATAATCAATAATCAGTCTTTTGGGGTAAGTATCTAGCAGCTTTGCACACTGTTTGGGAGTGATGTTTACTAATTCTTCTCGTTCAGGTTGGATTGATGATGCTCGTGGACTGCAATTTTCAAATAGTGCCACAAGATTCTTGATGAGATTGAGATTATGACTTTGGCTGTTGTACATTCACCATTTTGTTCTTGAGCCACACCAATGTTGCTTTGGCCTCTTGCAGTATTTGCGTGTATTTTGTGCCATCCATTCTTCCGTCAGTTTTAACAAGATGTCCAGTCCATGCTGCTGCAAAAACATCCCAACATTATGATGCTGCCGCCACCATACTTCTGGCTATACCTGAGGCATGGGCAGTGCTACATTTATGCCACATGTTCACACTGAATTTTGGACAAAAGGCTCTGTCTTGGTCTCATCTGACCAAAAAACATTTACTTGCATCATAGCTGGGTCACTCTAACATATTATAACTAAATTTTCTAACATAAACCAATTCTAACATAAACTTTAAATAATTAAATATAAGTTTTGGTGTTTTAAATAAAATGCTACACTGAATGAAATTTCAGTGTATCGTCTGTAAGTCAGTAAAATGTGAGAATTGGTCAAGGGTTTGAATACTTTTGCAAAACAATATTATCTGACCAAAGCTTTCTTTCCAACATCATTTTATTTTAGATAGGAAAAAAACTCCAAGTTCTAGAGACCTGACCACATTTGTCAATCTAAAGAGTGACCTATCTTGTGTCATCTTCTTCTGTCTGTTTCAGCACAAAAGAGTGACCAGAAGCCAGTGGACAAGAGCAGGGTGGCAGTGAAAGCTTCAGGCCTTCAGCGCTCCTGCTCAGATGCTGGGAGGGACCGAGGCAAGCCCCCCTCGGGCCTCGTCCGGCCAACTGCTGGAGGCTCCTTCGGCTACAAAAAGCCACCCCCTGCCACCGGCACAGCCACAGTGATGACGGCAGGAGGTGCCACCATCTCCAGCGGCTCCGCCACCGTCGGCAAGACTCCCAAGTCCTCCGGCATCCCCGTGAAGCCGCTGAGCGCAGGAGGCAGTGGTGGAGGGGGAGGGGGAGGTGTTGGAGGAGGGGGAGGAGGAGGAGGAGGAGGGGAGGGCGGAAGAACAGCCTGGACGTTTCCAACCTCGAGCAAGGCTTCCTCTCCCCCAACGCCCGCAGCAGCATTCAGTACCGCAGCCTTCCCCGCCCCGCCAAGTCCAGCGCCATGAGCCTCACCAGCCGGCCCGCCAGCCGGCCCGTCAGCAGCAACATCGACGCGGCCCTGCTCAGCCTCAAGCCCGCCCCCACCCCCAGCCCCGCCCTCAGCCCCACCCCCGGCAGCAGCGCCAGGGTCAAAGAGCCCTCCAGCAGCAAGGCCAACCGTGCCAGTGTGGGCCCGGTCAACCAGACCGACCGCGAGAAGGAGAAGGCCAAGGCCAAGGCCGTGGCGTCTGACTCTGAGTACGGACCCCTGAAGCCCCCCCTCACCCCCGGGGAGGCCAGCTCCAAACTGCAGGGCCTGCGCCAGTCCAGTGGGAGCAAGTACTCAGACCTGTCCTCCCCCATCACTCACAGGTACCTGTCCTGTCCTGTGCCATGCTGTTCTGTCCCATCTCAGAACTGTATCATCACCATCTCACACCAGCTCTCTCCTCTCATCACCTTCTGCTTTCTCATTGCTGTTTTATCAGCTTCCTGTGTTTGGAATCTGTGCCTGTTGGATTCAAATCTTTTCATCTGGGGTGTATGAACTGATATTAGTCATAGTCTGTCATTTTGTCTGTTTGTCTCTCTCATTTCCTGTCCATATCTTCTCTCTGTCACTGTATCATTTAATTTTTCTCCAATCTGTAGTATTGAAGAGTGGCCTTTCTCATAATGATATGAGATAATGATAATGATTATTTGGCATGGAATGATTGTATATATACAGTAATAATATTTAATTTCTCTCATTAACTCTTTGTTTTGCATTTTGAAAATTGCACTTGATGATCCCACTATGGCTGGTGTAACTATGAAATTGAGTGACATGTTTTTGATAGATAGGTATTGGCATTGATACATATCTGGCATAGGTATAGGTGTTGATACGTATCTGGCATCACTTTATTGCAGTTTCAGGGTACTTTGGCATTTTCTGACAGTATAATGTAGTACTGAATTATAATGCATGTTAGTATTCACCACATGTCATGCTTGGATATTGACACCTATATATGGAAGTAACTTTTCATTTTCCTTTGACAAGGGTGGAAAAATTGTCATATAGCACACAGATCTGTCAACCCCCAAAATGCACAGGTCTTTGTGTGTGTGTGTTCAGTGTGTGGAGTTTAGGCCATAGCAGTAAAAGAAATGTAGGCTGAATTGGTGGCAGGACACTTAAAGTTCTACTTTACTTTTCTCCTCATCATTGTGCTGCATGCAGATGGAGTTGAATTCCTTTCAAATATAGTGTTATTTAGTAAGAAGTGCCATCTGGTCGTGTGTAGCATTTTGTTGCCATTTCTTATTCATAAGTCCCAGAGCTCAGTCCTTAGCCTGTCACAGCTTTTGACATTGGGCTCGGATGTCTGATTCATAGGGCGCTTGGCAGCAAGTCTCTGGGGCGGCCGCCCAGCCTGGCTCACTTAGACAAGGTGAGCTCCAACAGCCTGGACTCCTGCTTGGGCCTCCAAGATCTCCCGCCCAAAGTGCCCCCCTACTCCAAGCTCCAGGACCTGGCGGGGTCAAGCGCCGCCCCCCGCCTGACGCCCAGCCCCGCGCCGGTCCTCCACATCGACTCCCCGGACTGCTTCTCCGGCTCTCCCCTGCTCTACCCACGGCTGGCGGGGCTCCACCGCAGCATGGAGTCCCTGCCCCTCCACCTCAGCCTGCCGCCAGGCCCCGGGGAGCGTGAGGAGGAGAGGGGCAGGGGGACCTGGGGCGCAGGCAGCAGGGCCTCCATCACACTCCCAGACAGGTACGATCCTGCACCCAAACGGAGAATTGCATAGTAGTCAGTGCTGGATCCGCCAGTGTGATCTTGCTCCCCCTGCTGGACTCTTCAAGTAATGACCCTGGCCACTCCACTCCCCCCAGACCCCACTCTGCATGGTGGAGCTCCCATGATTCATTAAAGCAGAAAGAATGGCCTGTGCTTCTGGGGGAGGGAAGGAGGCTTCAAAACATTCAGTTGGTTTGATTTTTGATGGATTTTTACGCCTGTTCAGGCAACCCTACAAGAACACTTTATCATCCAGTTGATGGAACAGCTTCATTAAAATTAATGTCTGTGTCCGTCCTGTGTAATTGCATGCCCACAATTCAAGCTATGGTCATTTTGTATGCTGGTACTGCAAAATTTTACATTTACTCAATAGCCATTGTTAAACTTAAAATATTGATCAAGACATGTCATTTGACATTCCACATTTCCCATAGTTTTAGGGGTGTGAGTAGACCAATGTAGCACTGGATGTGCCTTGAGACTCATATCCCAGGCTTTCCTGTACCTCCTGCCAAGCAGTGCTGTCAGAGCAATCCTCTTATCCCTTTGCTGTATTTCAGTTATGTTTACACTGCTTGTTGAAGAGGGCTCACTGAGATCTATGAAGTCCAGAGATAACAGATGAGTACAGACACCCCCTGCTGGCCAGATCAGAAATTGATATTGGCTGCAAATCAAATCTGGCTGTAATAATTGCTTTTACTCCATGTGGTGCACAAGGTTTGAATGCGTGTTCTTTGACTTAATTTGCTCAACCATTTTATAGTGTAAATTTTATTTTGTTCCTAGTTCACAAAGGGATCGGAACACCCTACCCAAGAAAGGATTGAGGTAACCTGTCTTTGTTACCTGTAACATTTACGGTGACTTTCACTGCATCATAATGGTTTCAGTTAATTACCATATCACTGATTCAGTGTTACAGTAGCATAACTGTAACAGCGCCACCTGCTGTCTATGTCTTGCTCCAGCCGTTACGGTCAATCTGATGAGGAAGTTAAGGAGGGGAAGGAGAGGAGACACTCCCACACCATCGTCAGCCTGACAGAGTCAGAGAGCCCCCCACAACTGCCCTCGCCCACTTCTGTTTCGCTCTCTTCAGGCAAGGCCCCTCCCACCAATGTTGGTGAGTTCCCTGCATTCTGAACTTCAGTTCAAATGTGTACAATTCCTGTACTGAACATAATGGTCTATCATGTCAGTGATTCGCTATGAGTCCCTCCAATCCCTCCAGACACAAATTTGAATTGGACATCCCAGATGGCGCACTGTAATGTATCTGCAATAGTTATTCTGCATCTACAGTACCAGATTGAGATAATGGCAAACATGCATTCAAAGACATTTTGATCTAATGACTTATGCTTAAATGCCTGAAATTTGTTTCTTAGACAAATATAAATCATGAAGTTAATACCTATGTATGAATTTATTTTGAAAAAAAAAATGAAAAAAAGTTTTGTGGCTACTTTGACTCTAAAATATAAGATTATTTGTGTATTTGTGTTATTTGTGATATTTCATAGTTTTGATGTCTTTACTATTATTCTAAAATGTGGAAAATAGCAAAAATGAAGAAAAGTGTGTCTAAACATTTGACTGGTACTGTAGGTGACCTCAGTGGATCCTTATAAGATGTTATGTCTGATCCACTCATACTATATTTTTGTCAGTTACTGGAGTGGTGGAGTAATATGACAAGTGAGAGTGTGTCAGGTAGTTGTTGTGTATCTGCAGCTCTCAGTGCTGTGGAGCAGCGCAGGCGGTCTGTGTGACTCTCTCTCCTGTCTCCCGCAGTGGCCCCCACCCCTAACGGAGGCAGCGCCCCACGGATCATGCGCTCCAACAGCATCCCCACCCACGACTCCGCCTTCGAGCTCTACGGCACCTCCCCTCTGGGCAGCAGCCTCTCGCTGGCCGACCGGCCAAAGAGCATGATTCGGTCCGGATCCTTCCGCGAGCCCGGGGATGACGGTGAGCGAGCGGGCTGCCCATCTGTCCTTGGGCCTCCCAGTCTGGGTCAGTCTAGGGTCAAGGGTTAACCTGCTGCCCTGCGCGGCTAGCCCTGCACAGCTAAGGCCTTCTCAGTGTGCTAAATAAAGAAAGAAGGAAAGCTTGTCCCCTAGTGTCTGCCAGTACCTCTTTTTATTATGTAAAGACTGATGGAAGTGACCCAGTTTGCTTGTGCTACTCATTTGTTGCATCTCTGCTGTCCGTCCAGAGTCAGTATGAGTCCTGTGTGTAGCTAATTGTGACCCCCTATAAAAATATTCGAATGATAGGCAGTGTTATGAACTTCATATGCTCTTTACCATTGTGTTGGTGTACAAATAAGCAGAGTATGCAAAAAACAACTGTTTGTAGTCAGTTGGATGCTTTTATCCAGAGTGAGAGAATTGACTGCATGTTTCATTTTTTGTGCCAGGGTGGGGGCTAGTTTTAAGTGTATAAACAATAAAAAAATGTGTGTATAGTGGTTTGTGCACAACCTAAGTAAAGAAATACACTCATGTCTTTTTTTAATTCGCTTATAAATCCATATTCTTTTCTCTCCATCTCTCTCTCTCTGTCTTTCTCTCTCAGTCCACGGCTCTGTCCTCTCTCTGGCATCCAGCGCTTCATCAAACTACTCCTCGGTGAGTAAAAGCTGCAGACTGCAGCAGAACTGAGTCCAGAAAGTTCCGCTCGCGTGCCCATGGGAAACATGGTCTTCAGTATGACTGCCAGCTCTGTCTGAATAGTGCAGCATCACAGAGGCATAACCTGGAATGCATCCTGCCAGTCCAGTCTGCTCTTCAAAATGTTTTTAAATGTACAGCAGCAGAGGTAGTACCTGCACAGAATCTGATTTTCTTGAGTCATCAAGACATATTCCAGGCAGTTATACATTAACATTAAGTCATAAGATAGCCGTAAGGATTTGATTAACACAAGCACACATGCTCGCACGCAGGTCACATGCACATACACATACACTCATACACTTTACTGGCCCTCCGTTCCACCCTGAGATTTTTGTTGAGGTTGATCCCAGTACAGACTCTCCCTCTGATAGTTCACAACTGTGGCCCCCACCTGTCCTCTCCAGTCATAGCCCCCCCTCCCCCAACACCCCACCCCCTGCTGTAGCTTATTCTTCTGTCTCTCTGTCCCTCATGCGTTCCCAGGCTGAAGAAAGAATGCAGGGAGAGGTAAGTGTGTGCTTCCAACCCTCCTCCCCTCCTGCTCCTCAACACCTCCGGGTGGATCCTCTCACCCTTCCCTCCATCTCTATCCATCTCTCACTGCTGTGCTGTAAACCGACAGAGCCTCCATCGCGCCAGCCACTAAACTGTCACTAATGCATCACATGCTGTCACTTCTAAAGCCCTTGCTCCTGGACAGTGGACAGTGACAGGCTGCTACTGTAAAAGCTTTTTGAGTTCAACACATTCGCATTCCTGAGCTCCAGTCCATCACCTCTGCTCATTCACTCAATCCATGTGCTATGAAGTACCTGTCATCTGAGGCGATGCATTTGTATTTCTTACCATATGTTTTCCTGCACACTCAAGAAAAAAGGCCAAAACAAAAACCATTTGTTACTGTCAACTGTTCTGAGGGCATGCAAGGTTATGCTGTAGTTAGCAACTGTCACAGCTAAGCTAAAACATTTTTAGAAACTTGTTGGCAACAAAGATGACTTGACACCCCTGGTTGATTAAAGTTATATCTCTAATGCAAATTTTGTTGAATATTAATGCTGACAATTTTATTAAAGGTAATTTGCGATGTACACCTTCTGCCACACATGTACACATTTTTTTTTTTTTTTTTTTAAATAAGCAGATGAAGCAGCTTTCTCAGGGTTACGACAGTGGTCTCCCACCTGGGATTCAAACACAGAGCCCTGAAGTCCAGTGATGTGTCCACGCCAAATGTGGTCCACAGGAACAAGAGACACTCTACTGGTTGGAAAAGCCAGACCTTTTCTCCTCTTGCTGTGATTAATCTGCTTCTTTCCTCTTTCCAGCAAATCCGTAAACTGAGACGGGAGCTGGAGACGTCCCAGGAGAAGGTGGCCAACCTGACCTCCCAACTGTCTGAAAATGTGGGTATGCCAGGGCAGTCCTCGCTGTGGCCGCTCTGCTTCTGCAGCTGTGGTCACACCGTGTCCCCCGTAGCACCGATTCACCATCAGATAATCGGGTCCTAATTTCACCTCCATGCGTACTGTCCGAAACATGGAAAATTACGTGGGATGTGGTTTGTGGGCCCTCTCTGTCAACACGGTTATCGTGCTCCAGATGTGTTCATGATGGCAGAGAACATCCAGATGCACTCTACAAGGTGTGAATGTTATGATTGCACAAGTCACAGGCACACCACAGGATCAGGACTAAAAGAACACAGTTTTTTTTTTTTTTTTTGCTCATAACTTGGAGTTTTTTTTTGTTTGTTTCTTTAGAGTCCAGCAGTATCTGGCACATATGTTTGTTACCCTAAATAGAAGCAGATCTGATTTCTCTGGGAATAAATATGTGATATATGATAGGTGCTATGGAAACATACTTTGTGCAACAACACTTATGACCCAAGCAGTGCTTAACTTGCCTGTCCTTAACTTGCCTGTCTTTCCACTGCTCACACCCCCACATGCTCCATGCAACCCATTGCTCCTGTCCATCCCACAGTTTCGTTCCCTGCATGTAGAGCCACAGAGCAGAGAGGGATACAAAGCTGCACGTTTTTAGCGTAAAAACGGAACTAATATTGGCTCCAGAGCATCGTATCTGTGCTGCAGGGCAGTCATAGGAAGCATGTTGTTGCGGTTTTAAACTTGGGTTCTGAGGTGAGCACACCTTGAGGCATCTATAAAGATGATGTACATCCAGTGCAGAAAAGCAAAATCAATGAACGCTGCTTGGAGGATTAGCATTGTCTGAGAATAGAATAGCTTTTTGTCTACATCAGGTTTTTTTTTCATCTGTGTTTTAATACATCCATTGGCTTGTCCTGTATTTCCAACATATTATGTCTGTGTGTATGCAGTGTGTGTAACACTGTGGCAGTGTTATTATGAGCAATCAGTTTTAGGTAAATTTATTGTTATGAGTTCCCTTATGTTTGGGAAAGCATTGTGACTGTTCTCAATGTAACTTCCTGTTATCTGCACAATTTGTATGAACAGAAATCCATCAGATTTAAGAGATCTCAGCTTTCTTCAGTGAGATCAAATGGCATATCCTTTCAGTCGGTGATACGCGAGTAGTGATTGAGACACAGATCAGGAATGATAACAATAGTGATAATGTTACTGGATGAGCAGCTCTGTCTTTTGCTTGTGTGCAATCACTAATCAACTGTAAAATATCATTCACTCAACATGGTTGCCACATTGTGCACTTGGGGTTCAGATGGGTCAGACCAGGTGAGGGGGCGGGGTTACGTTGTTGTTGACTGCAGAGCATTAATTTTACAACTGTATTAAATTACACTGCTTATATGCTTAGCAGGCACCCTTATCTAGGGCAGCTTGCACAACTTACAATTATATGTGCATACGGCTGATCATTAATGGAATCAGTTCAGATTAAGCATCTTTCTCAGAAATGCAACAGCAGTGCTCCGCCATGGAATCAAACCTGCAACCACCTGGGTACAGCCCAGCTCCTTGAGCACCATACTGCCCTGCAGGCCCAAGTGTATCAAGCATATATGTTGTCCTCAGGCCACTGTTTTGTTTATGATTGGGTATCTCTCATATTACTGTAACCTGAGTTAAGGCCAACGTAAGGAGTCTGTAAGGCCAATATGTGTTGAGTGTGTGCTGTATACGATCAGCTATGAAGACAAATATATAATTCCTGTATTGGAGGAAGCACAGAAGAAAGGCCAAAGCTAGATGTGGTAGCACAGTTTTGTGCTGACTAATTTGCACAATGCACTGAGCAAACCTCACAGAGGTATCTCACCATTCTGGTACTCACAGAGCTTATTTATGTGATGTAGGCAGTCTAATGCTCATGTACACCAATGCTGAGCACACTTAATCAACAGCCACTGTCCTGCTCATTATTATTGTTGTTTTTATATGTTATAATAGTATAGTATTGCTATATTGTTGATTTGCAGTTACCCCAGTCCAGACTTACCTTCCTACCCATTATCCATGTATACAGAAAAATGTATTACATTTAAGTAATTAGTAACTAAGTTCTTCAGGTTAAGTTCGTTGCTCAAGGATACAGCTGCAACACCCTACCCAGGATTCAAATCTTAAGCCTTCTGGACATGAGTCCCCAACTGCTACAGCTAATGTACCTCAGTAGCGAATTGTCGTAGCTGACAGAGTAAATAATATCTGGAATGGTCTCTGCTTTGGCAAAAGTAGATGTTGTACATGCTTACAGCGTGCATCAGTCCAGTGGGAAGTACAGACAGCACTGCCCAGCTGAAACCATGCTGGGATGCCTCAGATGGCAAGGTCTGAGAGAAATGTCCGAACCATAACAGGAATGTCAGCCATTTCCGTGTCGTAGCAGCAGCATGTGGGCTATGGAGACCATTCCTAACCCTGATCAAAATGCTGTCTTGGGAGTGACAGCCAGCCACTGACAGAGCACCACAGGCAACCAGTGCTAATGCAGCACTTTCATTCCCAGCAGTCAAGGAGGATAAGGAGAGGGGCAGTTCTCAGATCACATGTGATACTCATCAAATGAGTACTGGACATTTTAGCCCAAGTGGTAGGATAACATCAGCATGCACAGGGAAAGGTGCTGTGTGAGAGTCTTAATCCTTTGTGTGCGTGCGTGTGTGTGTGTGTGTGTGTGTGTTGGGGGGGTGTTATATGAGAGAGAGTGAGATTGTTTGAAGTGCGTGAATGTGAATGAGTGTGTGCGTGTATGTGCATGTGAGAGTGTGTGTGTGGGTGTTGTCAAGTTTGAGGTACACCATTGCTGTGTAAGGTCAGGTGAGCAGGGGAATACTATCCTCTGTGTGTGTGTGTTGCTGTGTTGTTTATTCACACTGTTTCTGTGAGGTCTGTGTTAGAGCAGGCACTCTGCACCCCACAGCAGATACCATGCGGCCTCTCCATTTCCTCCCTGGTGTTGTCCCCCATGCATTCCTCTGCTATGCCTTGGCTGCACACTGTATTTACTGAAGCTCGCTTTCATTGAATAGGGTATATTAAGGATCACTATAAAATACATCATGTTGCAATGTGTTTTTTCTTGTTCTGGAACTTGTTGGTTCCCACAGTATACTGTCAGGGAAAAAAATCATATTTGACGCTGCCAAGAACTGTTCCAATGTGCAGGAAGATATTGCACCAAACTATATGACTTAATATCATGAAATTACCATATTTCTTGAGAATGTAATCTGTTTTCCCTCAGTGTAAGCATATCCCATAGGTATTAGGGGAAAGTATTAATTTAACACAGTAATTTGGATATAATTTGTGTCTCTCACTTTTTCCTGTCCAATAAATCTGTGAGTCTGAGCCAAAACAGTGAAGCCAGGATGGGGATTTCTGCCTTGGGCTTTGATTCAAACTATAACTTCATTTATTCAGTGTGGAAACATGTACTATATCTTCTTGACCAAAGGTTGACAAAGTCGTATATTGTGTATGGCTTGTTTGAGTGATCACTGCATTCTTTAAAGCTTGCATTTCCTTTGTGCTCAACTGAATTTGAAGACATTAAAGGCATTCTTTTGCCTCTTACTTATATAAATGGGAATTTTAAAAGATTGCCTTAATGTATACATTTTAGAATTGAACTTATTGTGATCTTTATTTCAAAGGGTGGATTTGATGATGTCAGTTCTACTGTGGGTACAGCCCCTCTCTCCACTGCTGTCCATGTTGAGTTTCAGGACCCACAGCCAACTGGATTATTATCTTCACATTCAGCCCTACTTTCAATGTTTTTCTGTTGTTTGCTTGGTTTTCGTCTGAAACAGAGTGGAATCAATACCAATTCTGAAACACATTAATAGCTGACAAGATGCATTCATCATTTCTGCTCTGCTGGGGTGGGAGAAAAAAGTATAAAATATGAATTTTGGATGAATGCATTCCCTACACATGCCTTATTTTTTGCATACCTTTCCCTGTAATCCTGTTTAACTGAATTTAGGAATGTGTGTGTGTTTGTCTGTGTGTGCTGTGCTCTACTGTTTTATAACTGTTAAACATGGGTGGGGACAAACCTGGGCTCAGATGTGAATACATCTTGCAATCACTGGGTGCAGTTATGTTTAGACCCTGTGGTAACACATTCAACAGCAACTCAAACAGAAATAAACTGATACCAAGGCCAAAGGTGAAATGTGAAGCACACAATACACGGGGCATAATTGGAATGTAATTTATGTAAATTATGTAATTAATGGAACAGTGTGAAATCTGAAATGGAACCAGGTCTCTGTCAGAGGTGTTGGTGATGTTGTGAACATGCCCCCCACCCCTGACTCCACTGTCCCTTTCTCCCCCCTCTGTCATTTGATGTGCAGTAGTGTGTCCCTGTTTTTTCTCACTCTGTGACAGATCTTTGCCTTTTTTCTTATTATGCATAGGCCAACCTTGTAGCTGCATTTGAGCAGAGCCTGGCCCTCATGACGTCACGGCTGCAAACGCTATCTCTCGGGGCTGAGCAGAAGGTAGGCCTTACACAGACCGTAATGTCACAGGATTTGGCTGAAGCCTGTACAACGAATGACTGTATATGGTGCTTTGCTTCGAATGTAGCAAAAGTGCATTCATTTATTGTCACAAAATCTGCCTGGCAGCCAGATGACCTGGATTGAGAGGCTAATGGTTATTATCTAAACTTTGACAAGGAGATTTAGTCTCTGATGAAGAGAGTGATATTCAGTTCACTTTGCGGGGACACAATCCAGAAAGACTGCAAAAGACAGCCAATGGCACACCCTTTGCCTTAAGACAGAAAATCACTGAGATGTCACAAAACAGCTGCACAGTTTTTGTAGATGATCATCAGATGTTGGTTGTACACTGATGGGTGTGGTCCTTGCAGGACACTGAGTTGTTGGACCTGAGAGAGACCATTGAGGTGCTGAAGACCAAGAACACCGAGGCTCAGGCCATCATCCAGGGGGCGCTCAACAACCCTGACATTGCTCCCAAAGGTATGGGTGGGGTCTCACTCCTGCTCGCTCTCACTTTCTGTGACCATGCGACTCCGTGCTGGTGTGTTGGTCATGATACACCACTGGAAGTACCACTGGAAAACAGTTTTGGGTTTGTATTTAAAGTATTTGAAGCTTTAATACTGCCTTGCTGCTTTGCCATGTTGGTCTTATGTGTTGCATCAGATCTACGCACAGTAAAAAGCTTTGGCTGGACCAAACTAGTATGTTTGACCATTTTGTTGGACTGAAATTTCATCCAGACTTCTCCCTGAAAGATGGGGGGAAAGCACTGAAAGACCTGGCCTTCCAGTCCAATGCCGATGTGGATGCACACCTCCAATTCTCTCTCTCTCTCTCTCTCTCTCTCTTTCTCTCTCTCTCTCTCTCTCTCTCTATCTCTCCCTCTCCCTTTCTCCTCCCAGAGCTGCGGATTAAGCGTCAGAACTCCTCTGAGAGCATCGCGAGCCTCAACAGCATCACCAGCCATTCCAGTGTGGGCAGCTGCAAGGATGCTGATGCCAAGAAGAAGAAGAAGAAGAGCTGGGTAAGAGAGGAGGCCACAATTCAAAACTGCCAAAGGGGGACACAGTCCAAAAATCATCAATACTACCACTTACTCTTCATTTTTCATTAGTCTTCAACACGGTCATCCTGAAATGATAGCACACTTGCTTGATTTTTGTGCATGTGCCTTTGTCAAGAGCTGAGTGCAAAACAGTAATGCACATGTGTGTAATCGCATAACAGCTGGTCTCCCAGAGCAGAGCAATCCCTAATAACTTTGTCGGATATTGATCAATCAATTAAGTAAAAGTAAGGAATAACTAGCGAAGCATAACTGAATAGTGTTGTTGTAGGCATCATAAGAAACCATTTGAAATGGGTATCTGAATATTCCTACTGGCATAAAGCAGTCAGTTTCTAATGGAGGGGGGCAGGTAGAGTGTCTAGTTGTGATTGAAGGTGTCATGCTGTGCAAACATCTGTGCAGATCCACTAATCTTGATGGTCTTGACCAGTATGTAGAGCACATACCTATAAATAGAATTTAGGTGTGTATGTCAGTACCACTCAACCCTGGTCATGGCTTTCTGATTACTTCATAATCCTACATGTAGATGTAAGTTTATCATCACCTTACATCTACATATACATTTACATGGACTGAGTTAATATGTTTTCTCCACAGTTCTGAGGGTCTTAGTGGGTTAAAGAATGATGAAAGTCTGGTTTTATTTCATCCATTGAGGATCAGAAATGGGTAGCTATGGTCTTGATCGTTACAATCAGGGGAGTGAATATGTTATGAGTGAAATGTACATTTTCCAGTGTTTTTACATTACATAAAGTTGTGTTTCCACCCTTCAAAAATAGCAGCCCGTGATGCTCACTCTACTGAACTCTTGTGTATAAAAATGTTTTTGGATGATGGGATATCAAGGCCACTGTTTATATTAGCTAAGACCCACTTGGCATGAGTGTGCAGTCCTCTGTGTTCTGTGTTCACACTGTGAAAGCTTTGTGTCTGTCTGTCTGTGTGTCCAGGAGATTTGGGCATTCCAAATCTGAAACTAAGTATGACTCTGGTCTTTCTCTCATGCTTGCTCGCTATTTATTTCAGGTGTGCGAGGTGAGTATCTCCTTCTGCTAGCTCCGCTCCCCTCCCTGAACCTCCCTCTACTACCCCTGCCCCAATGAGTCATACTTTTAGATGTTTAGAAAAGCTACGTACAGTACCATCTCATTCAAACATATTTCCTCTCATTCACTAATGTTATTCCGCAATGAACACATTATATCAAGCATTTTTGAAAAGCCAAGACAGCACAGTACAGGGATATGTTGCTTGATATAGCATTCTCATTATTTCCAGGATTGCTGTATTTTACTTCAAGTTTTACATTCTGTGGCTTATGTCATGAGAAACTTGGTGAATGAGCGGAGAGTTGCCTTGTTGTAACAGTTCTCAAATTCATCTTGAAAAACCAGACCTAACAGTAAGTTTTCATAAAGGTGTCACAAAGTCCTCCTCTTAAATAGTGTGTATTGTCATCTCAATCACTCTCCATGCTATTTGTGTTGAGAAAAGCCATTGGGAAGTATGGCTGGGTATGTTGATTCCTGTCACAGACTTCCTCTTACATTATAAAGACTGTTCAGTTTTTAACTTGGCGTGTCCCGGATATTCTCGCTGACAAGATTATGAGGTTCGGGCAAATGAATGTCTTAGCGTTCTGTGTTCCATTTTTGTCAAAAATTAGTTCACCAGAATGCTCTTTGTGTAGTCTTGTTGCTGTACAAGAAGTTAAAAATCCGAAATTCTACCTTTAAGCATATTAATTATATTACATAAATGGAGTACAAAACAGTGCAGTGATATGGGATTAAGACTTGGTATGTCAAAACTATACTTTCTGCAGACAGATTCTTTCTTACCTACGCTGACATTTCTAGCATGCAAAAAAATGTTTTTGATGTCCCGGAAGGTCCCCCTCAATTAAATTTGTGTCTCTTTGCTTGGATCAATTGAATCTTTACACACTAAAATATTCTTCCAGATCGGCCAATGTCTTCCTCCCTATAATTTAGGTCTGCATCCATTCATATTATTAAAGAGAATGTTAGTAGTTTGATTATAGGTATGGTGCTTGTCAGTATCTTAGTCCATTTCTTCAAAACACATATAGCAGACAATAATATACAAAATAGTTGAACAATTGTTTTCGTTAACTCAGGTTTATAAAAAAATCTTCTTGTCTGCTACAGTGGATCTGCTCAACCTGTGTATTTAGAGCGGTGCCCGCAGGACATAGTTCCTGTGCCTGGGTCCTCAGCATGGCTCCTCCCAAAGGGCACACACTTCTTTGCTCTTACTCTTTATCTTCTCTCTCTTCAGTTGAGGAGTTCGTTCAACAAGGCCTTCAGCATTAAGAAGGGTCCAAAGTCAGCCACCTCATACTCGGACATTGAGGAGATCGCTACACCCGACTCCTCTGCCCCCTCCTCCCCCAAACTGCCCCACGAAGGAGGGGAAAACCCTCCCTCATCCCTCAGGTCCTCCACCTCCGTCGCCTCTTCTTTGTAAGTGCACTCCGCCCCTTGGGCTATGGACAGGTGGCGATGGGAGAGTGAGGTTTCACAAACCCAAAAAATGGATGAAGTTACCATATGTTATCAGTGACTCACTGCTTTGAGCCAAGTTTTGTTTTTGAGGGCATATTTTTCAGATTGGCTGTAACCAGTGTGAGTGATTGATGGCATATGGTGGGTACGCTCAGTATGGAGTACGCTAACCCTCACTCTCTCATCGTTATGTATTTCATCAGACTGGGAAGACTGGGCTGAGCATTCTGAACTGTTCTGCAGGATTTTCGAGGGCAATGAGGAGCCGGAGAGTGATGAGAAGGTGGTGTCAGACCTGCGCTCGGAGCTGTGGGAGAAGGAGAGGAAGCTGACCGACATCCGGCTGGAGGCCCTGAGCTCCGCCCACCAGCTGGAGCAGCTTCAGGAAGCCATGAACAACATGCAGGTTTGTTACCTTCAGCCACATGTACTGATCATAAATTAGCGTCCAATGCTTATACAGAATTGCTGAGATTTAGATTGGGTAGGTTGTTGAGAGTTGAAAGCACCTGCTGTGATGGGGCCCACTGTTTTTTCTGATTTTTGAGAGGATAAAGCTCCGAAACTTTCTTTATCTCTTTGGACTAAAGTGAAGGGACACGTGTGTGGGTTATCTAGAAGAAAGAGCAGAAAGTTTTCCTTATGGATGCTGCATGTCTGTATTGTCTGAAACTCTTAGTTTAGTAATTTACTAATGAAGAAATGTAATTACTTTCGAGTAGTAGTTTAATTTAGTCACTGTTATGTCTCAAGATCTGCCAACAAAATCGCCAAGTTTGCACCAGCCCTCTCTTGTGTGGGGACAAGTTAGTCTGGGATCATTTTCAAAAATTAAATTATATGTGAATTCTCCATCCTCTACTTCTCCACAGATTGTTTAAGCATAAGCATGTGCCGTGTTACAGTAACTCCTTCCATCCCTCCACAGATGACTGTGGAGAACCTGAAAGCAGAGAATGATCAGCTAAAGACCGGTGCCCCCACCCCTGGCCCTCCCACCTCCAGCTCCCAGCCACCAGGGCTGACACCGTCACTGACGTCATCACCACGGCTGTCAGCAGCCATGTCCCTCACCAAGTCTTTCACTTTGAGTCTCAGCGAGGGCAAGGACCCAGGTGAGGCATAGCCGATGTCCTGTCCCACAGAGCTAACCTCATTTTCAACACTGTCTGTCTATGTAGGCCTAGGGAAGAAGTCAGGATTTCAACAAAGGAGTTAGCATTTCTCTTTATCTCCATATTGTCTTTTGTATCACGTGATATTTATGGAGTGATTAACAGCATTATTTTTATGATGCACAAAAAACCCTCTCTTCGTCTATTGCAGATGTCACCCCAGTGGACTCTGTGAGCCTGCCCGTCCGCAAAGATGATGTCCGTCTCCGAGTGGTGGTCCGCTTACCTGACCAGCGGGTTTTCAAAGATGTGAGTGTCCCTGTTTGTCTCAGTCATATCATGGACAGCTATTACAACTACAAACCCTAAACGTAGTAACACATTTTTCATGTTTGAAATCTAGAGTAACAGACATTCACTTTCCACGCCATTTGTGATCATACTGCTTTGTGTGCCAATGTTTCTTAATACCTAAGGAATACACGTAGTGCGGTAGGGTGATCTCACCTGTTTTCTGTGTAAAAGTCAGCTGAGGAAACTGAGCACTTACATCTGATGTGATTCCTGCTGTAATTCCTTGTGTGATTCCTGCTTTGAATCAGTATGTGATCTGCTCTGACTCCTGATTCCTGACTGGGTTCTTGATTGACTCTAACCCCTGATGTGATTCCTGCTCTGATGCCTGGCTTGTTGCAGGAGGTGAAACAGCTGGAGTTCTTCATTGGATGGGTGTGGATCAATCCAAGAACAGACTGGGTGGGGTTGGACACAGCTATCACCCAGGATTTCAAGGTATGTTCTTGTGCCTAACATAATGAGGGCTTGTCTCTGTGTCCAGTACACATAGATGACTGAAACAAGCACTTTTCTCATTGGTAGGATTACATAGCCAAGGTGGATCCCACCTCAAGCCTGGGACTATCCACAGACTCCATCTACTGTTACCACATCAACCACATCAAGAGGGTGCTGGGGGCTGAGGCCCCTGAAACCATGCCATCCCGGTGCATGGGCAAGAGCCCCTGCTCTATCGCTGTGGCCCTGAAAGGTAGGTCACACATCAGATCAGGGATTGTGAGTCTCCAGACTCACCTTGCCTGTATATGGGGCCCCAATACTTTTCCTTAGGTGTTTGGTATGATATATGGATTCATCCTTCTTCAGCCTTATCTTCTCTTTTTGGTGAGAAGTTCCTGGATGGTCATAGGTGGTTTGAATAGTAATGTAACATTAGTCAAATGCATGTAACTGACCCATCCATGGGGCCATGCTCCATGGAAATTTTTGGTGAAAATTTTGACTTTAAATTAAATTACAATGCATTATGTTATTGCTGTTCTCAGAATATGAGTGATGAATGGCTGGCCAAGTGGAAACGCATTATGGCATGTATGTTGCACAGCAGTTAATTTAATTAACATAGCTAGCTAGCTAGCTAACTAGCCTACACCATTATTGGGGCAAATTTCTAGAGATTTGTTAACTGTAAAGCATAAAATTTATAAGGGTGTAGCTAACACTGTGAGAAATTGTGGAGGGACTACAGAAAGTATTCAAAAGTGACAACTTTTTTTTAAAAAAATTTAACAACATGTCAGTCCACTCAATTTATTCCAATAGCCATTTCATTGTTGTGTCTCTGAGGCTGTCCTGGTGAAACACACACTGATTGGTCCGATGACATTTCAGTTGAACTTAATTTACCACTCGTTCTATAGCAATAGATTTTGTAACAATAATGACAATATTTTGTCATTTTTTCATATTACTCACTATGAATTATTTTTTGTTATAAAGCTCCACTGTTTCTTACTGTCTTTCCATTCATTTCCCCAGTACATGCTCAAAACATTTCCTCAATGTCTACTTTATGCACTACTTTGTGATTCTTAAAAAAAATCTGAAGTTTTTATTAGAAAAAATAGGAAATTTATATTATTCTAATATACTGTGTATTATTTTGTATGGTATCTAACGATTAATTATGAAGATACAAAAACATTTGCAATCACAAAATACTGTACTAGCCTGCCATTCCCAGCATTTGGTATTGGCTGTGTAGGGTTATAATGTTGTGCTGGCACAGCAGAGTATGCACAAAGCATGATTTTGACTGAGAATTTTTGGTGGTGCAATGGTGGTGCAATTTTGCAATAAAATAATAAATCCCCCTTTGCCCTTAGATTGCCCTAAGAAATTGTGTAATTCAGAGTTGTTTGGTAGTTCAGCAGAGAAACTCACGAATCTCTAAGGCAGTAACCTAGTATCATTTCTCCAGTATGATGAATCACTTTTGAACATTCTAATTTAGCTTACATCAAAACGTATCATGGCTGACAGCTGTGTCCAACAGAAACTAGTTGTAAACTGAAAATGAATTTAGTGCAAAGTCTCAACCAGTCAAGGGTGTACTTTGCACTCTTTCCATCTCCAAGCTTGCTTGGTGAGAGGGCAATACAGGAGTGAAGGTGGCCTGGCCAGGAATAGCAGAGTGCTGGAGGCAGTCTTAGAAGAGTGATATTCCTGATACTTGAATGTCAGCCAATGCCCAGATGGTCAGCTTCTCAGACAGTGGACAGAAATGTGTCCAGAGCCCCCAAACTCAGGTCTTGGGGATGAAATGTCACACCAGTAGAGGCATGGGCTCCCCACTGAGGGTCTGTGTCTATTTTTAGACCAGACTGTCTGCACTCCAGTTTGTTTATGAGTGTCATGTGATACAGCAAAGCTGTGTGGAACAAACTGAGCAACACAGCCACATAGCCTTTGCAGCTCCTACTGTGATGCTTGCCACTTCTTGGAGCGTTTATCTGATATGGAGTGTCAGCTAATTACCACTGAATGTTATGTGTAAACACCCAGAAGGTTCTGCTTTTGATCCGCAGCTTCCGTCACAATAAAGATATCATGTGGATGTAGTTTTATGGGTTTGAGTAATGGCCCAGTGACAGGCTCGACTCATACATGGGGAAAGTCAAAAGCAGACGTACCCAGCTGTTTCAACCCATGGGGATAGGGATGAGTTTTCACCCTTTGAGATGCCTAGGCTTGAACCAGGCCTCATTATCATGATGTCTCACGGATGTTAAATGCACGCGTGTATCTGCAGGTGATGTGATGTATCTGCGGGGGCAGTAGTATAGCATAGTGGTGAGGAGCTGGGCTCGTAACCGAAAGGTTGCTGGCTCAATTCCCCGCTGGGGCACTGCCGTCGTACCCTTGGGCAAGGAACTTAACCCAGAATTACCTCATCTGCCTCATCTCTCTCATTGCATTCATCTGTATAAATGGATAACGTGTAACAATTGTAATCTATGTAAGTCGCTCTGGATAAGAGCGCCTGCTAAATGACAATAATGTAATGTAATTTAATGTAATGTAATGTAAAGAGGTCATGGCCTAATGCATTCTGTCTGTGTCCAGGCCTGAGGGAGAAGTGTGTGGACAGCCTGGTGTTTGAGACTCTCATTCCGAAGCCCATGATGCAGCACTACATCAGCCTGCTGCTGAAGCACCGCCGGCTCGTCCTCACGGGTCCCAGCGGCACGGGCAAGACCTACCTCACCTCCCGGCTGGCCGAGTACCTGGTGGAGCGTAGCGGCCGTGAGGTCACCCCGGGCGTGGCCGTCACTTACAACATGCACCGCCAGTCCTGTAAGGTGAGGGCTGCAAATTTTACCAGCACAATTTTACCACATGTAGCCACGTGATAGCTAGCTGAGGTGGCACTAGCTGGCTGTAACTGTTGCATGACTCTCTGAGTGCAAATTACTTGCCACCAATTTTGTTTTTGATTTCTTTTTTAGGATCTTCAGCTGTACCTGTCTAACCTGGCCAATCAGATTGATCGAGAGACCAGCACAGGAGACATACCATTGGTTATCATATTGGATGACCTTAGTGATGCAGCAGCCATCAGCGAGCTAGTCAACGGTGCCCTGACCTGCAAGTATCACAAATGGTGAGCTGAGTCGGTGCTGGTACCAGTTTCAAAAGCCAGTCGGGTTTGTGTTGTACATCTTTATATATCCTGCTGGCTTCATCAGTAAAATTGTCTTCTGGGTCTTTTCCTCCTGCTAGTCCTTACATCATTGGAACAACCAACCAGCCTGTGAAGATGACTCCCAACCATGGCCTGCATCTCAGCTTCAGGTGGGAGCCTGGCACCATGCTGCACAATATCCAAGTTCAAACCAGAGAGAAGCAGGAGTTTCAGGCTTGCTCTTTGTTATACTAATGTTCACAGATATCTTGTGTTTCATTTTCCTGTCCTTTACCCTGAACCCCAGGATGGTGACCTTTTCTAACAATGTGGAACCTGCCAACGGCTTTCTGGTGCGCTACCTGCACAGGAAGCTAATGGAGGCAGAGAATGAGGGTAGCACAAGCAACGAAGAGCTGCTGAGGGTGCTAGACTGGGTGCCCAAGCTCTGGTACCATCTGCACACCTTCCTGGAGAAGCACAGTACCTCGGACTTCCTCATTGGTATTCTACCCTTGTTATTGGAGGGGAAAGCTTTGTGGGAACACCCAGTAGTATGATTGTGTGTATGTGTGTTGGTATGTAAGTAAAAGTGTGTGGGTGGGTAGAAATTGGGGTTGAAGATTTACTTTCACTTGGTTGTTCTTGTTTTGATCTAAGTTAAGATCACACTTATTCAACTTGTCTAGAATTGGTTATTTTGATCAAAAGGGAGCTTTTGCTGGTACTCTCATGAAACATTTCCCATCCTTGTTGAAGGGATTAAGAAGGGTTCATGTTGAAGTATTGAAGGAAGGAGGATGGCAATGCTCTGTGGCTCCCCAGTAACTACTTACTGTGTGTATGTGTTTGTAGGGCCCTGCTTCTTCCTGTCCTGCCCAGTCACCGTGGAGGAGTTCCGCTCCTGGTTCATAGACCTGTGGAACCACTCCATCATCCCCTACTTGCAGGAGGGTGCCAAGGATGGCATAAAGGTATTATTAAAAATACTTAAAAAGAAAGGTATTATTACAAAGGTAAGTCACATCAGACCCCTTGCCGAGGAGTGTTACACGGGACACCTGTTGGTATGTGTGGACAGTGTGTGAACCAGCTGATTTGGAGAGCCAGCTAGACGAGGTAGGAGTATGCCCTTTTTGGGGGGCTTGCTGTTTAAGGTGGGAGCATCTTTGCTGAGTGCCTGTTGAAAAAGATGGGAACATGTAGGTGCGGAGGTCCTTTGGGGTGCAGTAACCTGAGGCTCTGACCTGCTGCACTGCAGGTCCACGGTCAGAAGGCAGCGTGGGAGGACCCGGTGGAGTGGGTGAGGGGCACTCTGCCCTGGCCCTCTGCTCAGCAAGACCAGGCCAAGCTCTTCCACCTGCCCCCTCCCAGCATGGG
Organism: Megalops atlanticus; assembly: GCA_019176425.1. Classification (NCBI taxonomy): domain Eukaryota; kingdom Metazoa; phylum Chordata; class Actinopteri; order Elopiformes; family Megalopidae; genus Megalops; species Megalops atlanticus. Next base: position 17,655,268 of record CM032879.1, read on the forward strand.
CCCTGGCAGCCCAGGACAACCTAGTGAGGAGAGGCCCGCTAAGGAGACTCCACCCAGCTCCATGGAGTCTGACCCACTTGTAAGTCCCTGCTATAACCCAAACTACTTGTGTGGGCATCGTTTTTTTTAACCAGTGATCTGTAATGTAATCCATAACAATTTATGTGTGTTTTGTGTGTTTAGAAAAGATTTCCCTGTACAACTCCCCAGAGCTGCCTGTCAGATAATTGCATGCTCAGTTGTATTGCACAGTATGCCGCTGGTTCCGTTTTAACTCCATTGACTTCACATACTCCTGTGTGGTGTATGGTATGGCCATTTTCATGGTGTTACTCTCTCACTCTTTCGCTCTGTGTTTTTTCATTCTTTCTCTCTCTCCTATCCTTCTCCCTCTCGCTCCCTCTCCTTCACAGATGGCTATGCTGTTGAAGCTGCAGGAGGCAGCCAATTACATTGAATCTCCTGACAGAGAAACAGTGGTGGACCCCAATCTCAAGCCTACCCTTTGAGCTCCATAAGCAACTGAGCGCTTTGGATCTATTGAAATGTTATTTATGAATCTTTCAGTTTTGGGGTTTGAAGTGCGGTATTATGTGGTTTTTGTAGAGACAAGAGCGTATATAGTTTGAGCTGTACCCCAAAAAGGTACTGTTTAAAAGAAACTACACCTATAAATTCAAAGGAACAATAACAAAATATTTTTACTATCAACTCTAATTATTTAATCTACAGATGCATGGCTATCATGGCAACAGATTTAAAACTAATAAACTTCATTTTTGTTAGTTTTGTTCATTTTCTTAAGAAATATTTCATCAGAAATTATATTTGCATAATGACACTTAATTAAGTAATTAGGAAACCAGTTCTGCTCCACTGCTACCCTGAAAACCACTCAAGGAAACAGGTACTGCTTAGTGAAGAGACAGTATTCGTACATCTCATTAGCTGTCACAGCTTGTAGGTGGAGACAACAGCACAGAAATGACAAAAGCACATTCTTGTTTGTTGTAGGGGCAAATTTGATTGCCACGTTCCCATGACTTGCCAACTATAATGTGATTACCTGAGTGGCAATAGTCAATTTTATCTGACGTGTCTAAGATCTAGATCGATTGTGCTTTCAGTTCTGTGAATCGTGAATAAGTCAGCAGGAGTATAAACAGCATATGTTATATTGCAGGCTTCTGAGCAATGGTGTGATGATGTGTTCTTTGATTATGGAATAACTCACACCTGTCTTGTGTGGTCCAATAGTCTGAACTGTGAAGCCCAAACATATGCAATTTTGAATTAATGCACATTATGACACCTGGTGCTTAGACAAACGCCTTAATATTTCATGAGGTTTAATGACATCAAAATGCTATGCTGTTATTATCTGAGGCATAATCTATCAGCTATGGAGTTCATACTGCCAGTAGTTTGCAGGATGATACAGAAGAAACTAGTAATTAGTTTTGACTTACCTGATTTCAGCCTAGATGCACTTTAACTAAGTTTCTGTCCATTCTATTTTGTAGCCTTTGTTTTGTTGATAAGTGAAACTGGCAGGATATGAGAGCAAAATTCACACACAGACTTAAAAAAGTCAGTGAACAAAAAGGACTGTTCATTCCCTCACCCTGCAGGGGGCAATATACAAGCCTTCACCTGCAGATGTTGTTCTCAGCTTTTCTGTGGTTATAGTATTAATTCTCACTAGTTGATGCAATATACCATTGTCTGTGAACTCACTTCTCCTCACCAATGGTAAATAGCACAACTAATAAAAATACACATTTCTACTAATTCCAAAGGTTTAATTGTAAACTCCGGACATCTCTTTTTTGAAACCATTTTTGTCATCCCTCATTTTTACCATCAATTGAAGAGAACAAACTCAGTGATTTATATTATAATAGATGCAGATTCTCTCAAACTTAGGTGATTTAAAAAGTAACATTTTAAAAGTGTTTCTTATCTGAATGACCTGAGATCACATTAGACTTTACTGAGGCACACAAATGGAAATTGTCCGAGTGCTGAGTGGTATCAGATGTAGGATGGTGCATTGTCAAGGTTTTAATTAATTGACTGAAGTATAGCAGATGCTATACTGACTGTTGACCATGAAAGTGAACTTCAGCACTTGCATTCCTGTGTTTAAATACTGGCTCACGCTCTTAACAATGACTCATTTCAAGGTGCAAATATCTTTGTATGCTGAACCAAATAATTGAGCTGTATTCTTGGGTTGTTGCTGAGTAGGTAGGAGATAAAGTAAGGCAGTTGAAAGGAATGTAAATACCTGCTCTTGTGCAATGCCTTCATACAATGATATTGGTGCTATCAAACTATGCCCATGATGGTTTCTTCTAAAAAGCTACAACCTCATCTACTCCCACAATCTGAAAAAGTGTTGAGGCAACAGGAGAGTACTGAACCATAACAATTTGGGTGATTTACAGGTTGTGACGCAGTCCATTGGCACTCTGTTGAAATCAGGTGACACTACCCTTAATGTTCAGGCATACACAGGCATCTAGTTGCTAATGGTGCTACATCCTTATTTCAAAGATTTAACGGGTATTTTTTTATTCACCCTTTGGAATGAACACTACTGTACAACTCTACACAGATTTCACAATTCTAAAGGGAAGAATCTACTGGTTCCCTAGAGTTTTTGTTTTATAGAATACCTTTAAGAAAATAATTACACTTGAGTTGCCATGGTTATGCCACAGATTCATCAGGCCATATAATTAACGGTCTTGAATTTTGGATTTTGCACGAGCTTCATGTCTACTGCTATTTTGGCCTGCAGACCACAGTGCAGAAATGCGGGACAGCATGCTATTTTGGTATTAAGGAAAAGCATTTTCTTTGGGAACAATGTCTTTGGGGTAGACTTTAGTGAGGCTTCAGTTCCCCAGAAATGGAAGTGCAAACACCCACAAGTACTGGATTCAGTGATTGAAAATTGGATGTGGATACTCTACAGAAGTACATACGCGCAGCACATGAAGGCTGAGTTCTCAGTTCAAACATCACAGCCATGGACTGGTGAGCTCCCACTACAGACACAGTTAAAAGAAACCATTTCAAAAGTTGCAACGCTGAACTGCATGTAAATCTTTGTAAAGTGGGCTGGGGTGGGGAAACTGTGTGTAAGTCAAACCATGTATCGAAGTACCCATTTTACAGAAAGTCCTTGCAATGTCACCTGTCTTTACTCTTTATTGTCTTTATACAAAGCGCATTGTATCCTCTGATACAAAATAAGAAAACAAGTTTTATATCTCATTTCTGAGGTCTTAATATCAGTGCTTTCTTATTAAAATGTCATCTATTAATAAATATCATTGCTTAATTCAACTATCCACAAAGAGAAAGAAAAAAATCCTAATATTAAGCATCTAAAAGAAGTCTGAAGCAATCTCAAATCAAGTCTTTTACAAAATCCAGTGATGTAACACTCTTTAATTTCTGTTTTGTATTCATCCATAAAATTACCGTTTAAAAAGCAAATAGGGCTACCACAAGCATCTTTTACTTTTAAGCACCTAGTTCAGTACCTACAACCACAAATAGACTGTAATACTAATAGTTGTGTGCATTGCTTTTGCATCAAGCTGTTAAAACTGATTATTCTTTCCTTTACATTGCAAACTCAGGCAGGGAATAAATGGCTTTGCAACCATGCTCAGGAGGTAGGAATTTAACAGTAGTAATTTGTATCCTGCTTGACTAAATGAAAGCCACATCACTGCATTCCAACCTTTTCGCTGTGATGTTAAAAAACCGGACAAACTTTCAAACGGGTCCTCTGATGCACCTCTAAAAGGATTAATTCCTGGATAAAGTATGACTTAAATGTAGAGCCTTAAGTAAGACAAATCTCAACGTTGGGTGATACTTCTATTCTGCTTCTCTTTTGCTAGCCTAAGGAAATTGTAATGAAATTACGAAAGAGCCAAGTACAATAATCTTGATTTTTGATCTAAACAGTTTGGTGGAATTTAACAGCAAAATACCCATAAACCTACTGAATTCCTAAGATGATGGAAAAGAGGTGGTTACGGTGCTGTGTAGTGGAAAAGGAAATCACTAACGCAAACAATGGTGCTCTGAGAAGCAGTGAGTTGGAAAGTCATTCTGCTATTTGAGACATTTCTCCTCCCTGAGCATGCTGGTACTGAAAGCCATTTTGTGCCATGTCTTGATCACGTGGCCCCTCCCCACGTGGACGTCGACCAACTGTCGTGCCTGTTTTTTTGGTGTGTGTACAGTGCTGTGCTGACGCTTATGTTGTGTGTAAGGGGGACTATGCAGCAACACTTACTGGCTTGACAAGCAAAGCAAGCAACATAAGTGCTGTCCCTCTACAAATGCCTAAACTCACCAAACATTGGGAACTGGCATATATTTTAAACCTGTATCTGTCCAGTTTTGTAACTTTAATGTCCAATTGAATTCTTAATTTCATATGATTGTATGAGATTACTGTGACCAAGATGGGTATGTAGATACAGTAACATTGTTTGTCTTAAGCCTTAATGTGATGTAAATTCTGCCTGTGTTAGATTTAAACCCATGTGTCCTGGACCTGCAGCCTTAATCTGCCAGTGTGCAGAGACTTGTTCCAACTTTATGGTGGTCTACACCACCTGAGAGTTGGCTGAATAGGTTAGGGTGGGCAAGCCAAAGACTCTGGCCATTGAGAAGTAGAAAGGCATTGGACATTTTCATGGAGGTTTCAATTACTTAGGTTTCATTTGTTTACTGCTTTTTGGTAGTCAAGTGGTATTTTGATTTCATGTGCCATGTCAATAGAACCACTCTAGTGAGACTAGTGAAATGTTTTTAAAACCTCCACAGACTTATCCACAGTCTGTCTATGAGTCTATACAGTCTGTCCAGTCCTTGATTATCCAACAATTTGCTTTTAACACACACACACACACACACACACACACACACACACACACACACACACACACACACACACACACACACACACACAGACACAGTTCCAAGCACATCGAAAGAACCTGAAGGAACGTTTCCTAAATGCATAGTAGTAATACTGCATTCATGTTTTCCAGTGTAGGTACCCTTTACCAGAAGTGACAAAGGGTGGCCCCAAAACTTTTGTGTGAGATACTAGTGACTGTGTCTTCTTTGAAAAAAACATTCTGCCAATTCTTCAGCTGAGCTGAAGGGAATTAAGTTGCCAATAGGACACCAGTATGTTGATACAGACTGCTTTCTTGCCCCAAGGCCAATATGGGTTGCTGAATAGTAACACAATCGCTCAAAGCTTGTTCTTCATTCAAAAAAGAAAAAAAAATGTAATGATGGTACCTAATGTAACTGGCGTGCAAATTTGATGGAACTCTAAATGTTGTAAATGCATGTCACCTCGGTGTGTTTGCAAAGCCTTTCACAGGACTTCTTTTTCTTTTTTTTTCCTTTTTTTTTGAAGGGGTATTTCTATACTTGATTTTTTTAGTAGCAGGCATTTATTTTTTCTTACGCAGTTATTTTTGAGCTTTCTTCATATTTTGTACAGGGCAACATAATTGTACACAGTGTAAATAGTAAATTCATCCGCGACAACAATCATTTAAGAAGTTATGAACTTGCAAAAGGCTTCTGACAGTAAGTATGGAAGCCTTTGTATTTCTTCATCGGAGCCTCATGCAGAGGAATCCTTAATGGCATGTTTTAAGATCACATACTCATCTGTCTAAACAAGTTAAATTGTCTCAATAAAGTCACGTCATCCTGTAAATTTAGTTGTTGTATATCTTTTTTTTATAAAGTTTAAAGACGTCAAGCGCAGGCTGATTAGCCGAAGGAGAAAATAAGCAAATCAAGCTTTTGATTTGAACGACTATACCATTCGTGGTGACATTACCCTCGACAGCCACCTCGGGTAATCATTGAGTTGGGCTGCTTTTATTCAATAAATAAACGAACCAAACCCCTTTATTATATACAAAGTCACTAGTCAAAGCCCTGAACAGAAGCACACTGTAGGTGTATAGACCATAAGCTATACAGAACAAGAACAGAGGCTATAGCCTACAGTGCAAAATACACATATTGTATTTGACCACAAAATTTACCTAAATTCTACAAGTGAGAGAATATATTTTCTATTAAACAAGGATTTGTTTCACGTCTGTAATACTGTCAAAATATTGACCGTATATACTTATAAATGGCTAAACGATTTTATTATTTCATATGCTTAGTGTAGAGCAGGGTATGCATCCTGTAATTTAAACGAGTTCCTTCCGAGAAACGCAGCCTATATAGGCTATCAAACTGTTCTTTAAACGACTCTTGCGTTTAAAAATCCACCCAAATTTGCCCTGCTAAACCGACACGTTCCGCTTGGTATGAGGTATCAGACTTGCATCAGCCCTTACAACACTGAGGGCCATTTTCAGTCATGGCAGGCCAGCGGGGGCATAGCAGGACATTTAAATGTCCTGTGAATTCTGTCATTCCCCGCTAAATGTAACAGAAAATAGCCTATCGTTATAAATGTGAAACGGTTCCTTTTTTCGTCCATGATGATGACAAACGTCCAATCAAACGTTTAGCCTACATATCGACAATACCACGTAGCCTATATCATGAAAATGAACATTTTTTTCTATGTCCGCCCTTAAAGATCACGTGCGCTCAAAAATGTCTAAAAATGTCTTCCTGCATCCCCTTTCTCACCGCTATTCATACCTTAATAGCAAGGAGAAATAGAACTTTCACGACAACGTCAGTTGATGATCATAATGAATGAGGCTTGGATATCAATAGAGTTGCCAGTATATGTGTCGCAAAGTGTGCGTCACAACACACTCAAATGTGTCCCTGGGGAGTATGACCATTAAGGAGCCTTGGGAAATTGGCCAGGGGCGACAGCGACACAGACCTCGTGCTGCAGGCCTGCCGCATATAAAGACAGAGGGGTGGAGTCCCTTGTCTTCAAAGCCAGCCGCTATATAAAGTTGACATCTCCTAGCCCCCTGGAGACACTTTATCCTAGGGTCGGACTTTCACTCCGGAAGCTCAAGCACCATGCCAGCCAAGCCTGCCAAGAAGGCAGCAGGGAAGAAGGCCGAGCCGGCCCCTGCTCCAGAGCCTGCACCTGCACCCGCACCAGCTGAGGCTCCACCAGCCGAGGCCGCTCCCGCGGAAGCTGCTCCACCCGCTGAGGCCGCTCCCCCGGCAGAGGCAGCTCCACCGGCCGAAGGTGCTCCTCCTGCGGAGGCGGCTCCTGCTCCAGCCCCTGCTGAGGCACCAGCTGCTCCTCCAGAAGGTAAAAAGGAGAGGAAAAAGCCCACAGGGAAAGGAGAAAGAAACAGCCTCACAAAGCTGTCTGATTTGGAATACCGATATAATCAACGCAAATTTATTTCAACAGCGTAACAGTAGTAGCCCACAAAGTGATATGGGCTGCTTAATCGACTTATGGAAACATCCCACCTTAAATAAAGCTTTCATTTTTAATATCCAGCTAATCTAATAACCCTTTTAATTGCATAACACAGTTAGATGTGGTCCAATGTATGCTACTCGGCTTTCCGATTTTTACATTCTGAAGTGTGTAACCCTTGGACATATACTGCAGTTTCTTGCAATTAACATCTAATGGCTAAAAGTGATAAATTAACATTTAACATCAGCCGCTGACGCTCCCGCTGCTGAAGAGGTCGCTGCTCCCGCACCAGCAGAACCAGAGGCACCCGCCGACGGTAAAGCTTCAGCTCTGGCATTACCGGCGCATTATTCTCTCGCTTCCACCCTCATTTGTGTACGATGTAACTAGCTTGTTAACTTGTGCTTTTTTAAAAACATGAATTTAATACTTTTTTCTAAATTTTAACATGTACACCTAGCCACGTAAGCGAGCATACCATAGCTTACATTACCCTAACGCTCTCAAGAGAGGAGTCATGGAAAAGCTGAACAAACCATTTGTGTTAACTGATCATGCTGATGTCGCACAGCAATCGCGCTGTAGCTTCATTCAGTTGCTGGCTTGTCTTGGACACGCTTCATTGGATGTTCTTGGGCATAAAGAATAAAAACAACCATATGTCTTTTGGTTTATCGAGAATTTCCTTGGCACCTCTCTTGTGTCATCTAACATCTAACATTAGCCGCCGAGGCTCCCGCTGCCGAGGGAACCAGTGCCGAACCCCCAGCTGCCCCAGAACCTGAGGCACCGGCTGAGCCTGAGGGTAAAGCTCAATGCTTCACTAAGCTTTGAAAATATTGATTTAAGGGTACCTTTAATTCATGCATGTTACAGATTTGCTTCATTATCTTTACTGCGATGCATTCCGTGCAGTGATATTAACATGCAGCAATTTAAGTTCCATCAATATTGTTAATTAGTATTAAATTTGACAAGCATCTGTGTCACTTAACTAACCTCTAACATTAGCAGCCGCTGCCGCTCCACCTGCGGAAACACCCGCTCCAGCTGCTGAAGGCGAGCCACCAGCCGAGGGTAAAACAGACATAATGAAAGTGGATGATTAGTTTGATCAGTGTGTTATTATCTGTTAATTTCACTTTCAGAAATGTAATATCGCTAACTAATAATATATTAATATTACTATTAATATTACTAAACCAGGCTATATAGCACTGTTTCCTTAACATTCACGATCCGGAAGTATAGTTGGTGTCTGCATTAAACTGCTACTATTTTTAACTAACGTCTAACGTTTAACATCAGCCGCTGCTCCTGCAGAAGAACCGGCTGCTCCCGCCGCTGCCGAGGGCGAGCCATCAGCTGAGGGTAAAACTAATAGAAAGTAGAATCAAAAAGATTCTTAGATTAACGAAATGGTCACGTTTCACTTTTCCTTAACTTTACGGCACTAATGGATGTTAATGCTGGCCAGCGTATTCTGTAGTATTCTGCGGTGCTTATGCTGTTGTTCCATTGTAAATGCCACATATTAACAGTCACTATTCCAAAACCTTGTCAGTCAACTGCTTTCCTTTTAACATCTAACATCAGCTGCCGCTGCCGCTCCCGCTGCAGAAGAACCAGCTGCTGCTGCGCCGGACGCTCCCGGTGAGGGTAAAATATCAGTTCACTCCAGTCCAAGAGAACCTCGTTTTATCCTATAAGGTTTTCTTTTTTAAAAGTCTGCTTGTTTTGTGCGATCTTTTTTCCTGCAATGGCGAATAAAGACTTACAGTAAACTAACAGCAACTGCGTTAACAGCAAGTAGCATATTTATTCCAAGAAAAAAAGACTTCCGTGCGTCGTTATATGAAAGTAACCAGTCAATATATAACACGCATTTCAAATAATTGAATATAAACATGTAATATCAGCTGCTGATGCTGCTGCCCCTGCTGATGCTGCTGCTGCCGCTCCCGCTGCCGAAGAACCTGCGGCCCCTGCTGCTCCAGAAGTCCCCGCCGATGGTAACCTATCATTCACTGCAATAATAATGACTTTAGTCATGCTTTTTTCTCTCCAGAAAGGGGGTCAATCCTTCACACCTATAAATTTTAATTTAGGAAGCCAATTTCAATGCATTCCCCTGAACGAATGGACAGGATCCTCAGTTCTCTAGCCCAGTGCAATTGCAAGGTCCTTAAAACTGCATTTTTGTGCAACTGCATTTACCTAGGAGCAAATAAAACATTTGTTTTGTCTGGGGCAATTGGACTGGGCTGGGAGAGGATTTGGAGCTCAAAATGTGACATTGATCCCAAGCATGCTCTGTCTTATCTGTTCCCTGTCTGACTCTAACATAAATGCAAATTTAACATCAGCTGCAGCTGCTGAAGCGCCCCCAGCAGAGGAGCCCAAAGCGCCCACGCCCCCACCTCCGGAAGGTATAGCGTCTGTTTGATGAAAGCGTCACCATGCGCATTGAGGCTTTCTCATCTACTGATTTTAAATCCACCAACACCAGTTGTGAATGCATAAAATTGTGCCCTCTACTTCAGGTTGTAACTTCTCTGCTTCCTCATCAAAAATCCACAGTGCCCACCAGCGAGCCTGTGAACCTGACAGTGGATGATGTCAATGATACATCAGTCACAATCAAATGGAGGCCTCCAGAGACCATTGGCTCCTCTGGCTTGGATGGTTACACGGTGGAATATTGCAAAGACCAAAGTGAGTTTAACTCAAAGTTAAAAGCTGACCTGTACAGAGTACAAAAACTTTTCAGGCTAGCAGCGAGACCCTCGTTAATGGATTAAGCATTCATCCTAGTACAGGTAACATAAGTAAACTATGCATTTTCTTTTCTTTACACTGCTATGAAATACATCAGATCAGCAGAGTAAAAGAACAACTTATAAACGACCCCTTAGTTTTACATATGAGATCCCTATTGAAGTATGTGCATTCAGTTCCTTTCAGGTAAGAGCTGACTGGGGGAATCCTGGTGTTATGGTACACTGTTAGCTTGCCTCATCTTTACTTAATGGCCTCGAAGGACTGTGTTTCATTCTGTGTTAAACAGAGAATTGTAAATTATAACTTTATTTGCAGAGCAGGCCTACCCGGTGCAGCTGTCCCCAATGTGTCACCAGTAGATTTATTCCACCCTACAACTTCTGTCCCTATTAGGAATGGGGCAGTTCAGCCTCTACCATGGTGCTGGTGAAGCCTGCATTTAGAACAACGACCTGAGCCAGCGTCAGCAGTAGACACTTGTTAATTGGAGGATATGAGTTTAAAAGAACGTAAAACAACTTTAGAGGTAAACCTCACAGTTGATGAGGTCTACTGAAAAAACCATACTGTGAATGACGTGGCCAGCCGGTGAAGGTTCAGAGCTGTTACTGTACTATAGACAGGGTAATATGGGGTCATATAGGAAAATCACATCTTCCTCTCACAGGCTGCCAAAGGAAATAAGCATTTATTTTGACACTTAGCACAAGCACTGTGAAAGCAGTCATTTGAAGTGGTGGCCCATTTGTCTAAAATGTATATATAAATCCATTTTGAGTTAGTTAAATTGATTGATTCAGTCATGTCAAATGTACTGGTAGACCTGATATCCTTGTTCCTACATTCCAAACTAGTTTGAGTGGTTTAAGTTGTGGCTCACATGCTCATATGTTGGCAAGAGCTGTCTCAATATATTGGACATATAACATCTAATCAGTTGGAGTTCAGCGTTCTACAAAAATTAGACTTCCTTCAATGTTTTTGCATCTCTACATTGTAAAAAAAATCCAACTTTTTAAAGTCAAGTTTTGCTTCAAGACAGCCACCATGAATGAAGTCATTCTGGAATGTTGTGTTCCCAGCAGAGGTGATGCATAAATAACTCGATTGTGTAAAGGGTGGATATGAAGCTGTAAAGAATGGCTGTGAATGTGTGAATGGTGGACTGCAAACAGTTGCCCTGTGTACAGTAATGGATGTGTCAATGTCTTGATGTGTAAAGACTGTGCAAATTTCGCCCTTTCACTGCAGCAACCGACTGGGTGGTTGCAAATGCGGAGCTCACACAATCCAACCGCTACACAATCAAGAACCTAACCACCGGGGACCTCCTGCACATCCGTGTGGTTGCAGTCAACCCAGGCGGCCGAAGCCCCCCTGCCACGCTCCCTGAGCCTGTCAATGTGCGCGAGATTGTCGGTGAGTGGGATGGTCATGTCAGGCCTCGGACACCCACTTCCCCCCCAGGTCCTTACCTGGGCATGTGTCATTCTTCACTGCTATCCCAGCACCCTTCCCACTGTCTGGTCTGCATTACCTATGTACGCAAGATGTGCCAGCTGTACCTGTCACTCCTGCAGAACTGCCTATCAGAGGGTCCTTAGGTAACTGAGGAGGAAGCAGCTCGGCAGAGATTTCTGCTGAGATGCTCAGAACAGGCGGACAAGGCCTTACAAGGTCCAAGTCGTGAAGCAGTTGCAGTCCTCTCTTCTGACTAGCTCTATTCAGATTGTTGACAGGTGGGCCAGGAGGAGGGAAGGTAAAAGTGCTAGGGGACCTATAGCTCAAAACTCTTTGGCTGAATGAGCTCCTCAGCTGGAGCAAGATAAATCCAGCTGGCACCTGCTAGCACATGCATTCATTTATAAACATGCAGACCACAGGCTGCATTGTCAGTCAACGTGCTGCTGCACAACCCTGGGCTACATTTAAATTTACATTTAGTCATTTGGCAGATGCTCTTATCCAGAGGGACTAAGTTGGTTTTTTCACAGCAGATACTCAGGACACAGGACACTTTTGCAGTTCATCCACAGGTTTGACCAACCAAATTAAGCAGGCTTTACTTTTCTTCATTGTTTAAATAACATTGTCTGTTAATGTCTGTAACAGCCAAATTGACAATGTTGCATTTGTAACAAAAACCCTTGTTAGCTAAAATTTTTTGGACAGGTAAAATGCCAAAGTGAGAGGAAGTAATCTCTTGCTTTGAGTAAGTCTAAAGTTGAAATATATGGTCCCCTGCTGAGACCTTCAGTGTAATGGTGTATTTTCCAGGGATCCTCATGTAGCAACCTTTACAGCAGAATCTGACCTCTGCCCCCTGCTAGGTGTGAAGACATTTCCTTAAAAGCTGCTGCAGATAATATGTCACTTTTTGTATATGTAGATATTTTTGGTATTTTGGGATCTCACCATTCTGGAAGAGGTTCAACTTTGTTGAATGTTTTTGCTGTTTGGGGTGAAATCTCTGATGTTTCCTGGGTAAACGGTGGGGAGATGTTACCAGACTGCCCTGATAATTCCCCAAACATTCCCCAAAAATTTCCCAGACAGCAAGCACTGACAGTCATCTCTTACCAAGGCAGTCAGGGCAACCTTGCAGTCTTTTGCCAGAATGTTGTCAAACTTTGAAAAACAATGGAGTCCATATGTTTTGTGAGAGAATAGGGTGCAGGAAAACTGTGACAGAGAGACAATCAGGTCAGTGATGGAAAGGTGAACTGCAGGCAAGGTAACTGGAGACTAACTGAATGAGTCTGGGTTAAGCCTCCCAGCAGAACCACCCAGCACTGTGTTGGACCGTGCCGCATCTGTCAGGCTACAGATAAAGGAGAGTCTTGAATTGTTTCCTCGAAAAGAACACAAGCTGGTCTCGCTCACATGCCTGGAAAATAACTGGGAAGTGCAGGTATTAAACGGGATTAGATATGGAGGGCTTTGCGGTGCTTTGAATATGCTGAGTGAAATCATGCCAGTCCAAGGCAGCCTGCTGGGCTCGTATGAGAGCGATAGTGACAAGTATGTGTGTGGAGGAGAGGGAGATGGGGATGAAATTCCAGGGGGTCTTGGCGGTACAACGGGGGCCAGGCTGCTGTCTCATGTGTCCCATAAATGTTCCGAGCCTGCTAGAGATGCACTGTTTATCTTTAAGCATGCCAGGGAAACTGGCTTGCTCTACTCAGTTTTAACCCAGCCCTGCTAAGAAGGGTGTCAAGTCAGGACACTACAAAAGTGTTCATAACCATGGGTGACTCTCATAACCTTCCTTTTATCCTTTTTCCCCCACTTCCTGATTCTGTCAGGTCTCGCTGAGTGATGGTTCTCTGCAGACTCTTTAAAATTCTTTCTGGGACACAAAGTATGGACTCAGAAAAAGGTTCTGACCCTTTACCTCTTAAAATTGTGAGAATGGCAGCATATGTCATTGTATTTGATCACTTTGCAGTTCATTTTGGTTTCTCTCAAAGACTGTGACCTCTATATTCTGTATACCTATGATCTAATTATTAATTAATTATGTTATTATAAGTAATGATATTTTATTAAAAATCAAATTATGAGGTAAGCCATTTTTGTCACTGTTGGGATGGTAGAGGGCTGTATATAAAACCAATCATTGTAGGCTGTAACATCATCTCCTCACCATGTGTTCAGAGGAGACCAGAATGGGACAGGTCTATTTAGAGGTTCACAGCTCCATTCTCAGCAGGTGCGGCATCTCACAATGGAAACACATTGAGTTGCACATTAGATGGATAATATCGTTCTATCTTCTGTTGCTGTTAGAGGTTAACTGCCAAGCAACAGCTAGATTGTGATAACTAAATTGAACAGTTGTTCAGCTCCTTGATTGATAACGTATATTGTAATCATCCCTTGACCTCTCCTTTACAAGAACTTAAAAGACTAATGAACATTCTGTCATAAATGGGCCTGCTGGAATGGGCCTTGCTGAAAATTTTTGTGAGGGTGTCATAAGGTTTTTACTCTGGTTCCTTTTGCAAGTCTGTCATCACCAGTGTCAGCACTGTCAAAGGCAAATGCAGATGCCAGTGAAAATGTCAAATGTCACCAATCATTAGCCATAGGGCACCCACCTTTGTATGTGTGTTTATGCTCCCTGTCTGGCTTCTTTTCTGTGCAGATCGTCCCAAGATCCATCTGCCCCGTGTACTTAGAACAAGGTTCGTCAAGAAGGTCGGCGAAAAGGTCAACCTTGTCATCCCCTTCTCTGTAAGTGTTGAGTTTACCTCACTGTTTTGCTCCTGAATGACTGGCCGATATGAGTGATTCTACACGTATCAACAGTGATTACAAAATCAAACAAGTAATAGACTAACATAAATAAATAAAGACATAAATTAATAATGATAAATAATAATGATAAGCACCATCCCTCAGTGGAGTTATGTAGGCTAAGTACTGCAGCGGGAGAACCTAAAGCAAAGAAAGTCTGGCAATCTTCTTGTTACTTATTCCATATCTCTGGTATGAGTCAAGGATACAGTACATTTTTTTTTTTGAGTTTTTGCATATTAAAGTTGTCATTTAGAGTGTGTAACCTGCCTTGCCACAAGTTGCATTGTCATGGAACTCTTGACTTCATGGGTTTAACCATTGGCAATAAAAAAAATGTGTGAAATAAGTAAAAATAGGTGTCCTGCACTTAACGGTGTGATTCATGCGTGTCTCTATCCCACCTCAAGGGCAAACCCAAACCTGTGGTGACCTGGACCAAGGACGGCCAGCCTTTGGACCCAAAGAAGGTCAACTTCCGCAACAGTGACAAGGACAGCATCCTGTTCATTCGGCAAGCAGAGAGAGACCACTCGGGCAAGTACGAGATGTGCGTGAAGGTCGACGCCTTCGAGGACAGAGCGACCATCATTCTTCAGATTGTCGGTGAGTTAGGACTGATGCGTTTTTTGAATGCCTCCAATGCTTTTACCCTCATCCTCAAATGTAATTCCTTCTTACCCCTGTCATGAATTGCATGAGTCATGGAATAGTGATGGGACAGTGAGGGTTCATGAATCCAGTAATGGGCAGAGCTAACATGTCCGGTGAGTTACTGACTTGCTTGTATTTTTTACTTTTGCTTGTATCGTGTATTTTCAGTGATATACTGATTTGAACCAATCAAAAGACGCTCTCCAGAGCAAATGATTGACTCAAATATGTCACAGAAAATACATGGTTGCACTATAAGCCTCACTCTCTCATCACTGCTGGTTAATTAGTGTCTTCGGGTACCACAGAATGTTGCTTCATCATTGATCTGCTGTCAGACTGTGCTGTGTGGGTGGCCTTGACAGTATTTTTACTACCCACAGTTCAATATGTTAGCCTCTCACTGGTTTCTTGAGTACTCAGAGATGGCTGTCTATGCTTTGGGTCCTACAGAGCTGCCTGGTCCTCCTGCCAGTATCAAGCTGGTGGACACCTGGGGCTTCAACGTTGCCCTGGAGTGGACTCCACCCAAGGACAATGGCAACACGGAAATCACAGGATACACTGTCCAGAAGGCTGACAAAAAGACTGGGGTGAGTGACAAGTACCAACTTTGTACACAACAGCAGCTGTACAACAGTGTGAATGGTCTTATGAGGGGATTGTGGGAGCTCTGTTAGCCACTTGCACTATCTTTTGTAATTACCATCACCACCCTGTTCCATGGACAAAGAAAAGTCTCTTCCCAGAGTTAAAGTCATGTTATGGTCCTATTTCAGGACTGGTTCACAGTACTGGAGCACTACCACAGGCTGAACGCCACCATCTCTGACCTGATCATGGGCAACACTTACACATTCAGGGTCTTTTCTGAGAACAAGGTCGGTTTGAGTCAGGAGGCAGCCGTCACAAAGACATCAGCACACATTCAGAAGATTGGTGAGCCAACAACCATCTCTTGTTTTTGGGGATCATCTGTCTGTTGATCTGTCTGACCTTTTTACTATATATCTACCTATTTGTTCATAACATTTCTAAAAACCCCAAACTTATTATTATTACTTACTGCTATGATAATTTTGGGGTATTACCATTCCTGTGCCATGTGTTTATTTTCAACATGGCACATATTGACCTACTGTAGTAGAGTAGGCACAGAAATAATTGCAATTTTAATCAAGTAACTAATAAATCATATCTTTGGTATTCCAGGTATCGACTACAAACCCCCAGAGTACAAGGAGCACGACTTCAGTGAGGCCCCGAAGTTCACTACGCCCCTGAGTGACCGGGCAGCCACTGTGGGCTACACCACCAAACTGCTGTGCGCCGTGAGAGGAACTCCTAAGGTAAGCCTCTTCCTGGCACATCTGCCTGGAAGCAGTGCATTGTGGTCCTCAAGAGGAATGAATCCAAGGCCAGTTTATTTGATCAGTAATTCTTCTCAGTTCCACAAATCTATTCATTACAAAATACCTGTGACACTCAGTTCACCTAATCGTGCCTTTTCCAAACCTTGCTGTTATGGTAGACTTGGATGCCTTTTTATATTGACTACAAACCTGCCGGAAAAGCTCTTGGAGCAAGACTTTTTTTATCACGTTTTTCCTGCCTGGGAGGTCAGGTGTAGGATTTCGGAGCAGCTGAGGTGGTCTGGTCTGATTGACAGCGGCATGAGTGGAGAATTCACAATGACTGTCACAAACTGTGGGCCTGGCAGGGTTTTTCCATCCAGCTCTTAACCTTCTTCCACTCTCCACCCAAGACACAGCGCTGAGAGTTTCAAATGCCTGCAGGTCAAATCAGTCAAATGTCTACAAGTCAAATGCTGATCATGCCTCAGAGGCAGGGATATTTATAGCTGTTTAGTGCCATAAAGCAAGACTTAAAAGTAAGCCAAAGCACTGTGCTTTGTCAACCTTACTTTTAATTTTTCAGATTTTCTACAAAATTGTCATGTTACATAATAATTTGGATCAATTTTATTAATAACCTACCATATCAGAGTCTGACACTAAAGCCCATCAGTAATGCCTAAAGCAACATGAAACATTCAGATCACCCTTAAACTGGTCATATGTAGTTTGATGACAGACACAAAAGTCTTACCAGTCATGTTTCTGTAGTTATATAATTTCACTGAACCTTTTGCTCAAAGACATAACAGTAGTACAGTGAGTAGAGGTTCAAACTTGCACTTTGTAGTCCCGTTCCGTATCCATTGCTTTACACTGCCCCCTAGAGGTCTCAGATTGTCAATGGGGAAAAAAGCAATCCCTCCAGCCTGGCTGTGGGTCCAGTGGGTTAACACTTTCAAACACCAAATTTTGTAATATAATTTTCTAAGATTTGTTATTGTAGCATATATGCTGTCAGGATAGAACGTATGGTCTGCATTGTAGAATATATGTTACATTTACATACACATTGAATATATTAAAGTGGTTCAAACAAATATATTTTGTAATATACAGTGAATCTTTG